>OY735140.1:13759800-14959800 GCA_963457615.1 Nicrophorus investigator | reverse complement strand
TTTAATAATATTATTTGAAGTATACATCACTTGGTTTATGAACCAGAAGAATCTAATTGACCAGAAGAACTGAAAAGGTTCATCAAATCGATCCAAAACAGATTCATCGTTCGACGCATATTCCTTCTATTTCTGGACTGCCCTTCACCCTAAAAAATAGATTTTTTATATATTTTATTTGATAACCTTACGTCAGTTATAACAGTAAATGTTTAATTGCAGTTTATATGTTATATTTTTACTAATACGATTGGTTAAAAAAAATAATTATATTCAAAATAATTAATTGTATATATAAAAAAAATCTGTAGCATTTTAATAAAGATTAATATTATATTTACTTTTCAACATTTTTTTAAACAATGTAATATTAATAACAGCAAATTAACATTTTTCCTTAAACAGTTTTGTTATTTTTCTAAATTTGTTTTTAATATTCTATATATTAACTAGTTTTATAATACGATATTGCATTTTAAGTAATAGAATGTACCAAAATTGCATGAATAAAATAGTAAAGGTCAATGTAGCACTACTACACTTCATTTCTTAGTTACGTCTTCTTCTGTTGGTATTCTTTGACATGGATGTAGGTTGATTTTTGTTGCATCAAAGCTTTTATCGTGGTCTAAAAGGGAATTCTCATCCGTAAATTGCATTACGTATTTTGTATCTTCAAAGAAATCTGTTTCATTACATCAATGAAATTGACATATATTTTAGTCTTAACAAAAATCGTAGAACATACTTTCTACAATAATTAATATTCTACTTCAAACAGTACTAAAGTTGAATAAAAATTTTGAAAACATTTTTTATGTAATAAGATTTATTTTCAATCTAAAAATTTTCATAATTATTAAAAGAATAATAATAAGCAAAATAATATATCTACATACAAAAACTATAGAGTTTTTCCGCCCATATATATAAAAATATTATTAGATAATTGAATTCTAATATAAAATTTTATTTTATATTAGAATTTTATATTTTTATTTTATTTTAAAGATGTTAGTTCTCAAGTTAGATTAGTATCATTAGTAAATACTGTTTTATATTAAGTATAAAAAAACAACAAATCTATATATTTACATACATTTTCCCAAATGGTTATCAACTCTTGGTCATTCTGCCTTTTCATTATGAATTATATAAATATTCTAAAAACAGAATTTAATATCAATCAAAATAATAAAGATTATAAATATAAAATAATAAAGATAATAGTTTCATTCAAGCTTTTTTTTATCACATATATCACAAAAAATCTATAAAAATATTAAAATGTGTATTAAAACAATCCAAATATGTGAGAAAATTAAATTAATTACAACTATTTATATGTGTAAAATCAAAGAAAATTTTTTACATTAGACAAATTTTCAAAAGCAACTAAATATTATTGAAAATTGAAAAATATATTACTTTTTATTATAAGAATATGTTGGAAGCCAATTACAGAATTAGAGATTTCCTAGAATATATAATATAAATATTATCGAGTAATTAAATTAAACGTGAAGATGTATAAAAATCAAAGGATTATTTACATTAGTAAATAAATTATTTGCAGCAAATAAATTTCAATCATAAAATGTAAAAAAGTTAATAGTTTTCAATTTACTCTATAAATATTTTTTTTATTGTAGAAAAAAAAATGGGTCGAATAACTAATAAATATTTTTGTTTATTAACGAATTGAAAATATTTGTTTATTAATTAACTATGAAAAAAATGTGAAAAACTAAATTTTATATATAAATAATAGGTAATATATTTATTAATACTTCGCTAAATTCTGCTCTTATTAAACTTTTTTTTTTAATATATTGAAATTGACTATAATTTAATATTCTTAACAATAAGTTATTAAATAATCTGAACTTTAAAATATTATAAAATAAATAAGTTTCTACCTGGAATTTTTCATTATTTTATAGATTGTGAGAGATAAAATGGTGGACGTGTGGTCACACGCGGAAGCAAATTTAAAATACATTACATATGTTTTATGGCCGGTGAATTAGTGAACGGAAGGAAGGGCACGGATCTATGGTTGAGTGACAAGGGCGTGACAATCATTCACATACGCTCACCGACCATAAGTGATTTAAGCCAACAGTATCAATCTAAACGCGATACCTGTAACATCATATAATAAGTAAGTATATTTTAGTTAAACTTTACCACATTACATATAAATTAATTGCATATATACACTCAATATTTTATTTTAATAGTATGTGATTCAATTAATTTTTATATATTTTCTTAAACCACTTTTACTTAATTTTTATGATTATAATCTTTGTTTAAACTTGATTTTTATTTGATAGTATTAATCAAATTATTATAATTACTAACAATATTTGTAAAAACACTATTATTGTCGGTTTATTTGCATTTTTTTGTAAAAATATGGTAATTACTTTATTTATTTTCGATTCTGACATATTTCGTATTTTTTCACAATGTTTGCCACGTTTCCTGTTTACATCATAGTGGAATTGTAGAAATTGTCAAATGATTTCTTTTACTAATTATAATTACCTTTGCAGTAATAATACATTATAATTCATTAAAAAATATTAATGATGTTTCCTAATTAAATTCTAGCAGTAGACAACATTAATTGTAATTTGCATACAAAGGGCAGACTTTTCGCCCATATAATTTGCATAAATAAAATAATGGTAATACGGAAAAGAACAATAATAAATTGATTGGTGTTAAAGTCTCCAATTATGTTTGAGTGGTCGTGAAAAGATTTCTTCACACGTATGGTGTCATCGATCTTGCGTGAGGGTGTAGAGTTTCTCTGAGTTAAAGTGTTAATGTTAAAATAATTAACTTTAATTATTTGCTCTAAATTATTTAAACTAATATTTAATGTTAAAAAAGAAATGTAAATATCCAAAAAAATATTCATAAATTCAAGATATTGCAACAATATATGTAGTTGTAGCTTAACTGTCTTTGATTGGAGAGTAGTGAGACCACGAGATCTTTCAGCAGTAGTTTTTGAATGTTTAGTTAAAGTGATACCTTGGTTTACGAGCATAATTCGTTCCAAAAACGTTCTTGTAAGCGAGCATTCCCACAATTCCGGATGATTTGTAACAATAACGTGGTTCTTGGTAGACAAAGGGTAAAGCAAAAACGTATTGCAAAACCTCGCTCGTTTATCAAGTTAAATTTTATAACAATTTTTTTTTATAAAATACTCGCATACCAAGATACTCATAATCCAAGGTATTTTTAATTATGATAAAGTTATATTTTAATATTATTTGAATTAATTATATTAAAATTATAAACAGAATAACATAATAGTTATAATAGTTATATAAAAATATTTGTTAACTACATTTCTCGTAAGTTCTATAAACTACAGTCTTTCTGCGGTAGTGATATTTATTTATGAAATTGATCCATGTTATTTTATTAAAGTTAGTTCAATATTATATCTACTTGAAAATTATAATGCAGCTATGATCATCTAGTATTTCACGAGTTCCATCAAAAGTTAGACAATTTTATTTGTTGGCAATCAATATCGCTACGTATAATGAAATCATTGATCCGCTTAAAAAGTTCACCAGCTCTTGATTACATCCAGAAGCTGGCGGTAAAACAAAAGACCTTCTTGCAGGGAGACTTTTCAGTGAATAATACACGTCAAACGCTACTGCTTTTGTATATATTTTTTATACACCAATCAATATATACACAAAATACCGTAACACAACTTAACAAATTATAAAACTTAATTATTTGTACTAGATTTGCTGTAAATTTTCGCATTTCGTATGCTTTTATGTATAGTACAATTATTTATTTAAGCCCAAAACTAGATTTTTTTCTTTGAAAAAAAAATATTAACTAATATTAACTATAACTTATTTTATATAAAAATACATTGATTTTAGAGTAAAATTATTCCTCGACTTACGACCGAGCTAGGTTCTTAGACATCGGTCGTAAATAGAATTTCAAAAAATAAGCAAAGAAAAACTGAAATATTAGTAGATACAAAATTTATATTTACAGTTCAACAATTATAATTCATAAATGTAAACCATATACAAACGCGTACAATACAATACTGAAACGAATCGTAATTCCTTTACATAATAAAGAGTTGCGTGGATTCTCTATATGCACATGTATGAAAGGGACAAACAATACCTTGTATAATCGTTTCCGCTAATATCTACTTAAAACCGGACTAATCGAGGACTAAACCTTTAATACTTAAAAAAATAGACTTGACACTATAATAAAAAAAGACTATATACAAAAATAAAATGTTGTGTATTATTTTTTTTTAAATTTTCAAACTGAACTATTTTGTATAAATATGAGAAAAAATATTAGATTATTTAGCAAATACTATACTTCGTTGGTTATTTTAGTAAGAGAAATTCACAATAGTAATTTACAGCATGTATATTATTAATAAATTAACTATTTGCATATTTTTAACTATTTGTACTATTTTATATTAAAATAAATGTTTATCACGACAAAACTTAAATCCAGTTATATAATAATCTTAATGGTTAGATTGTTAACATTCAATAGTAAGTAATTTCGATAATATCCATAGATAAACAAATCATGAAAATGAAATATGAATATTTGCATTTTATTATGTTAATGTACCAAACCTTAAATTCTTTTATTTTTATTTTTTTACATTATCATTAATTTAGGCTTATTGTTTTTGGACAGATTGCTAAATGAATAATTAATAAAAAATAAATAAAATAAATTAAGAAATATTTCAATCATTATTATTGAATAACATATTAATAGAAAAATACTAAAATAAGCACATATTTATTCAATAGTTTATTTATTTATTTAAGTTATATAAAAGCAAAATGAAATCTATTTTATCTAATATTTCAAAATTAATAATTGTATAGTTAAAAAATATTTTATGAGAACATAATAATATGTTATTTTATTTTATGTATAGAGAGATGCGGAAGAGGAAAAGTAAAAATAAGGTATTTCGACATTTTCTTTTAGTTTAAGTGTTGCTATGTCCAGTTGCGGTAGAAAGCTTTTCCAGAGCTTTGTATGTAACGCAAACGGGATCTTTCCCTGAAAACCACGCTTCGAATTCAATTTCCATTTTAAGTCATACCCCAACCCTAGGCGGCCTAGCAGCCTAGATACGCATAAGGGTTTCGTTCGAAATACGGAATACATTTGAAATACTGCCAGCGGTTTTCATTTGTGTGTGTGTGTGTGTGTGTGTGTGTGTGTGTGTGTGTGTGTGTGTGTGAGTTTTGGATTACGAAAATGAATGGTCTTTATTAATGCAATATTTATTAAAAAAGAAGATGAAGAAAAAGAAATAGAAGAAGAAAATGTTTGCAATTCTCGGCATTCTATTTCCGCATATAGGCGAGGTGCAGAAACGAAAATATTCGGAAAATATTCAGTCTATTTATAAATATAAAAGTTTACCGAATCGTTTTATAAGCGAACGGTAAACAAGTTATTCATTGTAATAGTATGAAATTGGATTTTAAATAAATTGAGCTCTTGCACCTATTTACATGTCATTATTGCGTCATCCCCCCTGAGTCTTTTTGCACACCCGACCGAACGAAGGAACGAACGAACCCCCGACCTCCGTCCCCCACAAGTCTATATAGACTTTCGCCTCAGCCCTTATTACCTTCCTTGTTTTCAATCAAGTCACATTGTCATTCCAATTTGTATAAATAATATAGTCATTATAATAATTCTTCGGCGAGGCGATAAATAAATTACCGTCGGAAACGAAAACAAAAATAGCGAAAACTATTTCGTCCTCATCCCAACTTCTTCGTTCTCCTCCTCATCTTCTTCTTCCCCGTGCTCTTTAATCGGTCGAGGGGGTGAGGGAGTGTGTTAGATTCCAATTATCTTAGAAAATCGATGGGGCAGAGAGGAAATTGGCACGCTTTCCTATAGCTTCCAGCTGATGCGAAAAAGGTACTGGCGTCGTGAAAGGCAACATACACGGTCATCTCAAGACTTATATAGCGGATTACAATTCATTTATTCTGTCAGACTTCTCATCCGGATTTCTTATGTATGATCCTTCTATTCACCATGACAAATTCCTCTCGTAATCCATATGGAACTTATAGAGAGATCCCGCTACGTTAAATATAAATATAAAATCACCCAGGATTTATCTTACCAGACACAATTTGTTTTAAAAATCACGTTCCATGAATAATTTATAATTGATTTTACAAATTTAACCAAAATCCAACTTTAAATATGAAGAACAAATCCACAATCTTACTTAACCATTCATTAAAATAAATATTATTTAACTTATAATATTTATTGTAACAATAATAATAAATATAAATTATTGCATATATTTTTACATAGTCTGTAGTTTTTCCAACTTATTGTAATAATTATAAATAAAAAATAATTAAATACATTTGAAGTATTGAAATATAAATCATATCCATCATTGCAAAACAGTAAATATGAAGAATTTCCACAAATTCACTTTAGTCAACCATTTTGATTTTATATAAAGAGTATCTATCAGCAACGACGTAATAACGAATTCTTGTATTTTCTACATAATTTTGTAATAATTGAAGCAATTAAATCATTGATAACATCAGGTACTGTATTAAACAGTCTTTCTGTAACATGTAGATAGTTGTTGAAACTAAATGTACGTTTAGCATATCTTAACAGTAAGTCTTTCTTTCACATCCATTTAATACAGAAAAAAGTAATTGCATAAAAAGATGGTATAAAATATTAGAAGCTTCATTTATTGCGTCATTGAAATGTAATTACTATTTTAACGGGATATTAAATGTTGCATAATCGGTCATAAATGAAATAATTCATATTAAACGTCCCAATTTGAATGCATACAATTTTGGAAAACTGTATTATGCGCAATTTTATGCGAACTTTTCCAAATAAATAAACTTAAATAAAAAAATGTCAATCGCCAAAAAATCTTAATTAATGTATACTTGTAAATCTAACTTGTTTTTTATAATTTTTATATTTATAATTTCTCTTTTAATATTTCAATTGAAAAAATGTTAATAATTCTTTAATTGTCTAATAATGATTGTGAAGTGTTTATTTAAATATAAATATTTTAATATAATATTGGCAATATATATATATTGCTTTGTTTGAAATTGAGGTAGTGGAATGGAAGCAATGAAAGTCGAACAACGTCATTATAAGGATCTTGAGATTTTATTGAGCATCCTCTCGCAACATTTTGATTACATTTGGCTGTCAGTGTTACCACTCAATTGAGAAGTGATTGACGTCGAGGAAACTCGAGAGCAATAATACTAATTCTGCTCCAGGGAAAATCATCGATTTTGCTCTTGCTGTTTCGTGCACCTCGTCATATTTAAATGTAAACGAAGTGCCCTTGTCACTAACTTATATATAAAAATATTTCATAAAATAAATTTTATATACATATATTACATTTACTATGTACTTGATCATCTTATTCATTGGCAAAATAAATTAATTTATTAATTTTATCTACTTTTATCTAATTATGATATAAAAAAATGTATTGTTCACTAAATATATAATAATATTAGATCGGTTTCAATAAAAAATCTGGACATGATTAGGATTTTTCACTCCCCGTACTATACATTAAACAGTCCCAAAAATATATATCGGGATCACCAGGATATCTAATCAAAAATAGGGATAAATCTCAAAAAATATAACAATTCTACTATCTACTCAACACATCTATTTTCTTTATCAATTATAAAAAAATATATTTTTCAGTAAAAACTTATCATTAAGTTTTATAATATTTGTTATTCTGAAATAAGAATATTTCTATAATTAATATTTCTAGTGATTAGCGTCAACATCAAAATTATCCTTTTCTAAAAAAATTTGATCAAATAATTTTTTTATAACTATGCAAAATTATGATAATATAAATCTAGGGTCGGCAATATTTTTGGACTGTACGTTTGTTAAAAAATATTTAGGAAGCTGCACGCCTTTCTTGCCAAGACATAGAAACAATATCATTTTTTATAACAAAAAGAACCACGCGCCACTATTGAACTAATATTAATATTATAAAAACAAACAAAAAAAAGTCATCGGAAATAATACTATCAGCACTGCAATATTTCGCATAGTCGGGATTATCGATTGTGGCAATATCCCGGAGTGTTTAAAATCGTACTAATCGAGAACTTTAAAACCGCATAAAAATAAACAGACTGTGAAATAAAGTGTATAAAAAAAAAATTATATTTATTTTATTATGTAATTTTCTAATTTGATAATACTAACGAACGAACTGATCGAAGCCGGACAATTTGAAGTATTGCTGTATATAATTTCTTTGTATATGTTTTTTTTTACTTATTTAATAACATATTTGTTATATAATCACATTAAACAATAAATTGGTAAATCAGTGTTTTCCAATGTGGGGCAATTCTATTTAGCTGAAAACGTGCCATAAATGATTTGCTGCTAAAAAAATAAATCGGCTGAATATATGAAAATAGGGTGACTTCAAACTGAAGTTAACTAATTTGGAACTTGACATCAAAACTATTTGCAGCAAGCATTAAGCGCAAGGATTTCACTAAATTTAAATAATAAATAATTGCTAATAATTAAAATAATATAAATCTTTCATTCAAATTATTTTCTACTTGAATTTCAGCTCTCCGTTATACGTTTTGAAAATTTACTTAGTGTGTTTGCTCAATAATTTTCTAATGATTTATTCCTAAAACCTATTATTAAAATTTAGTGAATATTTCAATTTTTTAATATTAAAAATTATGTATATGTTAGGAGTGGGTATAAGAATTTGATACTCAAAGTAACACTAGACATTCGAAGAAATCATGTATTGATGCTCATCTTGCTCCCAGAATTGTTTAAGTCAAACTTTTAATTTGAAGTTGTTTAGATTTATGCAAGTATTGATTATATTTTTTTTTAGAAAATTATTGGAATAAATATATATGTAGGAAATATTGATAAGCATTTATTGAGTGTGGGTGTGTGTGTGTGTATGGTATGGTTTATAGAAAGTACATTTTGAAAGGTTGCCTTTCAGCGAGATAAACTGTAGTGTTTGCGAGAGAATTGATAGTAAATTAGCTTCTGTCTTTTGTGGTGAAAGGGAGTTTGGCGTCGGATGATGATGGCCGTATGTAAGAGGAACAGAGAGTAACGGGGAGACCAACAGAGAGACCAAGGGAGACAGCGTCTGTTGTAACGGGGGACGCGATTACAATGTAATCTACAGGTTCATTGTGTATTTGTGCGCGTGTTGGACGTCCTCTCCCTGTCCCTGTCTCTGTCCCTGTGCCTGTCCCTATTCCTATCTTACAAACAGAAACAGTGACGTGCGGTGTTCGTGAGCGGCAAACGCGCGTGTATGCTCATATTGTACGTGTGTAACATGTCTGTTTGGGTATCCGGATTGAAAACACTCGAAGCGCTTTACCTAATTCATTAAGCCATACTATCCTCATACCATGCCACCTCTAAACCACCCATTCAACCGTATAGGACAGAGGCAGCGAAGGTGATGGTACCTCCCACTCAATGTATATACCTCCGATAGATACATTGCACCTGATTTATATAAAGTAACTTCAGCCAAAGTATCTATCCCGTTCCCGTTTTTCAGGTGACTGAACGTGAAACAAACTTTGTTTCGGCTCGTTTGGAATTCGCACTAATACTGTTGTATCAATCGGGTTATGGCAGTTCATCTATGAAATCACATCAGACGATTATCACCACAAAGAGACTTATAAAACATTGAAGTGCACCGCATGTGTGCGCTGTGATCTGCCGACCGTCAATGATTGGTTAACACGAGGCTTGGGTTCCGATATACACTCTCTTACACTATATCCCTATATACACACTCACACACACGCCATATACCCTAACTCACTCACTCACTTCCACACCTTATATACTATCTATATTATATATATACACATACATACTGTAGGACATATATGTGTAATAACCGGCCGGAAAATTATGGCCAAACAAATCGACTACGTCTTTCATGCCGACATATTCACACAGAGCACGTTAAAATTGGAAAGCTCTTATTTTAAACCCTTTTCGCTCGAACTGCCTCAGCTTGCATACACTCCTCTCCGGATTTATTCTACCCTTATTTTTCGTTCATTACTTTTTTATGAATACTTCCAAATCAATGATTATCTAATATAACAAATTAAATATTAAATATTCAAATTGTACACAAAAACCTAGACCTTAATTTAAAATATTAGTAAAATATTTTACACAGTTTTATAAATTTAAAAAGAATAATTGTTCTAGTAAATAATGCAGAAAGAAATATTATAAATAGATACTTTTTTTTCTTACTTATTGATTATGCCATTTTTTTTGTACATATGAGAAAGAGTTGTCATCAAAATACGTTGAGTATATAGCAAATTCTTGAACATAATGAAAAACAATTCTTCAATACTTCACTTAGAGCAAACATTTCATAAGACAAAAAAATCTAATTAAAATTAAACTTACAAGTTATAACTATATTTGTTACGATAATCAATAAGACATAAACAGGATCTTGAAAATTACCTTAGTTATTATTGTTTCCCTCAAATATAAACTAAAGAACTTAATTATAATAAACTTAGTACGAAAAACCAATTTAAATTTATGCAAAATAAACGTATTCAAAATAATAATGGCAATCACAGTACAATTTAGATAAATTAATAGATTTTAGAAAAAAATTGTCTATGCAAATACAGGACAAAACTTTTTAATTCTCACTCATTAAAAGACATATTTTATGTATAATTAGTATAAAAGAAATATGACAAAATTTATATTTCTTCTAATTATTTTCATTAATATTATTCATTATTTGATAATTAAACTTTTTAAATTATTATGTAGTATAGAATACAATTACTTACTAAAAGTAAAATTAAAAAAAAAATATTAGGTCATAAATTTAATTATTATAAAATTTTATACATATATAAAACAAATATTTATATAATTGGCTATTGAGTGTTTTGTTATGATTTTGGTAGCAAGAATATATGAAAAATATGTTATTTTTTAATATATAGTGGGCGTATGGCAAAACCGCGTGGATAAGTACGTTATGCACATATCATTCACATGTTTTTTGTGCCATGAGAATGGGGAGAGCGTGGACAAATACGGGTTTTCATTCATTACTACTGTTCACGTTTTGATTCATGTGTTAGCCCGTATTGTCAAGCTAATTCTACTCACGTGTAGTATTTATTTATATTTCTATAATCCAAACCGCAAAAGCTTCTGAAATACAACTTATTGTTAAATAATAACAATAATAATAATATGTCAATTAAATAATTAAAGTTTGACGTCGGTATTGGAACTATTCGTGTAATCTTGTGGTGGTGCTTCGGTTCCAAGGAAGCCACTCCCGTGCGATTTGGAAATAAACCGTTCATTATTTGGCTAAAGGTCGATAAATTTAGCCTGTCGGGGGCGATTTAAAAGACGGCAATGTGGTAAAGTCGCTGCCGAGGATAATGGAGAGGGCAAGCAAGGAAGTGGTGCATTCTGCACGGGCGAAAATAAAAAATCGAACTGAACTACCACCGCATGGCAACATGGCCAAACCGCTATCAATTTATAAGGAAACCAATTAATTCCAATTTATTCTGTGTATCGTAAGCACTTCTCATTAAATGATGAGTTTAATACAAACGAATTGCACGATATTAAGAAAATCGTGGAGGAAAAATACATCAATTATTTTCTACTAACAATAAATGAACGAATATTTAAGAACTAAATTGCCTTTATTTAAGGTATAAAAATGATATTTAAATTTAAAAAAAAAATATATTACATAAACTTATGTTAATGTACTATTAATAATGATATTTATTGAAACAGTCATTTATAAATTCACCATAGTTATTATTATTTTTTTTAAGTTTATCTTAAAGATAAAGGTAAATTGTTTCGAAATTACTTTAAGAATACGATAATTTGAAACCTATCATATAAATCAAATAGAATAAATAATTATAAAATAATACTATTAAAATTGTTCTGTTAATTAACTTAATCTAATTTATTACAATAATTGAATAGAATATTTTCTTGGAAACAACTGTTAATTATTGTAATTTTCACTATATTTTTTTTTGATATATTTTATTATTATAATCCAAATTCTAGTTAAAAATATAATAAAATATTTCTGGTTAATAAATAAAAGCGAAATAATCCAAAATGCTATAATTATATAGAGGTTTTGTAACTTGCAAAATTTAAATAGCGTGTGTGAATTTTGAAACTAATAATAATGATAGTCTACTAGACAACATTCTGCTATCTAAAATCTACATTGCAAATTTTAACATATAACACAGCTATGGTTAATGTAAATAGAAAATTCATTACAAATAATGTCAAACTATAAATACATTTTGAATCAATAAATTTATATAATATTTGAACATAACTAAATAACCTTATAACAGTATTATGTTTATTTATAAAAAAAAATTGGACTTAGAATTTATGTAATACATTATGTTTTATAATTGAATGTTATATAATTGAAGTAATGGATTAAATTAAACTTTTGCAATAACTTATTTACAATTATAAATTAAGTAAATCATATAGATATAAAGATTTTTTTACATGATATAATGGAATATTAATTTATTTATGTAATATTTATTCAGGAAGATAATAATTGATAAAACGATTTAACCTGTATGTATTCTTCACTACTTTAAATATAAATTGTGCCAATTTGTATATAATATATTTAAAAAAAAATATATAAAAAGTATACATAAGAAATAAAAATTAATTTGGATACATCTTCTATTACCATAAAATAATCAAATTAGGGCGGAAAGTTAAATATTATTTTATATAATATTATGATTTTATAAATGTTTATTATGTTTCACGTATAGAAAGAAATATAATTATTAAAATTATATTTGAAGAACGAATATTTTTTAACACAAAAACCTTGAATGAAATGTTAATAGGAAATTATATGGCTACTATGGAAAAAAAAATAATAGTCACATACAACAACAACAATAAATAAACAATAAAACATATTTATATAATCAAAATAATAAAATAAATATTAATTAACAAGAAGCAAATATTTGTATATAATGCTTTTATTCACTAATTTTAATAAAAAATAAGTAGAAATTTTGTCCACTTGACTTTCTAATATTTTAAGTTGTATGTTTCAAAATGTTATGTTATCGAGTATTTTTTTTAATGCTGGAGATAGTGATGAGATAGGATTTTTTTTTTAAATGAATTTTGTTGAAATAAGCATGTCCTTGTAAGAATGTCCAGGTTCGCAATGATGAGGCTGTAAAATTTAATGGATTTTTGTAATACGGCAATAACAGTATTTGGAAATCGCCGTTGCGGGTGGTTAAGATATGATCGTAGGCGAAGGGTGGAAGTGGAGGCGAAGTGCAAGCAATTGGGCAGTGGTTGAGGTAGCATATGTAGTAACAATCAGTAGGGCATTTGTATGTATGACGTCGCGATGTCCAATTACGCGGTGCGGTCCCCGCACGTGTGCAGGAGGAGACGTAACTAATTAAATTGGCCGGAAATGTGAATTAGTATATGTTTTGTGCGGCGGGAGTCGCAGCCGGGGATTACGGGATATTTTGCGAGAGTAATTCGTCCGGGATCTCATTTAAATGGCGGGATGTACGGATTTTGATTAGTAACGCCATTAGGGGGTTTGCTTTCGAGGAAGGTCTTCTACCACGTCTTGCCTAGCTACGAAGTGTATTGCATGCAAGGAGAGGTTACGCTGATGTTGGTGTGTAAGCATGGATTTCGCGATAGGTGGTGGCGCTCATTAGAGGACAGCATCGCTTACAACAAATCTCGGCAGATAGAGTGGTCTGGACAGATACCCATTTATCATCTAGATGGGTCACGGCGCATGCCGACCCACCCCCTCATCACCACCGACGAAGCCGCCGCTGCCACCTTCTCTACCTTCTCTTCCTCTATCCACCCTCCCCCCACTTCGTGCTAATAAAGTTATATCGCCCGCGGCGGCCGCGCAACCAGGAAATGTCATCGCCGTGGATGTTTTATGGCCTTCCTTCTGGCCTCTCCTTCTAGCACCTAGTGTCGCTGCCTATGTACTGCCCATTTACACACGTATACATAGTTCCTCATCCTCATTGGTATAGGGTACAATACAGGCGCATTACACTTTACTTTACAGAAGGAGGGATAAATATTTTAGGGTAGAGGCGATCGATAGACGAAGACAACACATCACCCCGCCGTATTTATTATGTCAAATGTTGGACGTTTAATTCGGCGCGCGCGGCGGCGGCCACGGCTACCCCCGAGATGCGCCCCGGCGGCGAGGGATGAACTCACCTGCGAGATAAAACGGGGCAGGCGCCGCAGGACTCGAACTGTGAGAGCCGGGACACACCACCGAAACAGATCAGTTGGGGTGCCAGCGTCCTCGCATCCAGACGCCTCCAGAACCATCCAGGACCATCCAGACGATCGCCTGCTACCCCGCACTCAGACACCAACACGACCTTCTACTGCTATCAAGCAATATCGTGTCCAACCACGCTTCATCTTCAAGCACCCTCTTCAATACAACTAAAAGGTAATATCTTTTCTTTACCATCATTACATATTAAATATATTTCCAATATTCAATTAATAATAAACTTACATATATTACTATTTAGTAACAAATAAATAAACCAAACATGATATAAACATTTCATTCACATATTGAGTAATTTTTATTTAACAACACACACAATCTTTATTTATTCTTCAATAAATTCACCAACAAAATTAAATCTTAATAACTACACCCAGCCTATTTATATGTGCTTTCTAATAATGTATTAAAAAATCAATTAATAATTTATATAACAAAACACACATTAACTAATTTAAACAATGATTTTTGAACAAAATAATACATTTAAACTCGAAACAATATTTTGTTGTATTTTTTTATAACCATTGAAATTTTATGAAATACGTAACCGGAACTACGGTACACCGATCACACATTCAACTGCGTTTTTAAACAAGTCGCAAGTTTCATTCATTTTAATTTTCGAACGAATTCTGCTTTTAATTCGCTTTTGATGATGAAAAATCTTTACATTGCATTTTTAATGGCCATTATAAAACAAATTTTAATAAATATAATAGCAATAATGCGCGATTTCATAAATAAATATTAATCATTGCAGTAAAACGATTTTCGCAATTCGTTTTATAAAATTTAAACAAAAATCGGTCTGTACGAAATTTAATAATGCAATGTAAACAATTGCTGCATTTTCAATAATTCATTATTCAACAACGTTAAAATTCAATTTAATAGGTATTTTATTTATAAATCCGATAATCAGCACGTATTCGAATATTGCACATTTACAGATTTCTCTATAGTAGATGCAGAAGTAAGTATATTTAATAACAGATTTGTAGTGAATTATTATGTAACAACAATTAATAAATTTAAATATTTTAGTACTTTACACATGCATTTGATATTATAAAGTTGTAATGCTATCGAATGTTGCGGATTCTATCGCTTCGCTTACAAAGTTGTCTGTTAATTGTTGCATATTGGCAAAGAATCGTAACCGTAAACCGGAGAAGCGGGATTATACAATTTTATGTCACCTATTTCATTGTATATTTATTCAAATGTTAATAGTTCCAAACCACTAAACTTTCAAATTGGTTTCTTCGAATTTTACCTATTTTCACTGGTTTAAGTACCTTGCGCATTCACAATATTTCACAACGATAACTTAAAAAACCTGAAATTGAATTCATTTATTCAATTAATAAATTATATACATTTATATTCTATCAAAAAATAATAAAATTAAATAAATCCAATAAATATTTAATTCCGGGAAATGGATTTGTCAAATTAAAAATTTCTTCAGATGTACATAATTACATATAGTAATTAAGTTTATATAAATATTAATTGCTAGCCTGTAATTATTTAAAACAGTCATAATTAACCAAACTGAATTTAATGAAAATATTATAAATGGCATACACAAACGTAGAAATTCATTTAATTAACATGTAATTTAGTTTAATTTGTATTTTAATTTAAAATATTATTATTATTACAGCTGAATTACGCTCATACCGCTATGAACAAATAATCCGTAGATAATACTTTAACCTATACTGTATTTTTCATATATTTTAAATCATATTTATTCAATTTGAATAATTTTACCAAACTTATATTTTATAATTCTTCGGAAAAAAATATCCCGTCTAAAATCCAAAAATTATCTAATTCAAAATCTTTAATATAATTAGATTTTGTAATATAACAACAATATTTTATTAGTTTTGCCTATTACGTAAAAGAAAAAATAAACTTATTTTTTATTCTAGAAATTTACTTGTATAATTATTTATTATTACATAATATAGTTTTCAAAATTATCAGTTGTTTATTCACATGTGTTATAGATAATTTATATATTGAGTGTATATTCAATTCAAAGCGATTATTATGTAATGGTACGAAATCGCATATTACATTGATTCTATTTAATTATTATCTGCAATATAATTGTTATCAATTAATTCATAGTATTGTTATAATTTAATTTAATATTTTTCGTACAATAACAATCATATAACTTAATTAACTAAATTGAAAAAAAAATATCGTACATGCGGGATTTGTATATCACAACCCGGCGCTTCCACCATATACTTATAATATTTATCAAAATGTATAGAATTAATTAAAGAGTAAAGTTATAATTAAATAATATATTGTATAATAATGTAAATTTACTGCAAATTAAATAAAAATGAATCTTTTGTGTGTGCCGTAGCAAAGAGCAAAGTAAGTGAAAGGATCTCGTGTGGATAAACTATTTACAAACTCCGCCTTAGAAGTTTGTCGGTTTCTGTATAAAATAATTATATATAAGATTTAGGAATTTCTTCATACAGTATTTCTTAGAAGTTAAAATTTTTGCGGGTTTTAACAATTTTGCATCTACATACAAATAAAAACAAATTTATTCAAAATTCATGTTTCAAACGGTTTATCCAGTAGAAATACTTGAAAATTTGATATTTAAAATTATATTATTTATCTTTTTGTAAGTCAAATCTTTTTTATAAGAATAGAAAACAGTTTAATCCAATATTCTATATTTTTATATTCTTACATAAAATTTAGGAATTCTTTGATTAATGGTGATTCTAAATTTACTTATTTACTAAAGCTAGCTATTCAAGATTTAAACAATTATTAAATAAAAAAATCGTAAACAGAAATGAATATATGAAATTTTATTTTTAATTGCAGTATTTTCAAAATATTATATAATTATTAGTCCAGATTTAATATCGTTTATTTTAATTTTTATTTTACTATATCTATTTATTATTGCAAGGACTTAAGATAACTGAAATTAATACCGGTTTTTATATGTAATTGATTGAAAATTTCAAACTAAATTTTAATTGAATAAGATAAAAAATAATAAACAAAATTATTATTTATACTTAAATTATCTTTTTTTTGAGAGTTATTGATGCATTAGTTTGTCTTAATAAATATGTGTAATTGAAAGATTTCATTTAAAATATTTTATATGCAGGAGAATCATAAATGGAATGAAATAAATGTATGTCAGATACAATTGGATTAATTTCAATTTACACACGGCGCTCGCGTATATTAGTTTTGCCTCGTTTTGCTTTACAAATTTCATTCCCCGAATATATACACCTATATATATATATATATAGAAATGTATGTATATAAAGTATATATATAGTAATAGCGTTTTACGAGGTGATTATAAACCCCTCTGATATGGTTATAGCCTAGGGCCATTCCTCGTATTTTAGTTCATACTTGGGGATTTTAGGCTTAGAAGTAATTATAAATAAATGCCAGAGGGCAGGCGGCGGATATCTGATTACAGCAAGACGCGGCCGACTGCTTAAGCTTGGTCGCTTTTAAATCTAGTTACGCGATGCGCCGCACTGGGTTCATAATTAACAAATTATTACAGATTATGCAGACCGACTGATATTCTCCTCTCCCGTTCCTCATCCTCCACCTCTCAACATCCCCATCCTCGTCCCTCCGGAACAACCCTAAACACATTTTTCAAAGCAAAAATTGAAACAGTTTTCACTTGCTGCAAACAGTCCCAAAAAAAATGCATAGTTGTTGTTGTACCCAAACTAGATACATACATTTCGGGTAGTCTTTCTAGGAGTGCGTTGTTTGTGCTCCGGGGATTTCAGCCGATTTGCAGTAAATTGGTATGCAATCGGCAAAGCGTTCGATGCAGGAAGCCATCATCAGTAATTTCCCAGAAGTAATAATCGGACGCGCGCCCCCTACTCAACCGCATCATCCAACTAACGCAGTTGGGATTTTATTTTCCATCTACATTTTCATTCAATTTTTTTCTTTGCACCCCAATTTTGTGTCTCTCTTCTTCCATTATCGTTATTATTATTTCGTCCACCTCGGAACGTAACTCATTAAAAGACTCAAAAAAATCCTATTAAAATCTTCATTAAACATTCAACTTCACTTTACATCCATCAGGGATTCATTTTCGAAATTCAAAATACGAAAACTCATATTCTATTTTTACAGTTTATTAAACTTTAAATACTTGATCAGCATAACCAATAATACCAGAAAACAATTTATAAAAACTTTAGTCAAATTAAATCAACTAATATTAATTAAATTAATGGTACTAGTTGTGAACATGATTATCTAGAAAAATTTAAAACTTAATTTCTCCTAAATTTCAATTAATGACAACATACTTATTTACTTCCCATTATTAAATTTAATGTTAATCTCAAAGTTCATTAATAATTGCTATAAAATTATATCATCATTTTTTGTTAAATAAATTAATTTAACCTTTAACAGTTAATAGTTGGTATAAAACTTCCGTCTATAGCCCTTTGGTCGAAATATGATTTTTATTGGAATATTAGTATATTTAGACAAAAATAAATATTTCTCGAAAATCAAAAGTAATAATTATAAAAGTAAACTATTTTTTTTCTGTTATGGCAATTTCATTAAATATCTTTATTTAATTTTATTTACTCAATTTTGACATATTTTTCTGAATTAACAAACAAATAATTCTATAATAAAGTTCAATATATTAGAAATTAAATAAGGTAATAGATTAATACTTTAATTAAAAATGATAGTTAGTTAAAAAAAAAACTATATTTATAATTAAAAATAAATACAGTGATGATTATTCGTTTAAAGTTAAATGTGTAAAATGTGTGTTGGCTAATTAACGGAATTCGTGTGTGGTCGCATTTAGTATTATAAAATATTTGCGGTGATATGCAAATTATCGTTTTGTACGAGGTAATAATTACAAATTGGATGAGGTTTATGATCCACATAAAATAAACAGGTATTATATAGTTTCAGAATGGTCTAATGAATTTATGGACGCAAGTCGCAGCTTAAGCGCGCGCCCAGCTTTAATGAAAATATTACGTTCATATTGTTTTGATGTAAAATGCATTTTTATTAGCTTTTCCAAAAAAAAATATTATCCGCCCGTTTCATCCGCGACAACTCATTTTTATTTTCTGTTTGTCCTCGTCCCCATTTACTTTTACCCATCCCTTATGAAACGTTTTATGAAACCATATCATTTTTTTTTAATACTTGATAATATCATTACCTTGCTTATTATGATTACGATTATTTTTAAGTTTCGCAGGAGATGAGTGAAAAATAAACAGAATGAGAGTTACGAAAGAGAGAAAGGGGGGAACGAGAGAGAGAGATACAAATTTAAATCAAAAAATCGTTTTGAACTTTCTTAACAAGTTTACTTTTCATTTCCAATTCATTATGAATTGATGCAATAAAACCGAGAGGAATTTTGTCCCTCTTCATCCGACCCTCTTCTCTCTTAGTTTCTGCTCAAAAGTAATTACAAAGTCATACGCAAACGCGTCGTCCTTTAAATAAATACCTTTGGCATTAACTTTTTTTCTTACTCATCTTTTTTTTTCATTCCCATTTTGTTTGTTTTATATTTTTTGGTTTGTTGTTTTTCATTTATATTAAAATAAACGGGGAACGACTAAAATTACAATTTGCTGTGAAATTTGATATGAAACTGTTTGATGATGTGCTGGGAACACGTTAAAGGGAGATAGCGAAATGCATGTTCGCCGTGTGTAGTCTTTGGTATTTAAATTAATGGCAGGGCGAAATAACAATTTGGGATGCGTTGTTTCTATATCAATCAGTACGTGTTTGTGGCTTGGGTGTAAATTTGTTCATTCGTCTACGTGTACGTGTCCCTTTTATGCATTATGCAGTGCAAACAATATGTAGGTCGAAATAATCAAACAACAACCTGCGAACTGAACGCACCCTATATATTATCTTCTATATATACTACATACACAGACATTCATATTATATAATATTCTCGAATCGGAATTATAATCTATCCAATTTCACTACTGAGCATCAAATATTGAACTTGAGCAAACTGCATGCATAACAGGCGTATTAACTAGTAATTTGTAGGATTTCATTCTTTCCAACTAAGAAATTTAAATACACCTCAACAACACCCCCAATAATATATATAATTTAATGCCCAATAGGGTTGACTGGTTAACGAACATAATCCGATTAAATACAATGTTCCAAATAGTTCGTTAACCGAATATTCATTTTAGAAGCGGCTTAATAATAAGTTGTACGTTATCCGAACATAAACAACTGTCCGTTAACTGATTGCACATGTATCTAAAGTTTTCTCTATTTAGAAAGTTCAATTTATAAATATAACGCTTTTCAGATTTATATAACTCGATAATTAAGCTAGTTTATACTATATGAAATAAATATAATAATAATGTTGAATATCAATAACATTACTGTTCATTATTAATACATGGAATTAGATAAAGTAAATTTTTATAAAAATAACAAATCTATAAAGAAATGTAAAATAAATTAAATAATAAATTAATTTTTATATGTGCAATATTTAGGTAATAAATAAATGTCAACAGTAATGAAATTTACTTAATATTATTATTAATTTTATTACTTCTAAGAAATATATTACTTAACTGTTTATTTTTTTCAGTATTAATATAATTTTATCTATTTTATTCTACATAAAACTATAGACATTATTACTATTATTATATAGTTTACAAACTATCATATATTAGTTTTGTTGTCGGGTGGTTTAATAGAATATCGACCAACGAGTATTCTCAATTTTTATAAAAAAAATACCGGTTTTCTGCTCACAACCTTATTATATTTTATTCAAGTGTAATAAATATAAATATTGTTAACCTTTAAACTTGTGTCCAAACTCAATATTGTATTAACACTAAATCAATTTAATCTTTTAACTTGTATCCAATCTCAATATTACAGTATGATTATATTGTATTAACGCTAAAATCAATTTAAAAATGTATAAAATAAATATTTCAATGTTACAACTTATAATGTTTTGTGTAAAGTAATAACAAATCACATAAAAAAATATAACAAAAATAAAATGATGCAAAGGGCCATAGGTCTTTCTGTCCGGATGTAAAATTTTATTACAATTAAATAAACATATTTTATGGTACGTTTCAAAAATACGAAAATTTATATTTCCATATTTGTGTAAATAGTAAATTGCTTTCATACTTGCTGATTCATAATATATCAAAATTATTATTTGATGAAATGTTTTAATAGTTCTAAAACCAACATTTTATTTATATATGAAATATAATTATAGTACTATACTGAGTGATCAGTTTTGATTACGAACAAATAATTTTAACAGCTAAAACTATGAAGCTAAAGCCATTTCTTCGATAATCAGTAAATAATTGTATATACGTATAGATTTAAAAAATAATAATTATATAACTCTCAATAAAAAACAAATAAATTATTTTATGAAACTATTTTGCTAATACAAATTTTAGATAACTTTTTTGATATCTATCATTTTGAATTATTGTTTATTATGAAATATTAATTTAAAATCGAAATATACATTTTTCAATTTGAATAAATATAAAAAATATTTTTTTCTTTGTTAATATTTCGATCGAAATCAAAATTCTCTAGATTGAGGATTGTTTAATTCTGTAAATCGTTATGGAAAATCATTTATGTAGATTGGATTACGTTGCTTGATAATCCATGAAATGTCAGCGAACCTTGAAACAAAGCGGCGAGGAAGTGTGTTACGTAATTCCCGCGGGAAGTGCGGGTCGTTGCGCCATCTTGTTTACAAGTTTAGAAGTAAATAATGTATCTGCGATTTAGTAACGGTGCAGGAGCATCCGATTTCCGTTTGCTAATACATAGGTAAATGCATTGTTTGTTACAGCATTCATATCGTTTGTGCACGCTCCTATTCGGCAGCCATTCTCCGTGTAATTAACCTGTCACTTATGGGTCACTCGAATCTGTATCCTCGCAGGAAGTCGACAATCCCAAAGACAAAACAAAACGATACTACTTGTGTTTCAATCGGATCTTCCCTAATCTGTTTGGTCAACATAATATCAAACGTGCATTGGATTGTGCACGGACCGTGTAATATCGTTAATTAGAATCAAGCATCCTAAACGAATTAGCAGCTGGAAATTGGTTCCGGCAGAACATTTCGGAAATGTAAATGCGGTAAGCGCATAATGAGGATAATAATTCCGTTGGCGATTAAATAATTTACGCTAATATGAAAACATTTTTGATGCTGAGCGATCAGGGCTTTCCGGAATTATATCTCATTCGATATATAATAATATTTGCATTTTCAAATAAAAAATGATGGTCGATACTTGAGCGAACATGGGAACATTCGTAAAACAATTTGCATAGTCGTTAGTGGAGGATTAACCCAGAATGGTCACGTGTCTGCGCGCTCTCCCACGTAAGGGGTGAGGCAGAAACCGGAAAAACTGCCCTCCAGTTATTACAGCTGTGGATCTAAATGGACTATCGACTAGATAATTCCCATTTGCAACTGAACGGTAAAAACCAAATTTATTAGCACGCGATTCATCATTTTATACCAATAAATCTCATATAAATATGCTCCATAAAATCATAATAACAAAACTCAACTTTATATCTATAAGATTTTGATTTCACAATTATAAAAGGCTTTCTTAGATATCATAATAAATTATTACTAATTATAGTAAGATTTAAAAATTTCAAAACAAACTAAATTTTATATGACGAACATTATTAAAAAATTAGTATAGAAAATTATTTTTTATATAATTTATAGAATTTGATTTCACAATTATAAAAGGCTTTCTTAGATATAATAATTAATTATTACTAACTAAAGTGTGGATTAATTAGTGAAAATATCAAAAGATACAAATAGAACAATATTGAGCAGCTTCGATTAGTCCGGAATCTGTAGAGTAACAATTAAAAATTTCAAAACAAAACAAATTTTAGTTGACGAAAAAGTTAAAAAAAATTACACTTAAATAATGTGCTTTATGATTATAAGATTTGATTTCATAATTATAAAAGGCTTTCATAGATATCATAATAAATTATTACTAACTAAAGTGTGGATTAACTAGTGAAAATATCAAATGATACAAATACTTGTATTGTGCAGCTTCTAACAGTCCGGAATCTCAATAGTAAGATTTAAAAATTCAAACTAACTTTTAATTGACGAAAATGTTTAAAAAAATTAGTACAGAAAAGTTTTGATACTTAAAAAACGATTATTTGTAGGAGATTTTACTTAACGACCATAATCTGTTCGCTATTCGAAATATTCGTTAATTTTAATTGCAAAATTACTGTATACTTTTTAGTAGTAAAATTATAGCTGACAGTTGGTGGAATGAAAGTTATATCTTTACCCATCTCCGTTTTTTTTTTTATTTTTAAGATTTATTTCATAGAATATTTAATGAAATATAGTGGATGATCTGTTAACAACCATCATCTGTTCTTTACTCGAATTATTCGTTAATCAAGCATGGATTTATGAAGTATAATTACTGTATAATTTTTAATAGTAAAATTATAATTGACAATTAATGGAAAAGAAGTTATATAATTTCAATCTTGCATAATATAATATACATTACGCATAAAACCAGATGTGCTTCAACTAACTACTTATTTACTCATATATTCATAATAAAAAATGCAAATTGAAATAAAAATAATAACGAAAATGTAAATTGTATGTAGTTAATCAGAAATGTAATTCCACCCTCCTGAAAATTCTTTATTAGTTTTCACATTAACTTCTCTTCCGCTCCGCAAATTTATATCTATATATATAGATACGCGGCATTTTTTTTGCGACGTTTATTTATTTTTTATTTGCTTTCGAAGCTGGTTTAATTACATTGGAATTGAATTATTCGCTAAACTCGATTCCGTTCGCACCTTCCACTTCTAATTCGATAGACACAAAACGGACGACATTAAAATCCAATTTGTACTACGGCAACGTCGATGTTACATCCAGCCTTCTTCCCGTTTTGCTAAATGCAAACAAACAACCAAATCACTCATATTTTCCCAGAATATTTTCATAAAATACACAAAATAATTTACAATTTATTACTTTTAATTTATTAATATAACAATCATTTCTAATTTTCTATATGATTTACTTTATTATTAACCTTTTATTTTTATTGAAAAACTTTATTAATAATTCATAAGACATTAGATTTTTCTTCATAAACTATTTATTTTAATCTTATTATAATTATAAAGTCTAGATATCTAAAATTTCGTGTTGAGAAGGATCTGATAGTTATAATGCGAATTTATGTATGCATTACAGGGAAGTACTTGTACATGAACAAAAAAATGTTGTTATTATTATGAATGCCAGAGTAGAAATGAGAACGAATTACCGTGCATGTCTTTTCATTTTGCTACCCAAACATAATGGGCTTTTACACTCACCGCGACAAAGAGGGGTAAAAAATGAAAGCGGTATGTTCTATTCCGGTAGTAAAATGTGTTTTACTCGAATCGTAAATCATTTTCATGCTATCTCTATGTGGTTTTAAGTGCTCTTGATTAAAGTCCTCATTTTCAACTGATTACGCCGGTAATTTAAACTAAAGCATATCAATTGTCATAAATGTGAATATTTCAATTTTTATATAATTTAGGAATAACTAGTTTAATACTACCAATGGAATAATGTTTCTTTTTGAAATACATAAAATATATTAATATAAACTATATGAAATAATAATTCATTGCAGTTTTAATACGAAAGGCTATTTTCATGTGATATTTTCAATTGAAATAAAGGTAATTTAAAAAGCGATAAATTATTTTATTTAAAAAAAAATTGTTCAAACTTAAATTATTAAATATATCAAATAGCCAGTTGTATTTATAGTAATATTAAATTATAAATGCTAATTAATATTTTTTATTTATATTCTTATAGATTAAAATATGTAATTACAGAATTTGGTATGTTTGCATTAATATAATTTTTCAATTTTTCAACTCTCAATCTCATGTTATCAAATTCTGAAGAATTCGTGACATATTCTATTCTAAATGAAAAGAAACTACCGTATTTTTCGGACTATAAGGCGCACCTCAAATTTATAAGATGATTTTTAGAAAAATATATTTTATATGTTACTTTCGGATCATAATCATGTTTCCATATTGTTTTGTATAATTGATCACATTTAGTTTATATCTCACGCTATATTTTGTGTTTTACGATCATTTTTCTAATTTTAGAAAAAAAATATTAAAGATTTATAAAAGTAGTTCAAATGAATCCTACAAAAGTGCAGACGATTACAGGCTAAGCTATGGACAATCATAGACAAAGAGTGTAGGTAAATCGGTGATTCCCCGCTTGTTTTGAGATAACTTGCGTCATACCAACCTTCAGTGACGTGCCATATTTTTCGGACTATAAGACGTATCTCAAATTTAGAAACGTACCCAAAAATGGACTCTTGTTTTTCTATGTAAAAAGGTGCGAAAAAATACTGTATTCTTCAAACATTTCGATTTAAACCATGAGTTTGTATCTTGAAAGTTAAATATAATTGATTTAACATTTTCATTAATTTAAGCTTAAAAATGTGTAATTTTATTGACTAATAATCATTTCAGATTTTGTGCTCTATGGTTGTCCGAGTGTTCCAGATTATAGCGATTTTCTGAAATGTTCATCGGATAATCAAACGAACCATACCTCTTACATTTCGATTCAAACAATGAGTTCGGAAGAGTATCGGACCAAGAAAAAAAATGCAAAGACGTAAGAAGTGCTTGGTGTATTCGAATAGCCGAAACAAAAGTAAGAAAGTATCCATGAATACGTAAATGTGTATTGTTATTTTGTTTGCGGTAATACAATATCGTCTAGAATATTAGAACGTTTCCGATAAAACCTTTTGTGAACGTGTTTCCTTTTCAGAAAGTATCGGTGTGGTACGTCTGTCTCTCCGCTGGCAATTCCACGCCGTTACAACAACTTTATCTGGCGTCGCATTCAATACGAGTTTTGCCCGGAAAAGCACCGCGCGTTGCGCTCCCACCACATTATCTATCTTTTCATAACTACTACCCTCTGTCTCACTGCCTCTCTGTTTGTGTGTGCATCTTTCTCGCTCACTCTCTCTCGTACACTCAACCATTTGCCCTTTCTATACATATATCTCTCTCTTTCTCTTCCTCTTCCTCTTTACACTCATCCTCGCACAGCGTTGGAAGAGCATTGTTTCAGACCAGACACCACAATGAATACGATGAATGTCACTTACACAAAACCCGTTTTTCGTTTATCAAATATTATTGCTTACCTTTTAATTCCCTTTCATCGCCATTTCACGAGCGACATTTTGACTTGCTATCTGGTGTTACTTCTTAAAGTATAATGTATTGTAATTAAGTCTATAATGATGGAGGCATCTATAGAGCAAATGGGTGTGTTGCGTACGCTGCGTATATACATTTAGTAATTCCGGGATGAGGTGCATCGTGACATGACTTTATTGATGGAGGTAGCAAAGTGGTTAATTGAATAGGACCTGCACTTCAAACGTCCGTAATATAATGCACTGATATAACAATCACTGGCAAAGAGAAGTTGGATGGTGGTTTCGGTTTACATGGATGACCTACTATATGGAAATGTCTACTAACCCACAAACTGTACGGCAGCCTAGAGAACGTACACATTAATTGGGATTCAATTTAATTACAAGTTAAATGTACCACCTTAATTGGGTGTAATGTTATAGTTTGTTTACCGCTACCTATTCCCTCATTTCTAACTATCGTTGACCACACACCATTTATAAAAAAATACATTTACATGTTCTTACCTCAATTAATAAACAACAGATTCATAAATAATTTTATAAAATAATTATCTACATTACTAAATAAATTGCAACACTACTAATTAATTAATTAACTAAAATTTAAAATTAACAAATCTTTTAATTATTTATTACACCACTCTAAAATCAAAATTAATTCTACGTATTAATTATACATACACTAAATACGTTATTTCATAACCAAATTAATAACCTGTCAAATTTACCTAATTACAGTTTTAGTATATAACTTTTTGCTTATATTTACTGCAAAATTATTTCATAAAATATATTTTAAATGTATATTTTTCTATATCCCATACATAAATTATATAATAAAATATCGATATTGATCTCGTCGCATTACTCCTAACACTATAATTCAAAACAGATATTTGAACTTAAAACGCATCAATCTTCAATAAATTGAAATTAATTCTACTTCTAAATTATACATACACTAATTACGTTATTTCATATCCAAATTAATAACCGGTCAAATTTTCTTAATTATAGTTCTAGTATAGAACATTGATGCTTAAATATTCTGCAAAATTATTTAATAAAACATATTTTAAATGTATATATTTCTATAACCCATACATTAATTATATATTAAAAAATATATGCGGAACTCATCGCATTAATCCTAATTATATAACGCAACATAGATATTTGTACTTAAAATGCATCAATATAACATAACTCTTTAATAAATCGAAATTAATTCCACTTATAAATTATACATACACTAATTGCGTTATTTCGTATCCAAATTAATAACCTGTCAAATTTCCTTAACTTTTTTGCTTAAATTTACTACAAAATTAATTAATAAAATATATTTTAAATATATACTTTTCTATAACCAATAAATAAATTATATAATAAAATATCGATGCTGATCTCATCGAATTACTCCTAACTGTATAACTGCAATGTGTACTAAAAACGCATAAATCTAATATAATTCTTCAATAAATCGAAATTAATTCTACTTATTTGTATAATTAAATACGAGTAAAATAAAGGAATTTAACTTCCAAATTAATAAACTGTTAAAGTAAATTCAATTTTTATAAAATGTTAATTAATCAAACCTCCTCCAAATACATCATTTATTAACAGAAACCTGTATATATTTTTTTATATTCAGTAACGAGAGGATTAATTTAGAAAATATATGTTATTTGTAACATTTTTCATAAACAAATCGTAGATTATGTAATATCGATGCTGATTTCCTGTCTACTACTAGCTGTGATATTTGTATTTAATCTTTATATGTAGATTATTATTAATTGAATATAATCGAATTTTCAATAATATATTACATATAAAAATAAAATTATATTATAAATGTGTTATTTAATTTTCAGATCATCAAATATTCGAAATGCTCATTTTAGATCATCAAATATTCGAAATGCTCTATTTGTAAAGCTAACATTATTTGATATTTTGTTTTGTGCGAAAAATTGCGCGCAATAATAAAATGCAATCGTGTGTCCTTTCTTTCAGAGCGCTTAAAAAGTTCAGAAATGAAAAGTACCGCAAATATGAAAAAAAAAAAAGACCTGCCGGATACGTACAATTGTTGCGAGTTGACAATAGTTCGCAAATGACAGAATGAAATCATGCGCTTTTCTGTGCGTTTGCATTTGCACACGTGAACTACACAGATACAATAGAGAGCTCCGTACGAACGGAGAGACCAAAAAAGATCAATAATTGAACGTGTCAACCAATCAGCAATATGTTGAACTCCTATTTCGCTTAACCAAAGCGAAACAAAACAAATGGAACAGAGTGTCCGCTCTGTTGCAGGCACGAATTCGATTATTCAATTATTGATAAAATCTGAATTACGAATTATCATCCATCAATCAATCAACATGATGTTTACTACATGAATGTATTTTTTTTTCAAATAAATGCATTTTAATAACATATTTTGGGATTGGTTTTATGTATTACATTTATGTTTGTATAACTATTTACATACAATATTTATTTACATTTATTTATTTTCTACAGCGGCGATCCAAGATAAATTCGGTAAGTATACTAAAGGACTTCCTTCATTCTTCAGCTTCCTCATATGTTACGGGTTTCGCGACTTCGTAACCGTAATTTCAGTAGGTTCGTTGTCGACGAAACCTGCACAATGTGAGGAAAATCAACAAGTTATCACCTCCAAAAAAACACCAAATGTATACTTTAAGTTATACAAATTATTATTAATATTTTTATGTCCGTTCCTTACTACCTTAAAACAAGAACCGTTTGTCTATAAACATTATAACTTGAGAATCCTTTTTTTAAAGCTTTTTATAAAACTGTAGGAATACACGCATAAGAATATAAAAGTTACCGTTTCCATAGATCTATAAATACACTTTCTCAGTGCTTCTGGGCGAAACATTAACTGCTTTTGCGATAAACTGTAAACATTTTATATCCGGCCGTTAAAATACCTTTAATGAGATTTCCATAACTTGTATACGATTGATAAAGGAAATATTGTCAATAAAACCACTTTTTCAAAAACGAAATAAGTTTATATAAATAAATAATGCAATATTACTGAACCTTTTTATATAGTTTGTACTAAGTAATATTTTGGTAAATTGTCTTTTTTAACAATGATCTGCAATAATTACATAATTTTATAATATTATAGAAGATTTTTTTTGCATATAAAGAAAAAAAAACCTCTTTTGATTATATTATATAATAATAGATGTAAATTTTTATCTTTATTAGGGAACATTATTTATAAATGTATTTCATGTTTTATAAATCAAAGTTCAAGACAATGAGAAACTTTATAGAAATATCCTCATTTATGTTTTCACAATGAATAAACTTCATTATGTAATTCTCGTTTTAAAATAAGTTTTTCGTACTTAAGCAGATTAAAGTTAGTTTTAGAGAACGATATAGCCTATGTTAAGTGACGAATAATTAATTTATATTTTACCAAACCGTTAACACTACAAATCTTGTCAATATTGCTACTATGAATAGTAATTATATAATAAATAAATAGTTTATAAAATAAATACGTATGAAATTTCGCATCTCTTCACCTATTTATTACAATTCAAAAGTTACTAGACGATTTTTTGCTATTTTGATTCAAATATTAAAATTATAAAGGAAATAGTAGCAAAAAAAATCCTAAAAATATGTATGAAAGGATTTTAAAATGTAAACTAACCTTTTTATATATATATGTTCTTAGAACTTCCTTTGTAGTAAAATCTTCTCAGATAACTCACCCCTAAAATGATGGTAAAGTTAGTGGCTTCTCCCCTTTTGTAGCTACCCCATTTACAAAAGAGATTAAACTGGTTTGTCTAAAAGTTTTTTTTTATTTAAATGTGTGTTCTATTACAGGGTCAATGCACCCTCCGCTACTTCTAATAATTTTCTGAAGCTTGTACACTTATCAGCCCCAATTAGATGATAGCTTTTATAGGGTTTTAATTATCAAAATCCACGATTTGGATTGACACAATTTACTGAAACATTTATCTTCAGTTGCATACTTATATCTTTTTATATTTGGCATTTAATCAATTGACTGTAATTTTTATGTTTTTTCAATTTTATATTCAAATTAACGTTTTATTCTACATTTTTATTTACACAAATTTCTGATGATTTCAGTGTAAATCGTGGGTTAGATGTGTAAGCAAATCTGAAATAGAAACAGTTTCAATATTACTTTCTACAATATTAATAATAATATTATATAAGTTTCATTCTTATCTGACATCAAGATGTATCTTATTATGCTATTAAATCATCTTCTTTCAAGCAGAATAAATTACTGGTTTCAAGTAATTTTATTCTGATTATTTGCATATTCTTAAGAGCACAACATGATTTAAATTAAATTAATCACAAATAATTAATAAACAAATATTTTTTTACTTAAACATAAGTCTTTCTGTTGTATATTTTTATAATTATATATAAATATATTCTAACAAATTGATGCGTAACAATTAAAATTATTACCAAAAATATTTTAATTTTCAAATTATTATATTTTATGTCTTTTCGTACAGCATGCATTCAATTATATTTTTTATAAATTACTTTTCTAAATATTTTCTTAAAAAAAAATTGTAACTTGGCGTACCTTCCGAGAAAGGTAAATTTAAGCGTGTAAAATCTTGTGTATATTTATTCTTATTAAATTAAATAATCAATACAAAAGAAGCTGATTGAGCGTGATTGAATATAAAGATATATATATTTACATTGTTATTGCATCTTTTTATTGTGTAATAAAGTATGGTCTTTTAACTCCAGGTGAGAGCACCGCATTATAAAAATTCTATAGTATTTAGTTTGTATTTCATGTAAAAAGTTATATTTAGAAGAAATAAATTTATTCCAATAATATTAAGGTACATACAAATGTTACACCCATTGTCACATATTTACAAAATTTTGCTCCAGACCTTCCAATCTCAACGCACTTTACCGGTGTTGCGTTTTATGAGTCGGAGGTCAGTCTGTGATCAGATTTCCTGCTCTTACTCTTTACGAACACATATTAGCAACTAAAGAAGTACCGTTATAATTTTAGTGTTTTTTATTTAATTTTTTTTTTGTACATTATATTATTTCTCGGGCAAAAATACTTATGGTTAATAGCACTTTGTAAAAATAAAATAAAATTAAATAAATTTAAATAAAACTAGAAAATAAGATTTTTACTAAATTCCGAATAGTTCTGAATGATGTTGAAGACCAACGCAACGAAAACTGCTACAGTTCGGTCGGTTTTGAATGAGAAAGAAAACACGTTTCAAACCCGGAAATGCAACAGATCTTAATATTTTTAGGAAGAAGCAAACCCGAATGGGGATGTACATATTATGGAAGTGAATGAAAAACTGAAAAATATAACTGAAGAGTCTCGTTTATTATTAATTAAAGCAAGTTTGAAATTTTTTAAATTTGTATTCAATGTTCAATAAATATCTACAACATATACAATAATTTATTAATTATTATTTTGTGTTTATGCTCCTCCGCTGCACTCATTCTTGATTACTCCTGGGTACTGGTATTGGTAGTGAGCAGTATAGTTCTGTACTTTTCTTTTAAACATCTTTTTGTCCTTTACTTTCATAATTTCCTTCGATATACAGTTATATTCACCAACACCCCTGATTGCTGGTCCTATTCTTTTCCATTCTTATATTATTTTTTCTTCTTGTGCGATGTGCGTGTGTATCGACATTCTGCAGTAGTTGTTGTTGACTTTTTATTTTCTTATTCATTATTTTATGTATAAATCTACAATCTCGCAGTGAAGACACTATGGTATACAGCCTTCCAATACTTCTTCAGTATGTGTCTTTGAATTTTTTAGAAATTTTTTGCTGCACCAACATGAAATATAATTTTGACCCATTCACAATTAGTAAATTATCATCTGTAGTCTTTCTACGTCTCTGTTTATTGTGTTTTGCAGTTCTGTTTCCTCACTACCACTATATATATTTTTTTGTCTTATATTTTTATTTACAATCTTTTCATATTGAACATTAAGTAAATCTGATGGCGGTTGACATTTATTTTCCAATAGAAATTTTACCATTTTTGTAAAGTTCCCTTTTTTTTTCAATAGTATATATATTTTTTCAATTATAAATGCTAGGAAATATACTATGAACTGTTTCCAATATTATTTTTCAATAATCAATAATTCATCCCCTACATATTTTGTTTGAGTGATTTTAATAATGCTAAACGTGCAAGGATATAGGGTGCAACTATTACTATAAAAAAAAAATTAGACAATATTTTTTGTTGTTTTTTTTTATGTGAAGCGAGGGGAAGACTGCATATATATATAATGAAAAATAAGTTTTATTAACAGATTTGTATGTGAAATGTAATAACCTTAAAGCGAAATGTTATGTAATTGTCGTTCGAGAAATAATGCAATTTACATGAAATTAGCGTGGATAATTTTAAAATGAAATGTTTGCTTAAATGGAATGAACCTTTTCGTGTTTTAATTTGCTCAATTGTATGATACATGACTACCGTAATGTCAAGCGCACGTCCATTACGGCTGCCTATGTGGTATTCATACAGAAACCGCAATTAGATACCATCTAATCGCCAATTACAGTTAAGCGCTGTGCATATGACATATTGTAGAATAAACTTTCATCTCCCCTTCACCAACAATAATAATAATAATAATAAAAAGTACGTATATCTGTGTATTTCTACAGGCAAGTAACGAGTATAAGTATAAGTGTTCCCAATTATGAGTATTTTTACGTATTCCAGTTGAATTTTTTATTTAATTTTATACGGCTCGGTGTTAATATGAATTCTGTTTAGAAAAAAAAGGAAGAGGAACAATAGATGATTTTAATTCCACTGCTTCAATTGTTAATAGAGGACTCATGCACAACAGAAGCAGCATCGGGCGTTTAACAAAACACAGAAATGGGATCAAATACTAAATTATTATTCCGCTATTAAATCGACCGTAACCTATAACACTGAAGGTATATTTTCAACTGAATATTAAATTAACTGATTGTCGCTAGTAAATAAATATTTGATGTTATCTATGTTCACCGTGAAACAGAATTATATAATAAAATATCATACTTCAATTCGATTTGTGCTTATATTCTTAGCATATTCAAATCCATTTACATAATATAAATTGCAGACATACTTTTGATAAAAAAAAGATTCGATATAACTAAATCCGCAATTTGTAGACTTATTTAAGCTGAATTATTCTTTTGAGAAAAACAAATTTAAAGAAAAAGTTTTTTTTTTGTCTGAATACGTAGAATATATCCATTCCAGTCAAAGTTGTGTTTCTTCCAATAGATACAATTTCCTTGAATATTTTTCAAAATTTAAAACTTATTATCTGCATCCAAAATTGAACAATTTCATTGAAGAAATGACTGTAAAAACATTTTGGAAAAACTACTCCATAAAACAAAAAACATTGATAGTTCTTGCAAAAGAGTCACTAAAAATAATTGGGGTTTTGCATATCCAAGAAATTAGAAGTAAATAAGTTTAAAAAATGTCGATGTAGATAAATTGGTTCAATACTTAATTTAATTGAACTAGAGGATAAATAGAAAATGATAGTTAAGACATTTTGGAAACCAAAACTAAAATTAAAAACATTGATAGTTCTTGCAAAGAAGTAGCTAAGAAATGCTTGAGGAAAAAAATAAAATAATATCCAAGAAATTAAAAGAATAATATCAATAGGTTTAAAAAATGTCTATGTCGATAATGTTCAAATTGATTGAATACGATTGTGAGCAATTTAGACAAAAAACGATATTAAAGAAGTTCATGTAAAAATATATGCCAAATTCTATTATTTAACCAAAAAATTATAATTAAATGCGAATATCTTAAAATTATATTTTGAAATGGCTGTCGTCTAAAATAAGAGTATTTACTTTAAATTTAAGATAACTTAATTGAAGTTTGTTAGAAGTTGTAAAATATAAAGACGTAAAATATTACCTAAAATTGTTTACTAAAAGCAATTAATTAATGTTGGATACAAATGCGACTTCTGCTGTAATAGACTCAATTGTAAGTATTGTTAAATTATTTATTTTCTTACAAGTTGGTTCGAATTTGTTTGGAAGAATTGAAGATATTCAAGAACTATTGTGATTAATTACTATTTATCATCATCAATAAGATTTAAAATATCTTTAAAGTTGGTTTGTAAAATTTGTATTAATTGAGAATTGGAAAATAATAATTATTCAGTTTTAATGAATCTTGTATTTAAATAATAGTTGAATATTTTACAAAGCAAACAACTCGAGTTGTATAAAATGTGCAAAATGTAGAAGGGAATCGGTATAGGTGGAAAAAGAGAGCCGTGAATTCGAAATTGATTTTGTCCGAGTAAAGGTAAAATTCAATTCCTCAAAACCTCGAAACGTTTGGCATTGCTCCATCATTCAATTTCATAGTAAATTGTTCATAACGGAAGCTCATATCCGGTGCTGCGCCCCAGGTGGGGTTAGTAACCGTGTTGGAGTGGCGTAGGCCACCTACCCAACCTCCCCACGCTGCTAACTCAGATTGAGCAGTAATTCACGCATCCTGTCTCGGACCTGTATTCCGTTTCCATCCTCCCTCTCGCACTCCTCATCACCCCATCGCCACCCACACTCTGGTTCACTCTACCTAGAACATCATCATCGATATTTATCGTCGGTTTAATTAATTTAATGACCATATTGACGCAACTTGCTCTGATGATATTGAACCACGCTTGATTTATTCACATGATCGGACTATTAACCATCCGAACCTGGGTCGCTCCTCCTCCTACACCCAGTTCAGGCCCACGACCCTCCAACGACCCGACGACGTGTCGGGAGCGTTAATTAGACCTGAATTTGCGTCCGACGATCCACTGAAATCGCGTTTCGCAATGCTCTTCAAATTTGACCAGCAAATCCAAACATCCATCCAATGGCTGATCCACTTCGTTCTCTACACCGTGTGAATTATTTGTATTGAATCTAATACAAGCTCAACAGCCCCTTCCTTCGTCTCCCCTTCGCTCGATCGCTCGTTCACTCACTCACTCACTCACCCTCTGCGAAAAAAAACCGATTCGATTTGAAAGCCGTGCGCTCCACTATTCAATCTGGAAATAATTATAGAGCCAATTCGCATGTAAAACGCATTTGGCCTAAATGGAAGCAATTAGCCGTGCACGGAATTTTATTATATTGCGCATAAAACAAATGGGTGTTTGTCGGAAAATGCGGCGCAAAGCAATATAAACTAATTAGCTCCATCGTTTATGTTTACATATAGGTTATACGGTCTTCATGTCAATTTATCTGCTTTATTAATTGAAATCATCAACCAGTTTAAACCTTCTATTTTATTTTAATTTCACCCTCTTTTCAATGCAAGCAAATCATATATTTTTGCAAATAAATCAAATCGAATCCTTTTCATTTCAAAAATAAATAAAATATTAATTAAGAAAACCTTTATTTTTTATATATCCTATATTTAATTTACAATCTATGGAGAACTTAACAGTATAAAATAACTTATAATTATGTAATTAATTAATTAAATGTATGTTGCACTTAGTATATATGTTTGTGTTTGATTAACTAGTAGATTTTCAGCTAGTTTATTTGGGTGTGATTTTAGTTTTCCTTAGTACCTTTTACTAAAATTTGTACTTACACTTTTAACTGTTTCCATTTGTAAATCACACAATTGGGGATATATCAGGGTGCGTCGGTAATTGAACGCAATGTATTTGATGTGAATCGAATTTCGATGTCACAGTTGCTCGCTGAGACCAACAACTGTATTCCTCAGGACATTACTGGTTGGAGAATGGATTTATATATTAATAATCTGTTCTCTAATGATAGCACTGATTTTCTTCATAACAGCCAATACTTTTAGCTGAATTTCAGATCTAATTGCTTTCTCTTTATCCATATATATTTCTTACAATTAAGTTGTCTATCCAAATCCATTATACTTTGTTGTCTAAAGTTACTGATGGAGATGTTTTTTTCTCATAGTAAAGGTACATGAGTCGATTTATTTTCGTTGGTTTTAATACGCTAGTCTCTAATCAATCTGATTCAATCCTATTTGTAAGTTTCGCGTAGCAACTTTCAGATTACTATTTGATGATATTAATGCTGTATCATCTGCGAATGTAGGAATAATTATTTTATTTGTTGTTGGGAGATCTAATGTGAATCTGAGATATATAATAGGTCCAAGTACGCTTTCCTGCAGTACTCCAGATCAAATTGGAAACAGGTTGTAGCTCTGAAGAAAGCTTTCCGCTAGATAAGACTTTATGATTTGGAAGAAATGGTATGGAAGTATCTTCTTAATTTTGTAAAATAATGCCATACTTTATTGAAGGCCTGCGAGGTATCCAAAAAAGCAGCAGAGCTAAACTTGTTCTATCATGAAATAACTTTTTTTATCAAATTAATATCAAATTAATATCAAATTAATACCAATCAAATAATGCATTCAATGAGAAAATGATGGCTTGAAACAATAATTATAGTAAATATCGTTATAAAAACTGCATTTATTAGTATTTACTTTCTACCAGTCTCCAAAATCATACTTGACTAATTCAAGAAAAATTCAAACACACAACAAAAGAAAATAATTTATCGGTTTAAAAGAAATCTAATTAAACTGCAACAAATAGGAATCACTCTAAATTTTAAAATATCTTAATTGATTGAGAATCATATTTCTATTAATTTAAGTACATTTTTTAAATAATTAACAGCAGACCAAAAAAAAATCAAAATTAATGTAAATTCAAATCTATAATGGAATCTAAATTTATTGAATTATCATTTTTTTATAAGGTTTAAAATAAATGTATTTTTTCAATAACAATAAATTTATTTAAATACTACTAAAATATTTTATAAATATTAGTATAGTCAAATTTGATGAATTCAAAATATACCATTTAAATAAGTTATTAAGAACTTATAATTTAGGTAAGTAACATTCAAAATAATCTGGCTTTTCAGTGAGATGTTTTATGTAGCGGATGGCGAGATAAAGATTATGGTGAATAGAAACAAAGCTAAAGCCCACGAGACGCTGATGGAGACATTTTCTCATTCTCCGTAATTCTTTGTTGGGGAATAAACATTTAAACGTCCCGCGTAGATTTATATTTTCATTATTGTTTCATTCACGTTTTCTATTTATAAAGTTTATTATTGTTTTCTTTTATACTGTTGCGAAGAGCTATTAGCATGATTTATTTGTTTGATTGTTTACTAATTAATTTACATAATAATTGCAAAGAAACTGAAAATTTTGTATTGTTTGTTGTTGTACATCATCATTGGTTATTGAGGTACCTAAAATATCATAATATTAATCTTCTAATGATTCATTTACCAACGAATGTATGTTAGAGATTATGAAGCCATTGGGTGGCCTAATTATATGGCCACTAATTAAACCGGCAATAGTATCTAATAAATTTGGGGTGGATAATTGTGCGCATATCCTCTCTAATAACTGTATTGCCTTTCGATCCATAGAAATTACATTCAAAGCCAAGAAATTACCTGCGGGTATTATTCTATTTAGATAACGGATTTTCCATTAACAAACAAGTGAATTACAAATATAAATATGACGAACTACAAAATTATACTATTTCAATTTCTATATTAATAAATCTCTCTTTATACCGTATTATATAACATAGGGCAGACAAATTTGAACCAAATATTGAAAATATGTAACTAAATATTAGAAAATAAATATAGTAAATAAAATTATTAATATTCAATTTTAAACTAAAAACTACATTAAACCAGATAAAAGATTCTAATGTTTAAACATAAAGTTATTTTAAAATTAAGCATCTATTATTAACTAACATATAATAAAAATTCTAAACTTTAATTTAATAAAACAGAAACACTAGTAAATACTAGAGAATTTTTTAGATTTGTATTTACTGTTTTCTAGTGGAAAAAGAATCGAAAAAAATAAAAAAACTGCACTCAAACTAAACTCTAATGTATTATGTATTTTATTATTTACAATTTATTACACAAACAAAAATACAAAGTGTAAAATATTAACGTTTTATGTAAAAATAATATGTTTTTACACAAAAGTATACTTTTTTATTTGGTTTGTTAATATATTATTCCGCCAATAATCCGCACTATTTGAAACCGGAATAATCGGTAAATCTTTAAAATATATAAGTTTTTTTTACTATCAAGAAAATTTTGCAAATGCTTGAAAAGGTGATAATCGCTTGGTGCCCGGTCTGGGCTATACGGTGGGTACGACATAACCTCCCTTCCAAACTCTCGGAGCTTCTGGCGTGTCGTTAAAGATGTGTTCGGCCTGGCGTTGTCTTGATGGAACACAACACTCTTCCTATTGGCTAATTATGGACGATTCTCGTCGATCGTTTGCTTCAATCTGATCAGTTGTTGACAGTATAGGTCCGAATTAAGTGATTAACCCGATGGGAGCAGCTGATAATGGAGGATTCCCTTCCAATTCTACCAAACACAGTAAAACCACAGCCGGCTTACCGCGCTTGGACCACGATCTTTTTTACCTGATGTTCTCGTACGTGACCCATTTTTCATCGGCAGTCAACATCCGAATCAAAAATGGGTCTATTACGTTACGCTTCAGCAAAGAATCGCAGGCATTAATTCGATCGAAAAGGTTCTTTTGCGTCAAGTCGTGTGGCACCCATACATCGAGCTTCTTCTGAGACCAGCCTTATGCAAATGGTTTCAAACAGTTTTCAGGATAATCTTCAGTTCATGGGCAATGGAATAAGTGCTCGTATGCCGGTCCGACGATTTCCATGTTAATCAACATTTTCGACGATTGGCCTACCAGAGCATGTCTCATCTTCGACGTCCATATTACCAAAACGGAAACGTTGGAACTAACGCTTTGATGTTGCATTCGATAATGTATTGGGTCCATAAACAGCACACATTTATTTGGCCTCCTCCTCCGCTTGGTCATAGTAGTACTGAAGAATGTATCGAATTTTCTCTTTTTTTAACTCCATTCTAACACATAACTGGATTCACTAAACACAAAACTGTCAAAGAACTTTTTTAAAGCGTTATGTCGCCTTTAAGTCGCATATAGAATGACAAGATGCAACGTATAGATTGTAACGAAAAACGCTGAAAACTTTTTTACTTCACCCAATATGCGGTCTATAGCAATTAAATTTATTTAAACTTTCTTGTAATTTTATTTTTCAACAGATAACACTAAATTTGCCAATATTATGAAAATTTAATTGGGCGTATTTTTAAATTAGTATATTCAAAAAATGTCCGGAAAAGTTACTCTCTAATTGTAATTATTGTAGTTCCGTCTTAAACTTGTATGATACCTATTGGAGTAAATATTGAAGACGATTTTGATGAGTAAACACAGGGAAGCCTATAAATAACTAATTAAAAACGAAGGAATGAATTTGTATATTTTCAATGGTGAATTGAAAGCAGTGTATGAATTGCTGAGGCTAATAAAAGGATCGGAATTATTTCGAACTAAAACCGCTTTAATTTTAATTAGTAAAAACTTATTATTTATCGGATTAAATTAAGCGGAGGCGGCCGTTACCAGCCGCGTATTTTTACTTCGCACCACTACAGTGTCCATTATTTAATTTTTGCAATTATATTCAATCCTCGAGGGCCTCGTAGTGTTTCTTTATTAAAAGTTTTCCACGAAACTACAAAACACACAAGCTTGCGACAAATTATAGTCTGGAATAACTTTATTCCAAATAAAGCAAAATATAACAAAAAAATAAAAAACCAGAAGGAAATATCAGCGAGAAAGGAAGAACCGAACATAAAGAAAATTATTCATTTCCGTGCTGCAGCTGTTTTACTTCCTTTTTTGTCCATTCTTTTCAAACGGATGCATTGAATTTGCATTCAATTACAATATGTATGCATTAATTGGATATGTCAAATATTTCATTTTATTTCTAACCAAATATCTAATATTAGTTTATATAAACTCTAATGTATAAACAAGTATTTCGATTGTACAATATAGTATTTTCCATTCAAAGCACAAATCATATATAATTTCTATAACTACGGAATAATTAATGAAAATAAATTAAGAAAACAAGTCATCATAAATAAGAAACATTTGTGTAAATATTTAGGATACTCGATCGAAAATAAATCTAATAATATAATTTTAATTAATTTGCTTAAATTTTGCTGCCTTTGCTTTGGGTTTAGCTGGAGACTTTTTATTCTTCTTAGGTAATTCTGGCGTAATGTTTTCAATAACTTCAGCTTTTTTCTTAGGAGTAGTTTTTTTAGGTTTCGCCTTCTTTGGAGTTGTTGTTATCTTTTTAGAAGGAGATTTAGCTGCAACAACTTTGGGTGCTACCTTCTTAGCCTTAGCAGCTGCAGGTTTCTTTTTATCTGGTTGGACTTCTTCGGAAGCATCTTCAGAAAGTACAACCTTTGCTGGTGCTTTGGCTTTAGGTTTAGACTTTGGTTTGGCTTCTGCCTTTGCTTTTGGTTTAGCCTTTAACTTCTTTTCGTCATTTACAGTTTTAGTAGCTTTGGATGGGGATACCGTGTCAGCAGTGGAAGGTTTCTTGGTAGTTTTCTTTTTGGCAACTACGTTTGGTTTTACCTTATCTTCTGCTTCTTCAGTATCCATTTCAGAATCTTCTCCAACATTCATATCCACTTTTTTCTCCGCTTTCTTCGAGGTTTTCTTCTTTGCTGCCAACATTTTTTTCTTCTCGGATTTCTTTTTCTCGTTAAGCGAATCATTAGATATTTTAAAGGAACCGCTCGCTCCTTTTCCCTTGACCTGTGTTAAAGTTCCAGACTCCACTGCTCCTTTTAAGTACCGCTTGATTAAGAAAGCTTTCTTCTTGTAGTCAAATAAATAATTAGCCTCCATGTATTTAACGATCGACTGCAATGAAGACCCTTTGCGTTCATGAAGATCTATTAAGGCATGATAAACCATCTCAGCAGTCGTAAGCTTTTTCGCTTGCACTACTTTAATAGATTCTGTTGATATTTGAGATCCTAGCACTGCACCGTTCGCCATTTCTTTCATATTAAACTAAACAGAGAAACATATTTTTCAATTCTCAATTTAACTTATCTGAATTATTTTTTTCAGTATTTAAAAAGTATAATATCATGTCAAATATTTTCTCTTTTTAAGATCGTCGTATTTCATGTGCAATCTATGGATATACAAACAAGTGTATATAATCTTATACAAAAAGCATAACTAAAAACGATTCAACAAATATTTGTAATTACTATTTTTTTATATACTTGACAGACTGAAAGAAATCTTGCGTTTCAGTAAAATAATACTCAGATAAATAACGTTCCAAATCAATTTCGAGAATTTACGAGAATTTTTAAAGAAAAAAATAGTTACTTCATACAGATTTATGAATAATAACATTTTTTATAGCAATAATTATATAATTATGTTAACAGTATGAAATTAAAAATGGCATGAATCATTGTAACAAACTTCCTGTCCATAAGTTTTCTGTATAAAGTTGTTTAAATACTGAATAGTTTCATAGTTTTTATGATCAATTACCTAGAAAAAAATACAAAATATATCCTAAGTGCTTGATTCAAACTTTTCCACATGAAATAACTTGGTATTAAAAATAATTTAATAAATACCAGCAATAAAATTTCTTGCTCTCAGGTTACAAATAAACACAGACAAATCTAAAATCAGTGTTTCCCAACCTAAAATTCTTATGTACATATACATATTTTTTAATATTCATAAATTGAAATGTTTACTATAAAATCTTAAAAGATAAGTTTTAGGAAGAAATCACTATGAAATTATTGAGTAAAACATTCAAGTACAAAATAATTTGAATGAAAGTTTTTCTATATTATTTTAATTATTTGTTATTATTTATTATTTAAATTTAGTGAGATTCTTACGCTTTATGCTTGCTGTAAAGAGATTTTATGTCAAGTTCGAATTTAGTCAACTTTAGTCTGAAGTCTTCCCGTTTTGTTATATACAACTGATTTACTTTTTTAGCAGCAAATCATGTATGGCACTAAATTCGCATTCAGCTAAATTAACAATCAAATTGTCCCCCGGTGGGGCGTGGGTCCTACGTTGGGAAATACTGGATTAGATACTAAATATGATATACGCACACAAATAACTAGTGATTTCTGGTAGCTTTTTGTGTACCCGGGATTCACGTTCTAAAATCCGAGATAACCAAATCTTATAAATAGGAATTTTCTAAAATTATCACTAAAATTGGTTAACCATATAATGATCTAGAATGATAATCGGAACGATTTAGTAGAATTGAATGATAAAACTTCCCCATATACTAGTAATTTTTAATTATGGTTTTCTTCAACTAATCAATAATTATATCACATAAACCTATCGTAAGGAAGAAATATACTTACTCAAAAACTTTTATGCAAATTATTATTAACTATTAATCCGATTGAGATCGACAGAATAGTCGGAAAAAACAAGAATGTTTTCTTTCAAATATGATGTTTCTTTATTTTTTTGTTAGTAAATCTGTTTATGTTTTGATGTATATATCAAATGAAGAAATGGTAAACAATATATTATAAATAATCCTCTGTGAGCATTGAATTAAACATAAGTTAATAAACATCTTTGCGTATTATCAACACCTTAAGTTGGTACACTATATATCCATTATCTGGCGACCCAGTGGGATTCAGAGAAATTTATGAATAGATTTATACTCCGATGAGCAGCAGAATAGAGAGACACGTAATTCAAAATTACGTACATAATTCATAATTGTATTTCAACGATTTAATTAATTATAACGTATCTGCAGAGCAGGTTGCGCCATTATTTGCACCTTTCTCCTTCTCTCTGCCGCTCTATTTATCCAAGTATGTGAATAAGATTAAATTAAAGACAATAAACGCCATGAACAGTCGCAAATGGTTTGTTTTGCAATGCATAAATGGAAATGGCAGTGACGTGTCCGTCGATTTAATAAACGGATGGAGAAGAAGAGAGAGTTGAAAAAAAAACAAATAAGTGCAGGGGCAGTAGGGAAAAGGTGGATGAAGTGGAGAACACAAACAAACCCCAAACGCAGGGTGCAAAGTGACATGGGAAAATCGAATGAGAAGATTTCGTGTAGGAACTGGTATACTGATTGCTACCCGTAATGGCCTTTCCTGCACAGGACAGGATTGTTCATGATTTCCAATAACCTCCCTGACAATTGAAAAATATGTTACGAGGTAAAAATATCATTAATTTTTAATGTTTAACTCTCTTTACAATATTAATATTATTACTAAAAACCATCAAATTGTTCAAACACTTTCTCTTTAACCGGTTTATTTTATAAAAAAAAAAGATATAATCGTTATAATTAAAAATCTTCCACTCAGCTAAAATCTAAATGGAAATATAAAATAAAGTCCATCCGTCATGCATGCATGAAATTTCGGTTTTAGTACGATCCTGCAGCTAAACTCTCCTGTCCACTTGAGTTTATACAAACATCCGAGTTGCCATTAGGTGCTGGAATACTCACTTTCTTTTGTTTTTCCGTACAGTCGGTTGATCTTTTCACGTGCGAAACATTTTATTTTTGCTACTGAAAATTACAATTCGGTAAAGAGCAAAATATGTCGATCGATAAAATCTTCTGCCGCGTTGAATGCATTATTTTCTTTCTTCCGTTCCGAATGTGCAAGTGGCGGAAAATGGACCCCACATTACTGGATAACCAAACATACGTTCTGCACCATTCCCTTTCTGCTGCTGATTCACAAAAAGCGGTCCCTTCCCTCTTATCACGCTCAAATATCTTTCGGCCTGGACAAAGTTTGTTCTGCAATTCATGATAATAAATTTTACCCACAAACTTATATCTTACTTTACAAAAGAAATCTATTGATTTTATGCTACTATCAATTGAAATGTATTTTATAAATATGATTTCGTTGCATTTTTATAATCCTAGAAAATGAAACTAAAATGTACAAAGTTTATTCAGAGTTTCATAATAATAAAAGTTACATCCTTCACTGCGCAATAAATATATTGATTTTATACTACTATTAATAGAAATTTATTTTATTATATATTTATATACTTTTGTAAACTAAACAAAAAAAAATTGGAATTAATAAATAATATAAAAATATATCTGATTAATAATTAATATTTACTTGTACTACAAGTATTTATATAATGACTATTAATAGTTAACTATTATATAAAGTAATTTATAATATTAATATTAAAATAAACCAAAACTTTCAATAATTTAGTTGAAAAGGGGCGGAAACACTACGGTCGATAGCCCTTTGGTCAGTTATTTTGTGTTTTCTTTTTATTTTTCCTAATTATTATTATTATAGCAATTTTGTTTTGCATATCTGGCCAATAAAAATTATTATTATTATTAGTTGAAAAGTATGTCTCCATTTAAGTTGATCATTTATGTTAAGTTTAATATTATATAAGTAAATAATACCTCGCAAAGTCCAGCTTCGAACAATCCAAAATATTGATGAAACCAATTACCCAAACTATAATTTATTCCCAAATTTAAACTAAACTTGCCTAAATTTAATTGAGTTTCTTACTATATTTTTTTTTAACATTATCAATTACTTTTAAATATTCCTTATTGTTTTATTGCAAATAATAATTTAGAAAAATCTTTTAAATTAAATTTATATCAACTTTAATTGTTATTGAATTAGGTTTTTTATTCATTGATAATTTTGGTTACATAAATCTATATTATAGTTATGTTTATGTATTATAATATTTATGATAAATAAATAATTATCTAAAAGGTTTTCTTGAAAATTATTATAAAATGTTAGCACATTTTACGTTATTGAAAAATAAATCATTTATATTATATTATATTTATATTTCAGAACTTACAAAACTTATATTAAATACTAAATAAAAAAAATATTTATAAAATATATTGAAACCAGTGTGATGAAATGGAAAGCAGTTGTGAGGTTCAAAAGCAATAAAATACTCCAACGATTCCAATCAAAACATTGCGCACAATCACCGATGTACTTTAGTATTTTCCCAATAGTATTAAACACAGTGAAATGCAAATAGAAACAGTAAAAAGTATAATTACAAACTTTTGTAAAAGTAACACACAATAAACTAGCGAAAAATCTAGGAATAAATCAATCACAAACATGCGGATATAAAAAGTGCACATAGTTTTAATTTAATTTAATTTAGTAACAATAATATAGTACAATATTAACTGATACCAATGGATACTGTTGATATAGTCATCTATATTGTTATGTCAATTCTATCTCCAACAAATTTATGTAATGATTTTTTTCTGATAAATTCTCAATAAAATGTTACATAGAATAAAATGGTAAAATATAAATAAATGATAATAAGACCTCGGTCTAATTTGTACTTAATAAATACTGTTTTGTGATAAATACTAGACAAAATGTTATATGTAAAAAAAAATAGTAAAATATAAAGACATGATAGAAAGAGCTCATTAACAGTGGTTTCATTACAAATAAACGGTTTTACAATCCAATGTGATTAATGAAATTACATGTAAATTTTAACAAGAAGTACAGATAATTTATGTAATTTTATAAAAAAAAAACATAAATAGTCTTATTAATTTAAATATAGAAATATCGTTTTCAGAACCTGAAATTAGGAAAATATTTTCTGTAAACAAATGTGTTCCTCATACAAAAATACTATATTTATTATAATAATATTATTAAAAATTTATATAATATTGAGAAGTTCGTTGTTTTAATTTAATTTTTGTCAAAGTCTTCCGCTTTGAAAATAATATTCAAGAGCGACGCACATACTCGTAATATGTTGTCCAATGTATACACATAACTTTAAAATTTAGGAAAATACAAGAAGAAAATGATTATAATTTATTTCAGTTCAATCTGTCATTTCCATTTCATTTCTTTCATTGAACGAATAAACTTAAGATTTGATCAGCGCGTAACTGAAATGTTAGTAGAATTCATATTGTTGTTGAAACAACACAATTGACAAAGAAAGAAAAATCACATGGAAAAATGAAGAAATATCAAATAAAATTTTCAGAACACAAAAGAAATCGTTATTCTAAAATATGAATAATAAAACAGGTTTAATGATATCTTCTGTTAGTGAAACTCACGAGAATTGAGGCAGAAAGAGATTTTTCTTCTGCAGTGACAATATATATTGAAAACATTGAAAAATGAATAAACATTTTGCTGGTTATTAACACCTCACTCAATAAGTTTGTAGGATGACATATAGATCTATCTGAATTTGATAAATTTGTTTATAAAACATTGCTTTTTGATGCAAAAAAATACCGTTCAAGCAAAGCAATAGCTTGAAAAGTGTCTCCGTCGAGACAAGTGGTTTGCTGAAATTTAGATTTTTCCATTGTTTTGAAAATTACAAAAGTAGCGTCACTAAAACCACTGTAACTTGTAAACTAAACGTCAGATTGCCATTAAATTTTGACAGGCGTCGTCTGAAGGTTGGTACTTCCTAAAGAAATTATGGATTTGTCGATAGAAGCGCCATATATATGTCAACCTACGAACTTATTGATGTTCATTATTTCTGTTTTATTTAATAAAAAATACTGTAATCGCCTTGCGTTTTCTCTATATAAGTTTTTGTAATCAAAATTGATTCCAAAGTTTGGCAAATACTTCATTAATGTCATGTCATTTTATGTATAAATTTAAACTCTGCAACAAAATAAACATATGCTAAAGCAATAAATACTTACAAAAGCAATGAATATAATCATAATATAAAATATTCCCTAATTCTTTTCACATTTCAATGTTTCAATTACAATACATTTTCATGTGATGAGTATACATATTTATAAAGAAGGATAATTTGGTGAACACGTCGCACAGCGTACGAATGTACGCACGCATCCGAGACTTTCAATATTAAATCAGATCCTCTACTCGCATATGAAATAAAATTGCATTTGCTATTTGAAATGTCATGATAAATCAGTAGAAAGCCTTATCTTGGAACACACGAATATACAGAAATATCGTAAAACCGAATTTGTCAAGAGTTCATATTCCATCAAGTGTCATCGCAGAGGTACACACACATACACACGCCGCTGCACATACACATCCTCAAATAAATCTAATATAACATAATTTTATTTTGATTCTGATCTCTATTTATTTTCGCATTATATATACTTTTACCGGAGAAGCTTATTCGTCACGGCGCTTTTGGCATTCGATTAATAACTACATATTATTTATCAATGAAATACAATATGAACCAAATCTACATTTTCTTATCCAAAATATTCAAATATTTTGATTTCCTATTTAATGATGTATTTTTTTTTTCAAGAAAACAAAAAATATAACTGTATGTTTTTTTTAAACTATAATTTAACTTTATTCCTGACAGAGTATTGTTGGAAGCATTTATAATTGAATTTGCTTCATAATGCAATATATTATATAAAAAATACGTTTTAAAGGGTTTATAGAAAACAAACAAAAATTCAATCAATAAAAAATAATTGAATTCAACATAAATTTATTGTGAAACGATATGGGACGTGATTTTTTTTATTAATTAGTTTAGTACGTATTTGAATATCTCGCAAAAATATTATTTATGCTCGGGCAGAAAGAACTTCGGTTTTTATAATAATTATACATTTTTTGTTTATTATCTGATTGTAAATATTATTATATAAAATGTAGATATAATTAATTTTATTCTTTAGTGAATTATTTCATATATTCTTTTTTCTTAGACTTTTGAGAAAACTATTTTGTTATGTATTTAAACGCTGTACTAAATAAATTCATTAAGTGCAATAATATTTGATCCAGAGAAGTTAATTAAATACACAAGTAAAACGCAACTTAAGAAAATAATTAAAAAATAGGGTGGAAAGACCGAAATCGATAGTTTAATGTAATTTGATCTTATTTATTATATAATTGTAATTATATCCTTGAACTAATTATTTATTAATTTAATATTTATTATTTATATTTTATTTTTTTAATAATGTAAGAAGGAATTTGAATAATTTTAAGATGAATTCATTATTAACATATTTTTTTCAATAGGGAACGGAATTTTTTAGTTTTTTTTTAATAAATATTTTGAGAAAACTATTTTGTTATGTATTTAAACGCTGTACTAAATACATTTATTAAGAGCAATAATATCTGATGCAGAGAAGTTACATTAAATACACAAGTAAAACGCATCTTTAGAAAATAATTGCTCAATTGGGCGGAAAGACTGTCGATTAATATATTTTGTAATTTGTCCTTATTTATTCTAGAATTGTATTTATTTCTTTGAACTATTAATTAATTAATTATTTATATTTGGAGTTTTTTACTTTTTTTTACTAAGTAATTCATCATTAACTGAAAAATCATTTAGATTAAATTTATGCATATATTTGTATAATTATATGCACTTCCAAACATATCTGAGAATGAATCTTAATAGAATATCAAATTAAATAAATCAGATAAAAGTAGAGAAAATGTAAACAAACAAAATTTAATAATTATTTAAGTAATATAGACAATGACCTATAATAATAATAACCAATAGTTAGAAATAAAATATAGATTTTTTTTTGCATTCAATATTGTATGTTTACTTTTGTATTTGTGGTGAAATTATTTGAATAATCCAAAAGCGCAGAGGGATGTTCCGCATTTATTTATTTATATTCTTCAATAAATTTGTAAATTGTACTGGTGAAGGAGGTGCTAAGAAGGGAGCGCAGGTGGCGATGGTGTGTTATAACTCAGATTTATGAGTTTGCTAGGTAGACAGTGGAAACAGTAGGGGCTAAAGGTAGAGATGGCAAAAGCCGTGTATGCACGAGACGGTGGGAGACGGAAAACGCGATTCCTTCGCGAACGCAGCCAAACAACACCCGCGCACACACATTTTTTGATTCTAATTCAAATACATGTTGAAATGCATGCATATACCACTGTTGCGAAACTTTTAGATTTACCGGAAATTTGTTGCAAACAGTATGCTCATATATAAATATAAGCCAACTTTTTGTATACATACATACTTATTTCATATCTTACCGTGAGGGGTGTTTCTACATACATCAACTTTCTTCAACTATTTTCAATGAATAAATTAACTGGGATTGTGGTATCATTACCAACAAGAATAATTACAATTTTATGAATTGAATCTGGAGCAACAGAAATATATTTTAATACCAGCCTAAACATAAATCCAATATTAAGACGAATCAAAAATGGAATTTATAGGAAAAATATTTTTTTCAGCAAAGTTCTGCATCCATCAACTTTCTTCAACTATCTTCCATGGATAAATTAACTGGGATTGTGGTATCATTACTAACAAAAATAATGAAAATTCTATGAATCTAGAGCGAATTAAATCTGAAGCAACAGAACTATATTTTAATACCAGCCCAAGCATAAATCCAATATTAAGATGAACCAAAAGTAGAATCTATAGGAAAAATAAAGAAGATTCTGTTAACATTACTAACAAGAATAATTAAAATTCTTTGAATTAGAGGGAATTGAATCTGGAGCAACAGAACTATATTTTAATACCAGCATAAGCATAAATCCAATATTAAGACGAATCAAAAATGGAATTTATTGGAAAAATATTTTTTCATCAAAGCATCGATCAACTACCTTCCATGAATAAATTAAAGAAGATTCAGTGAACATTACTAACAAGAATAATTAAAATTCTTTGAATTAGAGGGATTTGAATCTGGAGCAACAGAACTATATTTTAATACAAGCCTAAGCATAAATCCAATATTAAACGAACCAAAAATGGAATCGATAGGAAAAATATTTTTTCATCGAATTTCTGCATCCATCAACTATCTTTCTTGAATAAATTAACTGAGATTGTGGTATCATTACTAACAAAAATAATTAAAATTCTATGATATGGAGGAAACTGAATCTGGAGCAACAGAACTATATTTTAATACAAACCTAAGCATAAATCCAATAATAAGACGAACCAAAAATGGAATTTATATGAAAAATATTTTTCATCGATGTTGTACATCCATCAACTTTCTTCAACTATCTTTCATGAATAAATTAACTGGGATTATGGTATCATTACTGACAAGAATTATGAAAATTCTATGAATTGGAGGGAATTAAATCTGGAGCAACAGAACTATATTTTAATACCAGCCCAAGCATAAATCCAATACTAAGACGAACCAAAAATGGAATCTATAGGAAAAATATTTTTTCATCAAAGTTCTGCATCCATCAAGTATCTTCCATGAATAAATTAACTAGAATTGTGGTATCATTACCAACAAGAATAATTAAAATTCTATGAATTGAAGGGAATTGAATCTGGAGCAAAAGAACTCTATTTTAATACCAGCCTAAGCACCATCAACTTTCTTCAACTATATTCCATGAATAAATTAAGTGGGATTCTGGTAACATTACTAACGAGATTTAATAAAATTCTATGAATTGAAGGGAATTGAATCTGGAGCAACAGAACTATATTTTAATAACAGTCTAAACATAAATCCAATATTAAGTCGAACCAAAAATGGAATCTATAGCAAAAATATTTATTCAACTAAGTTCTGCATCAATCAACTTTCTTAAACTATCTTCCATGAATAAATTAACTGTGATTCTGGTATCATTACTAACAAGATTAATGAAAATTCTATGAATTGGAGGGAATTGAATCTGAATCAAAAGAACTATATTTTAATACCAGTCTAAACATAAATCCAATATTAAGTCGAACCAAAAATGGAATTTATAGGAAAAATATTTTTTCATCGAAGTTTGCAATTGAACTTTGGCAGCAGCACGAATTACCCAAATTTATGGATCTTCTAAAACGGATTTAAAAAGATTTAAACAAGATATGATGTAGATTACGAAAAATCGGTAGCAGCCTTACTATGAATAAAACGAAATACATATATATATATTTATTAGTTATAAATGCAATCAAAGGGCTATCACCTAAGTCTTTCCACCCATAGACACAATTAAACATATAAATACAAAAAAAATATTCAAAAAAATGTAGAAAAAAATCAATTAAAAGAAAAAGTTCTAAAAATAAAAAAATATATAATTTATTCTTCAAACATCATTCGGCTGGACATTTAAACGAAATAACAGCTAAACATTTATTGTCAAATGCAACGTAAATCTACTACTTATGATGCGGAACTAATCGATTTTCTTAATGTATTCAGCACGATTTTGCAATCAGAAAAAGTTCTTTGAGTCTCAAAATTATATAATATTTCTAAGTATAATTAGTATAAAACAATAGATAATGTGGATTCAGAATAATGGGATTTGAAAATTTCAGAAGAATTAAGCAAAACAGAAATTAATTGTAAAAAGCAAAATTTTGAAATAATTTATTTGTCACCTTTTTAAGTCTCTTTTTGCGCTGTATATTTTTATGCGATTTTAAAGGATTAGTGGATATTATCGGAAACGATTACCCGCATTATGTAAGATATTATTGTATTGATTATTTTAATAAAGATATGTTGGAATATAAAATCAGTATATTGATGCACAACATGAGTGTATTAAAAAATTCCCATCAATGAAAATGTATGCGAAGAGCCCCGAATAGGGTTTTGGGAATTGGGTCAACTACATGGGCACGTATATAAATGTGATTGCCTTACAAACAATTTCAAGTTTCAATTGGAACTTGTTACAATTAATGGAAATAGACCTATGCAATTGATAATTGCTTTTCGTGCATATTGATTGCATATAAAAATGCCGGATAATATTTTTAGCTTGTAGCGTAATCCTACAAACGCTTCAAATTTTAATCCCAAGAAAACAAAGGGACTGAAGCCTTTTGAAAAATAATCACTTTAATAAATCTGTGTTTACTTAAGTATTCATTAATTTTACAATTAGCAATAGAAATTCAAGGAAATAAAAATAATTGGAAAAATACGGAAAAGGGGAGTAAATAAGGTTTCAAGATTCAGGTATGTCAGCATGGAAAATAATATTATAGCCTGCGTTTTTAGTAGCCGAGCTTCAGACTTTCAAGCTAAACGTTTTTAGTTTAACTCACTTAATAATGTCTTCTATCCATTTTATAGCTTTTTCATTGCATTTTTCTTTTGTTCCAGAACTTCAAACGACTGCATTTAGAAGCATTTCCGTACTATTCCCGGCCCACTTCAGAAGCTGATGCCTTTCATCCATTTTTTATATATATATATAGATATTATGTTTATGCAAAAAATTACAGCACTTCTTTCGAGAAGCCAAAACCATCACTGACTCTGCAGCATTAATTATGTAAAATTTCACGGTACGCGATTCGTGCAAATTGTAAAATGATTACACATCGAAATTAGATTTGTTTCGAATTATCTCTGCGCCAAAATGCAAAACAATTGTTGCGAAATTAATAAATATTTGTATAATAATATAACATTTATTTTATTAATAGGCAATTACACGATTGCTATCTATTTATTATATCATTTCCAAAATCATTAATAGAAATTCAATTTAATTTAGATTTGATTATTTCAATGTAATTTAATAATTTGTTATTCAAATATATTAATGCAGTTCAGCAACAGTTATTCAATTTTATCTATAAATATATAAATTAATATTTCAACTACTTTATCTATAATTTATGTTTTAATTATTGTCCTATTTATTTACAATCTGTTTAAGTACATTTATTAGTTTTAATTAAATCTAAATTGTAAATCAAATTTTTCTTATTAAGTCGTTGTCCAGAACACTATCCGCCAACACATTCGCATGCAAATCAAGTCAGTCTTAAAGAAGTCATTGTAAACCTCTTCTACTAATTGATTTCAAAGTCCTGGTGCAGTCTAACCCTCAAATTCTGCTAACTTATTTAGATTAAAAAAGTGTAATCTTTGATGTGTCGCCACAGATAAGTAACATAACTTGAAACTGGTTTCAGTATTACATTGTATACTAACAACTTATCTATTATTCTTAGTCTATCAGTTATGTAAATATGAAACCTAAGTTTTCCAATACTACGTCGGCATTTCCTTGTTGACATCATACAAAGATTTTCAACTCACATAAATATAAGTATTATAAAACAGCTTGTAGTTTGAAATAGCATTGAACATGTCGAATTTTGTGCCTGGAAACTACGATTTGCGGACAGCATTAATTTTCTGTTACCATTCGACGAAAATGGCTGTAGAATGGAATTGAATGCTTGTCCAAGCTTACGGTGATGCTCTTGGTATATCACAGTGATTTGAGTGGTTTAAAAAATTCAAAAGTGGATATTTTGAAGCGAAAAATAAAGAACGTGGAAGACCACCAAAAAAGGGTGTGATCTATTATGAGCTGTTAAAATCTGGCAAAATTATTAATACTGAATGCTACCGACAACAAATCATCGATTTGAATCAAGATTTTCGTGAAAGAATTTCAAAAAAGGCAATGCAAAGTGATTTTGCTTCATGATAATGCACCAGCAAAACTGGTCAAGGAAACGATTGAGGCGTTTAGTTGGAAAATACTTTTGCATACGGCTTACTCACCAGACTTGGCTCCGTCCAATTACTACTTATTTGCGATGGAACAAGCTGAGCAACGCTTTACTTCGTACGAAAATGGCTAGTTTTCCTCAAAAGAGCAACAGTTTTTTTGACATGGCACAAATTGTCTGACAGGTGGAAAAAATATATAGCTAGCGATGAGCAATACTTCAAATAATATATTTTCAACATTTTTCATACAATAAACGTGTATTTTCTATACAAAACTTCGTTTTTTATTTCAATTCACAAATATAAAAAATAGTTAAAATATGTAAATAATGATTAATTAGTCAAAAACTGTTTTTTTATCGTATTTCTATTTGATTCACGCGATGCAAGGTGAATTGATTTATATAGTTATATAAAACTATAAAATATTATTTCATTAAAAATATAGTACATGGAAAGTGTTTATGGATTTTCCAAATATTATTCGCAATATAAATGTTGTGTAAAATTGAAGTGCGAGTGAATATCAACGAGTTTAGAGTAAACATACAGTTCAAAGAGCGAAGCACTTCAAGTCTTGTAACAAGTACATAGAAACGGAATATTCACCAATATTAATAATATAGTATATATACATTTTTTAAATATTTCATCTAGCACAATTTTATTAGATTACAAAAATAAAATAATTAGTACTAATTAAATCTAATTTATCAAATTTAAATGTAATTTTAAGTAAGAGATTACAAAATAATTATTTGTAATAAACCAAAACATTTACGACAGAATTATTTTCTTAATTATTTTTAATTGTATATTTTTAAGATTTTAATTTATATTATTATTAAAAATCAATACGTAATGCATCCAAAAAGCAAACATATTACGTCACATGATTTTTTACTTATAAAAAAATCAAAGTTAAAAGTATATTCATATAATAAAGTAATAATTAAGAATATAAAAATAATCAATACAAAAATATCCACTGACCACATCAAATGCGGCAACCAAATATACATATTTTAAATTTGATTATTTTTTTATAATTTTGAAATCATGATGAAATAAGTTTATTCAGAATACCGAAGTGATTATTATATTATGCGATCGATTTATTTAAAACCTAAACCTACTAAAAACATAAGAAAGAATTTATAGAGAAAATAAACTCTAGAAAATTTTCATATTTCATTGTATATTTTTCTGAGATTTAAAAATAGTAACTCCTGTAATTGCAATCAGGAAAATTATAACTGTTTTTTTCTATACAAAAAATAGAAAGTGTGAAAATAAAAAACTTATTTTTGCTATGTGATAAAAATCTTTAACGATGAGTATTAAGAAGGTATTAGATAACATTAAAACAAACATTAACAATCAATATTCTGTCTTTTAATACTGATAAATGTACAATTATTTTAATTTTTATTTGCATTTTTCGTGTATATTTATATAATAAAAATAATAGAATACTAGAATAATTCATCTTCATTAATAATTAACAATTTATTTATACTCTTATATAAACAAAACATATATCTATATTCAAATCACACAGTCTGATATTAAATATATAAGGGTTTTTAAGGCATTTGAATTTATCTATAAATTGACTACTGTAATATTTTTACAAAGGGAGTTATATTGCTGCTATCTAAATAGTAGATTTCGAACAGATTGAGAGAAAACAGATGTAGTAGTAATTCAACATTGTGCAATAAATGTATTTGGCAAGTTAAAATAATATTTACGTTTGCGAATTAAAAAAATAAAATTAAATAAAATAAATTAGAGGAACATAAAAAACTGATTTTACTATATGTACAGGCTATCATTGCTTCATTACTAAACGAAAATAACAATAATAAAACTAATCGTTTCATAATCATAAATGTTCGATCATAATGTAATTGCTTAAAAACATTTTTAAAAAAATTATATATAATAAAAATTTAAAACAAGACGAAGTAAAACTTGGTAACTTTAAATTAATAAAAACTAAATAAAATTACAGTTTAGCTAAGTACAAATACAATAAGTTAGTACCTAACATTTTGTGCTAACTTAAAATTGAAAATGGCACATACCTCTACCTAAATCTTGAGCATATTGAGACTTCAAAATCAAGTTCTTTTTTTAAGAGAAAAAAAATCATCGATACATACATAAAACAAAGATCCCAATATCTACCCTTTGGATTTTGGATTATTTAAGCATGTCTTCATTGGTCCCTCATAATATATATATTATATACAAATGCGTCACAGCCTAGAAAATGCAGGTAAAATCCCATTTCCGTTTATTTCATATTATCTCTTTTGTAATATATATTTTTCCTTAGTAGAAACACTTTTTATAATCCTATCAGTATTAAGGCCTTAATACGAAGCACTGTGGAAAATGTAACTTATCCAACCGCTGTCAAAATGTTATTCTTAGTCCTGTTATCGGTGGTTCTAAACAAAACGAAAATACAAAGTTTTTACTTGTTCCAAACGAACACAACTATAAAAGTGAGATTGCATTATTTATTATATGCATCCACAACATTCAATTAATAAAATATTTTCTACTTACTTCTACTGGACATCTAAGACTTTATTTTATGACTAAAAGTTACAAGGAAAAACACATGCAAACTTACCGTGTATATGAGGTGAGAATGAAGAGGAAGAATTAGAAGCAAAATATGTAGGGAATGATAACAACTAACTGGGTAATTAGTAGAAATTGAAATGAAAATCAGTTACAAGCAAAGTAAAATTGAAAAAAAAATAAACACGTGTGCACGCTAAAAGAGAAGCTAAAATATTAAACGAAAATCTCAAAATATGGATAACTTAAGGGATGATTAGTGCCCTAACCTGTATATGGAAGATGCTGATGTTGATCTAGACCAAGATACGAGAAACCCCTCACCTCTCCTTAACGCACGCCGATGCATCATTATCGCCCGCGTTACATCATCCGGGCATACAGCTGTTTTTATTACACGCAACAGAATTCTGAAAACAATTAATTTATTAATAAAAATTCTTTGTTAATTCATAGTAAAATGAAAATTTATGTTATCATATACAAATATTTTAATCATTAGATCATGTAACTATTAATGTTCATGAATATAATATAAATTTATAGTTTTTGTAATTAGTTTCAAGTTGTTTGGTTTGTATTGCCTTAAATTAAATATTTCCAAATGTAAGTCTTGTCGTTTCAGTTTACATGTTTTTTTTAATTCAGGAAAAATTTCATAATAAAATATTTACCTTGGTAGTAATGCCACTACACATGAGAGAGGAATTAGCAACCAATAATTTACTGTACTCATTGCGTGCTGTATGATCCAATAGTTACTGGGCAAGCCAAAGCAGTTCACGCAGTATGCATTGTAAATAATTGAATACAAATAAAAAAGCCCTATGGACACCAGATAAGATCCAATATGTAATATTGTCTGAAACAAACAAAAAATAACTAAATTTCATGTCAAAGATAAGTATAAGTAAATATATATAAATGGTGTTGAAACATAATTTAAAACAATCATTAATTATATCTATAGAATGCTATAATGCATATATAATAACAGGAATCGAAACCAATATTTAGATTGTGAATTGAATAATGTTGTAGTTGACATGAGGATATGGAAGCAAAAATAATAACCGATTTGCTTAGATATGCTTAATGTACATACCCATGATCGAGTCTCTATTGCGGCGTGTAATTGCATGACAAACATGCATGCAGTAGTAACGACAGTCCCGAATTCCCAGATATCGATGTCGCTTTCAGTATAAATACCCTGACATATGAAAAATATGGCCAAACTTTGATAAATTGCATCGAACATTGTAAACCAAAAGGATCGAGATCGATAGGCCTTTCCAAGTCTCCCGCGACCGTACAGATATGGATTTTCTCTCAGTAAATATTCAGGAGCATCTTGATCGTAAACTCCTGAAATAACAAAGTTACAGTTTCTTCAAATCTATCATTTTTGTATCGTATTATTACCTATGGCAAGTGGAGGTAGAGAGGTGAACAATAAATTGTACAACATAAGGTACATTTGGTCGATCATCACCGCACCAGAATAACCACAGTAAAGTTGATACCAAAATATCAAAAACACGAAAGCCTTAAAAACAGAAAAGTTAATATTTCAATTCATATTAAGGTAAATAAGTACTTACTGCGTTTTTGTAGAAAAAGTACAAGATCATACTGGATAAACGATCGTAACTCCAATGACCATGCACCAAAAGCAAACGTTCCAAATATTTGAATCTTGAGAGAGAAAAGTCTGCGGCCATCACAGCCTGCATACCCTCCTGTCCGGAAATTCCGATACCAACATCCGCAGTTTGGATCATCGAAACATCGTTGGCGCCATCGCCGATTGCCAAGGTGCGCATCTTTAGTTCTTCCTTGACTACTTTAACGATGTAAGCTTTCTGAAGAGGTGTGGCGCGGCAGCACAGAACGGAATTGCAATAGGTTGTCAGTTTCAAAAACGGTTTCGTTAAATTGGATCGCCTATCCAGGATAAATGTTAAAGTTTTTCCATCGATTACCAACGCTCTGGTCTTTGCTTTAGGTTGACTACGAGAACTCAATAAATTGCTCGACGATGTTGGATCTCTTCCATCTGTTTGCCGCTCAATTTCGTTCAGATAGAAATATATCGTTTGCTCAGCCGCTTCCTTACTTCTAGTCATTAATTTAAGTAACTCCATTTGCGAGGAAAATAATTTCGCAGAGAAGGCGATGTTAATGGCAGTTTCCGGTTTATCTCCAGTCACAACCCAAACAACTATTCCGGCAGAAATCAGAGATGCCAATGTTTCAGGTACACCTTCTTGCAGTCTATCTTCAATTCCAGTCGCACCTAGCAAGGTTAAATTATTTTCAATCAATGCGTAACTTTCTTGAAGCTTCTTTTCTAAATTGTCATGAGACAACTCGGCCTCTTTATGTTTCCTGAGCCACTCGTTGTATTCGGTTACGGTCAGTATGCGTTTGGCCATCAGAAGTACCCTAAGACCTTGCTTGGCGTAAGCGTTCAGTTGTTGCTGGGTTTGACAAATAATTTTCTTCTGCTCAGAGTCGTCCTCGACTGACGCTAACGCAGGGATGATTGTGGTATCAGCTCCTTTGCAGTATAAAATTATTTGTTTAGTAACTGGATGTTTGATAATAACAGACATGCATTTACGCACGGAATCGAACTGTAGGATATTCAATATTTTGAAATCGTATCGTCCAGCTCCGGGTAAATCCACAGTCACCTCACTGGGTGTTCTTTTCAATAATTTACAGTTATAGATATATGCTGTATCTACAAGTGCTAATTCGTCGGGGCTCTCCGCTTCAAAGATAGGTTTCAGTTCGTGAGGAGATGGTGTTACGGACTGATTGATCTTCACTTTCTGTTCGTCAGTCAAATTCGTATTTCTTTTATTACCTAAAAAACCTAACGCCGTAATGTTGAGGATTTTTGGTCGTGAATTTTTTGGCGGCGCTTCACTGGTCGGTGAAGAATCCACTGAGGTTATTGGGCTTAAGGATGGCACATGCGGTGTTCGACGATTATCGAAGTGTGATGTGTGCAGCGGTGGCGAAGGAGTCACCGAACGCGACTCCTCCAACCTGCTGTATTTGTCGTTAGGCGACATAGTGGTTGTTTCAGGTTTGTTTTCCTGCTCGAACGCAGTCGGAACTGGTTCTAAAATACCACTAGCGTTCATGAGATCATAGTGAGGGTGGTGTGAACACACTACGGTATTACAAACGGCTAGTAATAGAAGGAACTCCTGTATGCGAGTCGCGTGGATCAAACTGGAGGAATCGGTTACACTTTCTTGGCAAAGCATATCCTGCACCATTTTCGCATTGCAGAGCACAGTCAGCGTATTCTTCGTTTTACTTTCGTCCTGAAGCGTTGGATGATGATAGTCAACGCCAGCAATGGTGCAGTTCCTAAATATCATTCTGTTCTCTGTCAACGTTCCCGTTTTATCCGAAAAAATATATTGAATTTGTCCCAACTCTTCGGTGATATTCAATGCTCTGCATTCCGTCCTCTTGTCTATCAGCGGGTCATAGAGATCCACGTTATTATGAATATGATACACCTGTATTATTTTACACATTTCCAATGTAACATATAGTGAAAGGGGAATCATAATCTGCAAATGAAATACAAATTAAATATGCAAATAGTTAATTTTACGTGTATGAATAATAATACCTGCAAAATAATAATGTATGTCCAAAACGCTAAAAAGGCTTCACTCGAATCAGCATAACCACTCGGTCTAAAAGGTTCTTCTAAATTCGGGTAAGTCGATAGCCAGAGTTTACATCCGATTGCTCCGATGACGCACAAAAATATTAGTATTAGTACGCACCATAGGACGTCTTGGTTCATTTGCTTTTCTAATGACGATCTTTTGTATCTGGGACCACCATTATTCAACATCGCTTTCGTTTCGTGACCTATAAATAATTACACACATAAATTGTATATACATGTCAGCGGATATGAATAGTTATTTGAAATTACCTGCATATACAACTATTCCTTCCACATAATCTGTGTTTTTGAGCAAACATTCCCTGAGTAAGAGGTTATCCGTACCTACAGGAATTCTGGTACCGGATGGATGTATCATTGCCCCATGAAATCTGTAGATCTTTGTTGTAGGCGCATCCACTTCTATAACGCTCTTAAATTTGCTAGGATCAAAACCATCTTGCTGTAAATTTTAAAAAAAAATTACACATGTTTACAACTCGATAATTATATAAATACACTAAAAATATAACAAATAGCAGCGTCAAAACTACAGTTTATTTTTTTGTAATACTATTATATTTGATGCTATGAAAGTACATTTATGCATGTTTTCAAAGTAGAAAGACGTATCTGCTTGCAACTTATACGGCTTCGGACGGAAATATCGCATCATAATGATAAGATTTATATATTTAGATGTGTTACTTGTTATGTTATTTTAATAAAGATTTAAAAATTTCAATAATAAACTTGAACATCAACATATTGCCGGAAATGTATTACTGGAAAAGCAAGTTATATAACCAAGTTTCATAACTTTTTGGTTAACGATTTCTGCATAAAATTTTCATATCACTACTTAGCTTTTAGTCCAATTCATGGCATCAAATATTTATTCATTGTTCGAGATAATTATTATTGGCAATAATACTAATCTTCCTCATATCGTACGCAGATAAGCTGCGTTAATATGAAAAACGAATAAACAAATCCAGTGATAATCCGAAACATAAATTGCTGTTTTTTTCTTTCTTTAATTGTGATATTCATTAATCGATACATTTCTCTTACGAACGTGTCATACAGATAATAGAATTTTAAAATAAATCAATGATAAGATCTAACCTTCTCAGTAAAACCTCTGGCGACTTTTCGCTGCTTCAAATTAGTTTCTCCATCAAGGTGCCCAGTATCGATATAGCAAAGGCCATTCGGATCGCTGGATCGCAAGAGTAGAATATCGGCAGGAACAACCTCATTATTCGATAGATGTATTAAATCACCGACCCGCACCTCCTTCCACAGCACCTTCTTGTACCTATCGTTTTCACTGAAAAAGAAAAACAAAAAAATATAAAAATCATTGTCAACAATTACGTTTTAATAATATATTGAACCGAAGAAAAACCTATGTAAACAATAACGTATAATGCATTCCAATGAATCAGCACATGCACAATTTTGCTTATTTCCCTTTTTCTTTTGATAACGTTTCATTTACACAAATTCGAGTTGCGTGCTTTTTGGTAGTTTTCTCAAAGAAAATTTAATCTACGTAAACTCAAGTATAATAACGTAATGCCTTTGCAGGCGAACCACAAAAAAATACTTTGCGTCCTAATAAAATTTTTACTTGCATTTTTTCTCTAGTAGATCAATACTAAAATCACTAAAGTTCATGACTCAATACAGGTAGACCTTTTGAACAAAATAAAATTTATTATTGACAATAAATAACATATTTATATTCATGTTATGAATTTGAAATTAATAAAAACATTTATCGTATTCATATAAACTGTTCCTACATTTCTACATAAAATATTTAATTATTAAATAAAACTATAAAGCGTGTTAATATGATTACCCTTTCGCTAAGTGAATCGATATGCATTTTAAATAAGAAATGAGTACCATAAACCATTTTTATTTTATTTATAATAATAAATAATAATTATATTTATTGCAACCGAGACACGACTAGACAATAAAATAAAAAAAAAAAGTATTACTGTTACAAATGACTTTACCCCTTTTAAACGGTTAACATAAAAGCATCAGATTACTCGTGTTTCATGAAAATATCCTGTTTATAGATTTAAACACTGAATAAATTCGTTAATAACAAATATGGCTACAAAAGAGCAAGATACCGTTGGAAGGACACAAGCAATGATGAAATGAGAATTTTCTTTAGTGTAATACTGCTGTAAAGTATTATAAAGAAACCAAGCTATCAAATGTATTGGTCTAAACATCCACTACTTGCAACTCTAATTTTTCGAAAGTTACTTAGCTACAACAACAAATTGATACTGAAGAAATGCCTTCATTTTTCAGATAATTCAATTTATGATCCTGCCAGTCATCCACCACCAAAGCTAAACAAAATCTGGCCTATTCTGCCAACAACGAGTTATCTCGTAGGTCGAAAGTTTTTGTTTTAGCTACGCCACATACGATCAAACTCGTAGTTTTTTATACGATATAACTCGTATAATTAATAAATCAATTATAAATTCAATATCTTTCCCAAAAATATGTTTTGTATTTTTATTTTACAATTAGTTCAAATGTATTGGCGTGGTGAAACCGTTTTAGAAAATGTTGCCAAGCGAACGTGTTATATAATAAATTCAAAAATCTTTGCACTGCAGAGTGACATTACCATTGATGAGAGCATTATGTTATATAAAGTGAGATTCAGTTGTATTCAGTATCTACCACTAAAGAGTGCAAAGTTAGGGATAAAGACCTACATGCTATGTGAGGGCAAGTGTGGATATGTATGGTCTATAATTATTCTATAATTATTTATACAAGCAAAGGCACAAAATTTGATGATAAATATCATGATCTACCCCAATCTTCTCAAATAGTAATAACCCTAATACAACCTTTTCTCAACAATGGATACTGCCTTACTGTTGATAATTTCGTAAATGCGAGTATTTTAATAGAACATTCCTTGAATATTATGTAATTACCCCTTAAATTAATAAATTAGTGAAATTACTGTTTGCAATAATCTATATTCATAATAAAATTTAAAATTCAGCAGTTGGAAAAATATGGACAATCTTTTACAAAATAATTGTTAAGTTTGTTTTTTAAATGATATATTTCAAGTTTCATCAAAAAATAATTTATATAAAAATATATTGTAAACATTATAATAATTATCAATTTTGTAATTCCATATTGTGACCAATAAATACTGTTATTATATGAGATAATAAAACACTCGTCTTTATACTTAACCAGTTTAATACTATGTAAACAAAAATGATAAATAGCTTATCCTGAAATTATTGTTCGTAATTCTATATTTCCATATAAGCTGCACATGATAAATTATACGAAATTATTACCAAAAAAATAGGTAAATCTATTAGAAAAACAGTATTACAGAGAAAAACTACACGCACACATTACCGTCCTCTAATAACATACTTTGTAAAGATTTATGGAATGTTTATGGCGCACTACAAATGGTGAAATCCTTCAGTTAATGTCCCACAATATGAATCAACTTTTGGATCATATGTGGGTTAAGGATTAAACAGCCCACAGCGAGCGTTCGAATTATGTCGCACCGATTGCTTACGCAACCGATTAGAATCATTTTAATTGAATGCAGGACTTTTCCGAGATCTTATTTTTAGTAAAAATATATAACTAACTCGAGTCTAAAATATATTGAATCATATAATTACACATAAATTGACTGTATTTCATAACATTGTGTTGTCATCTTAATGATAAACGATACATATAATACAACTAATATTAGTTACGCAATGTAATTACTTAGAATTTCAAATTATTAATTATTTTTGATTAAATTAATTACATAATAGCTACTTGTAAAAAATTTGTCAAAAAACTTATTTAACATTTAAAAAATGGAAAGGATTTAAGCAACTACGTGCACAATGTCAAATATACGCTGATTTCCTAATTTTAAAATAAATCATTAAATGAAAACTGTTAGCAATTAGGAATGTCCAAAGCATTAAAAAAAAAACTTTCAAGGCCACGACTATGTAAAAGGTAAATTTCAAGCATTGAAGAAATATAAATTTATGATCGGACGGTTTGTTTATAAGTCACACACACTTTTACTTCAATTAAGTAATGTGGGTGATTAAAACACGAACACCCGCATTATGCCTGTTTTGTGCTCATTTTCTAATTAAATTACTGAAATGGCAAGCTTCAAGAAACCGGTGACTGCGAATAAACAGGATTGAAGTACGTAGACCTCATCAGGAGCAAGTGCAAAGTGTAGAGAATAGAATAATTTTACTTTTTTTTTCAAACTGCGGTAAAGCGTAATTGCTTGGGTAAAGGTTGTGTAGGAAAGAGTAAAAAAATAAATAAAAGGGAATGTTAACAGTCTGTGTTTCCCCAACTCGTCTTGGTTAACCACTTATATGAGGAAAACTAAATGTTGCCCTTTTGCAGTCACCGCACTAAAGTTTCTAATTATTTAGAAGGATGTACGTGTTAGAAAAAACACCGCAATTTCTACCCTCGTTTTCGGATGCGGTATGAATACACGCAACTCTGTTTGTTTTACTGGCTTACAAAATAAATAGCACAAATTGGTTTAAGGATTATTTGTTTTATATATACAAATCGATAAATAGAGAGCAGTCATTGTTTGTTTTTAGTAGTTCGATTAAAATCAAATATTATTAAAACATTTCTATCTAATTGAAAATGTTTTACATATATACCGATATTACCTGTGTCTAAATACAAGTTTCTTGGGATTTCTAGATAACATTTTATCTGTATGGATAAGTAGAATTCCAAGAAATATCAGTTCAAAACCCGATATATCATAGAATTGATTTCACAATAAGTCATATAATTGAATTATACAAAAAAAATACAGACAAGCTTTTTTTATATTTGTACACATATATTTGAATATATTTAATTTCTAGAATTATAATGTTAAATAAATATTCAATTAAAATCATTTGAATTCCAATACTTAAATCTCGTTATTTATTAAATAAATTTTGTGTAATGGAAATAAACAGCTATTACAACAATCGCAGTGACAAACATCGACTAAATTTAGTGGCATTCAACAGAGGTGTGATAATTAGAAGTACTAACGCGTTCCCAAGGTGTTAGCATGTTTACTGGCCTATTAAATTTCGCGAAAATCCGTGCGAAAGAAACGAGTATTTATGTGTCTAACAGCATTTACACAAATCCATTAAAATAGTTTCACTGCATTTGAGAAATTTGATATAGCGCGTTGGCTTCCTCAAAGCCGTTACTTCGTTCTAAATCAAAACTATCGTCTTCGTTATGTAAGTAAAATTCATACATAATTTTCATGTTATAAAGTTTTTTCAGTAAAATGAACTAGAAATATAAATCCAGTTTAAGAAGAAATTAAATCATCAAAAAATATTTTTTTATCAATGATCAAAAAACTTTATATTTTGTTCCCATACAATAGAATAAATAGCTTTTAATAAAATAAATTATCTAGAAAAATATATCTAGTTTCTCTAGAAATATTTACAGTTACTATCGATTGCTGATAGGTTTCCTTGAATTAGGAGCAAAATTGTAATTAAAATTTAAATTGTATATAACTTTTAAAAATATATTGTACTTATAAAACCTTGCAAATTTATTTAAAAATAAACTGTATCCATATGAAACTTTCCATTTTGCAGCAAAATTCAATGAAACTTCGAAGTGTTTCAAGTGAAGCGCTCTCGCTCAACTCATATTTATTCATTTATATAAAAGATACGTGCGATATCTGCATTTATATCCATTCATTATCAAAGACAAACAAATGTCAGTTTTGACTACGCAATGTGCACGAAACATAAACAGAAACAAAATGATGCACTGATAATGAGAATTTAAAAAAAAATCAATTAACACTTTATAAACGGAATTATAAAAAAAGAGGGCACCTAACCCTGACCGTGAGATAGTTAAATAATTAAGATAACTGTTGTATCGCAATGCATATGCATATACCCATCATTAATATTGCGTGCTTGTACTGCAATAGTATTATATACGTGCGCATACGTATGTTTTCGTAGAGTTCCCACCTAAATTATTCCTCGAATGTAAAAGACAGTACATTCTATTCCTCGGCCGATTCTTCAAGAAAACTATTTTAAGCGTTCCCATATCCCTCGCCGCGAATGTTACGAAACACTCACTTAACCTTAAGCTCACTTAACTTTTTTTTTGTATGCCATACATTCTGTGTTGCAGAGATAAACCTAATTGACTTGAACATTTTGCCTGATTTCGACATACGCTCTTCAGGGCTATCATTAGTTTGGTATAATTGCAATTAGTGAAAAACTATTTCATATTTTTTTAAATAATACGACCATTCTAATGTATAAGATAAACTGTGATAATTTAATTCCACATTACAAAAAGATAATATATATGACGAAACCATTTGTGTATTGTCTAGGCGTAGACTCATTAAATGGTCACAGATTCAATTCATCTCTATCTGCTGCAATTAAAAACTGTTAACTGTGCCAGTTACGTTCCAGCAATTACGACAGGGCTATCATAAAAATAAATCCAAAGAACTTCGACAATAAAAGACGGTTTTCGCTTATTCCGTGTAATAAATTGCGTCGAAATTACGCTGTGCATGTAGTAAATGTAATCCTGCATGTAATAAAAATCTGGAAACCTAATGGCAGATGTCAATATCGATTTACATGACTAAGAAATTTATTCTTTCCGCTATTGAGTTTTTCTGAAGCTAAAGATATTATCCTAATATATTAGTTTAAACAAACAATTTAAAATATTTTATTTGATATTCATAGAATTTGTTTGCTTATTTTTGAATCAAATAAATTATCACTAACATATTTCTGTATGCTTTAAGCTTATCTGGTGGGATGAACGATCCTGGGGATTTATTTTAACCTTCGAAGCGATTATTATAATCCTGGCGACGTACACTGAAATATATGATATGCTTGGTCTAAGTTTATCGACATTAAAATACTACTTTTATACAAACCATCACAGGAAATAGTGTAATATATTTATTAAGGTTGCTTAATCTATCTATTACTATCATTCAGCGAAATGTATTATGTGTTCTGTTAAAATAGATACGAAAGTTTCGAATGATTATGTATAAAAAAAGTAATATTAAGAAAAATACAAATTTATTGCAACATCCTATAGTTACCTAATTATTGCAATGATAAGAAATGGTTAAACTAATTTCCTATACAAATTCTGATATAAAATACTAATTGGTAACCCCTGACACAGCAACTATTAGATTGATAAACGTGTATAATATACTATAATCAATACTGTTGATGCTGCAAATAACTGCATTACATTTAAGAGTTATATAAATTTTGCATTAAAATCAGCATACTAATACGTGCTTAGATAAAAGATAATTCAATCATCGCACAGAAATGATGCTCCAAATACATTTACTACTTATAAAAGATATTTTTAAATTGCTATTATCTATAATAGAGGCTATGAACGAACGCCATAAAATTTCATTAAAAATCAATCTAAAAATTGATTCTATATGGTAGGATAAATACTAACTGCATATATAAACTAGTGCATTTATTATACACAAATCAATAAAAACAAGTATAATTTCTTATGCTCATTTATAGTCATCCATAAACCATCATCATCCACAAATCTGTTTCCAATAATCAGCCAATATGTGGAGTACAATCAATGTATAAATTATTTTCCCAAAAGCCCATTCGCTTAAGCGACGATAAAAGCATCGTTATTGGTGATTTCTGAATTATTTATACTTGACAAACAAATTAGGAAAGATTGGTGTAGTGATAATTGGTTGATATTTTGAAGTTAATTTAATTTTAAATGTATACATTTCATCAAAGACTTAAAATTTTATGATGATTATATATAATAAATATTATAATATTTAAAATAATAAGATTTAATACAAGCGCATAATTATTCAATCTAATCCCTTACCAAATTCTGTATCCTGTTCCAATTCATATTTTTTTTCCTATTTTCAACAGCAGATGCTTTTTTTTTGCAATGTTTCATCTACTATAGATTTATTACATGTTGTTTTATACATAATAAATAATATTTGTTTATTTATTTCATTTAATGAAATTATTTTATTTTCTTATTTTTTTATATTGATTATATTTGAGTTTGTCTATTATTTATTTATGTAATTCCGGCTAGTAAATTATAATTATTATTGTTCAATCTAATAGTAACAAATTTAATTCATACACATAAATTTGAATCGAATGTTTATACAGAAGAACAAAATTCATAATAAAAACAGATCAGTGGAAATTTTCTTGACGTTCACATGATACTAATAATAAGAATTTCGCACTAAGTTACACTAATAATCATCCTTTTCTCGAAGTATTTGGCTTTTAACTATTCCGAGCGGACATATCTGTTTATTATTACATCCAAATTTATAACAAGAGAAATCCCCGACCTTTCGACATTGATACACAATATTTTTCAATCTAATAAGAAAAAAATCTCAACTATAATATTCTATAATGAACTATAATATAATAAATTAATAATATTTATTCGAAATAATCAATTATTATCGCCCGTCGAATATTATTAAAATCAGTTTTTATGCATGAATTAACCTTCAACAATTAATTTAACTGCGCTGTGGCGTTGTTTAAAGAAAATTTGTCACTTTTAAACAATTCTCCACGCAGTATGAACGTTTTATAAATAGCTCGATACAGTTTCTTGACCCAAGGAATAACAGTATTCTTATTCCACGATCCAGACACGGCGGGAATAATTAATAACTTTGTACTTTCAATGCGGCACCGAATGCAAATATTCATTCTAAATCAGATTCACCATTTCCATAACCTATATATTCATAAGTATTCGCAGCAATGGGCTTGTCGGCGCAGGCAATAATATTTGGTCTATTAAATATGATTACGAGCAGCGCTCGAACACGCTCTTTCAGCGATTTATTCAATGTTACATAAACAACGTAATTAAGCGAAGCCCTGTGTCGCCGGAACGCCGATGCAGCAGCAATTCATCTGTAAATATTTTAACTCTGCACGCGTTCCTTTATTTTCTTTCGATTCACGTGTTTCTAAATAAGCGATCCGAGGAATGCGGATAGCCTGTTATGCAATAGGGTAAAGGTTTCAGTGCGGCTATTGATTTTTTTCACTTTGCCAAAAAGTATCTAACGGAATGCACCATGTATAGGTATTTGATCATTAGAAATGCGCGCATCCTGAAAGTACGTGACTCGACCCGAACGCCAAGATTCATGTTCAACAAATTCAAACGTCTTTAATGATCTATATGCGGATAGAGGATATTGTACTTTAAGTTGCTGCACTAATTCAGTACAAATTATTCAATAAATTCCAAAATGACACGTAACCTTTTATTTTTAGGAAACTTGAGCCAAAATTAAATTGGCAAACTCGTAAGTCGATTTATCTCATATATCAAGCGAGTTAAAAACAAATATATGAAACACATTGACATTTGTATTAAAGATATACCACTTGTTTATTTGTAATGTTTCGATGACCCCTAAATTGTATTTCTAATCAACCTATGTCATACACTCAATGCATTGCATTATTTAGAGAAATTTGTCGAGTTTGTTTTTAGTTACATTAATATGTAATAGGTTTTCGGGGTACGCAATGTTTTGTCCCTGGACTACAATACCATTATTATTCATGACATTGTTAGTTGCTCAACAGCAGCAACAGGCTTATTTCATTTAATCTCAAGAGTATTATAAATATAACTTTTCAAAACTTCAATAAATTGCTAAAACCAACATCGGCTATAAAATTAGTATGTATTTTTTTTGTTATAAATCCGTATTTTTAGAATAAACATTTTATAGCCTATTTACACTTCCTTTTCGTGTATATATGTAATAAATATTATACAAAAGTACGTGTATTTCCTGCGGAAAATTAACCTGATTATTGTTTGTTGTTACTCGATAAAAAGAAAAGAAGATAAAGGCTTATATTCGATTATCGCATATTTTTTTTGAGTTGTTATCATAGCCGCTATATTTTAAAAATAATATTGAAAACTGTCAATCATCACTGGTTAAGCTTTCGGATTATGGATTCGACTAAAGCAAATATTTGGAATTTCGGAAACTTTCCATCAATTTTAATAACTGGGGTATGTCCACACTATCTACGTTGTGAATATATTTGAATATATGCGATTTATTCATCGTTGCATTATTAAAAGATGAATTAATCATGTATGGACGCACGCTGTATGTAGGTCATATAAACCTGGATCGCCAGCAATAAAGATCTAATGGACTGGACATTGAAGCAGTGGTCGATTTAATTTATAACGTCTGCCCTTTATCAGCATTACCGTTCCAACGAAACGTCCTATAAATTTTTATACTGAAATAAGTGCGCACTCCATAACAATTTATTTGAACATGATAAATATTGTCGTTATATAACGGACTTTATAAAATAGAAGAATACATTCACGAACAATAAAAACGTGGCGACAGAACGGATATAAAAAAAAAACTAAAAGCTGAGCGTGAAATTAAATCGCTTTGAACGTGAAACACCAGTGATTTGAGTAAATTGAACTTTTACAATTTATCTCATGCAATAAATGCATTTCTTCACTAGATCAAAGAAGTCTCAATTAGATTCCAAGGAAAGGCCCGTTATAAAATCGAGTGTTTGGGTAATAACAAGCAGCTTGCCAAATTGATCATAAAAAATATATCGCAGTTTCTAAAATTTAGATTCTCATGGACACATTAGTTTTTAGATACAAAAGGAATTTTGATAATGGTTCTCTAGAGAAAGGTAAAACAATTAACTCAGAATATTATAAAAGCCGTTGGATCAACTTGATAGAAAAAATCCTGAATTCCTTTTTCTTTTAAAGCTGTCGTCATAATATATTTTTGATAATTAAATAAGCAAATATAATTTGTACACTTATTTTTTAATTTATTCATGAACTTTGCTTATAAGTTCATAAAATCGTAATGAAGTCATATTAAATAAATATTTTTCAAATAAATAAAAATAAATAAATAATCTTTTAATTCGGTATATAAAGATTAAGGCTTAAATTGAATTCCTAACATCAAATAAAAGTTATATATATACTTTATCATTTTACGTGTAAAAAAAAACATAGAATATAGAAAGTGGTAGACCAACATTTTTGTTATATGCGCAAAATCGCTCCACGACTGCGATTATAGTTTTAAACAAAATGAAACGGAAAAAAAAAACGCTAATTTCCTTTATTTAAATGTAACCTATGAGCAGAATCGAGGACACTGTAGTGTTGGTTCTCTGTTGGCGAATTAAGAGTTATGAATATAAAATAAAAGTCTACTTTCACAATAACAATTTTGTAAATGTGACTCAACCCATTTGACTTATTTAAAACAGGATTTGATAAATTTCATTTAAATAATTTCGTGAGTATTTTTTTGCTGAAATGAGATTAGTGGGTTATTATAGAAAATAATCTCGTGCATCTCGCAAAATTTGTCGACATTCATCTCGGTTTTTTTTTAATGTAATAAATTAATTTGGAACGAGAGAGGGATTAAAAACCAACACTTATTGCATTTATTTAAAATTTCATTATTTTATGCATTTATCAATTATTCACGACGTGTGAAAACCTCGCCATTGGGAATTCATTTATATCGTTGTCCGTGCCAACAAAACTAATCATAATAAAATATTAAACAGCTTGCATGTCGTGGAAATACGGGTACGTAAGTTTGTGAATGCGGGGAAAGCTTCTATCTAGTTAAAATATTTAAGTTCGTAGCATGAATATCCTTATTTATTATTATTTTATAATACACTCATATTTGCACAATCGCATAAAGTATGATTAATAGCGACAATAAACTCATTAGCCTATAGTTTACATTAAAAATATCAGAAAACGTAATAAAACCAGACAGCAACTATCAAACTTATAATTACTATTTAATGATTATAATAATAAGATTAATGTATTACACACATGTAAATTCATGCTAACTAAGAGATAAAGCTTAATCTTTCAATTAATAATTAAACTTGATAATAAAAAGAAATAATATAATTAAAAATATTTAGGTCCTTACTTAAACATTTTAAATATTTGTTTTGTACCAAAAATTGCAACTACAAAGATTTCTAATATAACTTACTTTTTTTTAAATTATCAGGATTAGAATTTCATAGAAAATATGAATTTCTCAAATTAACATAAATTCAGTTCTGAATTATTGATACATTGATAAGTATCATGTAAATGCTTAACATGTCTGTGCGCACAATTGTTAATTCCGACCCAGTGTATTTAGTGTTTGGTGAAGATTCCCAAGAGACTTTTAGGGTTGTAACTGTGTACGCTGCAATGCAGTAGAACTTATACCATAAATTTGGAATATATGTAATTTATAGCATGACTCATAATATCAGTCGATGAAAAATCAAGGCGAAATAAAAGAGAAAGGCTAAGCTAGATACTGGAGATGTGCCATGAGAAGGGGAATTCTACGATGTAATTTGGAAATACTATTTTGTGATAGTTAAATGGTGTTGTATTCAAATTAAAGTTCAATAAATACTAGAAACGAGAGATTAATCAAAGTTTAAGTATAACTTAGTACAAATCAAACATGTTTAATCTATTGTGTACAATAACTATTGCTATCCGGTTGATCTCAATTGGCTGATTTTAAATTCGTTTCAATACATATTAGATTGCAGGCGATTTTAGCAGAACGTTTAATGCCTTTCACTATCTTCAAAGAGTATTATTGCTTCATATCCGCATATTGACTAAGTAAAACTACATCTAAATAATTTTATTGTAAGTATTCCATCATAGAAGAAAACAAATTGTTAATTAATAACGTTTACTTTAACTTATTTGATACACAATTATAGAAGTATTAACGAAAAGTGCGAGCTAAGATGGATATAATCAGCATTCAATACGAAACATTATAAAAAATTGCTCATAAAGGAATTTCCAATTGGAAAAAATAAATAATAGTTACTCTATATTTAATAAAAAAAAGTAATCATTTTTAATGATAAAAGTAATTGAATTTTAAAACAATTTTTTATTTCCTAGTTTCAAGTATGTGAAACTTTACTATAATTATATGCATATTTTTTTATGTATATATTGAATAACGTAATCATTTTACATGTGGGTAGAGGCATTTTCACGTTATTACGTGTTTTTTCACACAAATATGAATTGAACAATTCCGTTCCATTGTGCAAAATAAAAAGTCTATAATTAACATAGATTACAACATGTAGTTAATAAAATAACATGTAACTAATTAAATTCTGAATGTATCTCCTTAAAGTAATCGAAAAGCTACGATATGTCCTTATGTGTAAAGAAAAACTAACTTGGATATTTCTCATCTCTGAGTCAGCCTGGTTAAGGTTTTCGCAAGGATACCGATGACTGGAGGTAAGGTGAGCAGTACTTTTTACAGAGCATTTTCCAGCGTTCTAATATTTTAGCAATGTTCGCACAAGGTTGCTGCTGTTAAAGGCCAACAGATAATGCCCATAAACATACGATCCAAATCTTCGATGGTCCCTGCACCGCATATAATTATTGCATTGCAGTGATATGACCTAATCAACATATAGATATTTTGTTGCTATTCGCCACTCGAAAGTAACGCGCGCTTGACGTCAGTTACGATAAAAAAAGCTACTTAGGCGAACTTATGCTGAATAATATAGCATAATTGTGAAGGTCAACAAAATTTTTTGAAAAATTCTAGCAATAAAATAAACGCGCATAAAGCAATTCTTTTCAACAAAAATTTCTTCGAATTCATAATTGGTTAATTCTGATTTATAAATATTTATATAACGTGCGCACGGATGTGGTAACTCAGCCAGTTGTAAAACAATTTTGTATGGTTTATAGGTTTTTAGATCGCATTTCTAAATTTATATGCAGAAATAAAATTTCACCTCAACACTAGAATTATAATTTAGTTAAAATATAATTATATTCTCAATATTGCATTTTTTTGTTAAATAAAAGTGCATGTGCTCACAGCAACATATTATTTATGCATACAAATACTAAATAAGATTTGCAAAACACGAATTGAAAGTGTTTAGCAACAACCAAACATTATATTATTGCAAGTCTTCACACCAACTGAAAACCTTGACATTAGAATAACCTTGTGGCTGCAGGAATTGAACGTCTACCTATAAGACTACTCAATATTTCAGATACGAATTGAATTTCCAGCAGAATTCCGGGAAAACAACAAAAAAAAACAAATGCAAGAGATTGAGGAAATAAAGTGGAGTAGGAAAAAAATAAATAAAGAAGCGACGAAGCACTCATATATTCCACGTTACCACGAATAAATAATAATGTATTTATGATTTAGGGGTCATGAAGGCAGATTGAATGAGCATCTAAGGCCCATTAAAAATTCATCAGGTAATTTCTGGGTAGTCCTCAAGAACCACCTTAAATCTAATAACTAAATCACGCAGTACGATAAAATCTGGTCTGGCTTGATTATTTTGGATTTGTGGGATTATAAATAATAAATATTGTCATTAGTGTCAATATTGTAAATTGATTAGATTCCAATCATTTGACCCTAAATAATAGAGTATCGATTAAACGTAATTAGTGGATAAAACGACATCTAAATTGTGTGCGTTTCAACATTATTTAATTATATCTTTTTATTTATATATTTGTAATGTATGTAAATTTATCAAAATTGTTTATATAAAAATCCAATTTATTCGCAAATTAATTATTAAGACTCCATACTTCTTAAATCTGTCAAGTAATTGCTTGTCCACTGCAATCTGTAATGAATGAAGGTTCTCTTTTGTTTAATTTGCGAAATACACGGTCGCAGACACGAAAAATAAATTACGTTCTGTTATAATAACCAAACTTTTACAAATGAAATACCAAGGTAAGGAAACGGAGCGTCGTTGAGTAACGGCGTTACGTCATCTCAAAAAATCCAATGTTCAGTTCTCTTTGTAATAGAGAAAACCATTGAGAGAAAAATAATGAAACATTTTTTTCTCTTCTTTTCGCTAAAGTAAACAGTGCGTGTCGATTGCGGTTTGAAATATTAACAATGGTAAAATTTATTCATATTTTAGGAAGGAAGGATGTTTGTCGTGTTCGTCATTACAGAAACTTGAAAACTGTATTACGTATGTCATGCACAATTTAATAACTTGTAATACAGTTATAATTTTAGTTAGTGTAAGATAAATTTTAAAAAATATGGAAAAATAAGGTGAAAATATTTAGTTTAGTACAAAACAATACAATTTGTGGTAATTGATAACAGTACAAAAATCATATAACAAATATGAAAGTTCAACAACTTTTGTCGCAGTTAATACTATAAAATAAATCGGATAATCACAGAGCACATAGATGTCACAAATAGTTAGAAAATTATTTAATGAAATTTCTCAGAAATATCAATTCAGTATGTATAAAGTTTAATGAAGTCGCATATTACAATTAGGTAGCTTTGCTCCAATAGAACCAGTTGATACAATGTACATTTTCAGAAAGGTACTTTCGAGCTTTCAATAAAAACAGAACATAAACAAATTTTTAGTACAAAGCATACTGGAATACTGCATTCAGAGAAAGTGTTAATTGCACGCGTTACATTGTATGTACATACGTACAAGCCAACAATGTTAGCTGTACATATCACACGATTGAAATAATGAAAGCAATTACTGCAACAAAGAAACTATATTGGAAATCAATTTTTATACAAAAAATACCATTGTTTGTGTTTAGCTTTTAGTCCTGTGATTGTTTAAAATCAATGTCATTATACGAATCACAATTGCATACATTTATAATTTTGGAATCAAATCATTTTCACATCTTCGTTTAATTATTTCCTGTAACATTTATAAAATCTCTAAGGGTTTATTACAAGAAAAAAAAAATACCTAATCGTAATTATAGAAAATGTTATACTGGTAACATTTTTTTAAATTTATTTTCTTGCTGTTAAGACGCGAAAATATTACATAGAAATTGCTTATTATATTAATAAAAATTACTATATTAGATCGGAAAAACTACTTTGGTCATGATTGTGTCCAATAAAGATGCTTATTTATATATTGCAGATGCATATACATTTAAAGTTAAATTAAAGTTTTTGAAATATGCAATCTCAAATTAATTTCTTAATCTAAACAAGATGTTTAAATAATTATTAGCTTAAGATATTGATACTGAAAGTGATAAGCGTATTCGTATCGACATTAATAAATTCATTACTTTTGTCAACTATAACTTTCTTTCTGTTTTAATGCATCCGCCGATAGTGAACACAGAGTGGTTTCGATATTTAACATGCAATTAACAACATTAATATTCCAGATACAATCACGTTGACCTTTAAATGAATACAGTCACACATACTGTGACTCATCCAAATGACCCAAAAAATCTATAATATTAAGACCACTCGAATATTAACTGTAAACAGATTTTTTGTACTGACTTTCTGTTGTTGTCTACATTCATTAGTGATTGATCGATCGAACAGAATGCTTCTGAAAATCTTACCTTTGGTATATTCGGCAAGTGGAGTTGTTAATCCTTTTATCGCTGGCGTGTCTCCTGCGATCCTCGAATAGATCTTTAACCGCTGTTACACCAAGCACGAACACCACCGGGATCATCGCAATCTCCTTACCAAACGCGTTAATTGCAGGAAACCAGTTAAGTAGTACGATAAATATGAAGTACAAATTGGCGACTCTGTGGAACTGTTCGAGCAAGTTTCGGGGCAGGAAAGAGAGCAAGGTGTACTTTGTCGTGCGGACCTTATTGTTGGGCCGTTTCCCGTTGGGGTGCTCTTTCCGTGGGGTTTTTGGGGGCACTGTATGATTAGGCACAACAATTCGATATCTCTCTTCCTGTTCGTAACGTGGCGACCGTCGCAATATAAAACTCAGGAATCTCTTCCAGACGGACGGAGGTGCTGTCCTCCTAAGCGTATAGATGGATTCACTTCGCGAGGCTTGTCTAGAATGTCCCTTTGCGGAAGTCCGGGATCCGCTCCCGGACGTCGTTTCTGTTTCTTTGTGGCCGGGTGGCAGAATAAAGTCTGTTTTCGAACCGACACGGCTGTGGCCAGGTCGTATACCGCTGGAATCAGTGATCTGGCCCTGAGAAAACGCTCTTTGATGGCCCCGAGTAGACTTAAGGGCTGATGGTCTCCCGACCACGGACGTGGAGGCCGCCCCGCTGAACGTCGTACCGCTACCATGACTTGCACTACGTCCATGGCCCCTGGTATCTGGAGATCGCACTACTTCCGGAAAAGTATATGTCGACCCTGTAGACGATGATGACGCTTCTATCTTACTTGGGTCGCTAGTTGCGTGTTCGCCAGTATTTGACATTATTCACAGTCTGCAATTAAAGCAAATTACATTTAGTAACCACACATAACATTATTTCTGATTATATAAAAAAATTACTTTAATCAAATCCAAATATTCTCTTAAATCAGTTATATTCCGAAAAATATTGTATATTGTGAATTTAAATTATATTTCGTAGATTTAACATCTTAAAATTTCCAATAATTTGTATCCATAATAAAACAAACAACAACACTATCTAGCTATTATTTACAAGGCCATTAGAAACAGTATTGACAGTATATCTACTCTATTTAAACACACATAAATTAAAACTTGAAAAGATAACTTCTAAATTTTTACTTCACTTTCAATGGTTTCAACATTCTTTAATATTAACAATATTACTGTCAGTGAATACTCAAAATGTATTACTTATATAATTTCACTCATTATAATTTATTTTACCATTAAAAATAATATATTAAATTATATTTTTTGTAGCCTTAATATCTAGTACTTTAATCTGTCTCAAAATAATTTATTTTCTTATGATTTTAATAAACAATTAAAACCCACAATAAAATAAAATAATAATGCCATGATTAATGTGTGATTTTGATTAATACACAAACAAAGATCACGTTGTTATCACAAAGTGTTGTAAGAAAAAAGGCCGATATCCAATTAAGGTCAGATAAATTATTCTATTAAAAAGTACTGTGTACATTAAATTACATTTTATGAATAAAATAAACGAATATTATTAATTCAACGAGCGTGGAAAGAGCCGTTTGTATACAATAAATTTTGTCTATTATTATTATTAATTCAGCGATTTTTGTATGTTTGCAAAATAAACTACTGAAGTTAAAAAAATAATTTTATATATAAAAAAAACCGTTACTCATAGCCAAAATAATAATTTGCTAGTGCACTTTGAGCAATATTTGTTTCTATATATATAAATATATAAATAGACTGAAGATTAGCGTGATAATAAGGACATTTTTAATTTTATCGATAAGACTAATTGTAAATACGTTATTTTATTATAAAGAAATCAAGATAAAATCTGATTTAACTTCTTTATTGTTGAATGTCAGCTGGTATCACAGAAAATGATTTTAATTGCTCAATCATATTGAATGGACATCAAGCTAATGAGTCAACTGTTTCATAGAATATATTATCTATAACAAATGTATTATTATATGATAATTAACAGTCACTTTAATAAAAAAACTAGTTAATTATAAATAATTTATTATATAAATATTTACAAATACATCATGTTTTTTTGGCGTGAAAAATAAATATTACTTAAACAAATTAGGTAAAGGTGATATTTTGTTCTTTTAATCGGAATAGGTACTTTTTATCAGAAATTCCTTTTGAGTGGAATTCCGCTTGCGACAAACGCAAACAATAACATAAGTAGTTTAGTAACACATGTTATTTATAGACTTTAATAGATATATTTTGAATGAATCTTATAGTGTTTGCTGCCATTTCATGTGACAACATTAACAGAAGATCAAAAAATGTGTTATGTTATTATAAAACATAGTGGAGCGTACAATAGGCAAATAACACTGTAATTAATTGCATAGAAAGCCAATTGACCTTATAAACTCGCAACAATAAAAGGTTGTGTAAAGCACAATATCAAAACACGAGGACATGTCTCAAATGCTCTTTGTAGCACGTAACCAGTGCACAAAATAAGCGAGTAAGAAAACAAACAAAAATGTAAAGAAAATAATAAAAGTTTACAATAAATATAAATCGTGTTTAAATCAAAAATCAGTTTCTAAAGATTTTCGCAAGAAAATGAAATTGTGCACGCATCGTTCAGGTCATTCACGAGCATCCCCTTTTTAAAGAGCCAAAGGGCATCGCACAAAAGGTATTTTACTTCCAGGTATAAGAGAAGATGAAGAGGGAAAAAGATGAAATCACAACATACGGTACCTTTTTTCTCATCACTTTATCACTTGGAATTTCAAACAGCAAAGTTCTAAAGTTCCTGAGTTCCTCAGATACACATATCACAATTGAATTATCCTAGCTAATTGCAAAAATAATTGAAAAAAAAAGTTAACAACAATAAAAACGAACACAACGATCGAAGCAAGTCGGAACGAACCACCTCCAAACTGTCATATGTCTGGATTACTACTCTTTGTGCGACCAACCAGCGGTTATTTCTCCCCACACACAGTAACCTGGCACGTCATCTGTCCAAATGTCAGAAGCCAAGCTTGCCAACATACCTAAACCAAAACATGCTACAAAAAAAGAGGGCAAGTATCGATCGATAATTATATTTTATATAAATTTTACACTCAAACGATTGCGTATGATAAACTTATCAATAATCTTGCAAGTGGTTGTAATCTCCTGATATTTGTTTAAATTAAAATATATTGTTGGTATCTTGAAATCTGACGTTGATTTTTTCGATAAATTCATTGCGCATCAACGTTGTCAAATATCCTTTGAACCAAAGTTTTACTGTTTGCTTTTTTTTGGTTGCTTAATTTAAAGAAATCAGTCACGTATATATATTGCTGACTGACTCATTTCGCATTAATTCAAATACTTGAATTATTGAAGTCATAGGATACAAAAAATTATTTGATTTCGCTAAGCCTGTTTTGCTTATTGATTTTTATATTATCATTCAGTCAAGGACTTATCTTAATAATAAATTAGTTTTATTTTAATTTAATACAAGTAATAAGTATATTAGAGTCTAATACATTAGAAAATGTACTCTATATATTGTTTGAAAACTAAAATAAATAATTATTTTATTGATTTACTTCATTTTATGTAAAATATTATGAATGTTTCAGACAAGAATAATATTTTATTATGTATAATCCAATTGGACTGTGCAGATATAAAAAAGTTATTCGTAAATGGAACGTTTACCGAAGTACCGTTGAGTATTGCCTTATATGTAGAAAGGCAGTTTGGCAACGTAGCTGCGCGGAACGCGTCTACAATATTCCGCTAAAGCCGTTCCCCACTAAACCAATCGTCTGCCTATTCATTGTTCCTGTCATTTTCTGCAGTTAGTTATTATAAATAAATTTTAACAATGGATGAAGAATACGACGCGATTGTTTTGGGAACCGGCTTGAAGGAATGCATCCTCAGTGGTATGCTTTCCGTTTCCGGTAAGAAGGTGCTCCACATAGATCGCAACAAATACTACGGCGGGGAGTCGGCCTCCATCTGTCCATTGGAAGAGCTCTTTACCAAGTTCTCAGCACCAGCCCCAGATGAGTCCTATGGACGTGGCCGCGACTGGAATGTCGATCTCATACCGAAGTTCTTGATGGCTAATGGTCAATTAGTTAAATTGTTGATACATACTGGAGTCACCAGATATCTGGAGTTCAAATCTGTGGAGGGCAGCTATGTTTATAAAGGGGGCAAGATCTCTAAGGTAAGACACTTCAACTTTCCAAAAATTATGATGGATTCACTTTATAACTATTCTTTGCAAAATTGGGTGTGATTGATAACCCTTCTACTAATTAATTCAATCATTGTAATGGCTGGTTGCTTGTTCTTGTTTTCTCTTTTATTTTGCAACTTTTATTACAATGAATATGCATTATTTTTGCATTTAGCTGTATATATTATTTATAAAATTTAATTAACTTTCACTTGCTATTTTTTAGAAAATATAAATTAAACAATCAATAAAATATTTTTTAAAATTTTAATTTAATCTACTTGATTATGGGGCAAAGTCAATTTCAAACATGCTAGGTTAATTAATGATTAATGTGAACTACATATGGTTATTACTTATGTACTCTGCACATGCAATCAATTCTCAAGTGGATCAATTTTAAATCAGTTTTATTAGTCACACTATAAATGCATTGGTAATGTTTTGTAACTTTGATACTTGTTAGTATCCCATACATTCTAATATGATTTAAAAATATTTTCATTTAAATAATTTAATTTAAAATTTATGATTTCAGGTTCCCGTTGATCAAAAGGAAGCTCTGGCCTCCGATTTGATGGGAGTGTTCGAAAAGAGGCGTTTCCGCAACTTTTTGATCTACGTTCAAGATTTCCAGTCGGACGACCCGAAGACATGGAAAGATTTCGATCCCAACACAGCGAACATGCAGGGGCTCTATGAGAAGTTCGGGTTGGAAAAGAATACCCAGGACTTCACGGGCCACGCTTTGGCATTGTACAGAGATGATGACTATTTGTTGCAGCCAGCCATTCAAACGATCACTCGCATCAAGTTGTATTCCGATTCTTTGGCGCGTTATGGAAAATCTCCATACCTGTACCCCATGTATGGTCTTGGAGAACTTCCGCAAGGTAATATATAATATGCACCTCTCTAAATTAAGTTTAACTTATATTTATTTTTTTATATAGGATTTGCAAGATTGTCCGCTATTTACGGAGGTACCTACATGTTAGATAAGCCAATTGATGAGATCGTGGTCGGCGAGGGAGGACGCGTCGTCGGTGTAAGGTCTGGTACGGAAGTTGCTAAATGCAAACAAGTGTACTGCGATCCGAGCTATGTACAGGACAAAGTACGCAAGAAGGGTCAGGTTATCCGTTGTATATGCTTGGTGGATCATCCAATCCCAAACACGAAAGATGCTCTTTCTACCCAGATCATTATTCCTCAGAAGCAAGTTTCTAGAAACTCTGATATTTATGTGTCGCTCGTAAGTTACACCCATCAGGTAGCCGCCAAGGGATGGTTCATCGCTATGATTTCGACAACCGTCGAAACTGAAAATCCCGAGGTAGAGATCAAGCCGGGCTTGGACCTCTTGGGCCCGATTCGCCAAAAATTCGTGTCCATATCCGATTACTACGAACCCATTGACAGCGGCTTAGAATCGCAAATATTCATCTCTGAATCGTACGACGCCACCTCTCATTTCGAGACTACCTGTTTAGATGTGCTTGACATTTTCAAGAGAGGCACCGGCGAGGAATTCGATTTTTCCAAAATCAAACATGAATTAGGAGATGAGGAACAATAATTTTAAACCTAGTATTCTCATAAGAACATACATACCAGTTGTTTAGATAACTATATGTGCAAAATTAGATTTCATTTTTCCTTTTATATCCATAACTCTTTGCAGATTATCTATGAACTATCTGTGTTTCATAAAGTTTGTGCTCTATTTACGTTAAAATTCTAAAGGCATTTATTTATATCGATTGCACAAAGGAAGATACGATGTCTTGAAATATGTCCAAGGTGAAAATTTCTTTCATTTTGCTTAATACTACTCAGAGGGGTTAAAAAATTAGTTAAATGAGATACAAAAATAATGTATAGCTTTACGATTTCTATTTAGATGCATGTCTGGTGTAATACTTTTTTTGTTTATTATTTTCTTGTTTTGGTGATATGGCACTGATTTAAAATAATAAAATGTGATGAAAAAAAATCATACCAAATATATTAATTAAAAAAAAAATGAAATGTTTACACATATGTGTGTTTTGTCTGTTCACAGGAGCTTTTGCATTCCAATTTTATTTGTAGATTAGAATGATAAGCTCACTTAAGAGATATTAAATTAGCTGGAATGTATTTCATTGATCATTTGAATACTAAAAATAACGTAATATAGAAATACAATCTATAAACTATACGCAAAAAATCTTTCATTCATTTATGGCTAATTTTTCGGTGATAAGGACATATTATATAGATTGTGTAACTTGTTGTAAAACAATACGTAAAATAAAAAGCTTCATATAAATCATATTTTTTCCTTTTTATTAAAATAAATACGCTTAGAATAATAATTTCATACAGTACAAATGATTATCTCTACAACCCACATACATTTTGCTATCACATACAACAGGAGTTGAAAAACATTCTTCGTTAAGTTGAATCGTACCAAATAATGATATGTTATCGGTATACGTGTACACGATTATGAAACCATTCGAGTCAGCAAAAATTAAAAACAATTTGCTTGATTTATTCTTATATAATACTGGAGCACTGAAAATCTTGAAGTTGTGAACCATCGTTGATTTTGTAGAACATTTCGTCTCGTCAAACTCTAATATATACAAAGTATTATCTTTACTATAAATAATTTCATTTCCGTGAATCAAAAATGTTGAAAACATATTTGCATCTGTTTCAGAATTATAAATCCAAATCTAAAAAAATACGTTTCTCATTATGGTATTTTTATCATAAATCATTTATGTACTTACTGGACTTTCATGAAGTGTATTGAAACAATACAGGTTTCCTTTGATATCACAAAATAATAACAGTTTTCCATTCACAACTTGTGGGCTAGCAAATATAGGATTTTTAGCCTTATATCGATAAATAATGATTCCATTCGTCTCATCCAAGCAAAAAATTGAACCGTTGATGCATGCAACGTATGCTTTACCGTCGCAAGAAATAATGTCGGCAGTAACAGGTTCGTCGACGAAGGTTTTCCATCTCGTTTTCCCATTCTAAAACGTAATAATCAATAACTATCACTAAATTATAGTAAATGCATACTTGAATCTCTACACAGTAAATATTTTTATCATAAGATCCGAAGATTGCCATCTCCCTGTTATCGCAAATAGAAGCCTTATTTTTTATTCTACTCATAGTGGATACAGTCCATAAAATACTGCAGGTTTGGAAATCTAATGCGTACATTATTCCATCAAAACAGCCTACCAGTAACATATTGTATTCTTGAACAAACTGACAAGTATTTTCAACAACATTCGGAAGCCAAATATGCGATATTTCTTCTCCGCTGTTTGCATCAATAACGGCAAACAGATTTGCGAAGTTTCCAACAGCTACGTAAGATTTACCACTAAAACATAAAGTATGAAATTAACTATTAATAACAAATAATGTTCATTACTTTTTTTGAAAAGTTAACACTGTGGAATCTATACAAGCATACATATCATATATCCATTTTACTTCGGAGATAGTCGATGTCACGTACATTATATGTTTCGATTTATTAGAATATCGAGACTTCATCAATTCTCCTGCTTTTTTGAAAGGAAGATCTAATAATACATTGAGATATTTTCGATCGAAATGAATGCTAAGTGAATTTAGAAATTCTTCGATGAATCTTATTCTTAATACTGAAGTACCTCCCATTTCAGCAAATGTTAAATTACATCTTGAAATCATTGTATCCTCATTTAATTGGAAATATTGGGCCCATAATTTTGCGTACATCTCTGATGGTTCTTCTTCAGACTTTTGCATGTTGTATTTCAGTTTTTCGCAATCAACTTTACCGTTGGTGGTTAATGGAAAATTTTCTATTAATTCTATGTGATCAGGTAAATACTCGCTGTTTAACTCCTTTATTAATTTTATTTTGATTTTGTCTAGCATTTTCAGTTTCCTTTCATCTCCCTTAAATTCTGCTTGTATAAACGCTATTATAATATTTAAAGACTCGTCGAATATGCAACGATTTCGTAAAGTTAATATAGAATAAATAGCTTCTTGCATTGCATATAAGTTAATACGAATTCCATATCTCTTAATAACGCCGTTCGAACGGCCCCTATAAAAATATTTATTGTTTTGGATACAAACAATATCACCGGTATTTCGAAATAATGGTAGTTTAATGTCGGCGCCTTTCTCATCATTCAAAAAGCATAAACGACTATTGCTTCCTAAAAATAAACGTAATATTTTTAATATTCCTCGAAAAATATTAAAATCTAATTATTAGTAAATATGCATGCATGGTATTTAAACTTTTTAAATATTTTGATTATCTAAATTAATAATTTAAAAAATAATTAACCTATATATAAAATGCCATCTCCTTCCTGCACTTCATTTCCGTCAGCATCCCGAACTTGTAGAATGGTATCATTCAAACTGGATCCCAATGAGATTTCATTAGTATCATTGATTAAACACGCTGATGCCCAGCATGATACTTCAGTAATGCCGTATAAATTATATAATTTCAAATTTATGTTTCTATCAAATAATAATATTTTTTTCGGGAAAGCTTCACCTCCTAGGGCCAATACTTTTAACGGCGACATTAGGATATGTTTAATATCATCGTCGGCAAATTGCATGAATATTGATGGACACATTTGCATGATTGTAATTGGTATTTTTTTGAAAAGGAGACTAAATAGCTCATTTGGGGAAGATTTTATTTCTTTTGTAGTAGCTAGTAAAGTTGCACCAGTTGTGAGCGATAAGAATATTTCTATCATGCATGGATCGAATGTGAACGCTGTACCTAAGTAAACAATATCGGTTTCATTCACTGAAAATAATTTCCTGAAATATTAACAATAATTAAGAAATGAGATAAAGAAGTAATTGAACAATAATTAATTAAATATTGAGTAATCCAAGAACAATCACTTACCTAAAACTTAAGATGTTGGAAAGGATGCAATTATAAGTAACTCTAACATATTTCTTATCACCTGTAGTTCCAGAAGTTTGTATTACATAGCATACATTATCATAGTCTAAACTTGTCTGATTATTAACTTTATTCAAATAATAGCAGTATAGTTTAGAACTATTAGTTTCAATATGTATAGTGTTCACTTCATCTTTATTAAATATATCATTTGAAATAATATCCTGAGAAGATATTAGCAAATAAACATTCAGATCTTTAAGTATCTCTTTGGAAATTTGCGCATCCCTCATAGGATCCAACAATATAAATGGCAAACGATTTTGCAATATGCTATAAACATATGTGAAGATAATTAATCAAAGCATTCAAATAAACAATTATATAATTACCAATATAATACAATTACAAAGTTTAAATTATTTTCCATGTAAACTGAAATGCATACATGTTTCGGTAACTTGCTTAAAACGTCGCATAAATAATTTGAACTAGTTAGGTCAGCGTACGTAATCGATGATTTTGAAGAATCATTATTCCAAAAAATATAAGCTTCCTTCTTTGGGTATTTTCTAACGTTATTCTCTATTAACTCAAACATCCTAAACTTATTTACTTTTTATAGGTTATATACATGTCAAAATCAAATATATGTATATAGTACATTTAAGTAATGAATCAATACATGCAATTTTTAAGTTAATAAATTTCTATTGTAATGTTGTATTATAAAAAATGCATAATAAGTTAAATCACTAAAATAATGTTCATCATTAACTATTGAATATCATCATCACTTTTCACAAAACGCTCCCACAGATCTATAGAAATATTAACTATGTGTTTTCCAGGTATCATTATTAAACCCAACATCCGAGGTTCTTCATTGCTTGCATTTTCTCCTTCAGGAAGATATTCTGAACATGATCCCAGAATAATATTTGCATCTCTATCTGTGCATAAAAACATACCAACTAATATGCGTTTGTCAGACATTTCTACCCGTAGAGGTTTATTAAGCCAACTTTTCAATTTCATTGCTCCAGCACTCTTCTAAAATAAAATTAAGTTAAATCTAATACGTAGAGAAAAGCAAAAGTATATTACATTTACAGGTATTTCACGTTCTTGCGGCTCTATTTCTGAAGTAGATATGCAATCAATATCAGTAATTGTTTTGCTACTGCTTGGTTCACAATCCATTTTGATTATTGCTACCTAAATCAATTAAATTAATGAGGTTATGAATATAATTAACAAACATAAAATATAACAATACCTGAGAAAAGCGTAATAGCTGATGATGTAATTAATATATTTTATTGCTGTTCTTTTACGGCCTTTTCAAAGTTATTTAATTGAAAATCTTCAACTTCTTTATAACCATAGTCAACATTAATAATTGTATTCAATAGTCAGACAACTTCACATTGAGTGTGTCAAAATTGGTTTAGTTCTTCAAAGCAAAAAAAAGATAATTAAGTTTAAATTATTTTTATATGGTAAGCATCAATTAAGCTAGCACTAAATATCTTTAATCTGATTTAGCAATAGAGTTATAATTGTGTAATAGACAAAACATAATGATATAGGTTATGTAACACTAAGAAATGTGTTTCGATTTTTTCTAGCATAATTCCCATATAATCTAGTGTAAACTTCCTCAATGTATCGTATTAAATTAGTCAAATTTGCTCTCAATGAGACTCAACATGTTGTAAGTATCAAATTTGAGTTGTATGTCAGAAAGTTTATGGATTATATTTTAGTACCGTCATTATTCAAAAGAAGGTAAGAGGCCAACATTTATATCTCGGCTATATGACAATCTCAAAGATGAAATGAATAAAAATAAGGAGATGAAAGAATCTCTGAAGAAATTCAGAGATGAAGCACAGAAATTAGAAGAAAGTGATGCATTGAAAGCTGCACGACAAAAGTTTGAGTCTGTTGAAAAGGAAGCGAGCAAAGGAAGTGAAGTCTTCAAAGAGCGCTTTAGCACAATCAAAGATAAAGTGCAGGGTGTAATAGATGAAGCTGGTAAAACTGATATTGCTAAGAAAGCTTCAAAGTTGACAGGTGATATTGGGAAAACTGTTACACATAATATTTCTGAAAAAGCTCAGGTGATTGGAAAGACGTCAGCCTTCCAAACTATAACTGAAGCTAGTAAAGCTGTTAAAAAAGAAATTGATACTGAAAGCATTCAAGGTAATTAAGTCTATTTTATTTTTATTCAAATATATAATAAATGTATCACTATTTTTGTTATTAGGTCGTGTATATCAAAGTCCAGCTAAACTTAGGAAAAGAACAGAAACTTCAGATATGGGCAATGTAAATAAATACTATGAACCAAATACAGAAGCCTTAGGAATAGAACTCCACAAAGATTCTAAATTTTACGAATCATGGCAGAATTTCAAAGATAATAATCCCTATGTACATAAAGTCATTGACTGGAAGTTGAAATATGATGAAAGTGAAAATCCTGTAATCAGAGCATCAAGAGTTTTGACTGAAAAGGTGTCTGACATTATGGGTGGATTGTTTCAGAAAACTGAACTTTCAGAAACTTTAACTGAAATTTGCAAAATTGATAATTCTTTTGAACAGAAAAGGTTTTTGAAGCAATGCGAAGTTGATATTATTCCAAATATATTGGAAGCCATGACCAGGGGGGATTTGGATATTTTGAAGGATTGGTGTCATGAGGGTCCATTCAATTTATTTGCTGTTCCCATCAAGGAAGCGTACAAAAAAGGATACAGAATCGAATCGAAAATTTTAGATATTGATAATGTAGATCTGGTAATGGGCAAAGTTATGGACCAAGGACCAGTGTTGATCATCACGTTCACGTCGCAGCAAATCATGTGTGTTAAAGATGCCTCCGGTGGACTCGTTGAGGGTGATCCTGAGAAAGTTATGCGCGTATCTTATGTGTGGGTGTTGTGTAGAGATCCTTCCGAACTTAATCCAAGAGCTGCTTGGCGATTGCTAGATTTATCAGCAAGCAGCAATGTACAATTTGTGTAAATAAAAAGTCGATTTACATACTTTCAAATATTATACTAATATTAGGAAAATGATTTATCACTCAATATATTCATACAAAGTTTTTATTGAATATTGTATTGTAATATTGAGTGATGTATTTCAAGATGTTAAATAATTTTTATTATGTGATTTGCAGTCTGGTGTCTTTCATTATGATCGAATGTAAGCATATGAATAAATTATAACTTTTTTTCCTATTTGTTCATGGTAAGCATGAATTACATCTGTACAAAATTATTATTTTTTAAAGAAAATAAATATATTTCTGTTTTTATACATTTCTACTTTAAAACTGATTACATAAATGTTAAGTAAGGTTTCCCTTCCTCCACGAATTATTTCAAGATGATCACTGTTATTTTTTAGGTAATTGAATTTGAATAATGAAATAAAAAAACTTATTTTGAAATAATAGATAAGCGTTTTTTGACCCAAGCTACACTTGAACTTATAGATCAATTTTCGCTGCTTATTATAACAGAAAAAGTACAAAAACTAAATGAAGTTCTAGATTCAACTAATATAACATAATGTTATATAATAATGTTCTTGAGACAACGTACATCACGCATAATTTTGAAAAATACGATACAAATTTAGATAATAATCATTTGAAATAATTGTAAGCATACAATTGAATGAATTTGATTAGAAAAATTCTATTAAAATCCATTTGGATATACGAAGTAATAAATTATTTTCTTTACAGAATATTATAGTTTTTTAATTCAAAAAGTATATAAAATTGATTTAGAAAATATATGTGAGAATTATAATACTGTTTTGAATTGGAAATTATTTATTAAAAATTCTTAATTTAGCTGTATAATCGATTGGTTACGTAATTATGAAACTATAGATAAAAGGCGGATTAAAACTGATATAAACAAATGAACTGTTGTGAAGTTGTTGCGTATTTCACATACTTTGACATGTGTGAAATTAGTGATTAGACCGGTTCTTTCATATTCCAACATGGCCACAGTCAGAAATATTTCGGGTTTATTCAATTCAAAGCAAATAAATTTCCTATTCTCAGCTAAAAACGTAGTCTATTCCAAAAGGCTTGCACATCTCTGCATCCAATGTACCAATTCAACTGTTGTCAGTTTGAAACTCTCGAATAATTTGCGGGCAAATTGTAAGTACATCATGTGAATAGGTTACATCATTTTGACATTTATTTATTTCAATCTTAAATTTATATCAATTTCCTTACATCAATGATTAATGCAAGTCTTTCATACATAGTTCCTAAATTATGAAATACAATAACACTGCATGACATCCTCATGTCAAAAACATATTGTTTTTGTTGGTTATGTTGTGGAAGTTAAAAGTCCAAATTCTGCATCCTTCTAGATTTCAATTAATTACATTTGGTTTCAGCTTTTCAAGTATGGAACAAACGTTTTATACACACTAGCCATAATTTAAGTCAAAAGAAAGATTATTATAGTATATTAGGAGTAAGTAAGAATGCATCTGCTGCTGAAGTGAAAAAAGCTTATTATAAATTGGCAAAACAATATCATCCTGATGTCAATAAAGAAGCAGATGCAGCTAAGAAGTTTCAGTCTGTCTCTGAAGCTTATGAAGTATGTTGTATGCATTTGTAAATATATGAGATATGTTAATAGAAGTTTTTCTTAATAGATTCTTGGAGATGATACAAAGAGGAAACAATATGACATGTATGGTGCAACAGCTGAACAAATGGGTGGCATGGGTGGAGGTGGAAGACCAGGAGGAACACATGGTCCACAGGGCTTTAGTCAAAGTTGGCAATATCAATCCACCATAGATCCAGAAGAATTATTTAGGAAAATCTTTGGAGATGGAGGTTTTGGAAAAAGTGCTGGCTTTGATAACTTTGCTGAATCTTCCTATGGATTTGGTGAAGCCCAGGAGGTAGGAATATTAACATATTTGTAATATAACAAATTATACCAATATGATATAGGTCTTATATAATTGTATTATGGAAACAACCATTGAATAATAATAATATTTCAGGTAGTAGTCAGAATTACCTTTGCACAGGCTGCAAGAGGTACCAATAAAGACATAACAATAAATGTAGTGGATACTTGTCCAAAATGCCAAGGTTCGCGCTGCGAATTGGGCACTAAGGCATCTAGATGTAATTATTGCGATGGAACTGGTTTTGAGAGTGTAACCAGAGGACCTTTCATTATGCGTTCGACATGTCGTTACTGCGAAGGAACGAGAATGTTTATAAAACATAAATGCATTGAATGTGAAGGAAAAGGTTCAACTGTGCAAAGAAAGAAAATAACTGTACCTGTACCAGCAGGTAATGTTTCAATAAATTATTTATCATATCATTTACAAAACAAGGCACAACATTTATAAACGTTTGTTCAATGATTCTAGGTATTGAAGATGGTCAAACTGTGAGAATGCCAGTTGGCAGAAAGGAACTGTTTGTGACGTTCAGGGTTGAAAAGTCGGATTACTTTAAAAGAGATGGTAGTGATGTTCATACTGAGGCCAATATTTCGATTTCTCAAGCTATGCTTGGAGGTACAATTAGAATACAAGGCTTGTATGAAGATCAAACGTTACAGGTACTTGTTATACGAAATATATTTGTTCATATGATTATAAGATATAATTGCTTTTTAGATCATGCCAGGAACTTCATCACATACCAGAATTAGGTTAAGTGGAAAAGGAATGAAAAAAGTTGATGGTTACGGCCACGGCGATCATTATGTTACCTTTAAAATTTCCGTTCCAAAGAAATTAACTAAAGAGCAAAAAACTCTGCTTCAAGCGTACGCGGAATTGGAAAGTGACACACCTGGACAAATCTTTGGGGTGACTTATAAAACTGATGGTAAGAAAAGCTCTTGAGGCTATTGAAAAAGTGCGTTAAGTTAAACAAATCCCTATTTTCAAAAAAGATTATATATGTTTTTTATTTGCTTTTTTTGATGTTCTATATGATATACTTGTATCTTAACGCACTTTTTCTTTGACAGGTAAAGATGGAATGCCCTTTTCTGGGTCAGAAGCCAATTCTAAGCGAGATAGCGAAACGGAAGAGAAGCCTAGTCTGTTAAAAAAGATCAAAAATGCTATTTTTGGTTGAAATGTTTTTACTTAAATGTCGTTGTATTTTAAATAAACCGTTATTTATAGTGTTGCAATTTTTTTGTAAACTATATGAATATTTTTTTTCTAATATTTTAGGCAGCAAATTTAGTATATCTGAGTCGGAGGAAGTTCTGGAGGCAATCCGAACGACTTTGTTAAATCTTAATCTTAAAAAAATCGAAGGTAAAAAGGATGAAGACAGTGCAAAATCACCTAAGAGTGAAAAAAGTGTTAAAGAAGTCAAGTCCGATGCTAACGAAGAAGTAGTCGATAAAAAAGAGGCGAAACGAAATTCGTAAGTAACGTTTAGTTAAAATCGTATACAATCTTAGGAAATTTTAATTTTACCCTGTGAAAGTACATAATGGATTTGTAATCCGCTTAATATTTTTTTTTGTTTTTGTAAATAAATATCTATAAATTGTATTTGTTTTGTTTTTCTTCTTTGTACGTGCAGAAACACAGCCTAATCACATCATGTCTTCAAACCTAAATATTAAAATTGATTTGATCACTGAACGTCGGTGATATGTAGCAAAATCTGTCCAAGCTTGTGCATACAATTTACTAAGGCACGTTTTTGTACATAGCTCATGTATTTGTAAGTAGACCCAATCTCAATCCCAAGTCGACAATACCCCTCGTGGCCGAGCTCTGCAGCAATGACACCACAATTCCTGCCAATGTGACTGCTACTTCTAAATATAAACCGTACAGGATTCTGACATAACCCGATGTCTTTGCCACGCCGCCAGAAGCAGTAAAATCCAATGGAAACATTAAACTATCAATTACGGGCCTTTTCCTGCTGATCCCGAATAACAGGACACCGCAACTGTAGTAAAATGCGATCGAAAAAATCGGGAAGAATTTTAACCAGCCTCTTGTGGTTACTGGGTCATCTGGTATATCCGAGCTGGGTTTCACAGTCGCCAGATGCTTTAAAGATCCGGCCGCCAGGTTGCCCATATTTATTATTAATAAAAAATGCAGAGGTATTCCTATAGCGGAGAACAGAACTGCTGTTCCTCGGCCTAAAGATGTTTGAGGTACGGGTGCACCAAATCCTATAAAATAAAATAAAATTGTTTACATCAAACATAAAAGCAATTCTTTAAAATATTCCTAGAAAGAAAATATGAAGTCAATAAATACTTTAAAATTAATATTATTATCTAAAAACTACAGAGCTACCACAAAAGCAAAATACATTAGTTTTGCATAATTAAAATTTCCACTTAAATAATGATATTATTGCATAAATAAATTATAATATGCTGTTGAAAACTTAGTTTTTCTATAAATATAAAATTTCATATAATGTAATTTACTTTTTGTTGCGAAGCCCGTTGATATCTATCAAATATTTAAGGTTTCAGAAATTAAAGAAGTTAAATAACACTTTAATGAGATTACAGATGAAGTCTTAATTATACGTTTACCGCACTATGAGTAATGAGACATTATGCAACACAGATTGAGAAAAATAAAGTAATATTCCGAAAAGCTAAATCATATTTTTTACAATTATGTTGTTATGCAACAATACAATTAGAATTAATCAAGTTGATTATTGACAATGATGATGTGGTTTTCATTTGCAATACTCTAACATTTTTCATATTTAAACTAAAATATAGTATTTGCAAAATGTATACTATCAAGTCCCTTTTTATGGTTTTAAAATCCTTGATTAATACGGTTTCAGACAGTATACTGAATTGATTATGCGCACTATGCGAGGTATTTTTATAAAATTGATATTCAGAAAGGCACTGAGTAAAATGTTAATTGAACTGGAAATAACTAAAAATCGTGTTTATGCGCCTTGACTAAAAAAAATCAGATCTATTAAATGTGAAACGATTACTAACATTTAAAAATATTTTGAATTTGTTACAGAAATAGAGCTTCCACTATTAGTGTTTATTTAGAATGGAGGTTCAAATGAATGATTCACATATGTGAAATAAAGAAAAATATTATGAAGGAGAAACATGTGCTGTTAAAGAATTGATTAATGATTGAACTACTAATACAAGCTACCACTAATTACAGTACGTATATGAAATGTTAATTGGTTTCCAATTGGAAACAAACAATGTAGGTATAAATGTACTTCGATAAATTCAGAAGCTTTCAAGCTGAAAGAAAAAAACCTAATCAATAATAATTTACCTAAAGTCGTTAGCAATGAAACGGCGAAAAGTATGCAACCTGGATAAGTCCATATGACACCCCCGTTTTCGCCGTACCCTGCACTAACCGAATCCAACAGCAAAACTTCGTGTAAGTTTAGGTGTTTCTCGATAATCTTCAGCCACGTTTCGTCGTGCACAGTTATCTGCGATAGGTTCTTTGAGAGGTCAATAGCTATATTCTTCTTTAGCCTCTGCAATTCATGTGCTTGCTGTAGTTCTCTAGGACCTTAATGAAAGAAAATAAATAAATTAATAGATGAATTGAAAATAATTATATTGAAATCGATTTTCTATAGAATCTATATTTCTTGAGTATTTAGCGCATTTTATGCCGAAGAAATATTGATTCTATATTGACTTAGCTTCTTCACCTCAGCTTATATATTATTCAATGCAATTCTTTTAATAATATTACACATGACTGACAGCAAAACACCAAGTGCAAAGTAGTAATTTAATTATAATTAAGGAGCAGATTTCAATAGAATATAATGTTATTTCATACAATGCTCTGTTTGTTCAGTATATTGATTAATTATATTTGTTTTAAATAATACATTCTTATATTATATAAATTTACCTTCTGTTTTATAAAATGCGGCAGCTCCAAGGAGAGCCCAGGTAAACAAAATTGTGGTGAGCCCGATTTGCGATAGGAACCATTGACTTAACGTCTTCAGGCAGCACTTGATAATTTCTTTGAGTCCGGCGTCTGCACACTTTAGATTCATGGAAGCACGGAGCGGCCAGAACCTCAGCCTGTAGGGCACCAGGTGCGAGGTTTGGCTGCCGACGGATTTAAATTTGTTCTTGTAGTTTCGGTCGAGGTTGATCTGCTCGATGTCGATGCAGTTGTCACCCATTCCGGACGGAATTTTATTGCTAATATCACAGTGGTTAGTCATTTGTTGCGGATTCGTGGTTTCCCTGTCTTCAACTAGTCTACCCGACGTGGAAGTATCGTCTTCGACGTCGCTCTGTGGTTCGTACGGCGCGCCGCTCGCATACCTTGGCTGTGTTGTTATTGTGACGACGCTATTCGATACAGGCTCGTACATTCTCGTCGGTATACAACAAATCTGGAAAACGGCATGTATTATTCAGGTTAACAACCAATCTATGTTATGTGCTGATAATGGGCTAAACCTTGGCAATACCATGGTAATTGAATACGTTACATGAAAGCACTTCCTTTTTAACTGCAGGTGTCATCGTATATTATGCACCATTTTTATCTTTATAGACTATCATTATTAATCAAAATTTAATAAATTATTAATATTAACCTTTGAACATATGAATGATGTTTCTCAATTAACACTACCATTCATGTACTGCGGTACTTGAATGGGAGACTTTAATCAACTAGATAAATTATAGAATTATTACATATTATATAAATGATTTTAAAAAATATCCCAAATAATAACTAGTAATTCATAGGAATGAAAATAACTAAACCACCTATCATTTCAAAAACTTTATTCAGAATAAGGAAACATTCATTACATTTGAATATGGTTATTGATTTTTACAAGACTTTAGCCTCTTTCTATACACACGAATTTGATAATTAAGACTGTTTATTAACATAGGTAAATAAATTAATGAAACATTATATAGTCTTTTTTTCAAAATATACTAAAAACTAATTTAAAACAGATGTTATTGTACTTTTATAGAACTACCTCTAATAAATCTAATTTGAAATTTATTAATACAATCTTTATTTTTTTGGTAATTACCAATTCTATTTTAGTTAAAATATAATTAATGTTATGATGATCAACAGATAGACTCATACATATTATAAGTAAGTATTTTTGCAAAATCAGTTTTCCACAAATATTAAAAAAAAATCTATATTGCTTCAAAATTAAATAAATCTAAAAATTGTTTAATATTTATAAGTAAAACTCAATATATTAATATTTGTTTTAAAATTCTGAAACTGAAATCTAAAAATTAAAACACATCTCCGTATATAATTTCAGATTAATTCGATAGAAAAGTTCAAAACTTTTAATGAGTATTACCAGTTCATACTGGATATATTTGTGAGCAATTTAGTATAGCAAATATTAATTTAGAATTTAGTTATTTATATATAATTTTAATTCTTTGTTTCTAAGGTTCATAATTTATGTTAATTTATATATTTTTTCTTATACATTTCTTTATTATTACTTTTATATGTATCTTGGATGTATGTTTCTTATTATATGGCTAATATATTATTATTAATCTAAACTTTGAGCCAATTATTTTTTTTTAAACTAACCTTTAAGCCATTCTAAACTCTAACCTCATATCGGATCAATTTCAACGTATCCTCACTATTCTCTAACAGTAAGAGGTTACCTAATACATAAATCCCTAACCCTATGTGACCTAAACTAACTTAATCAATCATTAATTATAGACAGACGTTTCTAAATATTTTCACCAGTTCCTCGTTACAACTTTAATACAGTATAATTTTGTATCACGACCTATTTGTTTAGAAACGCTGCTACTTACTATTAATTACGGAAGTATACATAGTAATAAATATATTATTTCTTATATAATAAATTATCTTTTACAATAAATTGAATTATTTTTTAGAATAAATTGCTGAGTATAAAACTTAAAAATTATCTATGTTGCACCAAAAAATATTCATTATCGCACAAAAGTTGGTAGCAGTAAATACGATTTTATCTATGTGAAAAAAAATAATTTTATCTCGCAAACGCAATTAGCACGGGAGTGTTAAAATACGCGTAACGAATAAATACATAAATGTTTTCCTGAATTCATAATGGCAACCACCATGTGATACGCATTTGACCGCGCACTGTTTTTAATTAGTTTAATATAAACCTGCCGGCAAAATTAGAAATGCGGCATTGCGAAATTAATTACTCGCACATTTGTTTAATTGAAAAATCGCATGTTTTATTGCGTATTAGCTTAATGTGAATGTTCATTATTATAAATAATGAAAAAGTGGATAATAATTCGGAATTAAATTAATTATTTGTAATAATGCGATATCATTTTGGGCTTTGATTTGCTTAAGGTGCAATGAATAAATATATTGATTTTTTTAAAAATTGGAAATGAGTTGGAAATGAACGAAAATAAACGAGAAGCAATGCATCATTCTATATATGTTAATTTATTTTTTCAAATTTGTCGTGGAATGCGAGAATACATCAATCTTCTGACCGTATTTCCAATTTTGGTTTTCCTTATAATAAATTGCCGACAGACGTAACTGAAACGAAACCCAATATGTGTCGGCGATATTAATTGGTTTGCAGTAACGTTTTCAGGCTGTCCAAATTGATTTAATTGCGTTATGCGGATAACCCTAATTTTGGTTCTCCTTTCCGAGGGTTAGCCTTCGGAATTAGCAACCCCAGTTTTTATTGCGTCACAGAATACGTATTCATTAGATTTCGAGAATTTGTTAATTCATTAACAAATAGGAATAAATTTACAAGTGTTAACACAACAAACGTTTACATACGGCTTATGTATGTCGTAGTCAATGGGAAATGAAAACATAGTTGAATTTTGCTGAGATATCATATTGTACAAAGTTGTATCTAAAAAAAAATAGTAATCCTTAAATAAATGGAAATCATAATGAAAGTAATTTTTATTTTGGGAGATATAATTCTATATTTAATTCATTTATTTAAGAAACATGAAAATTATGGAAAATTCATAGAGTTTGTAGAAATTGCTCAATATTTTGATTATAAGCAAAAAACAAATTTTTGAAAGGAAGGACTTACTTTTTATAATTTATTTTTCTTAATTAAAATTTTAAAATTTCGATTTAAAAATTCTAATCTGAGCTAGTACTATATGCAATTTAATGGTTTTTGCCTTTATAAGAAAAAAATATAATATAAATAATACTATAGCTATTCATGTAAATTGAAATTTAAATGTAAACTATATTTTTTAAAATTTAAATGTATATCAATTTATCAGCAATGTTAAAGTAAATTTGTTGAGAAATATACAAGTGTTTTGCACATTTTTATATAGAACAATGTTTAATTTATTTATAAAACGTTCTGTTTACATCGAAAATGTTATTCATGACTGTTGATAAAAATGTATTTAACTTCTATCTTTAGTTACAATTTCAAAATTTCAACAATTATAGATAACAATACTTGATATGTATTTCTTATATGTAAATGGAACCACTAATAACATGTCTCATAGAAAAATATTGAAAAGATTAGAATATTTAAATATAGATATTATTATCGTTGGTACTATTAATTTAGTATAAAATATTTGTATCTTATGTTCTAACTAAATAATAATAAATACGCTTGTTAAGTCTCTGTAGAAGTCTTTGATTGGTTCGGTTTCAAACAGTGCGGAATATTGATGGAATCTATATATTTTACTACTTTCAATTGTGAGTAACAATATATGTTACATAAGTTCATTAAATATTAAAATGAATGGTGAAGAAAAAGTGTAAGAGCTTAAGACCTACAGAGTAACCAGTGAGGAATTTATTAACCCCGTGCGAGTTATTGATTGTTCCCATTTGGATAACAAGAAGCCGTATTACGATTGATTCAACTTGTTACATAATAATTTTTGTGCTAAGATGAAGCATGCACAAACATCGATTTATATAATAAAAATATGATTATAAACATATTTTACATATTTTGAAATTTAAAAATATATGCCAAAGCTTAAAAGCTTATTTTTTCTTTGTCAAGCTTAATGTAAAAGTAACGTAGCCAAATGGACAAATAAAATGGAAGTAGTTCACAAGCAAATGGTCATAAGTGTGAGTCTCGCAACATTAAGCCTGGAACACCAATCCGAAGAGCTCGATGCAATTACTTTAACTTTCGGTCGAAATAGCTTTTAGCTCGTTTTTTGTTCGAAACTAAAGCTTCTATAACTTTTTCATTAAGATTAATCGATTATTAAGTATAGGGAATACATTTTCAACTACTTATATAACTAAAAGTTAGTTAATAGCATTAGTTTTTGGTATGATCTAAAAAATAACGATTTGTTTGTATCACAGCATCAGATTGCTCTTTTATATGATTTAAGGAATTAAGTTTTGTGGGTTAGTAAGTATCAATATGAGATGAAATATGTGAGCCAAAACTCCATGAAACACATGGTATATTGACTATAAATATTGGGTTTTAGACAGGTCTTATTAGGAAATTACAGTCAACCTTTCTAATATATTTCCCAAATATATACGTATATAGGGGTCAGAAACGGAAGGAAGTCTACTACATTATTCTACTTATTTTCCTTCCAATTACATACAGAAAATTTCCACCAAATCAGATAAGATTATTATAATGTAATCATTTTGAGCAGTTTTATTTTACTCAATTTAAATTTAGTTTCTAAAATATAATACTAAATCCGAACTAATTGAAACCGGACAAAAAATAATAAACCGTTATTTTCGTTTTTTTTTTTTTAATATTAAACCTATAGTTAAAGTAATAACAAATATTGATAATAAAAGAAAAAGTGTATTTTGGGTTAAGTTAACACTTCTGATAAAACTATGATAACATTATTATATGTAATATTTATATTCTTGATTTATTGCTTCTATATATTTGATGTTAGATAACTTCCAAAAAATATATGATAATATTTACATCATTTAGTTAACGGAAGCAAACGCTTATTTATATTCCATCATATGAATACTATCTATATCCAATTAACCGAGATCGATTTATTTATGGAACATTAAAAAAACAATATGTGTTAGATTAATAAAATATAAACATTATTAACAACAATTTGCATGTTATTTAATAATTTATTATTATGATTTTGAACTAACTAAATGTATAAATAATTCTTATATCTAATAATATTATTCTAACTTGATATAGTGGATAGTTGTATGATAATTTAAAAGTTTTGAGTGAGTGAATTTCTTGAATTTATCAAGAAATGCGAAAATAGCGTGGTTTCAACTTACGACGCCTATACATCACTTAGATTGTTGATTTTAAGGAAGAAACTTTTTCGATATACACTTTGCATGATAAAAATACATAAAAATCCAGTGCGAGCCATTTTCCTTTTTTATCTATGAAAGTCATGATTTTTCTTACATTTACTTTATTAGAAAAACTCTAACTTTTATTAGTGACTTTCTACACACGTTTATTGACACCAAATCAATGAACTAAATTGTAAATATGTAACACAAGTCACACGCAAAGCCCGTATAATCAATGTTTGGAAAATGTTCTTGTCGTGTTATTTATATACACTATACACATCAGTAGATAATAATGAAGGAAGACAAGTGATATAATCAATAAACTATAACAAATAATCACTCTATAAATTGATATTAATTTATAGAAAATATTGTGTATTAATAATATTAACAGGACGTATATTTCAGCTTCGTAAATATCCATGAAAATGATTGTTAGGTGGATACGTGCTGAATGGCCGTTAATTGGATTAAAGGATGTGTAACAAAATCTTTCAGCACTCGACGTAGCACGTATAAATTGTGAATGCAGATTAATTGTGGCTATTTCGGTCAATTATGAGGATATATGTGGTTCCTTCAGTTTGCTGTAATGAACCCATTGACGATTTATACGAGTCGCGTGTTACCTGAAACATGCCACGAGAACGTTACATTAAGGAAAATTTCTTTTAATTTGTTTACATTATTGTTCTTACGTATGCACTAACCTTGTTTAAAAATTTAATAAATAAGAAAATAATGAACTTTGCTGTATAAAATATAAACAATAAAAATCAATATAATTTCAATTATTTACTTAAGAATCAATAAAAAAAATATTCGAGAGAATTTTTTAAAAGCAAAACAAGATTATGGCATCAGTTTTTTTGGTAATCAAATGGATTTAAAAATTTTATTGTATACATTTATTTATTTAATTATAAAAAATATATATTTTATAACAACCAATGTTACAGAAACAACTTAAAGCAAACGCCGAAAGTATTTTAAAATTGCGAAAATATTTGAAGAATGTAAGTGTAAAATATACAGTCTTTCAACACACATTTAAGTATTCTATTTTCTACGTGGAATGTTTTTTTTTACGTTTGTGAAATCATTACGTTCTGTGAATTGAACTAAAAACGCCGTTTGAGATTCGAAGGCCCTAAAAATATTTGAAACTGCTTGAAAATAAATACCAATGGACATTCAGTAAAATATTGATTTTAAGTACAAACAAATATATTTTAATTCTCAAGATATAATTAATTCCTAAACTGCATTTTACTAATAAAAAATTCAATTTTTATTTTCAACTAAAGTCAGGGAATATAGGCTGTTAAATGGCAAAGGACATTGGGCACCCATCCAAGTCGGGTATCTCGTTCAAGGTAACCAGTATGCATAATCAAATCATGTAATATATCACAGTGCTTTATTGTTACTTGCATCATTGAACTCAATAAGTAAAAAAAAAGGAAAAGTCATATATTACTGATGTTTCAATTTTATACGGAAGTAGATAAAGTATACGGAGTGACCTCTTGACACTAGTCCTTAACTATTGACTACAAGAACAATTTGTCGTGTGTGTCTGTTTTTAAGTTCAAATTATTACTTTTATAAATTATTGTTAAAATATTTATAAATATAATTCATTTAGTTATATATATATATTTTTTTGTTATAAATAAAGTGAATGTATGCAAAGTAATTTTGTGTACATTGGAACCATGGTTTGCGAGAATTATTTGTTTCTGAAACGATATACGCATTCGTATAGGAAAGCTAACACATGAATACCAACAATCCTGAGCGGCAGACAAAGCGTATAGATTTTTGAAAATTTTTGAATCCAGTTATGGACCCGCACATATTTTATTATTAGTGATTTATTTATGGGTTACAGAAAAATAGATTTTACTATTTTTAGGCAATTTGCAATATAAATTTTATAATAATTATTTAATTTTTCTGACTGACATTCGGTTAGTAGCTTAGTAAGATTAGTAATATTTGGTTTAAAATTAGTAAGTTTTCGCCATAAATAGCCTAGAAATTCAACTTCTCAATTTCTCTTTAATCTACCCCCAATTGATCCTTTCGTCCAGATCAACTCTCAATAATTAGCCATCTGGTATATATAATACTCGCACTGTAAGGCCTCGTTTGTTTATCATGTAAAAAAATAATTAATAATTGCTCTTCTTGAATTGAAAATAAGTTATTATTTCAATTTTAATAAAATAGTAAACATTATTTATTGTACATAAAGGTATAAGGGAGTATTGACCGCAGTTATAAAAAATAGTTGTAAGTCGGAAGTTGCTTTATTAAGGAATGACCTCTCAAAATCAACCCTGAAGTATCAACCATAAGAATAATATTTCATGTGCTATTGTTTATACGTTTTTATTATTGTTAATAGCCTTTCAGTTTTGAAATTTATAATTATGAAACAAATATTATTCTTTTTATAGGTAATGTGTTAAGAGATTATCATTTAAATTGTGTTATATTGAATACTCTTATTCAGAAACTATAATTATATGGTAGTAGGTGAATAAGCATTTATTAAATTATGTAAAGCTTTCGTTATGCGTAAAGCTAATAATTATTTATTGATGTAGTAACTATGGGTTGGGATGGTATATGAAATTAATTTTGGTGGAATGGATTTGTTTTCTTGAAGGAATGCGGTATATATATATTTAAGTAATTCTATTATGATTTATATAAACGCATTGGAGTCAATATAAACAGTTCGTTGGCGCACAGCGAGGTATATTATGTATATAGTGGTGGTAGTAGTAGTCCTGATGGTATTGATTGTTACCTCAATGCGGTGTATCCTTCTGCAACGCTGAAAAAGTGATTGGATTTTCAGCCACAAGGGCGCGCCACCCCATCAAAAACAACAAATCCCGTGAATGAATGGCACACTACATGTGAGAGAGAGGCTGTGATTGAAATTTAAAACGAGACCAAAGAAGAGGATAAGTAAAATGCTAGTGTGAATGGAAAGATGCGATGTAACCGCAGATTGTTATGTGTTAAAGTAAAGAGTTTCCTGCTGCTGCTGGTCGTACTGCCCTTGTTCATATTTTTGGTAACGTTTATCAGTAGACGACCCTCGATTTTAAATAGTGTGTATCGTGCAGTCGATTTGAATGTGCAGAACGCGCAATTTAGACCTGGCCACTTTCTAAACGAGTACAGGGTGAGTAACGAGAGCTACTGCAGTTTTAAATACAACTTACCGGATAAATTTCGTTATGCGGAGACGGACTTGGAGTATAGTCCTGAACTCGCAGCCAAAAGCTCGTATAGGGTTCTGTACAACGTGCTGGAAGCGAAGGAAACTTTGAATTCTAGTGCGCCGGTGACGTACGCCACCCACGTTACACCTGAGTTTATCAACTACATATCAGAAATAGCTCGGCATTGGGACGGCTTAATCAGCGTCGCTGCTTTTGTCCCAGACGATGACGCCGACTTTATCACTTCGCAACTCCTACAGATTTGTCAATGTCTACCTGAGATGTCAAAAGTCTCCGTTCACTATGTTTTTCCTAAATCGTACCCACCGTACATCAAGAACCATTCGATTCCTACGACATGCACCTTACAAGATTCTTCCAGCCATGCAACATATCGTACAATAAATAAACTTCCATATCCTGTGAATATCGGGAGGAATGTGGCCCGGCATGCTTCCAAGACGGACTACGTGCTTGTATCCGACGTTGAACTGATGCCCAGCGACAAATTGGCTTCAAAATTCCAAGACATGATGAAGCAATTCACAAGCTTGAGACGTCTCAGTTTTCCGTCCCGCGTATTCGTAGTACCTGTATTTGAGATTGAAGAGTTTGAAGCCATTCCAAGAAATAAAGACGAACTGGTCAAACTCATCAGAGAGGAGAAAGCTCTGTACTTCCACAGACACATATGTTCCCATTGCCAAAAGTTTCCTGGACTCGAAACGTGGATTCAGCACGAAGCCAATGAATTGCTGAAGGTACAATTACCGCTGGAGGGCCATTAAACATATTCTATGTAGCACATTTACAAAGCACCAATGGCAATCATTTATCATTACCGCTTTAATCCAAGTTTATTGTTTCAGCCTCTCATGGTTGTGAAAAGGGAATATCCCTTTCATCGCTGGGAACCAATTTACATCGGAACCAAAAACGAACCGTTTTATAGCGAGCGCCTTTCATGGGAAGGAAAACAAGATAAAATGACCCAAGTAATTTATCTACTTTGAATAATATATTTCTTTTCTCTTCACTTTGATTAAACTAGATCAACCAATAAAATAGAGTGGACGTTAAATGTTCCCTAACAGTTTAACTTTGCTTTGTTTTAGATGTTGGAGATGTGCCTTAAAGGATACGTATTCATTATACTGGATAATGCATTTTTGATCCATTGGCCCGGTGTGAAACGGAAATCGCCGGAAATGAAGTTGAAGGGAAAATGGAGGCTTCCTTACTTAATGAAAAACACTAGACAATATAATCAAATAATAAACCACTTAGCCATTACCCATAAGAATAATCCTAAGTGCAAGTTACAATAAGTTACTACTTCCAGTAATACGAATAATGGAAGATACTAAAAATCATAGTGAGAATATTTGTATAACAAATTTATTTGTAGGTTGTTGATTAATATTAATCCATTTTAAAATATATATACAAACAAATACTGTTAATTTTTGCTAGTTGAAGAATTTTTATATACACTGTACGCTTAAAAACGTTGTTAACTTTAGATTATCGAACATGTAACATTTATAAAGTTCCGTATGTTATTTAGTTTACTAGACTGCATATTCTTAGCAATAATAAAATTCAATTATTAAATTATAAATATTTTCTTCTTATTTCACGATCTCTATGTTCAAGCTTCTTACATTTTATTCGAAGCTATCCTGCATAATTATGAGTAATTACTTCACAAAGGAAATATGATTTTCCTCTCTAATAAGGAAAGACGATGTAGTAAGTATCTTTTGATAAGGTACCTAAATGGATTTCCTTTGAATTCTATGATCAATATGAGCGCTGCTAAAAATTATAATTATTTTCTCAGGGCAATTATGCCAATTACTTTTTTAAATATTACATTCTTTAAAATCGTAAGTTTCTATGTTTGAAAAAGAATTATCGAAATATTTTACTTTTTTATTTACAAGAAAGCTTGTGAAGTTTATAGTATTGATTGTTAATTGAACTTGTGAGGATTGGTTTAAAAAAATCTATTCTGACGATTTTTCACTAAAAAATGATAAGGATCAGAATTTCATGAAGTTACCATAAAGATGGATAAACTTTTACACTATAAAAGCCGATCCAATATAATATTTTCTAAATTATGATATTTTATAGCCTTCGTGTACTAATTTATCTACAAAAATATTAATAATTAAGAAATGTAGATAATTATAATTATGGAATATCTATAATAGATACTAGGTAAAATATTACATGTATTTCATAGCGTAAAGGGCAATAAGCTATTTACCAAACATTGATCGCTATTTCTGATTATGAGTCGAATATTGATGCACGCTCCAATGATATTAATTAAGTTCTAACACAATTTTCCTGCGAAATAAATTGAACGATGATAGAGCGATGTAATCGTAAATAATAAATACGTTATTAGAGTCCAGACAGCTACTAATTGAAGTAAAATTCCTAATTTGGTAAATTGCACACAGTATGAATGCAATGAAATTCGATTTTAATCCAATCACCCTGTATATGTAAGGAAATACATTTTGATTATGGATTGAAATATGAACAAGGATAGATATTTATAGAATGCATTGCATAGCACGCGGGTGATGCTGTGCATCGGAATCTGCGCCCGGCATGGAATTTTCCTATGCTTTATTGGCATTATTACCGACGCCCACGGCTCATGAAATTTGTTCCATTATTAATTTAAACATGTTTTGTATTTTATGTAACTAAAAGCATTCCGTTATTACGAAGTATCGATTTCTTGTGCTTTCGCGGACGCTTCAACAATATGTATACACAGTTAATGGCATAGGTAACATTTTTTATATGATTCCGTCAATTAATTTTAATGAATAAAAGTTCATTTTACATTTGTATTATTGCTAACGATAAAAAAATTACAAACGCATTTTTATTCTTAAATAAAAAATGTGGTAATTTAGATTGATGTTATTATTAATTAATTAAGTTGATAGTTGAAATTTTATAATAATAAAATCAATATTTAAGCTTTCAGAAAATGCGAGTTGGTTTTTGGAATTTTATACTGAAAAGAATTACATCATTTCCTAAAGAAATCAAAGAAATGTGAGAGAACGGTGGAAAGATAAGAGAATGTGTGTGTTTATATCCAATGTAGTGCGGAGGTACGATTGAAGATGGATGGAGTAAATAAAGTGTGAATAGGTTGTAATCTAGAATGGAGGAACTAAATGGAAATAAATACATCGACTGACTGTTAATAAAATAGAATGCGTGCTATAAAGGAAACGTTAAGATAAACTTCGATAGTGAAGAAACAAGCCGTAATGTATATAAATTATCATTTTTAATTGCGTTTTAAATTAGTTAAAATATCATTAATATACTATAATCATAAGCAAAATAATGATTATGATACGCATGTACTGAGATTGGATCCGCGCCCCAAGCTATATGGGATATATATTGTTTTGGGCGAAATTGACTATATAACTTTGGGATCCTTCATCGAAAACGTTATTCCGCAAATGTTATTGCTTGGTACTAAAAAAAATATATAAATCTTATATTTATCTAAAAAATATTATATCTCGTTAATGTTTCTATTTATACTTTTTTTCTTTAAATCTATCCAGATAACCCAGAATTAAGTAAGAAATCAACAATTATAGGAATAATTCTAAATGAAATAATTGTTAAATATTAGTTTATAAAAAATCAATTAATAGATTAAGTAACATAAGTTAAAAGTTAAGATTTACTTAAAATATTATTTGTGACTTTTTTTCTATTAATTCTTATAAGTATTATATAATAGAGAAACCGGGAAGAAATCAATTATCTTTTATACTTGAATTTACATGATCAATGATTGTAGATTTGTTCTCTTTTAGTGTTCAGAAACTATATTTTTGAAGACTTATCAGTCATTGTATTCTCCTTTTTTCGAACAGAGTATGAATACTACTATGCAGTATGTTCTAAGATCCTGAAGACCTTTTGTTGACTTTTTGAAGTAACTTGTTGAAAGTGATCCAAGATTAACGATTGATGAAAAATCAGGAATCTCTTTGGACAACAGTGAAAGAAAATGTAAGACACATGTCAGCTGATAACTAAGAGCAGAGTAAAACACTTTGCAATTATTTGATGATTATGTACGATTCATGTTTTTACACCGTGTTGTAATGGTGGATGAGAATCATCGATAACATTCATAGACATTCGTAGAAAAAAAAATAAACCAAAGTGGTTTGCACCTCTACGTTTTTATTAATACAAAACAGGTATATTTTTAAAGGGGATTTGAAAAATAGGACACTAGATGGGAATAGATTTTAGAGAAATAATTAATAAAGTTTTTTGTAAAGTTAAAAAATAATGATTTTTTATCCGGTTATATATTCAATATTATATTTAAATTTTCTATTTACCTTCAGTATAAATATTAACTAAATTAGAGCTAATTTAGTCTAAAATTAATGCTTTACTGACCTAACCAAAGTTTCAACTAATTTGTATACTCTGAAAATTAATTTATAAACTAACAATAATTACATATACTAGCCTGTTTGAAGCGAAGAATATAAAAAATGTGAGAACATGTATGTTCTATTTTTTATTTCTTACCACAAAAAGTTAATTAAAAATGAAAATTATGTATGTAAAATTGCGAAGTGCAAAAAAATGATTCGCTGAATGAAGCAGCTGCCGTCCCTTCATCCCTTCGCCCCTTCGACAAATTGGTAGGCCTTGTCTTACATGAGGATGCCATCTTAATTTGCGGGCTTTTATCATTTCCACTTCTGAATTTGAAATTTAATTAGTTCCATAGCAATTATTTCTTAAAACATCACGTCCAGATCCCTCTGCCCTTCGAATTGTTTTTTACGTGATCTTGTTTTTCAAACTCTTTCGAAGAACCCTAAAAGAAAAGGAAAAAACGTCTAGTTAATTATACATTGAAATGCGTGCTCCTTCTAATTTTATATATTAAATTCGAAGCTTCTACTTTATGCGTCAATTTCGGTTGGATTGGCTCTTCGGGGAATAAAATGAAATATGATTGAACGTCTCGGGAATAAATCTCGTATTACGATTTATATATGATTTTTTTTTTCATCTTATAAGGATTTCATAAAGACGCATAACTTACAATGAACCTGGCGTTTTTATGTAATATTTTAAGTGAGACGTCTATTTTAATAACAAAATGGTCGGCAAATTCAACTTTATTATCCCGTACCAATACAACTTATTATTATAAAAATATATAATCTTTCTGTATAATTTACTTTATATAATTTTATTATATAAAAATGTTTTAATAATAAAAATTAATTAATAATCAATGTCCTAAGATAATTTCACTGTAGTTTTGAAAACGAATGGGAAAACTTATATTTTTTTCACGATTTTTTCCATCTGATTGATCGAAAATACTTGTATAATCAACAAAATTCTCAAAAACTAATGCCATAACCCAGTGTCGCTTTCAAGACTTTTCAATCTACAATCGTACTTAGTCAACACATCTTACATCAGCTTATTCAGTTAAATTCTACATGTTATATAATTACTTTAAAGTATCATAGATAATATTATTTATTGGGGCAGAAAAACCTTTGTAACAGTTATACTTTTTAAAATATTATTGTTATATGAATAAGTTTTAATTTTATTGTAAAACTGTTACAATAAATATAAATATTATTAATTAACTAATTAATAATAATTATAATAATAATGTAATAATATTGTAATAATAAAATTGTGTTTTTAATATATTTTTGTTTGTTTGTTAAAAACAATTTATGTGTGTATACATTAAAACTTATAAATATTTGAATAAATTATATAATTCTTCTATGTTTTGCTTTAATTTATTAATAATAATAGTAATTTATTAAAAAAAATATAGTGAAACGTTTCTGAAAATTATTGTAGAAAAATATAGTATACCTTTTTAAAATTTCAAATCTAGCTTATTTTTTCCAGATAAATGAAAATTCTATTATAATCAATTAATAGTGTATATTCAATTACATTGAGATAAAGAGGAAAATATTTTTGAAACTGATAAAATTATAAATGAATAAATAGATTTTCTCTATTAATAATTGATAAAGAAGATTTAAAATAAAGTTAAATTTGGAGCAGATAATTAAAAATGATACCTCGAAATAATACCTGCGAGTAATCGGTTCCGCAAATATCCACTAATCGAGAATTTTAAATCCGCATAAAAATAAACTCTACAGAAAGAAATTTAGGACATTTACTATTATTTTTGTATATTATTAAAAGTTGATATTTTCAAACCAGGCTATAATAAATCTGCATGTATTCTATTTATTTTAAAATTAAATAAACTGTTATTGATAAGTGTATTTTGTTAGATAATTTATTTTATATTTGGCCATTGGCCAATGTTAATTGATTATATTATATTTTATGTTAGGACTTGAAACTTTAACAAATATTTACTTCAAGTTTAATTAAATTCAACATTATTCCAAGATGGTAAATTATTTTATTAATAAAAAGTTTTATTCTCTACACTGACGCTACCCGGCGCTTCCACTAATTAATTTCATTATTTTGTTAATATTTATATGTAGATTAACAAGTATATTTAAATTAAAAAATAAATATAATTGAATTATTTTTAGTATAAAATCCTAATCCTAAAATAAAAATAATATAAAAAATCCGAATCTTATATAAAATAACAAGTATTATCACGCAGGGTTACAGTTAAAAATTATACTTTAAAACTCCAATATTAATAATTATTTCATGTAATTAATTTTAATTAATTCAAGTAGATTAATAAATGTAAATATATAAAATGTAAGCAAATATAAATATGAAAAATTTAACCCTGCAGATTAACTTATACTTTCTTTTATAAAAGTATGCAATGATGTAAATGATGTAAATTTCGGTATAACTTTAGTAAAAGTATCATGAAATGATTGTGGTTGATAATTGAAATAAATAAAAAGTATAAGTTAATTTATAAATAAGAAATATGAATTTATAAAATTTATATGAACTTGAAGAAATCCACTATAGATTTTAGTTTACAAATACAGAATCTATAGAACTTAAAACTTACATTGTAATTTTCAGTAATTTATTGTTCTTCAAGAATTGACATAGTTATTATCAATGGTTTAAGATATGAAACTACACATGTAATCTACTATAACAGGGGTCTGCAAGAGCCATTTTAGGAAATTGGATGTTAAAAAAATCTGGTATTTTTACAAGAGAAATGAATATTTCAACGTAGCTATCATTGAGCCGCACTGAAACCATGGGTTGCCGTAAAATATATTATTTTTTCCTGTTAAAAAATATGGTAACAATAAATTAAATTTTTGCTTTCTAAACAGTTTGAAATATGTAACATTTAATAATTATGAATAAAAATAATGTATTATAGTTAAGTTAATAGTAGTAATTAAAAATATAGTTTTAATATAATATCGACAGGAGTTTGATGTCGTTGTGCAAAAGTAAAAAAAAAGTTAAGGGCTCGTGGATTGTCCGAGTCCTACGCATGTCTTCAGAAGGGAGGGGCCGCGCATCCGCCTCCCCGACGGTGTTTATAACGGCTCTGGAGGCGTCGCGACTCTCACTTGTACGCGGTAACCAACACCGCTTGTAACAACAGCCGACGAGCACTTAGCGTCGTAAGATTGGTTGCACTCTTTAGTTATTTGATTTTGTTCTTCATTTACTTCCTGCCTAACATGAAGTCCTCTTGGTTCCTTCTTATCGGTTGTCTTCTTCTTGCTTTAACCGACTATACTAACTGTTCTCCGTCTGAACCTTACTTAGATGAGGGTAAGTGCAATTTCAATGTATATTATATCTCCATACTGATTCAACAGATGTTTTTTATATGTTTTATTAATTAAGCGCAGTTGGACGTGCAACAATCACACTCTTATCTTTCTAACAGTATTCACGTCTAATCAGATTTTTTATCATGTTTATTCTACTATTCTTGACTTGTGCTTCTTTATTTCATTAACTGCGCTCCCTTTTGTATCCGAGTTTAGAGGCTTCGCATAATTGCGCGAACAATATTGTCACATAAACTGACTCCAATTAACTTTATATATAACAATGACATAAGATTATAAGTTTATAAGTATATAGACATTATTGCACAACAAGAGCTTTAATATCATACTAGTATATAGTGCAAAGTTCATTCGATATCCCAACATATGTTTATGCAATATCGAAATACTTTCAATAAAATGTTATTTTTATATTTTAAAATAAATTATAAATATAATTAATAAACATATTTTTCCATTTTTATAACTTTATATGTGCAATCAATCTAATGTTAATGCATATTTGTAATATTATAACTATAACATATGTTTCAACAACATCCATTAATATTTAAATTCTTGCTCAAACATTTAATATTATTTAATTTTTATGAGTATAATTATGATTAAAATCAAGATATTTTCAATAATTGAAATAATTTTGGTAAAACTATGTTTTGAACAAATATGGAAATTTTAGATGATAATTTTTATAAAGAATTAAGAGTAATATATTAAAAATATTAATCTTCATTCGTATTTTAAAATATTTTTAGTTTCTATTATAGTTGTTACATGAATATATGTTACATTTATATATTATTGAAATTATCTTTAAGAAACATTCTTATCTCCAATGAAATCTGAACAAAAAGAATTATTTCATGTAAAAAATATTTGGTTTCATTCTTTAATTAAAAAATAATTCAATTAATTTAATATTCTGTGTAAAATGTAACAGATATTCTGAAAATATTATATTTTAACAAATATTTTGTGCGCTTTTTGCAATTAAAAATTCATTTAAGAAATATTCGGTTTCATTTTTATATTTAGAAAATGGTTTAATATAAATGAACTTTCTGTGAAAAATGAATAAAATGTAAATTTTATTCTAATTATTAAATACTTCACAGTTACGGCTACAGAAATTCTGAAAATATTATATTTTAACAAATATTGTGTGTGCTTTTTGCAATTTAAAATTCATTTAAGAAATATTCGATTTCATTTTTATATTTAGAAAATGGTTTAATATAAATTAACTTTCTGTTTGAAAAATGAATAAAAATGTAAATTTTATTCTAATTATAAATTATGCTTCACAGTTACGGCTACAGAAATTCTGAAAATATTATATTTTAATAAATATTTGGTGCGCTTTTTGCAATTAAAAAATTATTTAAGAAATATTCGGTTTCATTTTTATAATTATAAAATGGTTTAATATCAATTAACTTAATATTCTGTGCAAAATGAATGAAAATGTAAATTTTATTCTAATTATTAAATACTTCACAGTTACGGCTACAGAAATTCTGAAAATATTATATTTTAACAAATATTGTGTGTGCTTTTTGCAATTTAAAATTCATTTAAGAAATATTCGGTTTCATTTTTATATTTAGAAAATGGTTTAATATAAATTAACTTTCTGTTTGAAAAATGAATAAAAATGTAAATTTTATTCTAATTATAAATTATGCTTCACAGTTACGGCTACAGAAATTCTGAAAATATTATATATTAACAAATATTTGGTGCGCTTTTTGCAATTAAAAAATCATTTATAAAATATTTGATTTTATTTTTATAATTAGAAAATGGTTCAATATCAATTAACTTAATATTCTGTGCAAAATTAATGAAAATGTAATTTTTATTCTAATTATTAATTATAATTCACAATTACGTCTATAGCAGTAATTCAGAAAATATTATATTTTAATAAATATATATTTTTTGCAATTAAGAAGTCTTTATTTATATGAAAATTTTGTATATTAAGATTTATTTGTTTTTTTTTAATTAATAAAAAAAAAATGTAATTAATTTTAGTACGGACGAATGAAAATTTAATTAAAATTAATTAATAATGCATTTCTCTGTACTTCATATTAACTGAAATAGATTTTTTAGACTCGTAATATTAAAGATGAATTTATTTATTTAAGAATTTTGTATTTTAACAAATATTTAATTTGATTTTTATAATTAAAAAAATAATCGGATTGAAATTTTGATATAAATTAAATTAAGGACGTCTTTATTTATATGAGAATTGTAAATTTTATCAAATATTTTGATTAGTTTTTTATAATTAAAAAATATAATTGAAATGTGCATTCTTTATTTTGTGCAGATGAATGAAAATTGTATTATAATTAATTAATAATGCGTTTTTAATTATAAATTTCCATCCGACGTTAATCTAAATGGAGTAGACTTTTTGGAGGGTCATTAATGAGGAAATGAGTATTGCAAATATTTGGTTTATGCAGATTGGATTGGGGAAGGAAGAGGAAAGTTAGCAACTGCGGAATAAATGGTCAACTCGGGGTAGGTCGGCGTGTAACCGCAGCAGGGTCCCCTGTTGTACAAGATAAGGTTACGAAGTAAATTAAACCTAATAAAAGTGGATCGTGATGTGTACAGGGCAAATTTGCCCTGCTTCTAACCTTCCCTCTTTTCTTCTCCACAATCATCCTTCAACGTTCGGAACTACTTCAACCTATCGTTTTACCAGTATTGGAAGCAAACATATTATACGTTAAAAAAACAATAATGAAATGTTTATCTAGGGTTTATAAATATTTGCGGTTGCTTTCACAATCTGGATGTTTTCTTTGTAAATGTAATAATTAAATCGACTTCTATAAATATTACTTACTTAATTGAAATATAAAGGTTTGCAATAGAAAATAATACGCTTATTAATTTGTAATTTGAAACTGATCCATTATAAATCTAAACACCATTTATACGCCATCGCAAAATATACGTAACTTTTGTTCCAAGTTTCAAAACAATTATAATGGACGCAAAGCACTGAGTTGCCACGTAGTTATGCAATTTCGATAACAAGCGCTGTTTGTTAATTAGTGAAGTTTCCAACGCTATTCGAAGTTACTTGCATTGATCCAACCTGAAAACGATTCCATATAGAAAGCGCATTTGCTTATTAGTTTATATCCAGGAAATTTCTACAGTTGAACATAGAAATTATAATAATAAAAAAATAATAATTGTTTATTATTTATATAACGAAGAAAATACTTTAAAAATGTATTCTAACTTTTTTATATAAACTATTTAAACTAATTAAAAATGGTTTAATTTTAATTATGAAAGAGTAAATTTTATTGCTATAGAAATTCCGAAAATATGTGAAAATATTAAATATGTGGTTCGTTTTTTGCAATTAAATCATCTTTATTATATCACATTATTATTTATATAATGATATTGTATGAAGTAATAAAATTAATATTATTTTTAGAGGAAAGCTTTTGCTCGAAAATACTTTAAAATTATATTTTAAAATGTATATTTAAAAAGAATTAATAAAATAATTTATAATAATTCATAGTCATAATTATATTTAATTCTTAATAATTATATTGTTTATTTCAATAGACACATAAAGTACAGATAATTTCAATTATTAATAACTATTTCAAGTAATAAAAATAATAACATCATTTATAGGCCAGTATAATACAATAAAAATAGAAAAATACAAGGAAAAGAAATATAACTCTGAAAAACATAAATAATTACACAAATAATTAAGAAATAAATGAATTAAACAATAATTGCAACAAAAGAAACAAAATCTATATATAAAACAACCAAAAATTAATTCTATATATATTTTAAGTATTATTTACCATATGACTAATAAATTAATAACTAATTATTTCAATGTTTTTTTTTTAGAATAAGAAATAGTACTTTATATAATTGACAACTAAATAAATTGTGTAATATAATAAACATATTTCTGTTGAAAATTTTAATACAAAAAATGTAATTATATAAAAAAAGAAATTCTATAATTGGTCAATATATTTTGATAAAAATTACAGAAGACTTTTTTAAATATTAATTTGTAATACATAATAATCTATTTATTTTGTCATAATGTATAATAAATATATTTACTACAACAATAAATTATAAAAAATAAATAAAAACTTATTACAATAATACATATAAAATTTTAAGTATTTCTGTACAAATAAACTAAAATTATTAAATAATTTAAATATTCTTTAAATTGACATTTTATAATCGATATTTTATGAATTACCCAAATAATTATATAAAAAAATAATGAAAAGTACAATAATTTTTGTAAAACTCTGTATTTTATCAGTTTTGAGGAATGTACATCGACACACTTCTTATTAAAAATAACAATATTTAAATTTTGAATAATATCGATAAATGAGATAGATTACATACAATGTTCGGTGATAACTATTTGCTGAAGTATCAATTATTCATATTAAAAATATTTAAAAAAATAAAAATATTTACATAATATTTTGATGTAAATCTAAAGAAACCTCCTATCACGAACTGATAATTGATAATATTGTTCATTCATATTTCTCTCAATCTGCTATTTGAAAAATGATCATCTATAAAAGGTTGTTATAAAAAATATTTTTTTAAATTGGACGAATATCTATTAATATTTATGTAAAATCTATGATTTTTTTTAGTATTTCTCTAAAATTACATTAATTAGATCCTGGCACTGAGGTAACGCGAGTTAGTTTTTATTTTGTGCTAAAATAGCGGCATGTAATAACGAAATAGTCTACGGGTGTAAAGTTAGTTAATTAATGATACCAGTGGTGTTCTTACATTTAATTATATATTAACTCATTTAACAAATAGCTTATTGTATTTCTTAAACATTAATAACCTGTTATATAATATAACTGATAAAAAAATAGTTGTTAAGGTTAAAAGAACAATCTAATGAACAGCTGTGTGATGCTTTTATCACCTGTACAATTAACGCTGTGTATGGATATAAAAAAAAAAGGTTTTGTTGTTTCATTTTTAAAAACGCTTTTATTACACAATTTGTTTCGCTCGAGGACATGTCGATAAGAGGAGGGACGCGCTTCATAAAAACATTGAACATATAATAGATCAACATAATATGCACACTATCTATCATATCGATTAAAGTCATTGACGTCATAGATGATCGAAATGCCATTATGTGAGCGATGTTAAATATCTATTTAGCATTACGTAATGTGCAATATTTCATTAAATCTGCAGTAAATTGAGTTTGCAAATGGAACATGTTTATTCCATTACGATTAATTCCAAGCTTTTAATTAACAAATGCTTGTATATTTCAATATAAAAATTATTTAATCGAATTATCGTACATTAATTATAAATAATTAATGTACGCAGCTCACATATTATAGGAGTATTGCGACTATCGCCAGTATTCATGAAAATATTATTAGTTCTAAAAAAGTTATAGTCTACTTCAATACTGATAATTGATTAATCATAAATTAATAATATATAGTAATATTTCGGATAACAAAAGCGTTCTACAAAATTAATTTATTAATCAAAACTTCTAAATAAATAAAATGAAATGCTTTTTACGAACAAAGTTTTATTGTTAATTTGCGTACAAAGTGAAATTACATTTGAAAATTTGAGTCTAAAATTGATTGTTTGTAATTAACACTGATTACTTCTTCCTAAATTAGGATCATTTTTACTTGAAACAAAATAAAATGTAATTTAAGTAACTTTTTAAATCTCTGTTTTCGGTAGAAACTTCTTTAATTTCGTCCATGTCTTCGTTATTAACTAAGTTTGCTTAATCTTCTACTGAAAACCATTAATACATATCTAAAATCTCCGACATCTTCAAAACCTAACTTCATTTCTAATTTCTTTTCTATTATTTTCTTCTATCAAAACAATTTATGGCCATATCTTCCGTCAAACTCCATTTAAGCATTTCTTATTGACTCCTTACCAAAAACTACAACTATTTTCAATTGCGTTTCTAATGGTATAGTTTTTTTTCCAATGAATCATCGACAATCAACAATCGGGTGCCTTAACTTAAAATATATTTTAATGATACAAGACTTATTTTTTTCTTAAAAAGTAGAAGAAAAATAAAGGCTTAAAAATATATTTCAAAAATTGTAGAACACAAATAAATTATATACTGGAAACCAACTTTTACGTATTAATTGCTTGCAAAACTTTCGGAATCCATAAAAAACGGGAATGTTTTCAGTTAAACGAGAATTACACGGCTTGTTTCACGGCGCAATTCGAGGAATAAATCTGCCCGATGTACACCGTAGCTTAGAAGGATTTCTGTCTTGTTTAGTAATAAATGGAACGCCCTGCATTTGAGGATCTTCGTAATTCTTCTGTACGTTTAATTAAAATTAGTGCGAATTTACTTCCAACGTTCTACTTAACTTTTTTCCACGAGTTTATCTCAGACATTAATTTTCATAAAACCGTATATTTAATAGCTTACTTTTTATATTATAACCGTCGTTTTTTTTCTTCATTATAAACGAAATTAATTTTTACTTTTCGTTAATGAACTTTTATGAGTTCACATACTAAAATGTTTAATATATTGTGATAAAACTTAATATAATCATTTAATATAATATGATATAATAAATAATTTTATAAGATTATAATTATCAGACGTAAATAAATAATTTTAATTAATTAAAATTACCATTATTAATTAACAAACGCAGTTTTCTTAAATAAACTTGAATTCAGCAAAATTAAAATAAATTGTGTGTAAAATTATGTTTTATACACAAATTAACGTCTCTTTTATGCAGTTTATTTTTATGTGTAAAGTCCTCGATTAGTCCGGTTTTAAACATATTGGCGGAATCCATTACAAAGGCTATGCAAAGTATAAATTTAATACCGACACTAAAATTAACAGATAAATAATTTATTTTCACCATATGGACATATTCTGAATAATGATAATTTTATAAATAAATTTAAAATTAATAGTAATTGGTACTTAGTATAAATTAATTAACTTTTAAAAGATGTATAGATGATGTAAATGAAGAACAATGAATTTGTTAAATATATTACATCATATATTTTCATTGTAGAGAATTTTTTATTATTCATGATTTAATTGAATATGTAAATCTATAAATTGCTGCTTTTACTGCATAATCGGTTTAAAATCAGATAATAAATTATAATATATTACTAATATTATTAGCATTCATGTATAATCTTGAAATTTTCCTTTTTATACTGATTTATTGATGAGAATACCGAAGCTTATATTATTGAATATATTTTTAATATAACGAACAGAAATCTGTAAATTATTGTTATTTGCTGTGGATATTTAAGTTTGAATTAAAATATTTGTAACCGTTATATATTTAATATCGTATATAATTATATTAAAGTCCCCAGCGAATATAATCCCGGGAATATTGTGCATATATGTTAGCATTTTTAATTAACTTCCATTACAGACTTTAATTAAAACGCGCATAGTCTAAATACTTTCGGATCCAAATTTTCGCAGAGCTATGTTCTATATAGCAATGGAAACTGTAATAATGTAATGCTAACATTATGCATTATTACATGTCACTCCAGGTAACATCCTATAATGTGTTGACGTCTACGTGCATCTGCACAAAATATTATCAAGATGATGGTGTCATAAGTTAGTTAGGTCCTCGGTTGTCAATTTGAATAAGTGAATCTGGGAGCTTTCATGTTTCCAATTAAGCTTTTTAAAATATGAGGCCGTCTGAGTCAATATGGATGGGATCCAATACATTATTAGCGGGGTTCATTTTGAATTCATCCCAGATCGAACAGACGACACCCGGTGACATTTTAATTAGCAGATGACATGCTTCACATTATATAATCGTGTTAAAAGCACAGGCTTTTTCTGCATTCCATAATTGAATGATGGGCTTTTAATATATGCTAATGGCTTCAAGTTTAAATAAGTTTTCATATTAATTCAAATATAAAAGTAAAACAAGTTTAATATTGAGTATATTTAATATCATGTAACACTAATATATAAATAAATAAAATAAACATTAATATAGTCACAAAAATCTTTAGAAAAATATTAATATTATATAACTATTAATAAATGGTAACATCTTGTTGTCTTTGCTAACGAAATTCGCAATTCGAAAACATTGACAACTTTTGGAAAGAAGTCACAATGATTTCTTTTAAATATAATATTGAAGAAATGTATTGAACGCAGAAGATGATATTTTCTTTAATGGAAATTTGAAAATTTTGAAATCTTTATTAGCAAATGAAGACGATTTTTTTGTGTGAAAATCATGTTGATTTTGGAAGTGTTATTGTTAAGTGAACAGTTCTAAATGCAATAACTTATGGTTTTCTCTTTCATTTAATAATTGGTACGATTGTTTCATAAAATCGGATAATATTTTGGAAAACTTCTAAATATCACTAAGTATCTACTTCAAGACTAATACACTTTCGAAGTTCAGAGCAAATAGAAAAGCACTCTAGTTAATCGAATAGCTTAAAAAGTTTGAATACTGTACTTATTCAAATAATATAAATAGGTGAAGGATTATTGCATGGACAATAGTCAATTAGAAGTGAATTATTCATGAGTTTAAATTTAAATTTTTTAGAAAAAAGTAAAGTTGTTAACTGAAATACCTCGCACAGTCCGGTTTCGATCAATAAATTCTAATTTATTTATATTTTATTTTGTTTTTCGATTAGTCCAGTTTCAAATAGTCCGGCGAAACTAATTAATAAAACTCAGAATATTGGTTTCAATTAAAATAATAATAACTAAAATTTAGTCTATACCTAAAATACTTATACAATGGGAAATTGTCGCACTTTATTGGTTTATTTTTTTACTTTAACTGTATTTCATTTCAATGGAATTATGATAAAAGATTTATAATTTATTTATATTTTATTTAAATTAATCCAGTTTCAAATAGTCCGGCGAAACTGATTAATAATTGATAATTAATAAAACTCAGAATATTGGATACTAAAATTTAGTCTATACCTAAAAATACTTATATAAAGGGAAATTGTCGAACTTTATTGTTTTATTTTTTTACTTTAACTGTATTTCTTTTTAATGGAATTATGATAAAAGAAAGATCAATGCTGTAATAATCAATTTAAATAATCTTTTCTGTTGTAATAGTTCTTTACAATAGTAAAATCGTTCGCTCTAGAATGGGTATTGTGCATGAGAGGAGTAAAGAAGATATAGAGCAGAAAACGTAAGAGCGGAATCATTTTGTTGGATATTATCAGGCAATCTATATTATCTCTTAGTCTTACAAAAAGGACGAGGAAAAAACGTGATCCAGGATTGGCTTTATTTTACGATACTTTTATGATACGATAAACGTTTCATTCGGTCCTGATAATCTGTATATTTATAAAAAAAATAATCAATAACAAAAAAAAAATGGATTATACAAGAAAAATAATTAGTTCAATTAGAGAAGAAATATATAATTTAATAACGTTATTAATTACATAAAATCTAGATAAATTAGAAGATAATTAAAGTCATATTAGATTTTGATTGGATTATAGTCGGGGCTTAGTAATTGCTTTATAACTAGATCAAGATGAATACACTACTCTACAATCCTGTGTTTCTGCTGCTTATTAGAAACTTATGATAGTTTATATGCAAATTTGAAAGCACAACATAGGTGCAGATTCTTATAGATTGATTCCAACAGCAATATATGAAGTTTTAATAATAAATTAATTAAATAGTTAATATTTCAGAAATTATATAATATTTTCAATAGTTTTATGACATGCAATTTTAATACTTAATTTTTCATTTAGATCAGCGTTTTCAAAACTGGATAAAATAAAAAAATTGCAAGAAATTAAATATTTATGTTTCTACAAAATTTTTGTAAATCACATGAAAAATGTGCTAAATGAAACAGCGCCAGGATTCTTTTTTTTAAGGGAAGACAATTTTTTTTTAACCACGAATCTACATATTTCTACACATCAATATTTTATATAGTAGTTTTAGCTTACTTTTTATTAAATGTAATAAAATTATTTATTACATTTTTCTTGAACAATAAGTTTTTATTAATATAACTTGGAAAATAGTAATGAAGCATTGTGGTATAAAATAAGTTAATGTTTTTTTTTCTTCATACATTAGTAACATTATAATAATAAAATAGTATTGATTCACGATTATGATTATTAATGCATTTTAACAAATGTTTAACTATTATTTATATAATAACTCATATAACTGAAAATTTAGGGCACAGTCCATCGATTTTATGTACACCTGAAAAGTGATATGTTATAAGTCAAAGTAAATTGCAATCATTCACTATAATGAGTTGTTTTTCTTCTTTATTAAATCAATATTTATATGATAGAGTACATATATTTTCCTATCAATATTTCTCATGAAAATCAATATGAATTGAATAGGAATGAAAATGGTTATAATTTTCAATAGCCAATAACTCGGACTGTTTGAAACCAGCCTGATTCAGAATCAAAAAAGAAAAAACATATTTTATAAATAAAAAAAATAATTTTGTGTAGTATTTTTATTTAGCTCAATTTAAATTTAATTTCTTTGTATTACACAAATTAAATAGTTAAATTTTAATTAAATTTTAATTTAAATTTTTCATCAGTGATTTCCATTTTTTTTATATAAATATTTAATTTTTTGTAATTTTATCTTGCCTCTCTTGGCATTCTGTATCTCCAAGTTAAATAAAAAAATAATTTTCATAAAAATATAATTAGATTTTTTATTATTTCCTTTTATATTTAGTATATAGATTTATTGTGACACTGGAAGAGAAACAGTGGTCTTAAATTTATTAATCTTGGAGCTGTTTTTTAATAATATTTGTCTAATATTTTTAACAAATCGTTTACAAAAAAAAACAATCATTAACAATTTTCGGGTTTTACTTATATCATAAATTGCGATTGAAATGCGGAAGGAAGTAGCTGAATGGGTCACCAACCTTTTCACGGATCTATGCTCAATTTGAATTACAGTAGACTCAAGGGGAGCATAAACTAATTACAGTACGTATACGTGATGTGATCATAAATTCGTCAGAGCTTTAATGGAAAGAAATGGAAATGAATATAATCCACACGTAGACACGCTTTTTATTTCATCTACAGATAGTGCTTAAAACAACAACGAAATATTTTGTTGCCATATGCAAATTGTGCATGAGAACGTTTCAGAAGAAGGGCTGAGTTTAATATTTTGGATTATATCAACGGCGAATGCAAGCTGTTACCACGCAACAAACAAACACAGTCCATGTCTGAGCATAATTATCGTTAATTAATGTGTTTCGTCGTATCAGTTTCGGTATTAATTATAGTAAACACATTCGTGTGTGAACTCATCTTCTTAACTTATGCAATAATCGTTTGGCCAGCTAGAGTTTCATTGGATTGACCTCAAATACATTTTATCTCTGTATTTGTGTTTATAGAACGTTCCCTAAATTGGATTACAATATTATTACGACACGTTGGTGTAATTCCAATTTATAATGTAGACAACAACAAAATAATTCATGAGTCCCAATTTTAAATCAAATTCAATCAAAGAATCTATAAATTTTTCTCGTACGTGGGCCCATCTACTTCTTATTACGTCACTGCAATTAATTGATCATTGATTGGTCATACTCAGTAGCGGATTAAGAATTGCGAGTGGCCTCTTTCTAATAAAAAAATATATATTAAAGTGGCGAATATTTTTTTTTTTAAATTAATTATAATATAATTTTTTGTAAATTATAATTATTGGCAACATAATATTATTATACATAAAGACATTTAAAATGGAAAAACCTTAAATACCATTTAAAAATTATAATAAAAATTATAATGTCGTGAACTCTAGACACCAATTTTATCAAATTTGTAGTACCGCCACTGATTAAAACACTATAGGAAAATGCTCAGAGGACCCCAAAACATCCTAATCACTTGTCTCATTAGCTTAATGGATTATACGACAATAGTTATATTTATACGCGAAATATTATTACAATATTTACACATATTTATCATAAATCTGAAATATAATATTTATAGACAACTATGTTCATGAATTATAATGAATTATAAACTAGGTATAACACCAGTTTCGGATTATATTCTAAATAATTGTAACATGTATGTAAAGATTGTTGTGGTGTATATATAGTGGCCTATATTCAGTATGTGATATAGCGTTTAGTTTTGTTAAAACTTCTATTAAATATACAGCATTTATATACTGATATTAACTAAATAATATAAATAATTATATGATATGTTTTCATTGAAGTATATATTTTATTTCTATACTAGAGCCTTCTTGTATATTAGAAATTGTTGGAAACTCCCCAAATAGGGCTCATAACAACCTTAATGTGTCTCTTTCTAATACCAATTATTCTATGGAATAACTAATTATATATTATATTAGAGTTTGCTATAATACACGGCAGAAAAATATGCACAATTCTAAAAACTACATATGACATACTAATAGGAAACAATATTAATTTCAAAAGCTTTTATTAACTTATTTCTATAATTCCTCTGAATATGTTAGAGAAATTTTGAAGAGGTAGAGATACTAGTTTTTCCGGGTCTCGAAGTTTTCTTTGAAAGGCCCTGAATTTTGAATTTTGAAGAGGTGGATATACTAGTTTATTCCGGGTTTCGGAGTTTTCTTTGAAAGGTCCTGAATTTTGAATTGGAATTTCAAGAGGTAGAGATACTAGTTTTTCCGGGTCTTGGAGTTTTCTTTGAAAAGTCTTGAATTTTGAATTTGAATTTTAAAGAGGTAGAGATACTAGTTTTTCCGGGACTCGGAGTTTTCTTTAAATGGTTCTGAATTTAGAAGAGGTAAAGATACTAGTTTTTTCCGGTTCTCGGAGTTTTGTTTGAAAGGTCCTGAATTTTTAATTTGAATTTTGAAGAGCTAAAGATACTAGTTTTACCGGATCTCGGAGTTTCCTTTGGAAGGTCCTATTTATAAGTATAATTATTTAATATATATTTATACAGAGAAACGTTTTTTTTTTTTCTTAAAATACTTAACTGTTACGTAGAACAAAGGTTGGTAAACTTTTTAGACAGAAAAAATAAACCTGTCCCTCATAACAATTTAAAAAAATATATTTAAAAACCACAAGATATATATTTTTTTAATTGTTTGTGTTTTTCAGAGTTACATTTATTTTCACTGTATTTTTATATTTATTGTTGTAATAAAATTATGAAATAGAAGAGCAATTCTTGTTCCTCCTTGTAAAAATATTATTATTCAAATGACACAAATATATTTTTAAAATCACCTTTAAAAATTTTAATGGTAACATGTAAAAATATTAATAATTAATTATATATCATTTTCATAATTATTTGAAAATTATATAATAATAAGTATATGTATGTAACTGATTATGTAATAATAATATTATTTTCTTTTTGTTGCAGACGACGGTATAATTTCGGATGACGAATACGCCGAAAATGAAATTGATAGTTTGATGCAGTCCGCACAAAAGTAAGCATTCGAATGAACAGGCTGACCGTTATCCGTGTTGTTTTTCATTTGCAGTGATGATAAAAGAATTAAATTTAATTTAAAAAAAAAGAGAGAAAATGTCAAAAAAATAATTTAAAAAATTCAATTGCGTATAGATAGAGCGACAGGAATTAGTGCTACACTTGGAGCATATTTATGCTTATAAATATGAAAAGCTGTCTAGAGCCTACGCCTGCAATACGTATAAGTTGGTTGCACGCTGCTAGAATAAATTACGTAAAAATGAACACACACACAAAAAATACACACAGCCGGAAAATGTAGGGAAAACAGTGTAATGTGATTTACTCGTCAGACCCTGTACACACGTTGTTATTTTTTTTACGTCCGTTGAATGGAAGATTAGCATGCGGTTTATTGAATGTAAGCATGTAGTATATATAAAATTATGTTTGGAATATGATGGGATGTACGAAAATATCTTTCTTTTACATTGATTACTTTGACCGATACGAGACTCATTGTTGAGTATATTTCTTGCATGAGAGAATGCACTTCATGTTTCCGGGAAGTTCCTTAGGAAATTATAGATAGGATCTCGGGTTATGGATAAAAAGTAAATGCATTATTCGCTGGAACCATCTAATCTTTGTGAAAATACTGCACGCGAAGCATAACCGAATACACGTTATCTATTTGACCAGTAAAACTTTGTTATTAAACATGAAATATTAAGTCTTCTTTTAAAAACTAAAATCTATATGAAACTGTGAATGCCGTTTTTTAAATACTCATTTTTATATAGAGAAAATATTATATAAATATAAATAAATAGAGAAATACAATACTTACTTAATATTCCTTTTTATAGTAATCTTCTTAAAAAAATAGATACTTCTACTATCCAGATTAATTTTTAATCTAATAGTCAAGAATATTCAGTAAATTATTAATATTTAAGAAAAAAAAATACAATGAAAACCAAAAAATATTCCAAACATATTTTTTTTATTAATTAATTATGTTAGTTTCTAAATGTTATTATAGATAGAAGCATGACGTAGATATAGTGACAACTGATTTTTTTTTTTATTAAAATTGAGTTAAAATCTGGATTATTTACAAACACAATTTTAATTCCCAAATAGGAAAAAAAACTCACTTTTAATTAAATTGTCTATTCACTTCTACAATTTTTTTACAATTTTTTTTTTTCATTAATTAAATACACGTTTCTTTGTAAACATTTAATGACTCTTCAGGATAATAATTTCAAATAATAAAAAGTTCATATAAATGAAAGAGTATAAAAGCTTGCACTCCGAGATACACCGAGTTGAATTCCTCCCAGGTACAGTAAAGATCTCACATTTATCTGAACTTTTTTCTTCTTTATTCGTTACTTTTTTTCATTATATTCTACACAAATTAACAACAGTTACGATCAATATTGTATACATTGTTCGAGTCACTACAATTTGCATGCATTGTAGATTTATGTTTTTTTTGTTTCTTTAATATACGATATTTACTAATAACATTTCAATTAGTATTTGATGAAAATATTTTAAACTTTATATGAATTTTAGTCATAACAATAATACATCTATGAAAATAATTATATTGTTTATTTTTACAGTAATTTTATATTATAATAAAATATTGCTTTTAAATCTTGAAATTTAAGATAATTGTGAAAATTTTAGTTATTTTTTATATTAATATTTGAAGGAGAATATTTGGAAGAAATATTTAAATTTATAATAACAATAAATAATAAAGTATGTTAGTAGTAAATATTGTATATTTTCTTTAGGTCTTGAATTGCTTTTGGCAGTGTGTGTCAATGTTGAATGTTTTCGGTTGATGTGTTCGTAAGAGATTTCTAATTTCCTTCCAGACGTTCTTCCTTAATTTACCTTTTCAGACGGGCGTGCATAAGAAGAGGAGGCAACTGCGACCATCGGCCCAATGATTGTTGTTACAACAGCTCATGCCGTTGCAATCTGTGGGGATCGAACTGCAGATGCCAGCGCATGGGTTTGTTCCAGAAATGGGGATAAAGATCTGAATGATTCCTACCTACCGATCATCGGCCAATAACAATTACGACGAAACCAAGCTACGAATCAATGGAAACGATTAACGGAAAACATCTAATGCACTATATATGTTTACCTAATTTACTTATAAAGTTGTTTTCTTCTAGCTGTCTAAATACGACGATTCTAATGATGTAACGCATATGTGTAATATATTTAGGTTTATTGATCGATAATAACTAAAAAAAATATATATATATGTATAGTTATAAACATGAAGAAGAAAAAATAATTGAGAGCAAAACAATACGTTTCCTTATTTTTGATACTTTCTTTTTTTTTAAATTTTGTTCGATCCAAATGTGTTTCTGTACGGATTTTTTCCATGTTCTGTTGAATAATAGGTATCTCTTCCTGCGTTTGCTTCAGCTGCATTCTCACTAGAGGTTTTTCCAGCCACATCTCTAATCAGAACGCATGCCTGAAGTACTTCATTTTGTGTCCCGTTTCGTTCGATGCATAATAAACCGTATTATATTTTACACACACACACACCGATTGTAATTATGTAATGTTTGTATAGATGTCATTATATAATACAATATATATATATATAAATATATACTTGAATGGCTTAGCCGCAATTATCTAAGCTACTAATTGTTGTTAGTGAATTAAAGAAAAGTCATATATTAAATGAAATGATATAATAATTAATTATCTTTCTATGTGAAAAGGGTACAACATTCAACACTCTGTCAATATTAAATTTATCAATTGGCCTACTTCCTTGTTTTATTTTGTTGTCCATTCGTTAACGCCTTTTCTGTTTATTTTTTCCATCCACCTACATATTTGGATAAATATAGCCACTGTCGGCGCAGGTAAGTAAATAATTATAATTTCGTTAGTTCGAAACATATTGCAGATAGTACAAAATAAAGTTTCTAATCCACCAATTAAATAGTTGGAACAATATAATTCTCTTTTATAAGTACAGCAATATTTCACATAGTCCGTGTAACAAGTTATGTCAACTATTTTAATCGGACTATCTACTCAATGTAGAATATATTAACATTATATAAAATGTACAATACAGACCGGGTGTGGGTTACAATTTGTGAAGCTCCTAGGCGTCACTTCCTTTTCGACGAGCAGGAAGAACTCTTTATTTCTTCAGCTCAATAATACTTCAACACAAGATCCGGAATTACGTGTTGCTTTCAGTTCTTTAGAAGTTTCTTTCCTTCTTTTATTTTATCCGAAACTAACCGATCAGCAACAGTTTCTATGCGTTGGTCTTTTACATCACATTTTCTTTTCAACATTTATTCAAAATAATTTAAATTTCTTTATTAATGTATGAAGACTTATATTTATTGGTTTCATAAAAACCTGTTTCTTAAAGTATTTATTCATCTTTTTTTAATAAATTTTATTTAAATTATTTGAAATAATTCGAATACATTTATTTCTTTAATATTTGCAGTTTTAGATTTAAATGCAAAAAAAGTATGGAATTGTTCTTTTTTCTACCTGCAATTATAAGACTGTATTGTATAAATCAACTAAAATTTGTACTAAAATGTCGTGTCCTGAGATGGATTTTCTCTTAGACGCCGTGGAATTATTTTGTTGTTTTGTCGATGTGGAGTCCCAGTGGGTTTTTAAGGAAAAACTAGATAGAAGTCGGTGTTTAAAAATAGTTATTTATTTAACACTTAGATGTACGAGTTCTTAATCTAGCTTCCAGTTGCTACAAGCATACGTTGCTTCTACGAAGAGTGAGACTTGGACTACTTCAAAGTATCACTAGGACTAACTTAAAATATAAAAGTGTCGCCTTAAATGTAAAAAGGCGGACGGAATACAGAATCATATTTGGGGAAAGGGGGCTGATTTGTGCCTTGGAGTGTACATTATCGCCTTAGATCTATCAGCTTAAGGGTCGAAAATTTAATAATTAATGATATACAAAGAGTTCAGAGGATCCGCTTTGGGTTACGAAATATAGTTAAGAACAGAGATGCCTTTGTAAGTGGCTAGACGAAATGCTCTTATGAGGGCTAGACATATTATTCAATCAGCATAAAAATAAACAATGTTGATAAACAAAGATTGGGCGCACATACGTCTCCGTTTGTATATTTTGAGGACACGTGACAAAAATAAGGAAAGAATTCTTAGGCCACCCAAATATTCATAATAATCATACGATAGATGATATTAAAATGGTCAGCCATAACAAAAAAAGCAAACTTAATCTGCTTCTTTTACATCAATTGTCTAATTTTAAATGAATATTGCAAAGCTTTCAACCAGCGAATTAACCGGTCTCGGTAGATAAGATTTTCCTCGCAAAATAGGAAATATTTGAAGAAGTTATACCGAAAAAATCATATTTAACAAAAAGTCGTAATAGCGATGTGATAATGTTATTTTTGTAAAATTTGTATTAAATTAATGGAAAAATAAAAACTTGGCATATAAACAGCATCGGTTTTTATTTTTAAGTTTATTAAGTACAGGATAATAGATTATTTTGTACGGTAAATAAATAATTGGTAGAATAACAACATTGGGATTATTATTTTTCGGTAAGATAATTATCTACAGGATAATGGGTCATTTTTGTACGGTAAATGAGTAATAAGCATGGAGCTTTAACACTTTAATGGAAATGTTTAATGTATTGAAAATGTGAGCATTTGGTGTTATTGATTTATTTGCACAAGAGAGTCACCGAAAGGAAGAAAAGTAAATAGAAAAAGGGAAAGGAAAAGTTGTTTCCTTTCCTGTGAATCGCCCAATAAAGTCTTTCAACTTGGAAGCGCATCGAAAACCAACATTGCCAATATATTGGATTCCTTGAAAACTCTCCTCGTACCGTATTTTATTTCGATCTACTCAATGTTTGCATATAAAAGAGCCGTAAGAAATAATAATAATTTAATATAATAATTAAATTTTTACAATGAATTTAATATTTTAAACATTGTTAAATATAAATGCAATAGGTTAACCACTGTATATATTTTCCTTTGACCTTCTATAAATCAAATTCTTTTTCCCGACGCAATATCGTCGCTCATCTGCACTTTCGTTCCTCGCAATTTATCACTTTCTTGAAGACTCATATTGTTACGCTTTTATTCCTTCCATTTTCGTAAATAATACGTGTTTATTGTTATATAAAAAAGCTCGAATTCAATTATAGTGCAATATATCACACAGCTTGTATTGTGTCGTAATGACTTTGGAAGTTATATCTCCCAGGTTGTATTTCCCATGCTAGAGTGCCGAGATTACTTCCATTTGTCACGTCTACATTCACAATCCAACAAAAAATACTAATAAATAAACATTCCATGTAATTCGTTGCAAATTTATTATTAAATTTTATAACAATATAAAAATTCGTTGACAAGAGACCAGATAGACAACATACCCTTCCTGAAATCCAATCTCTTGCTCTTTCACACTTTTTTCTTCACTAATTTCTACTAGCTGACGTCGCTCTTCCAATTTGTAACTTCCTTCACGTTTCTTTTGAGATTTATCATCTTCATTTAATTATCATCAAGATGAAAAACATCTATGAGTTGCAATTCCAAAGATCAATAAGACCACTATCGGTGATCGCACTAACAACATATCCCCTGGGAGTCTGGAATCAGACAATCTTCTTCATGTTGATCGTATTCGTGCATCCGAACTAAGTTATGACCAGCCACGTGCAGCAATAATCCTCAACGTCCCGTCAACAAAGATCCCCACAGCGTTAATTATTCCTGCAGTCTGGGACCTTCCCAGAAACCCATCTCCATGGAACTCTTCACAACATAGTTTACCAGTTTACATTAAACACAATTAAATATATTGAATTTTTATTTATTTTTCTATAAAAAATGCACAAATTTATAAAAATAACAAAACAGATTTAATAATATACAATATTATTTCTAGTGAATCCAGAATATGCGAAGTATTGTTGTACTTCATCCATAAACTTATCAGGGATGTAAACTATGAAATGTTATCTGCTATTCTCGATATGTAAATCTAAATAGAAAATTAATTGAATCTAACATATTAAAAACAACTTAATATAAATTTACTTATTTTGGTGATTTAATTAAGACTTCTTTTAACAGTCTTATAGTACTTATAAATTTAATTATTGTTACAATAGGGTGTTTAGAGAGTAGGGCTTCTTTCATAATTTGCTAACTGAGCTTTTCAACGGAAATTTGATTGGTTTTCTTATTTCGTCAGACTCTGTTATCTTAATTTATTATAAAAAGTAGGTGTTATGCTTCACTCTTCGTTTTTCTCTGATATCTTGTATTCATTTATTCCAGTACACTTCTTATCTAGGTTACACACAATATAAGCATCGGTAAAAGCTCTGTTTTTAACTTAAAGCAAAAACGTGTAGATAATTTTACAAAAATTTCACATTTGTTATCTGCTACAAACTAATAATCAATAAACAAAATTATTTATTATAATTATCAATAAAAAATACAAATATTAATTGATATAAATTAAATTAATTTATATACAAAAATAATACACATTATTTTTTATAAATAAATCACCGCGGTTTTAAAACCCGCACTAGTCCGGTATCAAACAGTTAATTTTGATAATTAAAATAACATAAATATAATAGTTGTATTTAAAATAAATAATATGTGTAATTTTAAATTTACAAAACTATACGTAAGCAAACATATCTATCGTAAAATACACGATCCTGAAACCTAAATCCGTACCGCAGGGGATGCTTATTCCCTATTCAATTTCTAGTAGACTAAAGGTATGTAAATATTAAAATACTGAATTCGACAAAATATACCAACATATAAACTTTCTGTCAAATTTACATTTCTGCAACTATACATTTAATAATCTCGAAGAAATGCACTCTGCATACTTTGCATTTATTTTCCTTGAAGTTGCTTTTAATTCATTCCTTATTTTCTCCGTATAATTATGAATTTTATTATACAAACAAAAAACATTTTAACAATAATTAAAAATAAAAAAAGGCAACTAAATTTCATATTTTTTTATTATAAATATTTCTTTTATATTTTAGTAAAAATCCTATATTTCATGTCACCTAGTATTATTTATTTATCGATTATGTAATATAATTACAGCAATATCGTGTACTTTATAACCGCATGAAAATAAATAACAAAAATAAGAGACTTTATTGTAAAAAATGTATGCAAATCATTTCATGTTCTATTTTTTGAAAAATTATTTGAATTTGTTCAATTAACTGGACTATAGTGAATCGGTCGTAACTGCACTATGTTGTATTGCTATATATTTTTACATAATTTCTAGGTTGCAGGAAAAAATCACATTTGTAATTATTTAATTATCTGCTACAAACTAATTCTAATGATTTTTTTGGGAAATAATATAGTTTGAAAACTATTAACAAATTTTCATATAGTCAAATATTTTTATAAAATATGCTTATCAGAATAATCTCATCAAATTATCAATAAAATCAATTAAAAAATTAAAGAAAAATTAATTGATTATAAATTAAATAATAAAAAAATACATTTTATAAATTAATCATCGTTTTTTTGAGCTTAGACATATTATAACTTAGTAAAAGTAATTTTTAATATGTAAAATGATATTTGGTATAGAAAAATATTAATACTATAAACACAATACCAAGTATTAGTTATTTATCGATTATGTAATGTTAAGAACATATAATTACAGCAAGATGCCGGACTAATCAAGTATTTTAAAACAACATGAAAATAAACAACACAATAAGAGACTTTATTTTACAAAATGTATGTATACAAATCATTTTGTGTACTATTTTTTTTAGAATTTATTTTATTTTGTTCAATTAACTGGACTATAGTGAATCGATCGTAACTGCACTATGTGGTATTGCTGTATATTCTTTTAGTTATATTTTTACATAATTTCTAGGTTGCAAATGTATTTCAATACTTCGCACTTTCCAGGAAATGGAAGCTTGCATTTATTACGCTGTACGCCTTTAATGAATTACGAAACAAAGTATTCACTTAACACTTAGAACTTAATTTGCATGCTCCAGAGGCCTTAGGGCACTAAAAATATTTCGAGAGTAATTGTTCTCGCAAGTTTCAACGACGTAAGGCGGCGACAAATCTTCTGTGCATAATGCCTTCTAATTTATACGACTAGCTTATATAACAAACGTTTTATTTTTTCTATCAACAACATTAAGTACCTATAATTATTATAATTACATAACTTAATAGTATTTATTCATTCATTATTTATAATAGAAATTAGCATAATTGTTGGACATTACATTTTTATAGATATTGTACGTGGTCCTATTTTAGTTTGTATTTAGTCACTATTTAGAAATGTGTAAAACAAACTAAATTTGCTTTAATAAAAATAAATTCTAAATAAATAGTACACAAACTTATATAAATATATGATCGTTTTCCCCTTTTTTATAGTCTGGATTATTTCGGGATATTTGCGAAACCAATTTCCCGGACTATTGCTATAGAATATTATGTAACAATTATAGTTTAAAGTATGAAAAAAATAAAAACACCAATTTGCATACTTTTATTGATTTTTTTTTATTATAATTAATTTTAATTAATGTTTGAAGTTGCTATATTTTTCTATTCTTTAATTTAATATATAATTATTATATTTTAATAGTTTCTTGCAAAAGGAAAATATTACAAATTTAAGACTTGAGGTAAATTGAATTCATTACTTGGCACCCGTAAGCTTAGCGCACGTTCTTCGAAGAATATAAAACTAATTAACTCCAGCTTATATTAAAACCAATTAAAGCTCTTTTGTGTTTTTTTTTCTTTAGCAAAATTAACTTTTTTTTAATATATTTTCAGGAACGACGTTCATAAAAACAAAAGAATATTCGACAGTATACACGTGAAAGCTACATTGATTTTTGTATTACGAAAATATTTTAGGCCATTCATTTCCTGTAGACGTTATCTATTATATTCCACAGGTTTTTTTTATAACCCATTGCTAAAGTTTCGTATGCAAGCGACAAAAAATTGTGATGATGATGTGAATTGTATAGCCTTTTGTGTATACAGTGATAACGGGAATGTGTATTTAGTTATCAATCATTTGTATACACATATTTCGATTTATGAATTATATCAAAATGTTCAATGAAACCGTTAACTGAATATTACACAACATAATTTTTCAACATATGATTTAATTTTTTTGTGGGCTGCGAAATAATAGCTAATACCTATCAAAGCGAGAAATACTCTTGATTATTATCGTTACTATTTTTATATTATTTGCAACTACAAACATATCACGACAAATATCAAAAAGGTTGAGAAACGCTGCTGTACAATAAGTTTTCGTTGCAGTTAACTATTGCTTACAAACAGTTAATAATAACATTATTTATTGCATAAATTATAAAATATAAATAAAAACTACATGAATTATTGGCTACGGGCTGTTGGTCTTTCCGCCCAACAAATAGTTAAATTTAATATTTATTGATAGGCAAAATAAACACAACATAAAAATATAATAATATAAATTATACAATAATACCGCATATACAATTATACTGTACTAATAATATAATTAAAAATAATTTACTTTTACACCAAAATACACATTTATCTTATGAGAACGACTATCGATCATAATTAAACAGAACAGTCATATTAAATAAAAAAATCGTCAAGCATGCTAATAAAATAATAATTTAAAAACAAATAATTCTACTAAAAAACTAAACTAAAAACTAAAACTAATCGTCTAATTTAAACTAATTAGAATATACTACAGGAACTAACAAAGAAATATCCCTCTACTTGACTACAAAACTGCATCAGACGCATATGAAGCAAAATACTAATGCATAAAATAAATACAATGAGAAAAAGCTTTGAAGGCGTATTCAAGGTCTGAATTATATAAACAGAAATACCTTGCGAGTTGCGGGTAATCGGTTTAGCTAATATTCGAACTGTTTAAAACCGGACTAATCAAGGATTATTATTTATTAAACGATGTAATTTCCTTTTAGAAATAAAATATACAAACACTAAGAAAAAATAACATCTAAAAAATTAGTACACAAATTTATTTTTATATAAATAAATGATTTTTGTCCTTTTATGTAAATTTAGATAAGTTCGGGATATTTGCGGAACCAATTACCCGGAATATACAAGGTATTTTGTATACTATTATTAATAACATCATTTATTGGCCAGTATACAATAAAAAATATAAAAATACAAGCAAAATAAATGTAACTCTGAAAACACAAATAATTTTAAAAAAAATCTATATATAAAAAACCAAAAATTAATTCTATATAATAAATATACCTGGCCAAAGGGCTATCGACCTTTAGTAAACATCTACCAAACTGGAATATGATTTGCATTAAATGCAATGTATGATATTTCCATTTTTTTCATCGTTTTCGTATTGATTTAGAAATATGCGAATAACAGACATAAGTTTCAATGTTAAAATATGTTAAATTTAAAACTTTAAAGAATTTCCGTAAATTTTAAACTTAAAAAAATAAAGAAAATTTAAAACTAAATAATTACTGTAAATTTAAAAATTTCAACAATTACAAAAAATTTCAAACTCAAGAATTACTATAAATTTTAAACTTTCAAGAATTACCATAAATATGAAACTTTCAAAAAATACTGTAAATACGATACTTTAAAAAATACCGTAAATTTAAAACTTTTAAAAATAATCATAAATTTGAAATTTTCAAAAATAAATAAATATAAATTTGAAACTTAAAAACAAAATACAGAAAATTTGATACTTTCAAGTATTATCGTACATATGAAACTTAAAAAAAATACAGAAAATTTGAAACTTAAAAAAAAATACCGTAAATATTCGTACATACGTACTGATTTTGAAATTGGCGAATAGCAGACATAGGTTTGAAATTAGTAAACATTAAACAAACTGGAATATGATTTGCATTAAATGTTTTTAAGTAATGATCACAGGAATGAATCATTAACTATTGATTTGCATTTCTTCAAATATCTGATAAAAATTACTTATTATTTCATAATTGAAAAAATTTTCATTCAAAACACCTTTTAAAATATATTTACTTAAAAAAATTATTTGATCACAGGAATGAATCATATAATAATTTGGTATAATTTGAATAAGTTTATAAGTTTAATTATTTAATAATTGAAAATTTTGTATTTAATTTGAAGATTAAAATAAACTACAATTCATTCAAAACACCTTTTCAAATACATTTACATAAAAAATATTAGGTCCAAAAATGTCCTACCTGAAAGTTTTCTAATTTATGCATGAACTTCACCTGCTGTTTTTACTTCTGACCTATTAATATGTTGGCTTCATAACTCAATGCGTATAACATTTTCACCTTTTTTTTTCATTTCATATTATTACTAATAAATTATTATAGATTTTGATATAATATTTAAAATACAGGACAGAAAGACCAATTAGTTGTTTTTGCAATAAATATAATAATTATTATTATTTAATTTACAATAGCATTTGATATTTTTTTCTTTTGAATATTTTTGTTAGTGAAATATTATAAATATGCTAAAGAGAACAATTTACGTGATATATTTACTCTTCATTTTTCGAGTAATTTTTATTATATTTTTGACAAATAAAAATATAAAGCAGTAGGTCATGTGAAAGCAAATGCCATTGAGATCAAAATTTAGTCTCGTGGCTACTAATGTGTTAATTTGTGTGAAAAGTAAACATTATAATAATGTCAGTCAAAATTGCAAGCAATAAAAACTGTACTGTTTCACAAAACTAAAAAATAAAAATTTACGAAGCACCAAATGAAAAGTTTCTTAATTTTATTCGCTCGTTTGGTTGCATACTTATTTAATCTAATAGTACCATAGTAATAAAACTAGGTCATGCATAACCAAGTATATACGTAAACTCGTGGGCGTAGTAGCATCTGGGCCGGTGCATTTAATAAAAACTGAATGTTAATTATGTCCTTAATTATTTCCGATTCGGCAATTTCCTCAAACTATGTCGCAAATTACGATTTAGTTGAACGTAATTTAATTACAGTTGAGGAATTGTTTCAATTAGCTAATGATTCATTCATCAGCGAATTATTTTTTAGCATTGAGTTCCCATTTGTTTCATAAAAACTAATTGGCCGATTATGTAACGTACATAAATGTACGTACGTGTGCCCTGTGACCTTTAAATAGCATTTTATTTGAATATTAGAGAGCTATGAATGATGCTGCATCGAACATAAATGGGAACAGACATTTCCCAAGCGTACCACAATTCTTGTTCGCTCGTTACCAATAGACACAAAAAAAAACATTTTGTTCTTTTTATAAATACAACCCTTATTTCTCAAATAAATCTAAATAAATATTGAATTTATATTCTTTTAAATATTTAAATTTCACAAATTATTAATTAATAATTTTATATTTGTTGATTTTAATTTTAAATTGTTCTTATTGTTAAATTGAATAGACTTTTCGAACTTTTAGATTTAGATCATAAATGAAACATTATGTTATACATGTTATACCCATAATTAGAAAATAAATTTATTTCATTTAAAAAGCTAATAATTGATGAAATATTTTCATTAATTATTTTCTTTAATTTCTTAAAAACAAATTCAAAATTAAATATAAACAGAAATAACTTGAGGAACTTAATAAAATATAAATATAAATATCATCTAAAAAAATAGTGGACAAATTTATTTTTATATAAATAAATGTTTTTTTTCCTTTTAATATAATACCCGCCATCAAATGTACTTATTTTTTATATTGAATAGACTTTTCGAAATTTAATATTTAGATCATAAATGAAACGTTATTTTATACTCATAATTAGATTGATTAAATTAATTATTATTTCATTATAATTTGTATTGCTGCAATAATTATTTAAGATTTCCTTTAATGTATCTGCTTTTATGTGTAGCAATTAAAATAGTGCAGGAATTGCAATAATAAATCAAGAAAATGCGTTACAGAGTAATTACTATATTTTATTAAGCAGCATTGCACTTCCTGAATTAATAGAGAATACACGTAGCGGGAATTTCTTATTATATTCTTTATTTTTTTCCGTAAAATGCAAATAACTTTTGAATTTATATGAAACAAGTGCACGGTGCTGCTCACAAGAAGAGCGAACAAAGATGAAGGCTTTTTCGATGCAAAGAAGTTGTTGTTACATTGTGGAGAGGATTCTGTTTCAAACTGTGAATAGATGAGAACGTGAAAGTCCACACAGCTTTTCTTTGACGAAATGCGGTCAACGACTTGCATATTCAAGGCTATAACCAAACGGTTGTTTTTTTTCTTCTCTTCATCATCCTTCCATCCTACCATTTCGTTTTGTCTTTCACATAGCTATGCCTCGGAACAAAACGTTCGCAGAGTAAAAGCGTAGGAATGAACGGTACATAATATATACCATTGAAAGTAAGCTGGGAAAATACTCGAAGTTCGTGAAAATAATATAACAACAACAACAACAACAAAAAAAAACAGATTTAATGCTGCTCCTTAAGTGCGTTTGAGTTAAATTGCATGATTGTTGTGTTTGTTTGTTGTTCTGGTCCTTTTAAACAGTTTAAACGTTTGTTTGTTATTACGTTCCATTTCCTCCTGTTAAATTATGGAAGTTAAAAAAAAATGTAATAGAATTCAACATCAACTTATAAACAAAAAACTACACATAATAATTTAGGCCCTTGAAATATCAATAAAATATTTTTTTCAATCAAAATTACTGAAGTCTACATTTTTCACTTGCATCCTTCATTATCTTTCTGAAAAAGTCATCAATCGGTACTTTTATGTACTTTTACACAATAAGAAGTACAATTTGACTTTAATATTCTTAAAACTAAAACGTTGATTCCAGAGTTGAAGTAAATGTATGTTTGGATCATCTTAAATATATTGTTTCATAATTTCTGAAGATTCAACTTTGCTAAATATACAAATATTTTTCAATATAATTTCAGAAATTTAATTAGAACTACACTACCTTTAGAATTATAATTTTGTTATTTAAAACTTCAATAATTATAATTTTTACAGTGGAATTAAACTGGAAATTTGAAATATTGTTGTTTGTTCAAATAAATGTTGTTATATGATTATTAATATAATTTAATAAAATATTATTTAGCTTATTTTTAGAAAAACTTCTCTGAAAAAAGAAAACGTTATTTTCGCATTCTTTAAGCTTTTAGCTTTTATATGCTTAGAATATTACATTGTGGAAAGACGGCTTCGGCGGAGGAACCACAACGTTCTTATTTTCTGTTTTTTTTTTTTATTTGATAAACAGGTTTCATTCCACGTTGTTTTTATATAACCCCTAACCCAGTATTCGCTAAGCGGATTTTTCGGGGCATTTTGCTGCTCTCCCTCTGCGAAGAGATCGAGCATCTCGTCAAGGTCAGGCAGAATTCGACGGAGGAAAAAACTGCTTTTCTTAAATTTAAATCTGCCAAATCGAAATAAGCTTTGGCGTATTTCTGTCTCACATCTCTTCCCGTAGGTTATTTCGAGTTTCACAGATATTTCTAACTAATTTATGTGTTGCAATTTTGTCGACGGCGCTTTTGAACTTATTTTTATATATTAAGAAAAATAAAACAGAGACTCTCACGTTTCCAGTTAAATCATCATCCGTTTTTATATTATCAAAATGTAAGCACACATTTTTTATAATCTTTATAATTAATCTGAAGGTGTGTCATTATTTAATATTTATTTATTTATTCAATTTTCGCCTTATCTTTCTATGTAAGCAAGACATAATTTATTAATGTATGTTTTTAGATAATCGATAAATTTAGATGTTAACATTGAATTACTAAAATTATATTTCATAATAAAAAACACAGTTTCCAAACTCTCGATTTTAGAAATTGTTCGCATCAACATAAAGTTTATTTTTATAAATAAAATAAATATAATATTACCGAATAATACAAATCTAAATAAAGTAATATTTCATATTTATAAATTTTTAAACCATATTATAATTAATTTGCAGCCGTACTATGTGAGGTAAAATAAAAGTAAAAATACGTTTTATATCGTAACATACATTTTTTACATAGGAATGTAGTAAATGTGAATAATGTTATTGGCAATATTGAAACGTTACACAATCAATCGATGCTTTCAGATATATTGGATTTCAGCTGGATGGAATTTTAATTAAAATTTATAGAATTGGCTGTTATAAAATAAAATTTTTGTAACATTCTTTAGCAACTCTTCAAAAATTAAATATAAAAAATATTTCATCAACTCTGCAGCTATTTTTAATACCTTGATATTAGCACGTGTATTTTGAACAACAAAAAATATACAGTTTTTCTTTTTAATTAAATGGTTTATTATAAATTAAAAATTATCACATATCATTTTAATGATAGTAAAATCTATAATAAAGATGTTAATCGCAACAATAACAAAATGTACACAAAAATAAATACGTTATATAAAAAAAATGGTTATGAAGATAAGTTATATATTAATAATAAATATATTAGTTATTTAGTTTAGTTAATTATAAAACTTAAAAGTAAAATTTTAAAATTTTTTCTTATAATAATATTAAAAAAAAAGAAACATGAAATTTTTAGTTAAGAATTTATTAATTAAATTTGAATAAGTGAGACAAATTATGCTATTTTACTATGTATATAATTTATAATTAATTTATTTCACCAATAATAAAACCACTCAAGCGAATCGAAATTACCGAAGTCAAAATATTTTTTCTTCACGCTACATTTTTAATTTAATTTAATGTATCGAATGTAAATAATTAAATTTTCTGCACATAATTGATTGTGGGAATACAGATCTAACTAATATATTTACTTCTTTAGAATTAGCCGTTACAAGAAAAAAAAATGGAATTATAGTTTAAAAATAAATATTATAGTTTTGACCCTTTAAATTTATATATATTTTTTTAATAATATTAATTTAAATATTGTGTATAATTTACTTAAAGGATTTTTTGTTTGTATTGTTATTGCATTGCCAATACTACGTTTTGTGACGTAAGCTGTACATAATAACAAGAAACAGATACAATAATATTATGCTTATGCAAAAATAATTTAGTAATAAGTAACACACACAAACAGCACAAAGTGAAAAACAGTGTTTTTAAAATATAACATCGTGGTGTGATTCTAAAAATAATATACTGGCATAATTAATATAAATGAAAGCATTTTAGTAACAATTTTTAATGACATATAAAAAATTTTTTAATCAAAATTCACCTAAAATATGGTTTAAGGTCTGATTTATTTTAATATACATTTGTATTCTATTGCGTAACATTTTTTTTTTCGTAAAAGTGGATGAGAATAAATTCTGTCCATATTTTTTCAGCTTAGAAATGAAGTAATTATGGAAAAAATGTAGAATTGATTGCAATTAAATGTTTTATCTTGTAGTATAAGTACTTATTATATAAAATAATTATGAAATATCATAAATAATTATTATATAACTTTTATTTTGTATAAGTTTTCTTCCAGAGAAAATTAATATGTTTATTGGTCCGTATTTTTTTACCAATGGTATAAAATAGTGTTACAACAAAAAATAAAAAAAATATTCCATAAATTATTACTACAAAATGTATTGATTTTTTTTTTCGTTTTTTTGAATTATTTATTTCAAGTATTTAAAATATTTGAATAAAAATAATACTTTTTTAGTTTGTTCTATTTCAGATAAAAGTAAAGAGATTATTAAAAGTTATAACATTATATTTTTGATTAGGAACGAAGAATGTCAAGTTTATTTATTAAACATCCGTTTAGGTATATTACAATGTTTAAATGCATGATAAAATAGAATATACAGTTTTAATATGGTATACAATGTGTATGTTGGTTTGAAATAGGAAACCGTTTTTTTTTTCCTATCGGCGCTTAATTCATCCGGCCTTTCCGGTTATCAGTCATCAACAGTGATTGTAGGAGGAAGAAGGAAGAATGAAGAATGAGTAAGAAGAAGCAAGGTAAAGTTGTAGTGAGACATCAATTCAGTAATTAAAGAAGCACGTGAGTTTATTGTGTATACACCTATTCCATATTTCCATTACGTGGCCCCCTACCACACGGCGCACGGTTGACGAGTTCAGCAAGGTGGTTTCAAATAGTTAGCCTTCGTCGCGAACTGGTTTCATACCGTCATTTAAACGCGCATCCGATGTAACGTTATTATATTCAAAAGTTCTTGTTCCTTCGTCGCTCTCAGACGTCGTCTTCGAAACATAGGTGTTGTTCCCGTGGTCCCCAACCTCATTCAAAAATAATGCTGTAAATTTGCGCCAATTGAATGCCGAAGAATTGGTGTGTTTGTACAACGTTGCCACCACAAACGCTAGGATGTCATGGGTGCGGTAACTAACGCAGCTCTACTACGTGTGTCGGTGCAGCGCGAAAATCGAATTCACCTGTGCAACACTAATCAAACGTCGAATCCTTATTGATTCCATCCGTACCCTCAGAAACTGTGCCTCGTCCGGACTCCCACATCTACTCTTTTCTTTTATTTTATTATTATTTCTATATATTTTCGAATAATATAATCCTGAAGCGATCAGTGTTTCCTTAGGCGCTCGATTCCCAATAGTTTTTTTTTTATTCGTTCGTTTTTTCAAATGGTGAAATGATCATTTAAAAGTGCGCGCGGATATGGCGGATAACAAGCCCTTGTATTCGACATGTGTTGCCATTTTGGGATTCGTTTGCTTCATCGTGGGTGCTACCGCCGTTGGTTTGCCCATCTGGGGTTACTTCGATAGCAGTTCTGGTGAGTCTACATCGAAATCCTGCAAAACTGCGCAAACTCTCCGTTTGGTATTTACCTCAATTTACCAACTCGCAGCTAACTAATGCACCTAGTTACTAGTACAGACTAAACTCCAGACGATATTGACTTTTCGTTTTTATAACATAAATACAACAAAAAGTCAACTACATATTACATTTTCAACAATTTTATTAAATATACTTCTAGAAAATTCTAGAAACATGAGTAATTATTGATTTATAATCATCACAGATTAAAATTAGAAATAAATGAGTTTCAGGTACTTACACATAAACGATTATAGCATTTTAAAGACAACAATGAATCACCAACCGATTGATTGTAAATCGACCTTCAACTTCAACAAAATTCTTTCTTAAGGAATTTTTATTACACTTTCTTTATTTATTTAACTTTCGGAACATAAAAAGATATCATATATAATTCTCTTATTTTTATAACCATTTTATATCATTTAAACAAAAATTATTTAAATTTCCAAATAATAAATAAGTTAATTTTAATCTAATTTATATTTTATGATCCTAAAAAATAAGTGAAGAAGTGAAATGCATGAAAGTGTTATTTTCTTTATAAAAAATATATATGTACACCTGTTCCCCGTTTTACCATGAAGATATGTTTTTCATGAAACTAAATTGTGGATTTTGTTACGTAAAACCGCGTAAAGGCAAAATTCTACATTATAAAATTTTAAAAATCGTGTAAATAAAGTACCTTGCAAATCGGGTGTATTTAATTTCAGCGGAAATAGCCCGTTGCAATGATTCATGTGTTTTTATTTATTTATCTGTAATTAATTATGTAATGGTATAATTATAACAATAAATATTGTTTTTAATATGATCTAATTAAGTTAGTAATAAGTTTCAATTAGTGTGAACTATATTATAGTATATACAGTTATTTTTTTAATCATTGAACAATATATTTGCGTATAATTGTAACTTACATCTATTATCATTAAGTTTTAACTAAAATAAGTTAAGTTAAATTAAAAGATAATGACAATAATATGTTTTTAAATATTTGTCCACTTCTACTATTAAGATATTATAATATGAAATATTTTAATTGATTCACTATTTCTTTTTGGATTTATATTAATTAATAATATTATAGTTGTTATTATTATATCCATAGTTGCTATATTAAGAAAAAATACGTTTTTGTGATAAATATTTATAAAAGTTATTCAGAATTGTCATCATTTGCAATTGGCTAGAAAATAAGTAATCTTTAACAATAATGTTTGAATTGGAGGGAAAGAGATGGGAAAAGGGAGAATGGAACGATGAGCATTTTTCTAGTTTTCTTGGGGTCATAGCCGTACACTTTGAATATTTACCGTTACTTTTAACTTCAAACGATGTGCCTGCACTTGCACGGACGACTACTGCCAGATGTCTATTTGAAAATTCCTGGACGGAACTTTCAACGCTCAAGATAATAATGGATGTTTACAAATCATTCACAATTATCGGAGTTATTTAAAAGTTTACATTGTAGGAAAATCTTAAACAAGTATTTTCACAAAAAAAATCTTTTTAACCACAAACAGGAAATGCTTCCGTTCGAGCACTTTGTAATAAAAAGTGTTTATTTTAGAAGTCACTTTGTCTATCTTCTTTAAATATGTATTGTTTCTATATACAATGTTATTAAAATAAGATATATAAATTACAATCACAAGGTTATTTGAAATACCATTATTTTCACCAATTCAACTAAAAACATCAACGCACTTTGTTTAACTTTCGTAAACTATCTAATATCCAGTATCCATTATATAACATACATCGTATTAAAAATACATAAGTGATAAGTAAATAATTTCAGTTTATTAATTAATCTATTTAATTTTACAGTTTCAGTTATTTGAGGATTTTTAGTAACACGCCCAAGGGTATTTCATCAAAACATCTTTTAATGTTGTTTTCTTATTTATAATCTTTATTTTGATTTTATTTCAGTAATAAAAATATTTAATGTCATAATATGAAAGGAAAATTATATTTTGCAATTCTTAAAATTTTTAAAGAAAAAGAAAAACAGAAAGTGAGCAAATAAATAAATATTTATTTCTAAAACCAATTCTAGTAGTACTTTTACTTCACAATTTTTGAACTGATTTAATTTAATTTTCTTTTATATAACTTGATATTAATGAAAATTGAATTTTATTGAAACTTTACTAAATTATATATATTTATAATAATTATATTTTTATTCTATCAATTTTATTATATTTTAATCTAAATAAATATAAAATCGATTAAAAAGCCTGTAAATAATTATTTGCGAATACACAACTGGAATGGAAGTTTATTAACATTCTGATTAAAAAGTGGAGTGGTTTTATGTAAATATTATCCTTTGAATGTTTACTAGTGTTTCCAATGCAAATATGAAAAATGCGTATGGAAATACCAATATATTTAAATTGCAGCAAATATAGGTAAATTTGAAAGCAATCAGTAAATAAATGGAAACTACATATTTCTATATTCAATAAATACCATTCCGAATCAATTTCCAGTTGGAATGGAATCGTTTATTTCGATCGGTTGGGCTTAGGCCGGGTCATTCTCTTTTTTTTTTCTTCTAGTATTTGGAACGCATGAGTAGCTTTCCATAGTGTAGGTGGCCACCTATATTCTACAAACATTTTTTTATACAGTATTGACCCAGATTATTGTACGACGACAATAAAACACAGGGACTGATTATGGTTGGAATGGGTGTGGTAACAATGGTGTATTTGCTGTATCAAACGGGCGTTAAATTTTATTATCGCATACTTTCATTTCATCGTACACAGCAAAAATAAGTAAGTCTGTTAACAATAGGATTTTTTTTCATGTAGTTCTAATCGTTCGAAAGAGCGCAAAGAGGAAAACATGCGCTGAAGTCATTCAATTTATTTGAAAAGAAGTTACAACAGGTGTTGCCGATATCTCGCAACAGATTGCATTTGAAAAGTACTTAACCTTAATTTTCTTCTACAATTTCTTCGAAATACGGAAGCCAAGTCATATAAATCTATCTAGCTATTTCCGTTAGCTATTTATATTATCTATTTTTTCCAATTATTTTCAATTTTAATAAAATGTAAAGGGAATACGGTAATACTATGTATTATGCATTATTTAAAAAAAAAAATATTTTTATACATAAATTATTTGTTTTTATGGTGTTTATTTTATTCGGTTTTAAAGTCCTCGATTAGTCCGGTTTTAAGCAGTCCGGGTTAATGGCAGAAGTAATTACCTGTACTATGCAATTAGAAAATTTTAAAACAAACTAAATTTTAATTATCAAAATAAATTTAAAAAAAATATTTTTATACAGAAATTATATGTTTTTATGTTGTTTATTTTATTAGGTTTTAAAGTCCTCGATTAGTCCGGTTTTAATCAATCCATGTTAATGACAGAAGCAATTACCCGTACTATGTGAATTGCAGTTTAAAAATTTCAAAACAAACTAAATTTTATTTGACAAAATAAATTCAAAAGATTAAGATCTTTTTCGTGAGAAATATAAGATATTTTATATTCAAATGATAGTTTCACAGTAAGTGATAGCATTTTGAAAGCGTTTTCAACATTCACACTGCAAATTTTGCTAAAAGGAAATATTTAGATATTGGTGTTATTGCTGCATTTTAGAAAAAATATTGCTGTAGCCTCGCATAGTACTGTTTTGATCACATCAGTTTTACTAGAATTTGATTTGAAACTAAACTAAATTTTAAGTGATCAAAAAATTTAGCACACATAATTATTTTTTATAAACTAACAGAACCTCGGTTTTAGAATAATTCGGTTAACAAATATACAAAAAGATCAATCTTTACTTGATGATTAAAAAGTATACATATTTTAATACAAAATTTAACAAATACTATTTACTTTGATAGGATTCTTTATTTCTAGTTATTTCTATGGGTTTAGTTTTTCTGTATATTAAAACAAGTTGAAGCTAAATCAATTAATGTTTTTGAAATAATCAATATTATATAATTATAAAACACGATTGTCCACATAATTGTAGTGAATTTCTACAAGTATAGAATGTTTTATGTTACTTGAAGCAAAGTACATTTTGCTTTCAGTCACAAATCGTTAAGAACGACTTTTCCGCTAAGCAATTTAACGCACGCAAAATGTCTTGTGAATTACGAGCAAACGTTTGAAATCCAGACGTATTTATTTTTAGGTTATTGATTATGCCTGCGTTTCTGTCTCAGCTTCAAAAATCTATTATTAAATACGACAGTAGAATTAATAGATACATTAAAATATTTAACATTCTATGTAAATTAAAATAATATAACATCAGCCTTATTCTTGGTGTTTGATTTACGAATGTTTCGCTACGTGTACTACATAATCAACAAGACTAGTATTATAGAAGTCTAGTAGAACGGAAACGATTTTCTAATATATTAAATATTACAACCACAAACATTATTGACCCATTTTTTATGATCGATTTTCAGTTCGGAGTAAAACCAACTAACAAATAAAATACTACTAAAATACTTATACTTAGTAAATGTTTTTTTTTTTAATACCTTAGTTTGAATTTATTAAGAAAACTAGGCCATTCATGATAATAATTTTAATGATCTATATACATATACTTTGAAAAAGTAATTAGACAATATTTGTGTATCAATATCTTTTTGTGTCAAATAAACATACCAATAATAAAATATACATATTTAAACACAAATACTTATTTTTCGTGAATACCTTTATGTACATTTTTAGTTAGAAAGTTTACTCTCTAAACATCTTTATTTTGGACAAATCAATTTCAATTCTTGAAAAGTAATTATTTTTTAAATCATAAATATACATATCATACATGTATTTCCGTATATTTAATTAATTAATTCCCATGATTATACCGTAATCTAAGCTTTTTTTTCTCATACAATTAATTTAATAAGTCTGAAAGTGGAAAAAATATATATGAAACTTATTTAATCTTAACCCTAAATATTATTATTTCAATGAATAATTTTATAGCAGTTATTAAATTAATATAAAATTTTCGTATTTCAATATTAGAATCTTATAGATTGATCATTTTTATTGTATTTTTTGTGTGTTGAAATTTTTCGTGAAAGCACGAAGAAAGGAATAACGATCGTGAGTTTTAGTAATAATAAAACCTTCCTCTACAGCTTTCTCTTACTGTTTCAATTCTTCGTTTGTCAGTATTTCTAAAATAAATTCGCAGACACATCCAATTATATCTGTTGACAAGACTAACGATCGCATCAATTTTTTTTTGTTACGCAATCTCTGTTTGTACTTTAAATCATCATGAATTTAAAGCAAAAACGAGGACAAAAGCTTCAAGTCTTTAATGTTATCTAATTTTTGTTTTATTTTTGTTAATTAAAAACTTAATACTTAGTATAATCAGTAATTACGCAGAATTATTTATAACCTTTTAGCTACAGCAAAATAATTATATTGTGTCAAGAAAACTGTTTTTTTAAAATTAAAATTAAATATGATTCAATCAAATGTATGTTTAGTGCAAAATATAGAAATAGAAAAAACTTTCTATTTTTAGTTACGAAATAGTAAATCCAAAATATCACTATGTATTGTGCATACAATATAAATTTAATTACAAAACATGGTGGATATAGTGGATAGCGGTCTAAAAGCAATAAATATGCGCACGGATGCAAACAACGTTTCAATTTCTAATAAACAATGCGCGACGTGTACTGAAAATTAATATGCTGAAACCGAAGCTTTACAAATTGATGAAAATAACTGCATTTAAAATTTCCACTGTTTATAATTAATTACCTTCAATTATCGATAAAATGTATTTTAATTAAAATTTTATTTAAGTAATTTACAAAACCTTACTAAATAAATGCAGCTTTAGTGCGGATTAAATTTCTTATGTTTAAATTTTCTTATCCAATAGATTTGAGCAAAAAAATCAAAAAGTAATTTTATATTATTTGATATGTTGTAGTTTTGAAAAAAATAAATATGTTATGGGTTTCGAAAGTCGACATAGTTTGAAGTTCTACGGAGAACTTTGGGAATGTGTGCCCTAATAGGTTTTATTCCATAACTTCTAATTACTTTAGTCGGAGTATGAATTAATCCTTTCCATAGTTTAAGAAGTTTGGAAATTCAGTTATGTATGCAATTCAGATAAATAATTATTTTTTATTTGTCTATTTTCATCTTAAAATTGGTGGAACTTATTTTCCAAAATAACAATTCATTGGTGAACAAGATATTGATATATAATTCATAAACATTTTTTTTTTAATATTATTAGTATCACCATTTTGCAACAAACCAGGTCTTCATATTATTTCAAATATTATCTGGTAATATCCGATATTCACAGTAAAGTACATAAAATAATAATTTTCGATGCATTGTGTAAAATAATCTACATTGCATCCACATCCACAAAATAATGTTTTATGGTATTATAACGGGAAAATACCACTAAATTACATTATTATTACTTCTTATTGACATTTGGAGTTTTTGTAGTAAATTGCAATTTTTTATTTTATACGACGAGTATACCCGTCAACAGCAGTTAACGGTCATGAGTCAATGTATGTCTCATAATGTTTTTGTTGAATTTCAGCTTAATTTATTTATATTTATTTGAATATTATTTATTTTACACTGAATTTGGATTAATGATAATATTTTCAATGTGTCTATAAACATGAAATGTTTAAATATGATTCGTTTTAAAGTAAGAAAATATATTATTTATTTAAAAGATATTATGGGTTCATGGTCGTAAGCACGAGTGGGCATAAGTCGTTAGCCAAGTCACAGAAACATGATTTCAGGAATGCGTATTTTTATTTTATAAAAATTGTTGTTTTTTTAATGCTATTATAAATTGCGTCCTTGCATAGTTTCCTAGTGAATCGACGACGGGTATATTAATAAACACGGTAATTATCTGTTTTCCCAGATTGAAAATGCACTGCGAACGCGTTGAAAAATAATTAGAATCTTGTTATACGGCAATACTTCAACCTGAAATTATTTCTCAATTAAATGTGAAAGTTCGCTTTATTATTTTTTTCTCCGTTAACGATCCCAATCGTTAGTCTCGTATATTTGTATAGTATAGATTGCGTCTATGATTATTCTGCGAGAATGAAGCGTCGCGTGCATCAAAACTGCATGCATAATATTTTGATAGTTTCGAACGTAGACAAAGTTGAATAACCTGACGGCTTCAGGGCATCTTCTGCATAAATAATACACAAATGATATGCATGTAGAGTGGCTGCTGTTGCTGCGGTTGATGCAATCTTTCTGTCTCCGGTTGCATCTGAAATCAGCAGCTCGGAACCCTCGACCACATCACATGCCACGTCACCGGAACACCGGACGACCCATTCTGGGGACCGACTTTAAATTGCTTTTGTGCTATACTATCGGACGTTGGCCAAATGCATAATGGGCCTCCCGCTTTATATTGATTCCTTTTTTTTTGTGTTGTGTTTGTCAGAGCTATTTATTTAGTTGCGCCGGATATAACGAACGCTCCTCGGATGAAATTACGTTTAAAGTCTTAGACCGTGCACGGATCAAACGTTGCATTTATTAGTACTTTCACCGTCTTGATAGTTGCAATAGGTTCCGTAGTCTTATAGACTGCAGAAAATGTCCAAGGCAGACTAGTTACTGTACGCCTTTTAAACTTTTTTTTAACAGCATCCCATTTATTTTCTATAACTGTTTGCTTCACTATTTCTTGCATGCAATAACAGTAAGTACATTCACAAAGCACAATATTTTTATACATTAATAATTCACAAAAAGATCTCTGTTTTTTTTTACTATATAAGAGAATTAAAGAAATTTATTCGAGTAATGGCATCGAATTAATTAATTAAATAAAAATTCTATTAAAATTACTATAATTTTTTCTTAATTAAGTCAATTTTCTATTAAATAATAATTCTAAATAAAGAGTTTTTAATATTTAGTTATATTTTTATCTGAAAGATTGTAGCACTTTCGTCAGTCTATTTGACTATTTGAATGATTTTTATAATAATTAAAATATATTTATTTTTCCATTAGAATTTATAATACAAAAAAAAACTAAATGTCTGTTGTAAATAAAATACTATGAATATTATATTTGGCTCATGCAATTTCTAGTTTGGATAATATTGAAAATGAAAAAATACTTTTTACAATGGATTTTTTTTTTAATTTGTAATATATATTTTATTTATAAATTTATTTTAGTGATTGAATTTTTTAAAACATTACATTGAATTATTTTGTAGTGTATAGACAAAATATATACAATATATTTGAATAACAAAAAGTCTGGTTCTTGACATCGAAAATAATATATAGCGTGTATGATGCCAATTCACATTTAAACTAAATAGTATTTTTTCAACAAGAAGATCATGTGATATATCCTAATTATTAAACAAAATAATTACTGAATGTCTGTTGCAAATATTATATTTGTCTAATGTATATCTAGTTTGGATAATATTGAAAATGTAAAAGTACTTCATATAGTGGATTTTTTTAAATTTTAAATATATATTTAAAAAACTTCTTAGTGATTGAATCTTTTGAAACATTACATTGAAGTATTTTATAGTGTATAGACAACTCAAACCTACTTGTACACGAGGTTCCTAAAGAATCCAAGTAGAAATATGTACAGTGTATTTGAATAACAAGAAGTTTGGTTCTTGACATCGAAAAAATATGTAGCCCTTCACATTTAAACTAAATGGTATTTTATCAAAACAAAATGGTTTTACTATTTTCTGGTTTAAATCATTCTCTTATTAATCTTTAGTGATCGGAGTTTTTTTGTCATCATCGCTATGATTTATTTCCATCAGATCAGCAGACGCAGAGACAATCTATGTTATTTTATTGTCTATCTGCTATATTTTTTGCAAGTTGTGTAATTTTTTTAGTAGCAGGTTAATCCGCAGATGCAATTTTACTTTTAATTAGAGGAGTATGGCATTTGACAACATAGTGAATAATTAATACGTGTAAAAACAGGTTTAATCTACTCATACCAATATATCTTGACTAAAATAATAATTATATTTAGTTCTTAGATATATTTACTAAAAGGCTTCTAACCCTGATATTTTCTATTTATATTCATCTATTTTTATTCTAACCTCTACCATTGCGTAATGTAAACAAACTAATTTTAATTTTGAACACTGATGACACTGAACAACAATCTTTTTTTATAATTTTGTTACTTGAAACTAAAAAAAAAATCATGTTTTTATCATAAATATCATGTAATTTCAATAAATCTTTATCTCATACTTATAATAATATTTGTTTACTATATCTTAAGAATTCTAAATTATAATTTTAAGTTAATTCAACATCATTCACCTAAATATTACTAAAATAAGAAATTTAATTTTTCTTTGCATAATAAAATAAATTCATGCAGATATGCTAAGCTAAGCTTGTTTAAGGCCCAATATTTCTTATTTTTTATTCGATATTTGGATGAAATGTTTTTAGAAACTTAATTAAAATTAAAACTTATATATAAAGTTGGATTCACTCATAAGTTATTTGGAACTTAGTAGAAGTATTTAACGCAACAAGTCACTTTACAGATTGTCAAGTACATGTTCTTTGTAAGTTACTTGGCATATTAGCAAACAGCACTCTCTTATACAAGAGTAAAACTTCATAACATTTTCATATAATTAGTTTATTAAAAGGTATATTTAGAATACGATTTTGCTTGCTGTTGCAATTTTAATTATTGAAAAAGCTATTAAAGATGACTAGAAACATGTTATTTATACAAATAGTACTTGAAGATATACAAATTAGTTTAACAAACTTTGTATTGTTAAATTAAAGATGAAATACATCTGCTGATAGCCTTACTGCAACTTACAAAAAATATAAAAGATGGTTCATTTATTATATAAAAGAAGTACTAATTAACAAACCTTTTGAGAATTATTAAGTAATAGAGATTGTCTGATATGTCTTTCTGATCTGTTAAAATAAAATCATAAATAATGACCTTTCATTGCATTTTTAATTAAAAAAGGGTTTCATTATCAATCTTTACAGATTCTTCATGAATTGTTTTTGATAATTTCTATTATTAATTTTTTATGTAAAAATCCTAGTATTGTTCAAGGATACATGAGTTACGTAAGTGTTTATTTATTTTTTCTTCCATGTAATGAAATTATTATTTTTTTCTATTGTTGTTCATAAATTAATACTAATAATTATAGTTAACTATTGCATTATTTATTTCACACTATAAGCAATATTTTTCCAACTAGTCATTTTTTAAATAATGTGAATCATCGCAAATTTTTTTATTTCCAAACAATAGACATGTATCATTTTTGAAATAGTATGGCATTCTATTAAAAACGGAAACGTTTTGCTGGAATATTAATTTTGATCAGATATACACTTCACACAGTATAGTCATCTGAATGACGTGATTTTATGATAAATTAAAAGGAAAAACATCAAACAAACAAATATTAGGACAGTTTGAAAAGTTTTATAAGCGACACAACGTTATAGCATTTTTTTAATAGATTATCTTGAAAAAAGTAAAAAAAATAAAATAAATAATTGGATGGAAAAATAATCTGAACTTTTTAAACTGCCCTCAAACAATCTTCATAAGTTAGTATTATTTTTTGGTACTAACTTAATACTTGAATTATATTATTTTAATTAACTGATATGAAGTATTGACTTTTATATAAAATAGAATAAAAAACTACTTGATCAATGTATGATAAATATTAGAAGTTTCGAACTATTCAATGAAGTTGGGGATTTCTCGGAGCGGTTCCTTAGGAATCATTGTGTGTCCGTCGCATAGACTTTTAAGAGTTTTTTTTCCATGCCAGCACTTAACTTTACTTTTTCAAACTCTTCAAAAAACTTATATTTATTTTGTCTTCTATATAAACTCGTTTTACTTGTGTTTTTGATATAATGCTGTTATTTGGACATTTCAAATAAATATTAATTTAATATATCTTTATTGGTTCAAAGCATTATTGTATTTTAACAATTCTTATTTAACTCTCTTTTTCTATGTTATAATTATTTTGTAGCACAATTTTGTATATTCTAGCTGCATTTAGAAAATCGGTTTATCATTTATAATCGTTTCTATGCAATTAAAATTTACATCAGAAATTGCCTGCTTCATCTAAACCTAATAACACCTTGAATAATCACAGCTATTAAATTACAAATGTAATGGTTGTGACGAAATTCGATGACTTTGTATACGTTTTCTTCCATTCAAAACCCATTTTAACGCACTTATAAATCGCGTGTATTACGACAATGCATAGACGGCATTATTAACGCAATCTGGAGCGTCGTCATATCAGTGCAGTTACGTTAATGAAATAAGAACGTGTTTACTACAACGATCCAAGAGATTCAATTTCCTCAAGCAATTTAGATTGTTTCAATAAATTGTTTTTGTCTTATGAGCAATGAAACCATCTACGCGAAATTTAATTAAAAGGGATGATGGGAAATGCGACTGTCGAAGACAATCGCTTTAAAATTAAAACAGCTGATGCGAAAAATGTCCCATGGGGTTGAAAGGAAACGAAATGATTATTTGCCAGGATTCGACAGTCAAAAGCTTATTATAAATCACATTTATATATAAAAATACTTTAATTATTAGATGATAATATTGGTAATTTAAATGTTCATTTTATAATTAAATAATTAATTTATAAATTAAATAATTAAATTATTTATAAAAATAATTTTAATTAAATTTAGAGGAAATACTTTTGTACAAATACAGTAATACCCCAAATATACACAAAAATCACATAAGTCTAATTGGCGTAAGTTGGGACACAACTTTTTTAAGGCTTTAGAAAAAGTATAACAAAACAAACTTAATGCGATATAATACGTATCATACTAAGAGAAACATTGAAGATAGCGAATGATAGTTAACAATCAAAAACCGCGTAACTCCGAATTAGCGTAAGTGACGCTTCAATATATAAAAGATGCGCGCGCATGATGTGTTAAACTATCTTTTGTTTCCACTCGAATTAGTTATGTCATTTGTTGATTGAAAGTCACCCAACAAATGCTGAAATACCTTGTATATTCGTTCCACGTTTTATCCATTAGGCGAGGGTTTTATACCCTCTAAACTTTTTGGGACCTACGAAAAATAGTTGAACTTTCTTCCTAACACGTCGTAATTTACTTAAGTGTAGCCTCTCGACAACTTTACGGAGGATAGTTAACAATCAAGAACCGCTGAGGCTTCAATATATAAAGATTGCGCGCGCATCATGTGTTAAGCTTTACTTTGTTCCCATTCGAATTAGTTATGTCAATTAGTGATTGAAAGAAAGTATATTCGTACCACGTAGGGCCGTCTTATCCATTAGGCGAGGTTTTTTGTGCCCTCGAAACTTTTTGGGACCCACGAATTTAGTTGAACTCCCCTCTTAACACGTCGTCATTTACTTAAGTGACAACTTTGATACCGTTAATCTTGGTTTGTATTTACTGTTGTAAAAAAATATTATTTGATTTCTAAATTACCTACAATTGTTTGAACCGATTGTTCGTAACGGATGTGGTATCTGCTATTATTAGAGACGTAAATATGTAAATTGCAAATCATACTTGCTGATATGATAGCTTAAATTATATGAACGGTTTCTGTGTGCGATGGACGATTGCGTAGGTAAAAGGTGGAACGTCACTACCTACAGCTAATAATAGAATGGGATTGGCCAAATATCGATTAATTCAATTGAAACATTTCATCACATAAATAACTGAAGTGCATGGAAGTGCAGAAGGGAAATGAATCTATTTCAGTCTAAAGTCGAAACCGGTCCACGAATAATTTAATACATTTATTTTTTTAGTGCAGACATCATTATAAAAATTAGTATCACATTTGCATTCGAAGGACTCTTATTTAATCTGAAATTGCGAGTAATTATTCATGCAGCAGTTAACAATCTGTTTGCAAGCAAGCAATACAATAGCATTGTTTTATATACAATGCGCTTTGCAATGAATTATAACAAACAGATTTATATTCAAATGAATAACGTTCGGAACATATGTTGAAACTAATTTTTGAAAACACGTAAATGCAGAGTGCCAACAGTATGTGCAGTGTGCATCTGACAGTGATAAGTTCACGAACGTGACTGTGCAGACTGGCATGGTCTTAATATGTATGTTCAGGCTGTTTGACCGTTGTTTGCAAACAAAAAGTAAAAATATTAAATAATCTATGGCATAAAATGGGTTTTAAATTGAGAACAAAAAATCGATAAATGGAAAAAAAAGTGTTTAGAGCGCAGTAGCCATTAGCTGCTTTAAATTATAAATTATTTTACCATTGATTCAAGCTTTCTTTTAAAAGAACGTAATAATATTTTAGACTAATGAGAGATATTATTTAACTTCTATGAATAATTATAACTAAAATATATTGTATTATCTAGATTAAACAAATGATTAATAGATAATATTTTTGTCAAAAGATATACATAGCAATGCCTCGCATAGTGCGCTTAAATTGATGAAAAAGTGTTATTTTATGAAATAGTATTATATGGACCAATAATTATAAAACCAAGTTATAAAATTATTTAATTAACTAGTACAAATAATAGTAATAACCTTAAATGAAATAATAGCTGTTATATGCTAATACTTGAAACTGTCTTTTAATTTAAAAAAAAACGGTTGTACATGTTATTAATTTTTATATTATAATTATTATTTGATTATATTATTGAAGTATTGAAGTCAATCTTTTTCAAATTGTTTGCTAAAAGTGTTATTTTCTATTATTAAATTGTGGTACTGTTGTGTTCTGAAGACCTGAAATCAATATATAAGGAAGAGTTATTTTTTATTATTAAATTGAAGACCTGAAATAAATATATATAAAAATACTGTTGTAATTTGTGCATAATGCAACTTAGTACTGTTCTTGTAGACCAACGGTTTCCAAACTATTTATTCCTATCCATTTTTTTTTGTTGACGTCTCTCATATCTGATGATTTTCAATAATGTTCATATGAGTAGCAGAGTTTCCATTTCTTTTTTCATAGATGCATAAATATTTAATTTTTTGCGCCTCTCCTGGCACTCTTCTGCGCTTCCCTGGGGAGGTGCGCCTGTCTGTTTGGAAACCGGTGTTGCAGACAGAAAATAAGTTTTTTTCTGACCTCCCACCTTTATATATTTTCACCGACCGCCAATGAGTGAGAATGTACATTTCTTAATTAATTATTTAACTTGGTACTAAGTCTTTCTAACTCATATATATTATTCAATAATTATACAACAAAGTGATACTAAACGAATTATTTCTTATAAAACTATGACTTTAATATATTTAAAAATCATAAAAATACATTTATAATTACGCAAAAGATAATTATATAAAATCTAATGTAATATTAATATTATTTCTAAAAATAAATGTATGCAAATAATAGTGGAAATATGAAAAATATAAGTTCAGCGTATTAATGAATATTTGAAAAATTAAAGAATTTAAAGAGATCCTATGTATTAAATAATCTTTTACTAAAAGTAAAATATTATTTAATTATTTAAATCTGCTTATTTTAAATAAATTACAATAATTTAAATTATTTTAAAGAATTTAAAGAGATCCTATGTTGCACTAAAAGTAAAATATTATTTAATTATTTACATCTGCTTATTGTAAATAAATTACAATAAATTTTGTCTACAATTACTTTTTAAAATGTAACAAAAAAATGTTTTCAAACTTGCATATCTTCAAAACTATGCAGATAAATTCATTTTAAGGTGAAACGTATTACTGCTTGGGAATATTACCGTAATTGCGGAATTCTCATTTGTTGTTTGCCCTTGTACTTCAAATTTATGCGTAGCTGGTGTGGCAGAGCATCTCGAGTATGTGGTATTTCCGAAATGCATGCTCATGCGAACTTCAACGGTCGCATAGTAAACACAAAATATTTAATTGTTAACATACAAAAAATATTATATTTATTGTACGTACATTAAATATAATATATTTTTTTATGTTAACTATTAAATATTTTGCAAATTACAATAAAACAATTTATTTAGTAAATTTAATGTTTTCTTCGAAAAATATATAATTCTATTTATAAAATTTATAAAGATTATATTATACTCAAAAACGAACAATATATAAAAGATTCTAACTTCATACAAAACATTTAGAGATGAGTTTAATATTTACGTTTAGCAAAGAAAGTATTTGATCAATAATGTATAAAAAAATCCTACGAGTTTCAAACCTGATAACTGCTCCTTGGGATTTAGGGATTTGTCGAATCATTTGTGATTTCCAAGAGTTTTTCTTATATACCAGCACTTTTTAGTTAAACTTTACTTTATTTAACTCTTCACAATACTACCCACAACTTTAACCAAAAGGAAGTTTATTTTGACATTTCTGTAATTTCGTTTTTCTCTTGGATTTAACAGAATACAAAACTAATTATATCACAAAATCTGTTACAAAATGTATAATCCACTGTGGGGCCAGTAAGCACCTAAAAAGAGGAAAAAAAGTTAATTTTTAAATTTCCCGGTTTAAACAGAAACAGAATTATACGTGTTATTGGTGTACTGTAACGTCATTCAGAGAAAAGTATAACCTAAACCATGTAGATTCATCACCTATAAAAATAACTGCGTAGTAAGTTATAAAAGAAACAGTTAAATTAGTAATACGAAATATTTTGTATACAAAACGAGACGAAAATAAATTGCGCATTGTTGTTTCCTGTTAAACGATGACGATAAGACCAAGTTATATTTATAACATAAATAATTTATGAAATATGTTGTGTTTTGAGAATTGAGAATTGAAGTCGATACACAAGATTTTAATGAAGCATCAATAGAGAAAAATAAACGTAGCAGTAACGTTTGCTGCTACCCGATTCTTTTAACCTGAATTCCGATAGCAGAAATGAATGAATGAACTCCATGTATGAGTGCAATGCATGCATGCATGCATATCTGGTTTCTCGAAAAATTTGTTACACTCGCGCTTTGCCTTTCACTAATATCCAATCAAAATATTATTGAGTAGTTCACCGTGAATTAATGAGAAAGGATATTATCATAAACATACTTGCTCTGTTCAGTTTATTGTGCGTCGTGACTTTTTTGACCGTTATTGCATTACGTAAAATAATATGTCTACTAACACAAATCATATTGTTTATAAACTTTATGAAGCATATCGGAAGTTTCCATAATTGTTTATACGGAGATATAAATAATATTATAAGAGAAGGTTTAAAGGTAAATCTAAATTTATTAGTTGCACCATTACAATTTTTTGAAAATATTGAATATTTTCTAACTTTCCAATTATTTGCTAGTATTATATAATTTAATAATTATCGAATTACTGCCAAAGCATTACAATAAAAAAAATTAAATTTTAAATATACTTCAATTTTTCAGCATTTAACATAAAATCTACGAAAATTATTGAAAATAATGAATATGTTATAACTTTCTAATTATTTGTATTTAACTATAATTCAATATTATATAATTTAATAATTATTTAATTACTAGTAAAGAATTAGAAGATTAAAATATTTAAATTTTAACTATACTTCAATTTGTCAGCATTTATTTAATTCCTTAATAGATTTGTAAACCATTGAGAATAAAAGAAATAGTTATTGTTGATTAGTGTAAGTAAATAATAAAAATAAACTATAAATTATTAAAAATGTTCACTTTACAATTTATTTATTTATTACTTAGTTTAATATATATAATACTTCAATTTATAATCAACATTTTCAAGCACTTATAGAATCTTTTATTGTGTAATAATATTTTAAAATTATTATTTATATTGCTCAAAGGTACTTCCATATTCCAAGATTTTTTTCTGATTCATATCTGATTAATTCAAGTTGATCTTTCTTTTTAAATACTCGTGATGCGTGTTAAAAAACTTAATACATATATAAATGTTTAATATGAAATGCACGAGCATTTCTAATTTATTTTACGTTACGTAAAAAAAGCACGCGCAAAGCGTTGTGCGTTTTTTCCTTCTTCTCTTTCTTGAAAATAAATGCATCACTAATGCCCCAGACTAAAGGAAAATTAACAGACCTAAAAACCGTAACAGATCACAACCGTATCTGTGTTATGTTATGCAACGGAATGGGACGCACACAGCACCGACGGGAATTTTTTGGCGTCGATTCCATTTCTCATGGGATCCGAAACATTTAATTATCTGTATCTTACAAGAGAAGTAAATTGTGTACTATACATAAAAAGGTCATTCACTTCGACATTCTGCACGCCTAAGTCGATGGTGTCTCGCAATGTTTAAGGTACTCTAGGTTCTTGAACTTATGTAAATTGGCCGATTGGAATATGTGGCAATAAATGATGCAAGAAAAATTGCAATTGTATTGAAATCACATTACTGAAAGCGCTTTACCGTGTGCAACAAAAACTCTTCTACGGATGCTTTATATTACAAGATTTGCATTTGAATATATTAAATATAAATATATTTACTACCTGCTTGTATATTCATGATTAATAAATTATTTGTCGAAAAAAATTAAATTTTATATTTATTTAATTATATTTGTATACTCTAAAGTATATTCATCTTAGTAGTGCACAAATATGTTATATAATTGTGTTGAAGACTATGTGAATTAATGTTATAGATTCATAATTTACGTTACTTGGTAAAAAGATTTAATTTTTATACAGAAATAATTGGAAAGTTTCTAGAACATATTTTGCTTTTCTTTTAAATTTGATTAATTATGCATCAATCTATACACACTTTTATATTTGATGTTATTTTTACTAAAATTTGTAGTGAGTTTTATTAGGAAAGTTAGTTGCAAATGCAATTGTAGACTTCAAAATATAATAAAATATTCAATAATATTCATATATTATTCATTTTGGTAATATTGATTGGTTCAGTTTTATATTTGAATATAGAAGTAATATTTTATGAAATTTATTTTATTCACGTAAAAGTAGCGGAATGGCTAACCTTATTATTGATCAAGGGCAAACTGGAGCGTAGACAAACCCCAAGAGGGTAGAAGATTGTTGATGCCAGATCCAATTATATTAGATATGATGACCAAAGCTTCGTATTGATAAAACTAGTGGAGAAGAAAACGAATAACAGAAGTAGAAAATACAGTAGGAGCAAATCAATAAAATTTGAATATTCTGTAGGAACCCCCGCACAAATTATGCATTCTCTGGATTCGCTTCGTTGACGTCAACGGATAGTGTAAAATTTTAAATGAAAATTCAGATGTGAAAGAATTCCAGACATTTATTCATTCCGTTGACATTCCAGCAACGAAAAGGCAGAAAAATTCCGACAAGTACAACAGAATTGCGAAACGTAATTTAATTATCATACTATTTTCGTGGCGCCTCTTTGTTTGTTTCTGCATTAGCATGTGAATACATTATAATCTCGTCCGTTTTTCCGCAGGGATTCCAGGAGATGAAAAAGGTTATTTCGGCCCGTGGAAAACCTGCAAATTGCTGCTGTACCACAGGGAGCGCTGCGGAAAGGACGACTCCAGATTCCGACCTTCAAGTAAGCACATCCCATTTAATCTCTTGCGGAATTGAAACGAGATTTATTGCGTAAGGAGAAAAAGGAAATTGTGGAAAGACACTGTTTCGGTGCGATCAAAATATAATTAATCCCAGCGAGATGGGATTTTTGTTTTCTCATTGTCTCAGATTTGCACATCATTTGCTTGAAATAAACTTTCTACTGTTGCAGGCTTTTGTTAAGTTCTCTCTTTCTCGTATTATTATAATTTTTTTTTTTTTGAAGATTCACACTGCTTCGTCATTATTGTTTTATTCGCATTGTCTTTGGTGGTAATCTTAATTTTAATTTTAGTCGCAGTATGGGTGGCTGGGATCGTGGCCGCCTCCGGTGTGGCCATCCTCGGAGTCTTTTGTTTCCTCAGCATTCTCCAGTTAGCCATGTTGAGTTCGAAAGAAAAGGTTCTTATGAAGTACAGCGTCGTGGTGATCATGAAACTAGCGATGGGACTGCTTGCAAGTGAGTAGAATCGATTACGCCCTTATTCCTTTCCCAAACGAGCCAATAAATTGTCCCGATCCGACGATTGTTTTTGACTTGAAAGATTATTGACGTCCAGCCGGAAATGAAAAGTGAAACCCCGGGGCTGTGCCGGACATTAGAGGAAATGAAAAAATAACTTCAATCGACAATTGTGCAAATTCCATTAGTTGTATTGCTTTCCTCAGGATTACTCAATTTTCGTTGTGCTATAACGACCATCAATTCCAATTAGTTCGTGCTCTCGTTGTCATTATACTATTAATATGACGTATACGCATCGAAACTAGTTAACTTTAGTCGTCACTTTATCGCGTAGTTTCCTATAACTAAATTTGTATGTATATTGTTATAGCGTTGCTGGCGATAGCGGCTGCAGGATTGTTTGCTCTCCAGGCGGACGAAAGAGATAACAATGGCTTCCAGATAACTAGGGGACCAGCATTTTATATACAAGTTAGTACAACTTTATTAAACTTTTACAATATAATAACCTATTAACTCAAGTGCAATACGTTTATTATCGTTTTAATTAAAAGTTTACTTAATGTTTTACGCAATTTAATCTAAAATCTAAAATCAGTAATTTTGTTTATTATTGTTTTTATTAATCATTATTACGTTTTCCTGTTACATCATATTTTTGCAAATTACTTATATAATTCTATTATATATAATATTTTATTTTTGATATAACATAATAAATAAAATTCTATTAATTCTTATTGAATAAATGGAAAAGATAACGTTTTAAATGGGTTCATTCCAACTGTATCAATGAACCTATTATTTCAGTGTCCATTTACGATTTTGATCAGTGATTAATGAAATAGTTCTAGCTTTAATTTCCGCTGGGAATGAACGCTGAATTTAACTGAATGAACTGAATGAACTGAATGGTTTATATATTTTTTTAATGAATATACGAGGATTGGACGGATATATTTTGGATTTGCATAATAATGCTTATATCGCAAATCGTTGATTTGCTTTGGGAGTTCTAGATGGACTTTTAAATGTGTCTCAGGATATTTCCTGTCACTGACAAACAAGGATTACTTTCCATCAAATCTCAGTGCACGTATTCTTCCAACTGCTCTTTCCGCAGAAAACGCGCTTTGTAAAAGAAAAACATGTCGAAAAATAATGTACACACTATGTTATGGATTACCGCGATTCATGTGTAAATGTGCCCTATTTCCGCTGCGACGGCAGTAAACCTAATGAGAAATTGTTGCTCTTTTTCAGATTATGCTAATATTATTAAATTCAATACTATTCGTTATGTCGTTGTATGACATGATATTTGCCAGACGCGACGGAGGAGATCCAACAACAGTTACAGCGCCTGCAGAGTCGACGACGTACGGGAATCCCGGGTTTAGGGATCGACCTAATCCTGGTATTATCAAAATTGCGTTGCTTTAATTAGACGTTTTATATTAATGTTTTTGTGTGTTGCAGGACCTGCAGGAATCTCGATGACGGATGCCAGTGGCAGACCGTACTCATCAGCTACGAACGGTAGCATGATGTCGATGAACACGACATCGACGGCCGTCGGATCGAACGGCTCCACGTTGTCCTCCGTGACCAGATCTCCTTTGCGGTCCAGCTTGAAGAAGCCTAAACCGAACAATGGTCTTGGCATCCAGAATCCTGGATACTCTGGATCATCTCCTACATTCTCGCGAAACGGCAGTGTGAAGAAGGTTCGGATACAAACGCATAGTACTGAAGTGTGATATTTATTTAAAATACTTAAACGTGATAAGCGCAATACAATATTTAAAACGATCATGATATGAATTACGTATTTAAATTACTTTATATTTTACCGTCGACCCTATTCAATGCACAAGCTTGATAAGGATAAGGATTCTCCATTCCGTCCATACTCTTATAATTCTTATTATGTAATTGTAATTTTACTTAGTTATGTGTAAATATAGAAAAAAACATAAATGTTTCTTTGTTAAAACCATTCTAAGAATGGAGTTTTTATGGATTTATAGTTTATTTTATTATTTTCTTGTTATTACCATATACATATATATAGATACAAATAATATGTTAACATTTTATTTGAACGGTCAAGGAAATTCGAACTGTCTGCAGCACTAAGATATTCGTATTGCGAACGACTACTGTAGAAATGAATATAACATTGTTTAGCTTGTAAATAAAAGTTATTGCAATTTTTAAATTGTTATTTTTATATAAATTATAAACTACATAAATCAATAAAAGTTATTACTTATAATTGTAAATTATTGTCTTTATCAGGGGAATAACCTACTGCATTTATATTTTCCAGAGACACTTGTCTAAATAGAAGGTTTTTTTTTACTTCTTTTCCTTCAGCACACGTTCTTGTTTTATTATAAAATATAATTTTATAAAAAGTATTTTTAATAATAAAACATGTGTGAAAGGTGCGATTATTTTTATTGCTGTTGATGACGGCAATGAAGTTCAGGTTATTGTGAGTTATTTTCAGTTTATTCCTACCATTACCGAAAATCCAACATCAAAAAACTATGACAATGAAAAAGGCAGTAATACTTTCAAAACTTTAGTACAAATAATTGGAAATGTTTCTTGAACAGATAAGACAGAATTGTGTCAATTTTCATCGATTTTCGAAGATATGTCAGTAGTAATATTGCCAATTTAGTTCATCTCCTGACAATTTCTCGTTTCTTCAAGAAAGTAATGTTCGAAATTCTCTTTCAAACTGTTCAATCGCAGAACATGATTTCAATAATTATGCCATTATTTTCGATTATAAACGTTCCAAAACTGTCATGCTTGTGGTCTTAAATGTAGATTTCCCATAAAAAAAGTTTATCTGAACTTCGAGTGCTTTGTAATTATTAATTTAATTCATTAAGTTTTGTGAATATATCTACCAAATGCGTGAGCTACACATCTCGAAATGATTTTTTTGACTTCCTTTTTATCGTCCAAAAATATGAGACTTCTACATGGAGTTCAACAAGTCTTGTTAGCATTTTCCGTCTCACGGCCAAAGTAGCTCCGTATGCAGAAGAAATTATTTGAAGTTGCTCCCTTTCTTTGCAATGATCTTCAAATAAGCACGATTATCTTTGATAACTATACATTTTTGCTGTGAGTTCATAACGCATTTGGACTAACTCTAAGTCACAACACCACTCTTTTTACCTCTGTACTTATGCCGACATGTTTCATCCAATCTAAACCTTTGAATTTTATATAATTGTCGAGTAACTTGAATATTTCTTTGCTAGTTCCTTAAATAATTGGTTTCCTAAACAAACTTTGCACCTGCTTCCTTTATTGCTGGGATCTTGAATTTGAGCTTGAAGATTCGCCTAAATCGACAAGGTTGTAGTGCTCGTCTTCTTTATCAAGCTCAAAATATGGAAAATTTACTTGACCAACATACGAGGTAGTTTCAAAAGGTTTGAAAGCGACACAAGGTCAATGCAAAGGGAATTTAGTCTTGAGAAAGGTAAAATAATTAACTTGGAATATTTTGCTTACAAATCTTTTTAAACTACTCTGTATTTTACTATGAATAACTTATAAACTTGAACTAAATCTTGTAGTGAAAGTAATATTGATTTAATTATTTTAGGTTTAATTTTATACTTATGACAGATAGAAAATAAAATTTGGTCATGCGTTACTTCTTTACTTTCGTGGATGTACTCATCTCAAGGGAATCGTAGATGAATAATATATGAATGCTTTCTATGGCCATCGTTTTACATTCTTTTACTTTTCACGAGCTTTTTTGTGTCAATCCCAAACTTTGTCCCTTCGTGCTTATGTTAGAAGTGAATGTTTTATGTATAAAGACATTTTATCTGCAATAAGCAACCTGGCTTCTTCAAAATACAATCTAAATTAACAATTGTTAAACTTACTATAAATTGTTAAAAAATAAATAAAATAATGCTACAGGAGTACTGCAAATTACAATAATGGAAATCAAAACTTACTAAACAAAAAAAAAATAATTTGTGTAAATTCTATATATATTATTGTGTGAATAATATTTGTTTGGCAACTTTTAAAGTTCCGCCACTATCTCACGCGGAATGTTAACAAACAAATATTATAAACAAGTTTATCTTGTTTTCATAGTCTTCTATAAGATATCTCCATGAAAAATTATCTATAAATACCTATGTTGTTTATACGATTAAATGTTTATATATAAGCAAAGTAGTTTAATAATACTCCATAACACAACTAAACGTAAGTAACAATAAATGTAATTCTTCCACTTCAACGTTTTTTTTTTGTAGATGTTAAAACTGCTGGTATTTATTGGATTGTTAGCATTATGTTCTTCAAATCCATACATTGAGAAAATTGATGAACTTGGAAGATCGAAAGTAATAAATAAAGAACATCATGGAGAGATTCTCCAAAATAAAGATGCAGGTCATCAGAGTATGCCTAGAAGTATGCAAAGAAAGAAAAACAAAACAATACAAAACATTGTCAATTGTTATGATCAACCGATTGTAAAAATGTATAAACCAAAGTAACAAATGGAGAAAGTGGTACGGATTGATTTTAAGTTGTTTGTAGAATTTGATTTCATTCATATCAAATTTATTTTAATAAAATGTGATTTTCTAAACGGATATTGTTTTTTTCTACTGTTGCATTGAAACATTCATATTCTGTTCAACTTCTAATAATTAAAGGAGGTGAAGAAGTTGGTGACGGGCCTGATGGTAATGATAAATAAATAGGTGTACATATCTAGATAAACTAGACATTTAGTAAATAATACAGAATTAATTTAATAAGTATTGAAAATAATATTAGAAAAAAGGAAACCAACAACATATATTTAGTCAACATAATTAAAATAAAATCTTTTACAATAAATATTTATATAGTAGTGAATAAATTAAATAAGTTTGTTTTTATATATTTATAATAGCTGTACAGATACATAATAATATTTATTATTATTTCGAAACATAACAATAACATTAAAGATACATTTTTAACTGAAGACTAGATAAACGTCAATATACATAATTTTCTGAACACATATAAATAAAAATAAATAAAGTCAATATAGAATAAAATAGCTAGTAGAGGAATCAACGCGATTCCGTCGGTACACTAGAAATTAACTCTCTCCGTTTGTATACAGTCTGTGATACGTTCGTAGAACTTTTGATATCTTTCTTGGTTTGAGATTCCAACGACTCTGCATCTGGTATATGCCGAGTTTGGTGTCTGGAATCCGTGTATCGCCGTTTATTGTATTTCTTCTTCTCCGATATTGTAGTTGTGGTTGTTGTCGTCTTCGTTTCAGTCGACGACTGAGTTATCCTCTCGAAATCTGCTGTTCTCGAGCGAAGGACAGCGTTACCAATGCTGGTAATACTTGGATTGAAACGCTCCTTGGGCTCGGTAAATACAGGACTGCTCGAACATTTTTGAATCTCTATTGATTTCTTCCGCATCGGATTATCTCTTTTAATGTCCGCAGGTTTTCCTGCTCTTTGGATCTCCGATGTTGAGGTGTATGTTACTTTGTGGAGCATAGGGGACTCCTTCGTCGTTTTCTTCGTCAAATACTTTGGATGTTGTATGTCGTCAGGTATGTAATTTACGGAAGTGTTATGGCTGTCAGGGGAGGTCGGAGGCGTTGAGGCCCACGACGGAGGCGAACTGCACATCCCTGAGGCATCAGCAATGCTACTAGCAATAGATGACGGCGCGGTATTGTGAGGAGGGCTGCTGTAAGTTAGCGATGATCCAATTGCCGAATCATAGCCCTGCTGAATGAATGAAATACTTCCAGTGATGGGTTGTATTGCTGACGCAACAGATGAATCGCTGCCACTGGTTGACCTGTGCCTCCTGCGTGGAGGGGCCGTCGGTTTCACCATACCTATTATCATCTGGTGCTTGCCATCAGAATAATTATAAGAATCTTCAATATAAGGAATGTCTTCGTCTATGTTTAATGAGGATGTTTGTACTGGTATTGTCAAACTGGCTGTTAGTATACCGCTCTGATCAAGGAAGTAAGGCGTTGATTTTCTTCGATCCACAGATTGTTCTTCCGTAGACTTCATTAGTCGCTGATCATCACCCGGCAACGAGCAGCTACTTTCCAACGAGGAAGACCTGGTTTTCGCATAAGCGATTCCATCCCTCGATCTTGAAATACTAGATGTGCTGCTACCGCTGTCATCGTCCTTTCTCATTCTACTGGCGGACTCATCTCGGCGTTTCTTCAAACTGCGCTCTTTAATACGTTCTTTATGCCTAATAAAATTAATAACGAATAATTATAGAAGAAATGATTGAAGAGAATGTACTCACCTAATTCTCATGGCAACATTGGGGCCTCCGGTGGCCGCAGTTTCGTGTAAACATTCTTCTCTGGAATAAGTTTTCTTCGGTTTATAGGGATCGTCGTCGCCTTGTTTACCATCTTCTAAATATCCAGTTGTGTAACCTGGAGACCGCAGCGATCCATCAGATACCTCGTCTTGAGATCTAAAACAAGTATGTGTGTTATTTCTGTTCCTTGCATCTTATCTAAACATTCTCTTACTCGTCGGCGTAGCCAATGGTCTCGCGCTTATTCAGCAAGACGTCCAGCTCGTCAGGATTGGTGTCCATCATATGCACGTAAATTTCATCTAACATCTCAGCAGAAATTGCGAACAAGTTGTGCGAGTTGTCGATCATTGTTCTGATCACGTTGATCACATCGATACGATCATCGGATCTCTCGCTGGGATCTTTTGAGCCCGGCTTGATGGCGTGCAGGATGTTCGGAGCGAAGATCGTCGCTAAATTGGTCGAGTTCATTTTGTTACCAAGCAGCACCTCACCTTCAACGTAATCATTTTAATTAATATAGAAGAACGTGCGAATAAGAAGTCGGCTATTTATATTACCTAGTGCGTCCGTTTGATCTGCCGAGTGTTTTGCGACATTGGCCAAAAAATTCAATAAAGCCAGCAAGGTGTCCCGATTAACTGACGGTAGCAACTGAACAAGATGTTGTAAAGCTTCCAGCTGCAGCCTACGATTTCTTATTCCTAAAATACATATTCGATATTACAACTCGTATTCCAATTGCATCCACCCAAATAAATAAATTGTAACATAAACTACAGACAAAATAAAGTAGTAATTGTTCAGTTTATTTTTATTTGGGTCCAATATGGCTCGAAAGATGCAGTATATATATAGCACTTACTTTGGGTTTGGACAAATGCGGTGTATAAATCTCTGCAGAGCAGAGGATCCGGTAAATCTCTTAAATATTCTTTCAGGAGGGTGGCAACATCGTGAGGACACTGGTCGATATTTAGGACAGATTCTTTTCCACTATCGAAATCTTCGCGTAACTGCAAAATTAAAACGAATTTAAATTTGACTGAAACGTCCAAGCAAATTAAATTGAAAATTACCTGTCGCACGCGTTTCTTGGACGTGCTGACTCTGAATATTCCAAGCGTGTAAAGGCCGTAAATCTCCAGATGTCTTATGCACTCGGTAATTATATGAGGTACAGTCTTTTCATCCTCGATGCTTGACCCAGTAATATCCCCAGTGGAAGAACACAGGATCGCATCTAAAAGACCGGGCACGCTGCCTGCAATCCTATTGTCCCTCGATAAACTGTCGCACGAACCTTTCTAAATAAATTAAAATTAATACACTTTTAGTATAAACCATTTGAAATGTCTTTGATAATAAATACAAGCTATTATTTTAAAAGCGTAGTATTTTGATGGAATGAAAAATGAACATTATAATTCCGGGGCTATATTTATTCCCGATATTAATGTTATAAACAAAAAGATGCAAAGCAGACGCCAACAAATTCAAACAAACCCAATGGTAAGTTGCCTTGAATGCACGTAGCACGATCCAAATAATTTTAATGAAAGAAATCTATAATGACTTTAAAGGTATTGATATTAATTAATTCAATTTGCTTTTTTCATTAATATAGAAGCATTTACTTTCAGGTGAAATTAAATATTTGTTGTGCTCGCTTTTCAGATATATAAATATATGCGTGTAAATATATATATATGTATAATGTATACACCCTGAACTGTTTTGGAGAGGATATTACAAAACATGAGAGAAGCTGGAAGAGTGGAGATTTATCAGGGACGTGTCAGGCACGTCACGGATCTATTACATCATTCGCGATTGACGTCAGCACGGCTTACTTGGCACCGTGCGTCGAGTATTTAACGACGCTCTGACAAACAACTGAAAACTCCAGTTGGCAAATCCAAGTGGAATTACAATAAACAGAAATATAAACGGATTTAAATTACCTCGTCCTGTCTAATCGTTGAATCGATCAGGGAACTGAAGCTGGCCCTGCTTCCCGTCCTCCCCATAGGCCTTTGCTCATCGCCAGAATAACATGCATTGCCGACAGCCCTCACCCTGTCATTATCTATGCATTGCGACAACGGAATTCCGAACACCAATCCTGATCCAGCACCTAAGCTTATTAACAAACAACACAATTATCAACTAATTTACACACAACAATTAATTTATAAAATCTAAATAACTTACATAAATTTGCAAATATTATGTTTAAAACATTCACCCTAAGCTCGATATTAGGATAAAATTAACAATTCCATAAAAACAACTTGAAAGACAAGTGAACGGTTCAAAGTATATTAGTGGAAGGAAGTCCAATAAACAAACTCGTATGACAACAACATGTGGCATGTGCCTGGCGCCAACTACTCATAATTTGACTATTTTTAGTATAGTTGTATCAAATGTCCAATATTGTTATTCTGAATTATGAACTATTATTAATATTCAATTAATTTTTAATAAAATGTTTGTTAATCCAACAACTTATAATTATTTTATTAAAACAATTATGACTCCGGAATGTTTGAAGCCGCACAAAAATATTGAAGTTATTTTTCGAAAATATGAAAATAGATTTGGTGTGTTTATAAGTAAAATTATTTAAGTATAAATGTGCATTAAAATAATTAACGTATTATCAAATATATTGAATTTACGTCATCAATTCTGAGTAACAGAGATCAGGACGAAAGATAAGTTATGAATTAAAATATAATAATTACAGTTTCTTTCGAGAAACAATTTATTATTCCATATTATTTCACTATTTCAATTGAATAACATTATTAATTTATAATTATAATATAAATGACAAAATAATATAATTGGAAATATTTCAATTAACAATATTAATTATTCATATAGTACAATTATGCGCATATATTTTTATCATAAAATAATGTAATGGAAATTACATAAAGAATTGATTTAAAAATGCAATTTTTAATATAATAAAAAATAAATAAATTTAAAGTGATGACATTCAAATAATAATTTAGTTATAAAAACTTCCTTTTTAAATTACCGCATCGTGTATGCTGCCAACGTTTTAAAACTTCGTAAATGAATTTCTCACACACTTTTGCAATTCTAAAACTTTCGCAGCAAAACAAAGTTCATTATTAAATTTTGCTATTAGCAAGTTGCAACAAAATTCATAAATGAAATACGCAATAGCTACTAGTTAATAACACGACTATTTGTTACAAAACGAGGACATTTCTTAAATAGAAATGAAAATTTAATTAAGAAACTGTCCGACAGCAAATAGCATTTGAATGTGCGTACACAAGTAAGACGAATTCTTGATTATTTTTATTCTGCATACGCATAAACCGTGTTTTATCCTATCACCAGATTTACCAATGAATCACGCTCGAGATTTTCCTAAGATGAAATTGGTATTTACTGCATTCCATATTTTACTGCGTAAACGATTTATCAATGTGCTTCTCATTTTAATGGTATTTATACAGTATTATTATAGAGCCGATATTAACACGTGCCATCATTCCAATGAAACACGTGCACTGCTCATAACGTGTAGCTAATACAAATTACTTTGTACGAACAAGTACAGTATTGGAACATTTTCAATTAATTTCCGTAACAAGCGAAACCCGTCTACTTGTCTAACATTTTTCGCAATACTTTGGAATGTACGTCAATCTCTTAAAAAAATATAATAAAAATATACTTAATTTTATTGATTATATTCATTCTATTCAAGATTTCGTAATATAATAAACAGAAATTGTAAAATTATTTTATTTATTTTTAGTTGAGTAAAAAAATAATAAAAATATATTAAAAACAGTATCTTCTAGAAAAATGTGACCAATAGTGCCGTCTGCACTCGGATTAAACTAGACAGTGAAAATATGCGAATGATAGTCATAAAAAATGTTTTCTGAATCATCTCATTTTTTTCAGATATTTCAAAGAAATTGTTAAAGCAACTTCTTTTATAATCAATATCAAACTATTAAATAAATCATGCGTATTCTAATATTATTAGTATCATATTTATTGCAATATAACAACAAGATTTCAGACTATATTTATTCGATAAGAAAAAGCACTAATTTTTAATGTAAACCTAAAGTCAAGTGTCTTATAAAAACTTCAATTATATTTAATAATGTTATATTGCAGAGTTTTCACGTAAATCCTCATGCTCTAAGAACGTATAAGAGCATTAGAGACTTAGTTTCAAATTTCTTTGAGAGAACATTGATAAAGGAAAGTTTCCAACTCGCTTCCATCAAGGGGCGAATGGTCATCGTCTCGCGGTTTTCTTGTATTAATGAAATTACACAGTGTAGGTAATACAATATGAAATGCTTTTAAGAGTATCTTTTAAAAAAATGTATTACGGTGGATCGATAGAGTTGTGTAACAAGGTTACGAGAAGGGGTGAACCATTTTCATCCAAGCTATTAATATGACAAAATTTATTTGCATGTTAATAAGTATAATATTGAAATACTTTATAACATCATTTCTAATAAGACAATTTTAATATTAAAACAAATTTATTTTATATCATGATATACAAAAATAATGATCATGTTTTATTATATTATTTTTGTTAGTATTACGAAGTTCTTCCTGCTTATACTATTCAAAATATATTTTTTTATTTAAAATATTTATGTATATTTGTAATTTAATTGATATTTTCAAGATCATATATTTTTAAATAAAAACATAAAATCTAAATAAATGAAAGAATTTTATTGAAGCTTAAGTTTGATTTATAAATAAGACTAAACTGAAATGTAATTACATGTATTTTTATATTATGAAATTATTGAAGTATTAGTACATATAATTAATCTCACATTTTAAATTACTTTTTCTAATATTATTAGAATGTTTATATATTTTGTTTTGATAGCAATAAGTACTTAGAGAGATGATCAACTTATTGTTATAAAACTGTACATAATTATTATTGAATGACCTCGTTTTTGATGGTCATAACCTTCGAACAAGTACTAATAATATAAAACTAAATATTGAGAATTTGTTGTAATAAATCAATTTAAAAATAATGGAATTATTAATTATTTATTAAAGAAAATTATATATGAAATAGGATGTAAAGGTAAGTAAATTCGAGAAAAGTTTGGTTCAGATAAACAAGCGTTGGTCCAAAGATTAATCTGTGCTTCTCAAAAATTAATAAAAATATTTACGCAATTAAATGGTGCTGTGCAACCTTGTATGTTTTTCGCAGTGTCTATATTTACTGCGAAATGTGTTTGTGTGTACGTGCGTGTAGACTGTTTCTTGTAGCGACGAGTAAGTGTTTGAAGGGTAATAGATAATGCAGCATTCGGCGAGACGGGAATCAATGGTGTGAGGTAAAAAGGCTGAAGGTTAATTTTACTTTTTTGGCTGACGGACAATGGCTTCGAACACTCGCGTGGATTCTTCTGGCTTTCTTTTACCGTCGAGTCGAGTGTAAAAATAAAATATATTGTATTTTATATTTAGCTGCAAATGTGTGCGTGCGTAAAAATACGCAATGTGTTGAATAAAAGGTATCCGAATTAAATTTAATCGAGCAAGTGGGCTTTGGATTTTCAAAAATAGTGAAGTAAACAGGCCAAGATTCCGTGCAGGAATCCCAACGTCGTTCGCATTTGAAGGAATGCGCGGACAGGCAATAATAATCGGAAGGAGAAGGAGTAGTGCATTTCTCAAAACTCGAAAATAAACTCTTTATTGTTGAGGCAGGTTACCACCATCCATCCCCCCGGTATTCGATCCGATACAATTACCTGGCGCGCACGTATTTCTGTACCAACTTCATCATATGACCACAAGAATGCTAAGAATTCGGAATCCGTATTTTGTGTATAAATATATACATATACAAACACCTATATATATTTTTCTTCTCTTCTTTTTTCCTGCGAGAAAAATAACCCGGCTTCCAAAATAAGTGTCGCTCCGCATTAATTCGCAAAGAGTATTGAGATTACTGAGGGATACTACTATACAGTTTGATATTGCATGCATATACACTTCGGATTTATTTTCTTTCGAACGGGATTGATGTTCGAAAATAATCGAACCCGGTGTATTTACGGTATGCGATTGCTTGTTGCTACACACACGTCACGAGGCGATTTACAAGAAGATCGCGTAGAAAATACCATTTTTTTTAAACCACGCTATGTTTACTAATTAGGATTTTTAATTAAAATATTTTTGCAGGCTCACGGGTTTATTTGGACTGGCTGTAAACACATTTAATACTCGTATTTACATTTAAAAAGTTATGTTGATAACAATAAGCCGACGGGATTCATATTTTACGTTCATTTAGCTCTCTCGGCCTGTTTTCAATTTTATTCTTGCGAAATTAATATTGTCGACTTGACGCCCTAAATTATTTTTAAATTTCACCGAAGCACAACCGATTTATTTAAAGGTCGATCGATGCTAATGAACTTCAGGTTAAGGTTTTTTTCAGGAATACAAATAATCTGTTCTGCATGCTGTTCTTATTTGGTAATAAGAAAAAGACGACTAATATCTCAACAACGCGGATTATTGTACAAGTTCTAGAGATTCCGCATTTCTTAATAACGTTCGATAGAATTGACGTCAGGTTATAAAAAAAATAATTTTATATTTGCCAACTGACCTTTATCTTTGTCTGCATCCTTTCGACTGGTGTCGAAAATACCAGTTGTGAGCGCTTTCCTCTTCAATAAATAAGGTCTCCTTTTCTTCGGTACAACAACCACATTATCTAAAACAAATTAAATTGATTATCGATTTATCATCTTTGCAACTTAACAACTATTTTTTAAGGCAAACAGGATCATTTAATCAATATTGAAAAATATTGGCAGACTTACCAGAAGGTACTTTAACGGTGACACCAAGATTCAGAGCTTGTAATTTATCTAAAGCAACTTTCTGAAGGATTTTCCTCTCAACATCGCTGAGTTGTTGCAGCGTCGTATCTGCTAGGATAACCTGCTTTCCAGTAACACTAGTCCATATGCAAGAACCCTGAAAATATCAAATACAATGTTTTTATTCAATTACAAACATTATTAATCTGTTAATATGTGAAGTCATTTAATTATGAATTTTAATATATTTAACTACACTGACATTTAACCGGTCATATATTTGGTCATGTCTCTAGAGATCTACTTTACATATTATGTCTATCCTCGAATTGCTTCATTTGCATTCTATGCATAATACTGATTCACAAAAGGTGATGATTATCCCGGATGTTAGACCCTAACATTTCCCACCAGATAAATTATTCATAATCTAACATAAACCAACGAAGCCAGTAAAGATAAACTTAAAGTAGCTAATAATTAATTAAAAATTATCCCACATCATTTTTACAGTACAGCAATATCTCGCATAGTTCAGCTTCGAACAGTCTGAATTCAATCTATTGTAATCCGCTTTGAAAATTTCAAAACAAACTAAATTTTAAAGAAGCAATATTAATATAAATTAAAAAAATATATTTTTTATACATAAAGGATTTATTTTTTACAGCTGAATTATTTATTTATAATATTTCAATATTATTTCTAAAGCTAATAATTGTAAAAATTTCAAACTTTATTAAAATTAAAATATTAACAATTTAGAAACGTTATAAATAACTAAATTAATCCAGTTGCATCTAATTCAAAATATGCAGATGTAAAGGAAACAAGTACTTTTTTTTAGCAGTGACTACCACATTTTCAACGCACGTCAATACATTAAAGAAACACTACAAAACATGTTCCCATTTTTATTTTGAAAAGACAAAGTGGTGATGATCAAAGGAAAATCGCAATAACGACAAGTGCTCTTGCGTTGGAATGCATATTGCAATTGTTTTCTAAACAAACATGTGCAGAATTTAAAAAGTGAGCAAAATTTGAATAATGTATTATATAAATAAAATATTGTGGCGAAAATACTTATGGTTCAGCATCCGTTTTCAATGATTTTATTATTGATTCAAATTAAAAATATGTACTTATTTTTGTTTACAAACTTCATTAACAAAATATAAACTATAAGTAGAAATATCTCGAAAGTATTATGAAGAATTTTGTAAAATTGATGACGGAAATTTATCTGAAAATTTATTAATAATGCAGATCCAAATGTTCTCGAATAAATGAAGCAAAAGCTTCCTAAAAAATATTGATGTGATTTTTTAAATATGATAACTTTTTTGGTGGATGGAACTGACCTTCAATATTTTATTATGTCATATTAGAGTGATATTATAAGAACGTTTATATTTTGAATATAAAGCGCCAACTGCGGTACCACCTACGACGTGACTTCAAGATATAATTAAACTTCTAAAATAATGTGTACAAATTCATAATTTTGATGGAAGTAGCCATCATTCAGAACGTTAAAGAATACAGACAACCACTTGTCGACTTGTTTTATTATCTGACATCGCGTAATGATTCATACAGTTAGTAAGAAAATATTCTATGATTCATATTTTTTTTTGTATCTGTCGACCAATAAAAAAATGTTGAATAGATATAGAATATTGCTAAAAATACCCAGTTGTCTAGTGCGTGCGAGATTTTTGAACTTATCTCGACGATTCTTTAATGTACTTGGAAGAGAGATGAGAAAAAAATAATAAAACAACTCGCAATTGCATTACAGTAAATATGTTTTCATTTTCTCGACACGTTCAGCATTCGAAGCGCGCCAATAGCTGGAACAAATTGCGTTTCATCCTCTCAGATGGATGAATCCCAGACAATTGAGTTGTACAGACTGAATCTGAATCGAATGGAATGAGCAGAAGGTGTCGAGTACACTGGGCCGTGTAATGCAATTGTGCAGATTTTCAGGACTCACGCATCTATCTATATTCGCGACATTCATCAGCAAATGTCGCGTAAGCAAACCGATTTGGCATTCTACAATTTTTCACTTTGCGATATTATTTTGTGACGAAGCCAAAGGAAAGAATTAAATGTACTTTATTTATAAAATGATGAAATACCGGGGCCCGATTTACGGCATGAATTAGATCGGAAGAAGATTTGCCAAAGCAATTTCAATTTAAATGGATGACTTATTCAATGCATGGTTTGTCACTTGACATTTGCTCTTTATATTTAAATGAGATTTGGGAAGTTACAATTGGAATTTTATATTAAAATTTCTACAGTCCGGAGTTTAATGAAAAAGTTTTCTCTCTTTTTATCCTCCTTCCATAGTTTCTTGTGGTTTGCATGATTAGTATTTAATAAATTTAAATTTGGGAAATTGTTCTTAAAATTATATTATTTATTAGGTGATTATTATTTATTTTGCAGGTGAGAAAAAGTCTTAAAGTCTTAATTTATATTCATGAGATATAAAAAATTATAATTGGAATTGTATAAAATAACATTTTTTCTACTCAAGCTTTTAATACAAAAACTATTTACTATATTTGTGAGAAGTACTCTATTTGCAATAAATATTAGTTATTAATGTTGAGGAAAATATTTTATTTTATATGAATTGCTTATGCGTTATGTAATAAAAAAAGTAGGTAGTAAAAATAAATTTATATGAATATATAAATGACAAAAAATAAATATATATTTATACGGCATATTGGAAAAAATAAATGCGCTTAAAGTCTTGGACTGACATCCTCCAGCTTGATCCATCCAAGAGCAAATATTGAGCTTTTTTCAATGCAATGTCCGGTGTGCGGGTTTCGAGAAAATTTCATCCGGCCTTCAAGAAGATTCCAGAAAGCCTAATAATCCTACTTTGTGCATCCGAGAATCTAATGGTCCGAGCGAAAATAGGAAATACCCCCGATTTTATCGGTAACAAAAAAAAAGTCTACACGTCCTCCGAATAATAAAACACGCATTTTTTTTTACTACAAAAGCAGCATTGCTGTAAGCTTTCAGGAAGATTATTTATAAAACGGTTGTTTCGTAAAAGCGGACGAAAAAATATGCGGCAAGGTAAAAAGGAGCAATCTACAAATGTCTAGTTATTTTCAAATAATTGAAGGCCGCTTTTAACGCGACGACCTACACTAATTCAAAAGACGAGAGTCTATAGACGTTGCCTTTAAAAAAGTATAAGAATCGATCGCTGTGTGTACCTGATCATTTTAATCATCTCTGATGGCTTTGTGAGGGAGGGTGGAAATAATAATAGCTGCAGGGAAAATATTAATTAGTTGTCAGGCGACTTCATAAACTGCTTATATTTTTCTGTACTGATTCTTGTAGGATTTTTTACGTTATTCCACTGAAGTTCTGAACTCATTTCCCGGAATACAAACTACACCCCAACCCTCGTTTATGATTACGCAATAACAAAGTATTGATTGAAATGTCAACGTTATTTTCGTCGCGCATGAACAAGTCCATTATTTGCAGTAATCATTTAAAAATGTACACAAATCAGGAATTAAATGTTCCCATTCATCGTGATAATAATAAATATGCAAGTTATTTTCTTCGCTTAAAACATGCACTACTCCTACGTCAAGCGTTATTTCACAAAAGTGGGTCTTGTTTCTAAAGCTAAAAGTGTAAATCGTCGCATGGCTGTATATTTACATTGACTTATTTCTATATAATAATAATAAATATGAGAAACAATTGCGGCAGCTGGAAACACTAAATAGTCTGTATAAATAGCTCGCGCCAGTGTTGTCAGCATTAATTTTTCCCGTTTTCTTTTAAATCAAAAATAAATCGTTGAGAAATATTCACCACCTATGCTTTAAAATCTTCTGCTTGAAAAAAGAAATGCACAAATAATCTCATTCCCTGAAACGAACTCGAGGAAAACATTTTCAAATGGCGGATCCTATTACCGCGAAAATTGCGTAATTCTGCGAGCGTAATCCAATTGGAGTACAGCTTGTCCGCATCGGTACGAAGACTTAACAAGCCAACAAAAAAAGACGGACGAACGAGACTGGAAGCAAAGCGCGCTAATCTTCTTGATGCGATTAACGTTTGTTCTTTGGCCGAGAACGTAAAAAAAAGGAAGAAAGAAGAGTTGTAGAGTCTCCCCTCGTCTTCTTCAAATCTTTCACAGAGATATCCGAAAATAAACCATATTTGTTTATTTTGTTTCGTTCTTTTTATAGTGAGTAGAGTACGAAATTAGAATCTTGTGAAATTTTGTTCGAATTTAACACGTAAATTTTATTTTACTTATCTTTTTTTCTTATTCTTATTTTCGCTGCGCATTCTACTTTGCAATCATAATTTTCAATTTTCGCCGCTTCTCATATAAAACAAACGAAAAATGAATCCAATCCCGCTTTGTTGTGTTAACGAAGAGCCATTTTTAAATCATCGTGGTCTTCCGTTATATCCAATAGTTATTATCACTTGAAACACTACACATGCTTACAATGAAATAGTATTAATGAAGTACAAATGAAATTGTACGTACGTTTTTTTTTAAATGTTTACTGAAAAAGCAGTTTCACCATTAACTGAAAGATTATTAACTGAATTATTAAGACATGTATGTAAGCATTGAGCAAAGTCTCCGACGATAGAAAAGCTCGTCTAATATCATTATTATAGCGATAATACCAAATTACGTGTTCATCGCTTTTTATGTTTATTGCTAAACACTCGGAATTCGGACTGCATCTGAAGATTAGCCTGGAATTGGGCTTTCCATTTAGACATATTGCATTCCCACTCACATTAAGTTTTAGTACATTTCGCTCCGCAATTTCAGCATTATTGTCTATGGTAATAACTAATCGGACTTCATCGGCTCCATTAAACATGTCTAGTGCAACTTCCAATTACATTATAATCTACATTTTAATCTCTCAATTAACTAAGTGCTTATTTATTGCAAATTATTTCTTATGAATTAATACTCTTCGGTATAATCAAGAAAATATGTTGAAATATCTTATGGAAATATAATACTAAATATTTATAAACTATATAAGTCGAATACAATGTAAGATAAGTTTATTCAAAAAAACAGTGTTAGCAATACTAATCATCTAATTTGATATATATGCCTACATCTTTGCTACAAATAATATCATTGATAGAAAAGTACTATTAATTACTAAATAATTACTTAGTAACTAAATAAATTATATTTTTCATCATTCATATGTACTTACTAAATATTTACAAACTATATAAGTCGAATACAATATGTGAGATTGGTTTATTCAAAAAAACAGTGTTAACTATCATATAATTTGATATATTTTTACAACAAATTTTATCATTGATAGAAAAGTACTATTAATTACTTAATTACTCAGTAATGATGATAAATTTGAGATTGAATCAGAAATTTTGTCATGCTTTTTTACTATAATTCATGTTTCAAATTATTATATTAACTTCAACATTTTTTATAATAAGTTATTTTTTATTAACTTTTGATTAACAGCACAGTACAGATTCGATCTATCCGGATTCACTATAATCCGGTTTGAAATTTAAAAACAAACGAATTTTAATTGAAAAAAAAAAATTATCATTATCATATCTTGCATGGTTTATTTTTGTATGTATTTAGTTCGGTTTCAAACAATCCGGGATATTAGTGGAACCGCTTAACCGCACTATGCGAGGTATTGCTGTATTATATAATATATTTGAACGTAATTTGTATTAACTATTATAATTTAATCTCTACATTAATAATTGTTTACATAGAATTTGAATAATTGAATGAAGAAAATTGCAATATATTTAACTTCTATAAATATACTAGAAATATTTAGGTTACAAAGTTTTGTAGAATGTGACTCAAAATTTATTTGATATAAGTTCTATATATTAAATATATTTATATGAATAATGAAGAAGAAAATATTGTAATAAATAAAACTTATGTAATTATGCAAATTTTGAATATTATAATATTAAATATAATTGAAAACTTTAGTTTAAAAAAAATGTAAAAAATATACTCGCATATGAAAAGTTTCACATAAAATTTTTTCAGAAACTTAACAAACAGATTTTTAAAAGCATATTTTCTAAATCAAGAAAATAAATACACAGACGCCATCTGTTATGACACGAGAGAGATTAATGATAGTTACAGAGAAAAAAAAAGAAGCGATATTAAAACAAATATCCAGCAAATATTCGATAAATTTAGATTAATGAACGCTGTGTGTGTTAATTGTGAATTGTAGCTACGATCCGAGCTGAGCTCTCTGTATCTTTGTGCTGAAATTATTTCAGCTTTGCGAGAGGTTGGCGTAATAGAAAATGTAAAGCTATGTAGAAATTTACATAAATATTTAAAGCGATTAAAATAAACAGTGTAGGTTTATGTTTAATAGTTAAATTTTAAAGTTATGTATAGTATTTTCACTTATAAACACGCGCGTGTTCAGTTTAATACAATATATTTTAAATCGGAACTCTAATAATTCTCGTTTTCGGAGAGCCGCTGCATCTATTAAGTTTGTAACTTAGTGGTGTTTAGGTGTAGTAAAATCAATTATGTATTATGGATAATTTAGTTGTAGACATTTGTATTATTTGAGAATGATATGTATAATTTCGGCATTTGAATTAAATAAGAACGATGGATGACTGGACCCCGTTCGACGCGTTATTTAAAAGACTATACACAAAAATAGAATTCACCATAAACAAATGGTCTATTACAAAATAAATTTCTTTTAAAAATATATTTTTCTCATTAATTTTATTTTATTTACGACCTTCAACCAAACTATTTAGATTTTCTAAAAGCAAAACAGAAGCATGGTAGAAGAAGCATGTTACCTTTGGGGTCCAAGTGGACGGCTGCTGGGCAGTCCGGGATTGGCTCTTCGAGCGTTTGAAGATTGTCTTGGCCATGAGCCGACTTCCATGGTGGACAACGCTGGAAGAGGACTTGGACTTTTGCATGGCCAATCCTGCTGAAGATTTATCATGAGAATGTTTGTTTAAGAGGTGCGATAGAAATGAATGGGATTTAGAGGTCGGGGAGCTGGGATGGGTTTCCTCCGTTGGGTTGCTAGAATCAAGAACACTCTCGAACTTCAAATCGCGATACGTTAAAATCCATTCTTCATTCGTTTGGCAGCCCTTGTTTAGTCCGTCATCGTCGCCCGGCTTCGTGATTTCGCCTTTCGCTTTGATATTCCGCAAATTCCGGTCGTAGTTTACACGCTTGAACCGATCTACTTTATCCGAATCCGCACTTTTCTTCCGGGCCATCCGCAAATACCGCTTTATTGTATCACTCACTGATTGCGATACATCGTCATGGTCGACACTGCTCTTCCGCCTGGAGCCTGAGGGCCGGGAATCACGCTCCTCTTCCTCCCTTTCCGCCACTAACTTTTTGTATTCCTCTTCGATTTTACACAAATCTTCATCGGGGATTGGATCTGTCTGAATGCCGCTGTCTACATAGACGGGTTCGACACTTTCACCCTGTATTTCGATTAACGGCGGTGGAACCGATTTCCTGTAATCGCTCATATCTTGCTTATTTTTTGTGCTCCTCAGCATCGATTGGTCCCATACATAATTAGGTGGTGTATAGCTGTAATCGCGTCTACCCTTAAAACCCCTCGTTTGCCTTAAGTCGAAATATAGTTTTTGCAGGGCTTTTCTATTTGTGAGTAAGTCTGATATGATTCTGTCTCTACTCACGTTTTGACTGAAATATCTATTCAACGTTTCGGTAAGGGACTTTTTCAGATGATCCCCTTCGAAGTGGACGTTTTCGCGCTTTGGAGATAATTTGCGTTCGGTTTGAACAGGAATGTGTGTAATTAAGTGTTGTTGCAATTTGTCAATTAGCATTTGATAGTCGAAATTCTTCACCGATTCTCCTTCGGATATTTTCAGATAAGTTTCTAGCATATTTACCAGCATCGATTCATCGTCGTCTTCTTGCGTGGGTGTGTTAAAAGCAGACTTAGTTCTTGGAGTAGATGGAGAGGGTGAATTTAAAAAATCATATTTCATTTTTTGTATGTCGAAGCGACCTCCTGATGTTGACGCATACAATGGTAAGTCTTTAGGCCTCTGTGGTTTAATATCATCGACTTCATCAGCGGAGCATGCTTTGCGGCAGCTTCCGCCTTTTCGCCGGTCTTTTCGTTTCTTTCGGAATCCCAAAGCTCCCGGATAAGAGTTTTTGCGCCAGAGGAGAAACCTCGGCTCTTTCTTACATACCTCCTGGAAGTAGGATTCGATTCGAGGGACGTCTTCAGGGCGGTTTTGCGCCCCATCTGGTATTAACTTTCGACCAGCGTCTGCCATGTACCTCCACGTTTTCCTGGTGAGAAGCCATCGTTCCTTCGGTTTTTTAATCTTACGTTTCGGCGGCAAATCAAACTGAATCTCAGAGCTCTCCGTCGAGGCGCTTTTTATTAGTTTCTGTCTGCGTTTTATCATGCGCTCGGCCATTATTACAAAAGAATTTCTATTTTAACAATTGACCAGTATTCATTTTTAATTTCATAATTCACCTGCTGCTCAAATATGCGCACCTGGCATATTACCAATTAATCTGGCCGCACGAAGATTCTTCGACCCTTCCGCCGATCCTCGAATACCAGCTTTTTTTTTATATATTAATAATACGTATTTATTTGTTGTATGTCGGATTTGTTGGTTTTGGCATTTTTGTGGGTGAGTGTGTGCTGCCGCTATTCGTAACTTTGCGTGGGCCAGAAGGTCTACATCACGGGATTTTATAATAATTGGCTTCTGCAATTCGTAATTCCATCAGGCCATAAACTCTTAAACACTCACTGACTTTATCATCTCGCGAAAACTCAAACCACGAACGGCAAATAAGAAGTTCTTCTTAATCATATTTCCCGAAATGTGCGCGATCACCTTAAGTCCACTTTGCTGGCCACTCTACTGCCACGGTACAGTAGCAGGCAGCCACTTCGAAACAAAAATATCCTATTTGGCAAGAGACACCCAACTGGCTAGACTGAAATTAGCAAGTACTGTGAGGATTATATCTTGCTCATTTCTCTGAATTTCAGACTACCTGATGCACACATCTGACTCCCTTCTTTATTTATCCTTTTACATTACTAATAGCAAATTAATCGATTGCGGACAACTGCCGTTAACAACTTCAACGCATGTTCAAGCACTGCTTTCAACTTTATTTCGCTTATACATATTTTTTTTACTACTTCTTTTAAATAACAAGATGAATACACCGTGCAAATATGTCAGATGCGATATATCAACAAATTCTTAAGCATGAGACTTCCAGAGATAAATCAAGTTAGCCAGTATACAATTCTAGGTATTGTTTTACCTTTTGGACGATAAAAAAATAATTGCGACTATTAAAGTATTAATAGCAACAGCATAGCATATAGTAATACTAATATTATGGCTACAATCGTAAACCGAAGAAATTTTATGTTCGGCTTTTGGATTATTACGTCAGTCTGGACATTTTCGGGTTGAACGATGGAAATCGATTGTTTACCACCAGCACACCTGTAAGTTTATACGCTCAATACTAAACTGAACTATACATATTATTATACTATTAAAACAATTTCAGATTTTCATCATTTAAAACATTTTTAATTATTGATATTGATTCTGGTTTTCGTATTAATCAGAAAAAAATAATTTGCAAGTCACTATGTTAAAGGACGTACGTTTTAGCATTATAGCGGGGCGGGGCGGCCTTACAGTAAGTGTCTAAATTATTAGTCTCGACGTTAAGCAGGGTTAAGATGTATTTATACATCAATTTATAACGTTCTATTGCTATTTATTTATGGACTATTTTTTACTTGCCAAAAAAATTTACTAACAAGACAATACATTTTTTTCATATATAAGAATATAAGACATTTTTTATCGTTATGATCTAATTTATTACATTATTATGTAATATTTTACTTTAAATGCAATAATCACATATGTATCATTATAATATTATTTATAGAATAACTAACTAATAAAACATGACATAATTAATAAAATATCACACCGAGTGCATAGTATTATTCTACAATTGAAAAAAATAAATGAGTTATCAAAAATTATTAATAATATTATTGTAAAACAATTAAATTGTTTAAAAATGTCAGTTTTTAGAGTAAAGAAAGTAAAAATGATGAAGTGATTGAGTTCATTTCTTGGAATAAGCATTTTTCGCCAGCCTTCAACAATTTCACACAGTAGGCGGAAACGAGCTTTCATAATATAAGCGGTGAACGATTCTTTCAGGAGTCAGCAAACATTTCTTAACGACTTTTTAATATTTCATTTTTTTTGCGGTTGAAAAGATGTAGAAAAAGAAACACGAATTTAATATAGTGAAAAGATTTCTTCAGAAAATAATGTTTGTTCAGGGAAAATTTAATATTAGCTTCTTTTATAATTTTAATATATCCTATAATAATATATTAATTTACTGCATACAAAATAAGTAAAATATTATGTAAAATGATTTGTATTCCTATTAGTAAGATTTCTTAGTGGTTAATAATTATTTAAAAAAAACTAATTTAATGACTAAACTATGATAGAAATATTAACTCAAATTAATTTAGAATAATAAAATTACTCGAATAAAAGTATAAAAGATTTTATAATCAATATGTAAGAAATATAAAACTTTTGCAAAACGAAAAAATAACTAAAAAAAAATATTTATTTATTTTTAAATATTGATGTGATGTAATCAGAAAAATAACAACACAAAAAATGGTTTTTAAAGTAAATCTATAATTATTATAACACATGTACACTAATTAATTTATTGCTTTGAATCAGATGTAATATTCTGTGTAAACGTTATAAAATTATATTAATTTTCATGCATAATGTAGTTGCGGCAAATATCCATTAAATATTAATTGTTAAATTAAAATAACTTAAATTTCAAATAAATTTACTAAATAACAATAAAAAATAAATCTTTTTAAAGTGCAATCTAGTGAATGTAATAATTATTGCATGATAACTATTTAATGAAAATAAATTTATATAACTAAGTTTATGAATCCAAAATAATATTTAACATTTTTAAATATATTGTGGAGAAATTGAAACAAACATAATGTAATAAAATAATTATAGTTCATTTAGATAAAATTACGCAATAAATATACCAAAAGGCACGCTTTATAATGAAAATCAACTACTTTTAAAGTGCTATAAAAAATAATATAAATTAGACAACAAAAATTTAAACCATAAATCTGAATAATATTTAACTAAAGGGCTATCGACTTTACGCTTTGTACTTAAAGTACTATTAATATATATCATTTTTGATATTAGTTAAGTTAGTAAAAAATAGTTAATTTATAAATTACAATAACTATAAATCTTAAAGCATATATTTTTATAAAATGCATTTTTCTTACATTATTGTTCCAACATATTATTTTTTGGAAATATAAGAAATAATTTATTATACACTATTATTTCGCTAAATATAAATTGAAATAAAAGTTGATAACTTTAAAGTAATATATTATAAATAAAATATACTACAAACTAAATTATATTTTTTTATATAATATAAATGATAATTACATAAATGCCGGAAATAATGATAAAATAATGATTGTAATAAATTTATGATGATAATTAATAATGTTGCGAATATGTTCAGTTTGAATAAATTTATAGTAAAGAGAACATAATTCATTTAGTAATAATATAAAAATATTTTTTTGTAGAATTAGATAATACAGTGCTTCCTGTATGGTGACTTATATCGTTTGCTTGACAAATGTCTGTAATTAATCAAAACCACATAAAGTTCAATATAAAAGGAAGAACGAAATGGCTGAGTTTAAAATAATGTTAAATATAATTGACCGTCGATTAAAATTAGCATCTGGAATAAAATTAAAGGTAGCCTACATTCCAATATTAGCCGGTTTATTAATAATACCGTGCATTTAAATATAGCATTCCTGAAATGCGGTAGCGACGAACACCTAGTGACATCTACTGCTTAATGCTGAAAAATTTCAGGTTTTCAGCGCATAACATGGATGGCAGCACTTCGGTCTCCTCCGTCAAGCATCTATTTTTAAACGGTTTTCAAAAAATTCAAACAGTCCGGCACGTTGCATTGCACATATACTTTTCAGTGACGTCAATGACGACATTTAATTATATTTATATATATTTTCAGGCGCGACAATGATTTACTGCACATCGTTATTTCTAATATTATGAAATCGAAACGTACTCTTTTCCGTATATTCTGAAATTTGTTGGAAATATTTTAAACGATCCGTATTTACTAAATGAAATGCATTTTTTCTGTTTTTTTTTTAGAAATTGCAATAACAACATTCTCTTTTTTTAAACATATTTAACTATTTAATTAAGAAATGCTTAAAAGTGAAAAATGGTTGTAATAACACCCAATAAATTAGAAATGAAGTTATCAATCATTAAGTTTCGAAAATATCGACAAAAAAAATGTTACAATTTTATGAAATGCAGAAAATGTTTTTTTTAGTGGCAGATTTAGACAACTTTGTTAGCGACGAAGACAAAAAAATGAAGATAACAATATAGAAAATCTTGATAAAAAGAGTTTAAAAGCGCAAAATACTTGTATTGGAAGAAGAAAATAATACCTAATAAATTAGAAATGAAGTTATCCAAGTGGCTCAATCAATAAGTTTCGAAAACATTGACGAACAAAATGTTACCAATTTAATAAATGCAGAAAATATGTTTATTCGCAGATTTATAAAACTTTGTTAGCGACGAAGACAAAAAGAAAATGAAGATACACTATAGAAAGTCTTTATAAAAAGAAATGCTTAAAAGCGCAAAGTTGTTGTACTAGAAGAAGAAAATAACACGCTATAAATTAGAAATGAAGTTATCCATATGTCTCAATCAATAAGTTTCGAAAATATCAACGAAGAAAATGTTAATGAAATTTTAGTAAATGCAGAAATTTTTTTTATAAAAAGATTTTTATTTTTCTTTAGTCAAATGATCTTGATGTTATTATTGTTATACGAAAATTTAACACTTTAAAGCTTTACACTTATATTTTTTAATAAGTTTTCACTTTGTAAGTTGACTAATATAATTTTCTTTATTCTTTTATATCTTCATTCTGCCTATAGTTCACCTCTAAAACGAAGTTTCGCATAACTAAGTTATTTTGTATCAAATTTAAAATTTGATAAAAAAATCCATATAAAAATAATATAACATTTTCTTAATAATGTTTTAATGTTAAATTATTAAAATGTTTTCAATTGTAACTGTAACTGAGTTTGTTAGTAGGTTTCACTCATAACAATGTAAAATTCTGTTTATAAATGTCAAATATGTTCTGGCCATTTCATCGCCTCTAAAACGAAATTTTGCATAACTAAATTATTTTGTGGAATGATGTATTATGTATGACTGTATAACAATTTAGCTCTTAAAATTACCAAAAAAATCCAAATAATAATATAACATTTTCTTAATGATGATTTAATGATAAATTATTAAAATGTTTTCAATTGTAACTGTAACTTAGTTTGTTAGTAGGTTTCACTCATAACAATTTAAAATTATGTTTATTAATGTCAAATATACAGAAAATACTCTCACTTACAAGAAAGTGTAATTACTAAGATTATAAAAAGTACAAGATACTCATGTAAGTGATAATCGTACCACAAGTTGCTAACTTTCGTAATTTGTATAAACCAGTTGAAACCATTTGAAACCAGTTGAAAGTATATTATTTTAGCATATTTCTTACGCACAATTTTATTAATTTAGGGCAATATTTATACGATAATTATAAATAAAATCAAATATATAATATATCAAATATATAAAATCAAATATATAATATACTTTGTAATATTTAAACATTTATGAACATTTTATTATTTAAATAATTTTCTATTGTAATAATAAAATTTAAATTGGTCAATAGCCCTTTGTATGTAAACTGCAATACGTTTTGTCTATTATTATTAAAATGCAATTAATCATTAAAAAAAACTCGTTTATAAAATAACCAAAAAATATCATATTGTTTTATTATATTAATAAATATGCCTATCATTAAAAAAACGATGAATTTTATATCACACACATTAGTAATATCATTTAAGAAATAATCAACAAATCAAAAAAAATAGACTATTAATTCTTTGAACGAAAAAATATTTTAATTTAACAAAATATTGTTTTTTGCGATACAAAAGTCTGCTTTTTCTATAATTTTGAGGTATACGGACTGTTTGAAACGGGACTAATAAAAAAATTAAATACATAAAGATAAATAAACCATTAAAAAAGAGACTTGATTATACAATCAAGTGAGAAAATCTATTATTTAAGATTAATTTTTATTTTGCTCAATTTAATTATTAATATTTTAATTATAGTAAATCAGGACTAATTGAAGCAAAGTATTGCTATCATATATAAGATAAAGTAATAACAGTATGATTTTTTTATATATTTATTTTCATACCAAAAGCTTCTAAGGATTCAATTATAAAATTAATTTGAAAGCCAAATCAAAATATATTTGAAGATATAAACTTTGTTTCATTGATTCTACATTTATCTGATTAGTACAGATCTCTATTGTAGTTGTATTCTATTTTTAAATTGGCCTTTAATAATTCACACGTGGGATGTAATATAAGCAAGTCCACTCATTGAAATGACAACGTAACGCTTTAATTGACGCACCTTGCATATCTCATGTAAATTAGTTAGTATTTAATATAGGCATTAATTAATAATTTTATATAATTTTAAAATATCATAGAAATGGTGGAATTAAATAAAATTAATAAAATAATATAAATCAAATTAAATATTTGAAAAAATTTAATTATTTATAGATTTTTTCTGTGTGTTTTTAGTAAAAAAAAGCAGTTTACGAAACTCTACTTTTAGCCTGAGATTTGTTTTTATTTTTATTTAGTATGCCTGAACGAATATTATTTTTTCAGTTTTATTTCGTGTTTTTCAAATGAAACAGAAATAGTAAATATCACGATCCTATTAATAATTTCGCACGGATACACTGAAAACACGTAGACATCTTAAAAATTATGAAAATTCTTATTCATTTCGAGTCCAAAGAAATCATCAGAATTTGTAAAGATAGTGCTGATATGTATATAAATGGATCTTCGTATCTTTTTGCCTAGGAACGATGTCCCTGAGAAATCACACGGTATTGATTTAAAATAAAACACTGTAAAATGTCCCTGGCGCATGCCGATTAATTCATTGCCAACCTGGGCAGTTCTAAATTACGTAGCAAATACAAAATGTGTCCATATGTTTAAGATAATTCATTTGAATTATATGATTTAATATAAGAAAATGTGCATATCATTAAAATGTTAATTGTGATTATTTTGATATGCTAAAAATGTACATAGAAATTATTTTAAATTTTAATTAGTAAAAGTTTATTGTATTTTGTAATAATGAACATTAATAATAAATCAAAAAATTCATAATAAAGTCTGCAGTCTTTTTTGCACATTTTTCTAACAAAAATAAAATTTAGCAAGAAATTATTTATTGGACAAAAATACTGAGGACAATTGCTCATTTCATATAAACTACAATAAATTTTGTCTAATACTAATATTTGTTGTTTATTCAATTTTATATTATTACATCCTCGAAATTACAAAAGTTTATAGTTTCCCATATTTCTAAGCCGTTTGGTCCTAAATGGGTCATTTATTTTTAAATTTCATATTTTACTAAAATTTTCTAATGCAAACAAAATCATCAATATTAATTATTTATAGCTAAATATTTATATCTCCCAGTGGTTAGAATTATCTGAAAAAAAAAACGCCAAGTATTTGCGGTTTTGTAAATATTACAGAAAATTTCAGGATTAAACTCGTAATAATTGAATGAAGATAAACTGGTTTAAAGTAAAGTAATTCAAAAACCTTAAAGATATTAATAAATTAGAAAATATACATTTAAATAAAAACTTCAAAATGTACAAAATATTCAAATTATTTATAAAAAAAATACTTTTAAATATTACCTAAAGAAATATCTTAAGAAACCAAAAAAAATAATGATAACTGTATAAAAGATAACGTGTATATAATTTATTTTAAATCTCAGTAATTAAACTAATTATATTTTTTTTATAATTAATATTTTGTCATACATTTTTGCTATAACTTGTAAATAATATATAAAGATTTTATATGTGAATGAAAATCTTCAATATAAATTATAAAATATTATAGTTGTGTTCATATTGAATAATCATTGAATATTTATGTGTACGTGATTTAAATATACAAAAATTTATTGCCAGTCATTCTCACTAATAAAAATTAAAATTGGTTTATTTACATTTTATTTAAAAACACTATTACCCAACGCATCCGCCATTCTATAGCCGGAAAGTATAAATTGTAATATCAAAAAGGAATTAAAATAATGATTTGTTGTATTATATTTCTTTAAATCAACTACAATCTTTTAATAGAAATAATCACAATAAATATACTGAAATATATTTTTACTCATGTTCCTGTAGTTTAGGAATCGGGAAACTTTTTGAACTATTACCTCAAAATATTTTTATTTTTTTTTCCGTTGATTTAATGATGTCAAATTCCAAATATATTTATATGTAATAAGTGGTTGATATGTAATTATTATTAATTTAGATTAAGTTTGGTTCAACTTCCTGAGCGTGAAATAACTCAGATGCTATAATTGATATATTCATAAATCTATATTAATATTTTAAAAATAATTGTAAATAATAATTGTTTTGATTATTTTCTAAATTACTAAATATCTCTATAAGAATATAAACTAGTTAAATTATATACAAATATTTTGATAATTTTGAAAAAACTTTGCAGTTTCAACATGAATTGACACGATATCATGAATCAACCTTCTGATTTTTCACATTTATAGTATATATTTGTAAATGATTCGTTTTAACTCGGATTCTTCAGGAACAAAATCTAAATGCAGATTTGACTTTTTACAGAATTTCAATACATTAATAATGTACTAATAAATGCATGTTTTTATGTAGATTTTATACATTTTCATATGTTATTTTTTTTAAGTAATTTAATACAAACTCTTCATTAAAAAATAAAGTTAAAAAATGTTCACTATGTATGAAATCTAATGTATATTTTCTCTAGATTTAATCAATTTTCACTACTTCAGATCAGATTGAAATGATTCAATTATTTTATTAGTATCTAACATTTAGAATCACGTTTTGTATGAATTTCAGTTCTATTTTTTTTCTTTCCAATTTACCAGGAACCTTATAAATCGAAATTATTATTTACTATTAGAAATAGACCTTTGGTCAATAGCACTTTGAAACAGTTATATCAGTGATTCCCAAAGTGTGCGCCGCGGTGCCGTCATAAGGGCGCCGCGTAATCGCTTTTAAAAAGGAAAGATTTCCAATTTTTCAAGAAAGTCAAAAATTTAGAAAAAAAAATCTGATGTATTGATTATTTAGGGAGCCGCAAACCAAAAAAGATTTGAAACCTCTGAGTTATATTATTATATTTTTGTTTATATTAATATTGTTGAATAAATATTATTTTTGTTAATATATGCAATAAATATAATTATCATTTTATTAAAATAAATTATTGTAGATATACTTACAAAATACTATTGACAGCAGTATTTCCGCTTTATTAGTTAATTTATTAACTATTTTAAATATATCACTAACTTATTTAGTATTAGCATTAATGTTACAATACTAGATCCTAATGTCTTAAGAAACAATGTAAAATATATACCAGAAACTGTTAACTTGTTCATTCTTAAGATTGACATTTTTCAATAATAAGTTTTGTCAACTATTGGCAATCGACCGCGATCTCAAATTATAATTGAATGAGTGAGTACTATTTTTTGCCAACCCTCGTAATAGGAAATACCATATGTACTACTACAATTACAATTCTTAATATCTTCAGTTTTACTAAAAAAAAGAACTTATAATTTGTTAATTATAAATTACATGTTTGATATTGCACAGTCGTATTTTTTTAAATTTTGTTAATAATAGTTAAGCAAGGTATGTCTCGGATTGTATTTGGATGGGTCAGTGCTATATTTTGACAACCCTCGTAACAGGAATTCCCATTTATACTGCTACTATAAATACTATTCTTAATGATTCTAGAACTAAGATTAATAATAGTATTTATAAAACTATTTGAAAAATTCGATTTGGAATTGCATATAACAAATACAATTTTATTTCCTTGTTATTTACATATTCTATTTATATGCGTATTTTAGTTTCATTTTTATTGTTAAATGGTACACATTTAGAAAATTTGTAAACTTGACAAACCATGGAGCTTCTTGGCGCAATTTCAAAAAACCGACGCAAATATACAATGAAAATACTGCAATTTTGAAACAAGAAATATAGCAACTAGCATCTAGAAAATCTGTACTTCTTTAGAAAACAAAAAGCGTGCGTCCGAGCAGCTAATTTCTTCATCTACCGCTACGCAGAAAAAAAAATATTGAGAGACTCGAGAAACTATTTTTAAAATTACAAGGAAAACCGTGCGCGAGTGAAAACCCAAAAAGCGATCACGCTTATCACGAAGCACACTAATTTACAGGTTTTACTGAAATCTTAATATAACTCGAAGTTACTAAGCGTATTTTAATGGAAACTATAATCGTTTTTGACACTTAATGCATGATTCCGTCTTAGCAACTGAATGAGTCATTTTCAATTATATCATAAAGCTTCAAATTATTGAGAAATGGTTTAAACATGTTCGTTTTGTATACTTGTTAATGGATTCACTCCTTTTGAACAGTCTAGTACATTGCTTTATACTTCGTGTATGTGTGTGTGCAATTTTACGACTGAACTATTTTTGTCTGGGAAATTTTTAACTTTTATAAATACTAAAACAAACTGGAGTGTTAATATAAATGTTTAAGTGTACTTAGCTGTTCTTTGTATATCTATTTTCAATCAACCGTAAGCACTATCATTAATGAGCATTATAATTAATAATAATTTACTTATAATATTAATGAACATCAAAATATTAACAATTAATAAAAGGAGTTAAATTAAGATTTGACTAAAGTTAACGAACTTGGATTTGTAACAGGTAGCATTTGCCAACGCAGTGAAAGGCACTCTTGTAGAACGGAGATGATTTGCTAGAGTGACAACACTTAACACCAACAAAAATTCACATATTTTTTTAAACGATCATGAAAAACGAGTTAAGACAACAGAAATAATTTACTATTATTTCAATACTGCTCGACGACTATTTTTGTTTTGCTTATATTTTCTAACATATATATATATTACTTTCCTCGAATATTTTGTGTATTCATAAAAATAAGATAAATAAATATTATTCGATGCAACTCAAGTATGTTAAATTGAGCAATAACCAGATGCAATTCTATTGCATTCACGAAGACCTTGTAGTAACCATAAGAAGTAGTTAAAGACGTCAAGTTACGAAACTATTACAATAGATCAATTTACACATATTATTATTGCAATTAACCTTTTAAAAATTCTTAAGAAAATGTAATTAGTATAACAATTGTTAAGTAATTAATTAATTTATAAAAGTATTATAAGTTTGCGATTGATGAAAACACTATTAAGATAAATTGACGTAGTTTTAAATTCGTATTTTAATTTAGTTTTATTTGTATATATCAGTCTGACTTATTGAATTCAATGTATATAGTTTGCTGGATTTATTTTAAACACATTATTTTATTTCGTATTTAATTGAATTTTATTGGTTTCTGCTAGCTTCGAAGATCAATTTTTAAGCTTTTCTAATATTATACAATAATCACGATGTTCTTATTGGGATAAGACGATGTAAAGTAAATAAAATTAATAGCAGAAATGATCATGTGTTGAAACATCGGATGTGAGCTTTTAACGTATAACGAAAATCGTCCATTTTTTTTTGCTTCATCTTCAGAATTAATTTCCTACTAGTTATATTTTAAAGTGCGGCCTAAATTTATTTTATGGCTAACATTGAAGCCATATATTTGATATAGCAGCTATTTATAAGTGAGATGTTTACTCATTGGCGCTTTTAACTAATTTTTGCTACATAATAAAACATTTAAACTTGACACTCCTGTGTACACGAAATCTTTTATATACCATATAGATCCATGCGAGGAGTGTACAAATGAAAGTAAATAATATTCAATGAAAGGATTTAGCATTGGCCAACGAGAAGATTTGCAGGTGTATAGTGATGATGGGTGGATGCGGTGAGTGGATGTGATGGGATAGTACACGTACCAACGATTTCTTCCTTTTGCGAGTTACTTTGTATTCCCATTAGCCCAAATGGTTTCAAGAAGTAATCCAATTACACATTGTTCCTGTTAATTGCGAGCATGAAAGTAATTACTGTCAGCAATCACATTACGTTGGGCACATAACACACGAAGAGTAGACAGTTGTAACAAAAAGAAAAATCACCACGCTCGACGACTACATCACTTTTCAATCCAGAAATTGTGTTCTGCAACACTTTGTCGCCACATCGGAAAATTTAAAAGAGCACTGAAATATTCTATGTGCTTGTAGCGTATACGATGGACGGACGCTATTTTCAGACATAGTAGCATCCAACTGAGAAGTTTAACACTGAAATCCCCACTGTAATACAATTGTATCCTCATCTCTCTCACCTATATTATTATAATATTATAATTATCTCACGGCAAGACACGGTAACTGGTTTTTACACAAGATGCCACAATAGGAGAAACACGAATAAAATACATTTAATATAAAATTAACTAAGCTAAACTCTTTTACAAATTAATTAGATTCTGAATACGATAACAAATAGTTCAAGCAAACAGTTAATTGTTTAAAGTGTGTCGCCGATTTATTTTCGTAATATTTTATAAATAATATATTGTATATTTTGGAACTGCACGGCGTCTAAGTGTTATTAGTTTATTATTTCAACGACGTTCCTTTGAAAATATAAAATACTCTCCGATGAAGTGATAAAATGCAACAATCACTGGGGACGCATTATGTATTTTGACAATTTCGACGGGAATAGACGAAAATAACAACGGGCAGCAATGGAATTATCACCGTTACATGAACGTGATCTTTCCACTGAATTACACGTATCTAAATATAATATTACTTTAGTCTACTTATACCTATATCACAGCTAAAATTATCCCTCGTTCCGTTTGCATTTCATATTTCCCGCGAGACGCGCGCTGACGTCACGACGCCGTGGCAGATAAATTTCATCACTTAAATTATATTCAACTAACGGTGATAAATGAAGTCGCCCGTACGAATTTATACATGTATTTTATAAATTATCCTGCCAGATGAGAAGTTCACTTCGCGTTTCCGAATTATATGCGAGACTCGATTCCATAGGCTGAAAGAAGTCCTGAAATAAACGTTACTTAATTTTGTGGCGCATGTTTTATTTTAAAATACTTACGAATATTATTGTTCCGCAAATCATTAGGGTACAGCATTCGTTTCATAAATTTCTGAAATATACAGGTGCGAAACTCGCTGACGCTAGGAAATATTCCAGGAATCGTTGAAATTTGTTGAAGCAAACATGCAGTTTAAATCATTTTTTTTTTCATGCAAAATTTAATTGTCCTTCCATTATTCCTTTAATCGGATACAAATTCTTCAAAAGAATACTATGTATGTACGTTTGGTTATCTAATAATTAACATAGCACGCAATTTTTATTGAATCTGTACGCAAAATTAAAGATTGAAATAGTCTTTCAAAATCTTTAATTATTATTTTATAAATATATTTAGGCTTGTAAAATCAGAATCAAAAATGTTTTATTTACAATCAAACCAATTTTAATGAAAAAATTATATATTTGCTAGAAAAATATGAATCGGTTTTAGAATAGAATTTTGGTTCCCTAACAAATTTAAAATTTCAGTTTATGAATTTCAAAATATGTAATTATTATATTTCAAACAGCATTTTCAGGATTTAAATCAATAAACAGTTGGTATATTTATTGGTCTATGATTATTATATAAATCTAAATAATATTATTGTCAATAAACGGATTTGATTTCTTTAATTTCCAAATGATTTATTAAATTTTATATTAGTTTAGCTAATTTTAATATGCATACGATATTTTAAATTTGTGTGTAAAGCATGTGTACTTTACTTCAAAATCAAATGTAATAAGTGACAAAGCTGTAACAAACACGACTGGCTCAAAACATCACGATGACAACAAACATATGTATGTTTCTCGTGTTTCATACAAAAATAAACACGGATTAGTTCAGTTTATGTTTCACCCGATCTATTGCTTATTAGATAATATATAATTTATATTAATATAACTATCTATTTTCAATATATTTGAAAAAAATATGAAGTACATAACAATCTAAAAATACATAAATATATGATCGTTCATTCATTACTCAGTTCATAGATATTTTAAATGTATGTAGCCAATCTAAATGGGATCGCAATTTCGAATATAAAGTACTAAAAATATAAAAAGCAGATTAATATTAAGCAGAAGTTTATGACTTACACATTATTTTTAAGTTATCCAAAATACATTATACACAATTGATTCGCTGAAATAATAAAAATAATATTTATTACAACATAAATTACACACAAAAAAATAGTCAAATAAAAATGATTTTCATATATTCCTAAATTAGTATTTTTGTATCACTTATTAAGTTGAAAAGTAGAGTCTTGTTATATTTTCATCTATAATTGATTTATTAATACTGTTTAGTTCATGCAATTTATTGCTACAATAAATATTATTATTATAAATGAAAAATATATAAAATTAAAAGATTTTTTATTGTATGATGATACCAAAAAAAATAGGGTTTCTCTACAAAGCGGTATCCCCGAACCTTCTCCTAGACGACGGCAATGGTTGAGCATACTGTTGTCTACTTTTAATTACACTTAATCCAATTTTGCTTATAGTATCCTGGTATTCGGATCTTCCCGTCAATGCCTTGAAATACGTATCGAAATTTTCTGGCGCTAAAACAACACATTTGTTAGTTCAATGCATAAAAAAACAATGCACGACAAGATACCGATGGCATATGAAACTGGAGGACAAGGATCTATTACAGGTCTGTTAAACACTGAATATCTGAAGCTTGTCGGATCTCTGTACGCGTTCGCTAATCCACCTGTACCCTTCACAGGTACACCGACTGGAGATTCAATTGCTGGCATCAACTTCCTGTATCTCGTGATATTTAAACCTACAATAAAACCATACCTTGACCGTGCGCAGCTAATTTTATAAATGCAATTTTACCTCGCTTCGTATAATCTATTTGATACGTCGTTTTCAATTTATCGTCGTCTGTATCGCATGGATGATCTAATATTTCATTAGATAATGTTGCAATCTGCAAATAATTAAATTCATCATTACGTTTGAATAGTTTTTAAAGCAAAACATTTAATTATTATTAGTATTAGATGATCTACGAGTGAAAGTGAATGAAATAATGGATGCATGTAGATTGCGAATTTCTCAAGCATTTTTGTAACTTTTTAACAAGAATAAAATAGATTTTGTTCGTCGATTTATAACTATAGATGAAACTTGGATTCGCTACTACACATTATAGACGATATTACAATCTAAACAATGGTTAGAAATGCAATTAACTCAGATTATACAAATTGTGAAAAAAGACCTTTTTTAATTACAATTTCTATTACAGATTACAAAAAATCAATACAATTACCACTAAAAAAATTAGTTAAATGAAGTGATTTCTTTGAAACAGAATTCAAATGATATCTTAGTGAGATGAGTTGCGAATACCGAAACATACAAAAAGCGACCAATATTGAATGTTAAAAAGATATAAAATATTGATTACCTGTTCATTGAGCTTAATTAGTTCTTGGTGGAGTTGCTTTTCCTTTTCAGCGAGTTTTTCATAGCGTTTCAATTGGGGATCGTACAGATGCGCATCGCAATGGCAATATGGTTCAACTAGAGTAGCTACAAAGTAGTTCAATGGCTTTGTTTTAACCGGTGGTTGAGATGGCCTAAAATACTTTTTTTATGTGAAACAGTTAATAATTTATTTGTACGTACTTAAGCATCAAAGGTTTCGGATATGGCCAAATGTAATCCTTCTTTTGCATCGAAGCAAAAGTGTTTATATCAACTGCCATCTTAACACGTTAATTTTGACTCCTAAAATATGTATTTCTCTTGTTAATTACTATTGATAACTGGTGTTACGAATAGCACAAACCTTTATTGACTTTAATTATACATGTACTTGTCTAGTATTTCAAATACCTATCCAATTTGTGCATAAGATAATTTCTAGGAGCAGACGTTAATACATACTTTGTCAATTTGTTGAAAACAATGTACAGACAAAAATTTTGCGATAGCCTTGTCAGGAATTGCAAAAAGTTCATCTTGACATCCACACGAATCGAAAAAAACAACAAGTCAAACAAATAAAACGCGAACGTCCAAAAACGCTTTGATCGTAAATAATTCATGATCATATTTTTTTTTTAAATTGTGGATTATTTATTTTCTGTATAAGGCCGTTCTACCGCTGGATCTTGCTCCATGCGAGTGCTTCTGATCTCTATATATCATTTTGCCCCATTTATCCAGCCTATCATCGGTGTTGACATGTTCCTTATTGAAAGGATTCCAACTAAGTATTCCTTTATTCCCTGACAAAAGAAAAATCATGAGGTATATATATTCTTATACGAAAACAACAATTTTATTATGTCGGACTAAAAAACTAAATGAGAATTCATGCTGATAAATAATAACAATTTTCATTTGCTCTTCTTGTGGATTTTATCTCTAATTATGAGTTCGCCCAATTTGCTGATAGCATCTTGGTATTCGGTTGTGCCCATTGATACGGCACCACCAATACCCGGTGCTCCAGAACTATTTTGACCGCCAGAGCCGGAAGATCCAAAACCTCCGCCACCACCGCTTCCGCCGCCTCCACCTATTACTCCTAATAGTTGAATGTGAACGGTGCTCATCGAGCCACCATGAAAATGTCTGTAAAACACGACTAACTTACCACATTTTGTACTGTTCGAAATTTTATCTATTTTTGTAGCATTTGGTAGTGCACCAGGTCTGAATGCAATCGGCTTTTGATTCGGTCTGCAAGGATCCCCTGGCAATCTTACTGGCTCCGAGCATACCGGACCTCCTTTCAAGCCAGCTGCTCTAATTAACTCGTCGTAAGGTGCCGAAGGATATTCATCTATAAAATATATTTTTTACTACCCAAGTACATATTTACTAATATAAAACATACTCAAATGACAAAAATCTACTTGGTAAGTAGTTCGTAAGCGATCTCGATTAATCCTTGATATTAAATCATCCGGCGCAGTGGTTCTTAGTACTTCATACAAAAACGGATATTTCATTCTCAGCTATGTAAATAAAATATATTAATACACAATATTTTAATGAGATATTTAAACCTTTTCCAGAAAAACGTTAGGTTGATTGAACCTCTGTATATCATTTTCGGGTGCAGGTCCTACTCTAGCAGGATACAGCTTAGGATCCATTAATGGAGCACTAGGGCCCAGTTTTTGGTAGGTATCCTGTTCAAGAACATTGGGCCCTAATAATTTTTGTTCATCTTCTTGACTACATTGGCATGCACACATATCACCGTGTCCACCAAATTGCGGTCCATTGTCCGGCCTTAAACGCAATCAAAGTTTAATATAAAAACAGATACAAATTTAAAATTGAATTACTTTAATCCAAAGGTTCGAACATATGGCCATAGGAAATCTTTTCTATAGGTTGTAACAAATTGATCCATAATTTTTATATAGAAGAACACTGAGAATTTTGATATAAAATCTAATGATTATATGAACCTTTCACATAATTTTGAATTATCTGAAGTTTGACTTTCTATAACAAACAAACTGAGCATCTTCGATTTTTGTGTACAATAGTTCTACAGCTAAATTATATCAAAGTATTAAAGAAAATAATTTAATATTAAATGTATTGAAACAAGTTACTATTTCTTATTTCATTTATATAAAATATTAACGATATCCGGGTTAAATAAATATATGGTCATATAATGACCATGTATCATAGTTGAAAGGTGTAATTATTATTGCAAAATATATCAACTGTAAAGAAATTTAAAAAGTTTTAGCTAAAATACATACAAATAATAGCGCTGGTATATGTATAAGGAGTTGCATAATTATTAAATAAAATAATTTATTTGATGTTCTTACAATAATATTATTTTTAAATAAATTTTTAGCATAAATATTAGCGTTTTCTACAGTAAAAATAATAATGATATTTTTTAAATATATTTCGAAAATTTATCAGTTTGGCAATTATTGACATATGAAGTGACATTTGCAACTTGTAAACATTTGTCTACACGTAAGTTAGGTTTTTGTGTGCGAAGCAAGTAATATATACAGTAGTTTTTATTTAGTAAAATATGGCAGAATTACAAGAAGTTCCCACTGATGAATTATTATCCTTTCACGATTTTCCAACAACACATAATGCTTCAGCTTCTGCAATACCACAGTATATAAACACAGACAATGTTAATGTACGAAATTATGATGAGTTTTCTGAAGGGAAAGGCAATTCCAATGAATCAAGTGATAGCATAGGTATGTTAAGAATTTTGTTGTTATTGATTTAAATTATTTTTTATCCAATTTGTAGATCAACCAAATGTAGCGAAATCATTTTGGACAATGGAATATTTCCAGCAATATTTCAATGTGGATACAAGAGATGTGCAAATGAGAATAATTGGTTCCATTTTACCAATAAATAACAGTACACTGAGGAGTGAAATGAAGCAAAGGCCAGATCTGTATGGACCATTTTGGATATGTATCACCTTAATTTTTGCAATTGCTGTTAGCGGTAATATTGCTGATTATCTTCAGTACACAAAAGCAGAATGGAAGTATGACTTTCACATTGTTACTTATGCAGCCACTGCCATATTCATGTACATAACTTTAATTCCGTTATGCCTATGGGCTGCCATGAAATGGAGTATAAAGAGTATAAATCTTGATGATTTCCCAGAGCAAATGCCAAATGTATTAGAGTTAATATGCATTTATGGTTATTCACTGTTTATTTATATTCCAGCTTCAGTTTTGTGGACCATACAAGTCGATTGGTTGCAATGGTTGTTGGTCATAGTATCTGCTATACTTTCAGGCTCTGTATTACTTTTATCATTATCCAGTATTCTTAAATTATCCAAACATAGGATTATTTTGTGTATACTTATTGTAGGTTTTCATTTATTATTGGCTGCTGGTTTTATGTTGTACTTCTTCCATGCACCTTCTTCAACATCTGCTCCTATTTTAGTTGTCAACAGCAATAATTCAAACATAACACACATTAAATAAAAAGTGTATCTATGTTAATAAAGTGCTTTAAAATTCCAATAAATTGAATTATATTATCCTAGAGGTGGTAACCCTGCATTTGTGGTACTTTATTATTGTTGGTAATTATTACTACCTTCACTTCATAGCCCATTTATAAATCATAACACTCTTGAAGAGATAAAACTGAGTAAATAATTGAATGTGAAATTTAATACGACATAGTTGCTGCATTGTTTCATTTTCATTACAATATTCCGTTATAATGGGATGTTGTTATAGTTTTTTCTGCAATGATGATGGTAACTCACAGGTAACATATTTTTATGCTTAGAAAAATTGAATGAATGTCATTCTTGTTTTGGTTTACTATTTTAACTACGTGATTATTTATAGAATGGAGAACCAAATGAAAGGACACATCTTCTTGTTAATACAGAAACAAATAATATCAACATTCAAGGGAATAATAGGTGATTATTAATTATATCCTCATGACAAATTTAATTGTGTTTTAAACAAATATGAAAATGTTTTAGTGATGATTATTTGAATCTGGATAAAAATTCTGCACCAAAGAAGTCTGATGAACAATCTGCCCTTAGCAGAATATTGCAAGAAACTGCAACGTAAGTGAATATTGCATTGTAAATGATTGATTTCTAATTTATTTTTTGTTGTCACAGCAATGTTATAGATGTTGCTGCATTGGATGCCCATAATTTGCAACAACATGAGTACTTGGATAGAGTCAAAATGTACAATTTAAGAATTCAACAAGTGCTTGCAGCAAACCGACAACCTTACAAGGTTAAAACTTTATTATTGCAGGATGTGTCATCTGCTGACAAGATTCTTGCAGGCGAACCTATTAGTGCAGAAGACTATCATTTAGTATGTTTACATAACAAAAAATTGAAACATCTTTAATACCATATTTATAATTTTAGGTAACCAGCATGCTATCGAAAGCTTCACTGGCAATTAAAGAAATAAAGGTGGAGCATAAAGAGGACTTGGTGGTTCCATTTCGCATACCATGATTAAAAATATAAATGTATATCGCAAATTAATGGATAGAACTGGTGATCTAAGGAAATGTATAATTTTAATCTTTTATTTTCTTATATAACAATTAACTATAATTGGGTACCCTATTAATTTACAGCCATTTAATTTTATCTCAGTTTTTTTTTGTTGGAAAAATTTAATTTAAAAAAAAAGTGTAAATTGATGTCGAGAGTTATATTATACAATTCATTTTAGAGGCTGTACTATTCATTAAAATAGCATTTGGAATTTTTTCTGTTGAGATGTTGTCAAGGTATTCAAGTTATAATTTATTATTACTTATATATTTATGTACAGATGCAACATGAAATGTGTATTTTCTCAACGCTATATTTTCTGACAATTTTATGAAAACGAAAGCGCAAAAATTTGATATTATTTCTATGTAATCAAGCTTTATTATTATAATACTATTAACATTTAGTACATTATTTTTGATATACCTCTAGTTTGCAAGTGCGTATGTTTATTTGCTTTTTGTATGGTATTTTGTTAAGAGGGACACTGCATAATATTATAATAAGACTACATATAAACAAATCATCAAGTCTATTTCGAAATTCCCATTGAATATAAAGAATCTGTGATATCTAGGTAAATTAAACCAATTGATAATATAATACACCTTACCTGGATTTTCAATGTATCTTTAATGATTTTTTATTACTTTGCAAAATATGTTTTTTTCTTCTTCAATCAGTCTATATATTTGGTATGTTTATAAAGACTGATTAATATTTTATTCTAAAAAAATATATTTGAAATGTTTTCCTTCAATATTAAATAAATAATATTTAGCAATATTTATTTAGAAAATTATAACCCAAATACTTTCAATATTATTAAGATTTTGAAAATTAATAGTTATTGTAACTTGTAAATAAAAACAACTTAATCCATACTAAATGACTCATATTAGGTGATATAGAAATATTAGGTGATATAGACAAACATTTAAAAAAAAAAAATAATAATTTTTTTTTTATAGAATTAATATTTGACGAAATAATAATACATAAGATTTCCAATAAGTCTAATACAATAGAAATATTTACAAAAATAAATCACATTCATTATTCTTTACTTAATTAATAATACAAGGAAAAATCAAAATATTAGTGCAACTAAATATATTTTGGCTGGAATTACTTAAAAATAAAGATCATTAATTTAGTTTCCTGAAAGTGTTAATAGCATTAGTTGAATGGATATATAAATATTTAGTTCAACTTATATTTTTGTAATGTAGATACAATAAACATTAATAAACTTAATTTATTGTATAAGTAAAGACTTGTATTATGCTCACAATATTTATGTAAAGTAGCTTTTTTGTAATATATATAAAGACATGATAGTCTACAGTTTATCATATTTTAATTAATTGAATATTAATTTCAAGGATACAATAATTACCATGTGGATATAGCAAATGCCCTATTGACCCTTCTGTTTATAAACACGGATATCGTAAGAGAATATAACAATAACAAAGAAATATTCCATCTACAACAAAAAGGTAATTTTTAGTTAAGTGAACTTGACCAAAACATTTCTCTGTTATTATTCTATGCAAATAAAAAGAATGCAATAAATGAGATTAAAAGCACGTAATTAGAACTAAGTGAATCAGACTTAACGATGACATGTTGATTCTATATTTAGTTTTGTGCAGCTGCGCCTGACAGTACACAGCTGATTGTTTATCTGTCAAATAACGAACTTTAATTGGAGCTAACTTTATCGGCTCTGCTCACCGTATATACAAAATAAATGTGAGTGTGTCGGAAGAAAATGTAGTGATCATGTTTCTGGATGGATGTTTAAACTGTTTTTCCAAATGGAGACTCTGGATACAGCCCCTGGCAATCTTGATATACGCCTTAGCAGCTCTTGTTTTTGTACCTTTGTTTTTAGTCAAGTCCATCCAGAATGGATTTAACAGAAGAGATCAAGAAATCTTAATTGCTGGTATATTTGCATGGATAGCAATACCACTCTCCTTATGGGAGATCATCCTTCATGTTATCCATTATAATCAACCAAAATTGCAAAAGCATATAATTAGGATACTTTGGATGGTGCCAATCTATGCAATCAATGCAGTAAGTTAACAAATATCTTCATTATTTATTTCCATTATAAACTTCACAATATTTCAGTGGATTGGTTTAATATACCCAGAAAACTCCATTTATATGGACTGTGCTCGAGAATGTTATGAAGCATATGTGATTTATAATTTTATGAAATTTTTGTTGAATTATTTGAACATGGAAATGGATTTGGAAATGAGCTTAGAACTCAAGCAGCAAGTGAAACATATATTTCCTTTATGCTGTTTACCAGATTGGGAAATGGGAAGGTAATTAATATTTAATAATTAAAGTTATGACTTATATAATTAGTGTTTGTATTGCATCATATTTTTCAGAGAATTCATTCATATATGTAAACATGGTATATTGCAATATACTGTTGTAAGACCTGTAACAACAGCAATAGCATTGTAAGTATTTTATTAATACAATTATTTATTACAATAATGTTTCACACTGAATTTCAGTATTTGCAAAATGAATGATGTTTATGGAGATGGGGAATTTAAAGGGAACATGGCTTTTCCATATCTATTAGTGGTAAATAATATATCTCAATTTGTGGCCATGTACTGTTTGGTGATGTTCTACAGAGCAAGTTTAGCTGAATTAAAGCCAATGAGACCTCTGCCCAAATTCTTGTGCATAAAGGCTGTTGTTTTCTTTTCCTTTTTGTAAGTATAATTATTGCATTATTATTTATTTTATTTTCATCCTAAAAGCAAATATATCTTTTTATAAATAAAATTAATCTTATTTATTATTAAATAAATTTTCTCAATATTGCAATAACATTTGTATGCAAATTATCTTCTCAAGTGAATGCAGATAACAGAATTTGTTATGGATAATTTATTTTACAAAATATATTTTTTTTCAATATTTAAAAACAAATACAACATAAAATAGAATAACTACAGTCTGAAATTATTCATTCAACGTAATGTAATTTAATTCTACTAGAAATTGAATTTAATTTGACTAAAATTAAATCGCGGTATTTTTATAACGTTTCTATCTATAATTTGTTAAACAATCTGAATGTGATGACCCTTTCATGATAAATAACAACAGTTAGAAAGAGACTAATGTTTATTTACACGTCATGACGAAAATGTTTTTAGAATGTAATCGTTTAGGCGTTTAGATAATTAATTAATTTAATTAGTTGCAGTAAATAATATATTATATTACTTGTTTGTTAAGGATTTATATATTATTGATGATAATGAACGGGTATTATTAGTGTCGTATATCTGCATATAAAAGATAAACAATCATTAACTTCATATTAACAAGTAAATAAACGTATTCTTTTATTATCTGTTTATTAATACTCAGATTTTCTTCCTCGTTTCTGTTAAATATGGAATTATAAATAGATTGACTAATCAAAAATAGTATTAAGATGCACAAAAATTACAAAATTTTGAATGAATCATATTAATCTAAGAATTTTCATCAAACGTATCTTATTTATTTTGAAGATTTATAAGTTATTACAATATAGAATTCCATTAATTATATTCAATTCATTGTTTATCCATTGAAATAAATTTAGGGCACTTTGAAAAGATTTCAAATCGATACAAAATTATGGTATCATAATTTTGTTAATTGATCAAGGTAGAAGAATTAACTTAGAATATTATACTAACGTGAAAAACTATTTGTTATGTAATATTATGGGAAAAACTGTTACATTGATATAAATTATATTTCAATTAAACTAAAAAGATTTTAAATTTTCATTTTACTATTATTTTGTTTTAGCCAAGGAGTTTTAATAGCTTTGCTTGTTTATTGCAATGTGATACCAAATCCAGACAACAAGACAGATGATAATGGAAGTATATCTGCACGATTACAGGTTTGTATAGAAAGTTTATAAATGAATCTTTATTAAATCTATTATTTCAGAATTTCTTGATATGCATTGAAATGTGCTTGGCCGCAATTGCGCATCGCTACAGTTTTTCATATAAGCCTTATTTACGTTCAGGATATGACTCGCAATCTTGGATAACGGCATTCCTTGCGATGTGGGATATTTCGGACGTCCATAGAGACATCACAGAACATTTAGGAATTGTGGGTAAGTAACATATTTAATAATAATTATTTACTGATCAAATATAATATGAATCTTTAATAGAAAAACAACAACTATATCTTTAAGCCATTACAAATTGATATGATTTATGTTTAATAGTTATATAATTAATAATTATTTTGTTGCATGATTATAGGAAGCTCGATATCAAGACGCATTCGAGGACGCAGCATGTACACTCTAGCTAAAGGCGATGATGAGTGGGCGAATCTAGTTACGAAACCAGCAACGAGTGCTCCAGCTGGAGGTCTTTATCAGAACGATAGCGATGCAATGCTATCCTATGGAGCAATAGAAATAGATGACGATAACGAAGACTACCATGTTAATAGTATTATGACTGAACCAAATGTTAAGACATAACATTTCATTTATTCATAGTGATATACAACGCTGCAGCAAGGGAGGGGACAAGTGGGCGACGGCTCCAGGCTATCGCCGTTATTAGCCAATAGTATTGTTTTTAGGTGGTGGGGGGCACTTGAAATATTTGGCCCCTACGATTTCTTGAATATTACTAGAGTGCTAATTAGATAGTTTGCCCCATGCGCAAGATTTCCTTGCTGCGGCCATAGTGATATATTTTTATAAAATAGTTATTAGTAATTTACGTTTACTGAATGCTTTATTTAAACATCAATACTTTATGTCCACCCTGTTTTAAGTGAACGTGAATTTAAAAAAAATAATATTTCACCAATTTTGGTGCTTATATATTTGAAATATAATTTTTCTTTCTAATTTACTGTGATGCTATATGTACATGTTTCTACAAGAATCTATAATAAAATTATTATTCTGTAAGCTGCCATATTTGCTCTTATTACTAATGATTAATAGATTATATACTAATTCTTCATTTTTCAAGTATTTATTTTTTTAAAATACATTTTTTGTTGCAATCAAAATTGAAAATATTAGTTGTTATTTGAAAGGCCCTAAGTACACATATTTGTGCATTAGATTACACACTGGTGTTAAGAGCTAACGATAAATTTTAGGTTTACCTATGAACAATAATATTGAAATTCACACAGGTGCTCATCTAAATATTAAAAAAAAATGTAATTAGAATACCAAAATTAAGGGTTTATATCGATGTGCCGAAAATAAAATCTCGTCTCGGCAAAACTGTTTGGCAGACATTGATTTAGATTAATAAAATTATTTTATTTGCTCGAAAATAAAAAAACGCAAAATATTTAGTAAAATTTAATATATTCGAAAAGTACACACATTTTTTTATAGAATAAATTTAAATACAGTCGAAGCGTTTTGAGTGTAGTATAACATATTATTAGTGCTGCCATCTATTAGAAGATAGTTTTATCAAATAACCATTGCTGGTGTGGATGTGTATATACAGGGTCGCAATTTATATTTTTATGGGTCAGAAAGTTCTACGGTCCCTTAGTAGAACAATTTATTTTTTTAATTTGCAAAAACATTTTGTACTTCAAAGGGCTAACGTCAATATTAGATATAATAAAAATAAGTTAATAATTATATTTATCTCATTGCTTAGTTATGCGGTGTCAATTATCCAAATTATATATATACCATACATTTATATAATTCAACATATTTTGATTTTGAATAATTAACGTTTAATTAAATAATAATTCATAGATGCTTAAATAAATTAAAATTTAGTTTTGTAGTTGTTTTTTAAACTTTTATTACAATCTTACAGAATATGAAAAAATAACTAAACTAATAGTATAAGTTAATTATTTATTTTATATTTTGATCTTATATTATAAATGTCTAAATATTGATAATAAATCTTATATCTGTAATGATCAAAAGTAAATTATGATATTTTACTAATTACTAGAATATTAATATTAGATTAAATTAAGCGTCTAATCCTACTGGCTTTACTTATGGATAATAAAAATTAATAAATAAATAATAATTGAGAATCTAAATATGAAACATGAATTATTTATACCCAGGTGATTTGTAAAGAACATTTCGTGTAAATTTCATTAGATTTAAACAATGCTTAGAGATATATGTTTTGCCAAATACTCTTGCTTAAAGTAAATTGATTTGAATTAATGCTATACAAGAAAAAATCAAATAATATGTCGTTTGTCCTTAATGAAAATATATTTAGATAACTAAATAAGTAAAATATCTATAAATGTTGCCTGTTGCCCAGGCTTAACACAGTTTGGGAGTCCTCGATTTTTTTAGGTCAAAATTTTCTGGGGTGCCACACTAACTAATAATAATTTACATGATCATTCCTGATCACCGGTGATTTTTTGAAAATGAAAATCTATTTTACAGAAATCAGAATCTGCCAAACTGTGTGTCGCGAGAGATGAATTAAAAATATAGATAACCTGGGCTGTCCTCAACTTGAATAATTCACCACCTTCATCCACTTTTTTTTAATTCTTCATTTTTCAAATATTTTTTTAACACATTTTTTGTTGCAATCAAAATTTAAAATATTAGTTGCTTTGGACTTTGAATTTTGTCTGAAAGGCCCTAGGTAAACATATTTGTGCATTAACTTGCACACTGGTGTTAAGAGCTAACGATAATTTTTAGGTTTACCTATGAACAATAATATTAAAATTAAATATATTACAAAAAATGGAATTAGAATGCCAAAATGAATGAAAGGTCAATATTTTCGGTGATTTTTTGCAAATATATTTCCCGGGAATCGAATGAAAAATTTCCACTACACTCATTACTCTCGCTACAGAAAATTGTAAATCAACATCCTTTACATATTTAATTCTTTTAGTATGTACGAAATACGTGAGCAAAATTAAAAAAAAAATAACGTGGAATCTGATAGATAATAAGTGTTTATTCTAATTTCAACATTTACAATCATTACAATGTATACTCTAGATTTATTTACATTGGAAATATTTTTGAACCACTTTTTGTGTATTTTATTTTAATAAATAAAACTTCCAGAGAACTACTGGAAGTTTTTGTGTTTTGAAACATAAATATTTGTTTTGAAGTTTCTATGTAGTGTAACTATATATCTGTTACCAATTTTTTAATTAAAGTTTTTTGAAGTTGACTTCAAATATTTTATTATTAAAAGAAATAATAAATAAAATATTTGCGATTGAAAATTGCATTTCAAAATTAAATTAACAATTTGAAGATTATAGCAGTGTTTTGATTTAATTCGAAATAATTGGTAATCGTTTAATAAGTTATTGAATGTAGAAAGCGTAAGAGATATTCCCTCTGATTAAAAAGTGGTATGTCACCTGTACCGAACACATACATGTATGTATAATATTTATTTTATGCTTTATTTATAGGCGCCAATCAACACCTGGCTACTTCTTTATCAAAAAATTGATAAAACGGATTATCAATAAATATATCAATATGTGACATGAAATAGATGGGGAATCAAGTAGTGGTGAGCTGTGCGTCCTGATTAATCGTTGCGTGCGGATGTAACCACATAAACTGGGTGCTTCGATCAAAAATCGGATATACATATACACATTATTATAACACAAATATACGAGATACGAGAGAAACGATCAGTTGAGCATTATCCAAATACAAAAAGATGGCAGCAAATGGAAATTATGATGAATGCTATGATAACTCGTGGCACATAATACCGCCAGATTACATGAACATGGAGGAAGATTATAGGTTCACGTAAGTACTCTTCTTTTAATTTTAATGACATTAGGGCTGCGAATGTACACCGAAAAGTACCTGTCTTCGGAGTATTTACGCTCATCACCGGCGCACAAATCTTCAAGGTTCACATAAAGACAGGTTCAACACTTTTATGAAAACTACGTGCTTTTTGAGCAAACCAAGCTAGCCTGTTCGATCTTTGGGACAGCCGGGATACTTTTTATTATGCTCGCCTTTTTTCAGTAACTTTCCTCCTTAATTTCTTTAAATTTAATTCGAAGTATTGACCGAAAGTTGGCAATTTAGAAAAACCAAAATAACAACTTTCCATAACAGGTAATTCATATTTTCCCATAACGCAAATCATTAATTCTCATTCAATCTATCATATCAACAAGTATCCGACGGCAACTTTACAAATAACATATTTAAGTATTAATAAAAAATAATAATATTAAAAAATACAACAAAAAAACAAGAAATAAAAAAAAAATTAATAATAACAACAAAATAAATAAATTATATTCAAATTACCAAAAAAACTTACATAGTACATCAGACCAAAGTGCTAAATTTTCGCCCTTTAAGTTTTATTTATAAATTAAATTAAATAATTTTAGAAAATAATAAATGAAGACTAATAATGCGTATATAATTAAGTATTTAACATTCGTAGTGAAAGAAAATGTATTAATTTTGGCTTCTTACACATATTTAACATGAAGTGTTTTTAATATTAACATTTATTAAATCAAACATAAATTTATATAAATAATTAAAAATAGAACTTACATCAATGATTTTTAATGCTTGGAATTATGTAATTATTGTTATTATATTTGCAATAAACTTTATTATCCGTTCATTATTTTCAACAATAATGTATTAACATTGCAAAATATTATATATTTATTATTGTATCCAAAAAAATTAAACAAAATCATAACAATTTAGTCAATATAAAAATAGTTAATATATTTCAGCAATGATTTAGGTGTTTAGTATATTGTATATTAATATTGCCAAAAATCTTTCTATGAAATATTTTGTATAAAAATAAATTAATTCTAAAATGTTTAACTTTTAAATTGGCAAAGGTAATAATGAAAGGGAAAACGCCGAAGAAATGAAAGAAGTGAGGAAACTGGATTACAAATCCTAGGTGTACATGTTAATCCTAACTAATGCAAATTAATGCAATACCGAAAACGTTTAAAAATGAAACGATTAGTTGTAGTTGGTACTTAAGGAGGGGCTTAAGAACGGATGTAGATGAGCATTGAATGGTCGAAGTTAAACGGATGTGAATAGTAGCGTAATCTACGGGGGTGGTCTGTCGGCTCCACACTGTCTACGCCGCACACTATTCCGATCTTCCGTTTTGTTACCTGCCTTCCAAACACCGAAAATGGACACAGGTGCTTCTCTAGGGAATCCTCACCTCTTCACACATTCACACACAGATAATAACCGAATATCACTTCACATCCTTGGCATAAAAAAATCTTTAACACTTTAGGATTTATTTACACGCGCTATTTAGATCACAGGAATGGAACGATTGTCGGAAACAACCTTTCCAAGAATTCATTCAAATATCACACCGTACCTTAACAGAAGCATAACAGCTAATTACGTAATTATATTGTTGAAATTCCTATTTTTTGTGCATATTAAAATATATACCATAATAATTATATTTGTTGTAATTATTTCAATAATTGTAATTGATACTTCAGACTTTTAAAAAAATCTTTCATTTTTCTTTTTGGAATAACTTAGGGTTGGTTTATGTTTTTTTTACAACCTTTAAAGATGCTATAAGACTCAAATATTTGCTCAAAAGCACGTTTTTGTCATTAACAGGTTGCTCAGGTATTCTTTCTAATTTATTGCCACCTCGAAGTTGTGTAAGCAGATATTTTATGAAAATAGGTAATATTCCCACAACTATGAACATTGATACATATTAGTTAATTATTTGCGAATTTTCAATGGATGCATTTTATTTAGCTTTTTTTTGGGTAATAAATCAACGTTTTAAATTGGAGTGATAGTAGATATTCAATGTATTTGTTCCACATGGTGTTCAAGAAAATTGCGAGTACAAATACAGGAACTAAAAAGGAAAGCTAGTGTCTGTAAGTTTGGTTCTCTCATTCATGCAGTCGTTTCATTCATTCATAAAGTGTTTACTAGCCGAAATTTTGTGCCTAAAATACTTTTGTAGTAAGATCGTAGTAATGTCCGGCGGAAAGGACGATAGTACGGTCGATTGAGCGCTTTGTGTCAACTGTACAGGTAACCATGGGGTACTTTACGCCCTGTGAAAAGTCCGCCGGAAGTAGTGCTTACTCTTCTCAATGTCCATCTACCTCCATTCACTATATATATACACATAACTCACAATAGATAAAAGCAGGATAGATGTATACATAGAGAAGGACAGATACGAATTTGGTTTAACTTTTTCAAGCGTTTCAATAAAAGCCCTTTTACGCAACGCCCCGTTTTTACAAGCCGCATTTCCTATTATACCACAATGAAGGTGCGAAAGAAGATGAAGAAGGAGAACAGATTTATAATATTTAATAGTAGCTTTACATAAATATCTATTTTTGAAATAGCAATGGAAATTTCTATTTAATTTATAAACATTATTTAAAAAAAAACAATAATTTTAATGTAAAATTATAATTTTTATTTTTCATTAATAAAAGTAATTTTATGGTTAGTGTAATAAATGCTATTTTATTAGAATTATAATATTTATCTTAATATTTGGCTGGATGTAATTTCTTGCATAATGCGGCTTCGATAAGTTCGGATTAACTATAGTTCATTTTAAAAATTTCAAAATAAATTATTATTTTTTATACATATTGATCGTTTTTGTCAAATCTCTTTTTATGTGGCTTTAAAATCTTCGATAAATCCGGTTTAAAACAGTCCGGTTGAACTGATTATGCGGGAGATATTGCTAAATTATATAATGAGAAAAAATCGATAACAATTCCTAATATCACACGGTTAGCCAATTAGGACTTAAACTCATTAACAAATAAATATTATATTTTAAATGATAATTGCTATTCATTATATCGATGTTTATATTTTGCAAAATTAATTAATTTTAGCAAATAAGACCATTTAACTGAATATAATTATTAAGTTAATATTATGATTTTTAAGAGAATTATTTACATTTTAAACACTTTTATTAAAATTATAACTATAGAATTATATTATCTAATTGTAAAAGTTGATTAATAAACAACTTTTACAATTTGATAATTCTTCATATAAAGATTTTAGTTATTATTTAATATTTAAAGTATTAACAAATAAATATTAATTAGTGCAATCAGTATTTATTCGGTGCTATTTATTATGTCGAAGTTTGTATTTTGCAAAAGTAATTAACTTTAGCAAATAAGACCATTTAACTGAATATAATTATTAAGTTAATATCATGATTTTTTAAATAATTATTATTAAATTTTAAACACTTTCATTAAAATTATAATTATAGATTTATATAATTTATTAATCAACTTTTACAATTTGATAATTTTCATATAAAGATTTTAGTTATTATTTCATATTTAAAGTATTAACAAATAAATATTGTGCTATTCATTATTCATTATGTCGATGTTTGTATTTTGAAAAAGTAATTAATTTGAGCAAATAAGACTTAATATAATTATTAAGTTAATATTATGATTTTTTAAGAGAATTAATTAAATTTTAAACACTTTTATTAAAATTATAACTATACTTTTATAATTTCATAATTCTTCATATAAAGATTTTAGTTATTATTTCATATCTAAAGTAAAATAAAGAACCATTTTTTTTATCTTTATCAACAGATACAAATAATAATTTAATTTAATCACATAAATATTTAAAGACAATCAATTTGTGTAAATAAATAAATTGCTCATTAATATATTTTATCCGACGGCAAAACAACCATTTTGAAAAAAATAAAGATGGAACTTTTTTTTCCTAAATTTTAATTTAATTATGTTTCATTATTGAATTTAATTTAAATACATTTATTGACCATAACTTGGGCTAATTAGCGCTTTGGTCAAAGATATTATACTAATTATGTATTAATAATTAATATTATTGTTATCTTTCAGATCATATTTTGGAGTGGAGCATGCAGACCCGAATAACTTTAGAAACGATGTTCAATATGCGTAAGTACATTTTTTTATTTTTAATGTATAAATAATATTTAATAATAATGACCATTATTTTTATTCTATAATTTAAAAATTATTATTGTAAGACAATATACTTACTGATGATAAGAAAAATGTAATTTTATATGAATATTTTGTTATTTTATTAATTGTAAATGTTGTTTATATTTAAATTAACATTTCGAATGTTTCGCGAATAAATCAGTTAATGATTGATTTTTTCGTACAGACAACAAACTTATTTATTGGAGCTAAAACTAATGGTGATTAATGTATGATCGGTTAAGAAACAATTCGGGTAACAAATATCGCCTTTGTACTGATTATTTTTCTTAAACTATCACTCATTGTGTAATCAGTTGAAAAAACTTATTTCAAATTTATCGCAAGTATAAGAAAAAAATTTGATCGTTAACACTTTTTACGAATTAATAAGTTGACCGCCTCTTGTATATACAAAACATTATGTCTAAATGTAAGTGATTAAGTGATAATTATTATGTAATTGTTGGTATATTAATATCAAGTGGTAAGTATTTAAAAGTTAGCATAAGTAAATATTATGGAACCAACAAACTTGCTGCCTTGTTATTATATACAAATTGTAATTAAAATGTGTTTAATCTTAGTTAACAACATAATCTTTATACTTAAACCAGAAATCTTTGGTCAAAAGAATTTGACCAAAATAAAATGTGGAAATAAATAACAATTGATAAAAGTCATTAATTTATGTTTAACTGCAATTAGGAAATATAACATATAACACAATTAAGAAATGCAGAATACATTTTTATCTAAAACTATATTAAAGATGTCACAACAGATTTATAAAATATTTAAATTTAAGCCAAATGCAAATTTTTAAAATAAAATAGATATAGAAATTAAAAAGTATATTTTGACACTTTGATATTACATAAACTATAAAAAAAAACTTCAGTATTATATTTATATTTAATAGATTGTTAAAAATACAATTCACAATAATTAAGCAAATTTATATTAAGATATATGAGGTGCGGAAAACATGTTTCCTCTTACACTTCGAAAACACGTACGAAACATATTTCACTAGAAAGATTATAATCCAGGATTAACTTGACAACAATTTAAAATGTGATGTTTGTAGAATAATTTGGATTGACTTTAAAAATGGAATAAAATACACTAAAGAAAAAACTAGTGTTTCTAGTATGTAGAGCACATAGGGTGTGACGTGGGGCATTGTGTTGCGTGAGTATGTAGTGGTCATCAAAGCACATGAGAGCTCTCATGCCTACCATAAGAGGAACTCTCAACCAATGCGCATTCACGTCCCACGCAAGGCATCAGAATGTGATGATGCCGGGGGCGGGCGCAGGACGTCGTCCTTGCGCGATCCGCAAAGGCGGCGGCGGCTGAGGTAGCTGAGGCGGCGAAGGCAGGAAGAACTAAATTCAATATTAATTAAGCAACCCGCCAGACCTGATTAAAATCAAAGTGTTAATTAAGCTTTTAATAACTCACTTCGCTTATCCGAACATGCTTCCATCATGCACTTTATTAGTTACGAAATTATAAACTATATGTACAGTGAATCGGAGGAAAACAACGCAACGTACACTTATTTATATCTACTTATTATCTAAGTCTTGTGATTTGATTTCGTATCTTTATATATTTATAGTTTGTAGATTTCAGAAAACAAATAACAGAAAAAGAAAACACATACATACTATTTGTGCATTATTCGAAAAATTATAATATTTAAAATAATTGTTTATTACTGAAAAAATGGAGTTTATATTATGTAATAAAGATTATTTAATTTTAAGAAAATTACGTAACGTTTGGAAAATCAATAATTTATTTTGATTAATTCAATTGGTAGCAAAGTTGAATTTATACTGTGGAATAAAGTTTTTTTTTATTTTCAAGAGCATATGTATCTTTAACGAAAGCGTACTCCGGTTGAATAAGTTAAGTAAATAAACTCGGTGAATATTGAATTGAGAAATGCAAATGTTTTTATTGTATTTGCTCTTATAACCCTTTTGGACAATGGACGGGATGATGGAAAAAGGTCCGGTCTACTTTAGTTGACTACAATTAGACTGAGTGTTTTTGTAAGTAGTGCTCGAGGTTTCTCTTTTGTATCAAGGGGAGAAGGGTGGTCGCTCACAGTCTAAACTGTGAGTTCAGGTCGATAGCAATGCGGCTTCGTGATCCCATTGGACGCCCTTACTCCACCCCTAGCGAGGCGGTACTCTATTGGTCCGCATTGTGAGAGGCTAGGAGTGCCATCGAGTGAAGAACCACTCTTTAGCACTCTTCAGTGGTCCTCCAGAAGACCTCAAGTACATTCGCGTGTTGTTCCACTCTAGTAGCGTATTCCCAGAAATCAGAATATCGCACATACGTCAAACATATTCGCGGGTGAATCTACCATAAGTGCAACAGTTTTCGGATACTAATTTTTAATGTTTTTGTATAAAAAAATATAAACAAAACAAAAATACGAAACGAGATACGAACGACCTGTGAACCCAGTTTTTTGATAAAGTTTTAAAAGTGGCGGAAGAAAAGGAATCACCTAAGGCCGCCGTCAAGGCAGAGGCCGCAATGCCGACGGCACTCCTGCCGCCTCCAACGCCACCCTTCTTGGCTTGGCCTCCACTTCTGCTAACTCCATGGGCTTCAGCGTTTTTACCAAGAGGTTTTTACGAATCCGCCGCTACTATAAGGTTAGCCGACTGAATCCAATATGAAAAATATTAATTAACACTAACAATATTTACAACAATTTAAAAATTCCTATTAGATTTATTTTTTATAAATTAACAAACAATTAATTGCAATCATCATAATATTCTTACGCTATTTATTTATTTGAAATTTAAAAAAATAAACGAAATAATTATAATATGCATTTCGGAAACAATTATGAAAAAAACTGAAAAAATCAACTAGAATTTAATATCTAAATTTAATATTCTTACGCTATTTATTTATTTGAAATTTAAAAAAATAAACGTAATAATTATAATATGCATTTCGGAAACAATTATGAAAAAAACTGAAAAAATCAACTAGAATTTAATATCATCTAAAGTAAAATTATTACAAACAAAAAAGTAGGAAATAAAAATATGAATAATTCAATGTTTGGCATATTAATTAATAGTAATTGAAAAAATAGCTAGACAATTAATTTAATGGTGAAAATTAATGTTGTTATATTCTTTTAAATAAGCGAATATGTTAGATTCAATAATGTATTTTACCGACGGATTAAATCGGTTTATATTTCTGTGGTCATGATGATTATTTTATAAAGAGATTATAATATGAACGTAACTGAGAAATGTAAGGATAAGTAGATAATAAGGGAAGCGACTAAAAATTAATATTGCTAATTATCAATTATGGGAATAAGATTTGTTCCATGTTAATTATAATCTGAGATGTTGATAAGTGATTCGCTTGTCGCAAATGGTATTGATTAGTATTAAAATATTAGTGGATGCTTTATGACCGTTTTGCATGGTCAGGTTTAAATGTCTCGGGTTTAGGTGCTCGGGTATCATCTCTTGGACGTACAAAAGACCCCTGGTTTGCAGGCACTTGAATACCTATTGTTTGGTCACGTTCGAGCACTCACAAACCTATAATGTTAATAGATATAGATTTCTGGTGTTTTATAGCAGGTTATAAGAGTGAGTAAAGTGTATCTGCTGGTCCTGAAACGTGACTTTTCCACTATTTCGGGGCTTTGACTTATTGTCACCTGTACCTGACAGGTACACTCTCAAAACACCCCCATAAAGCTGGCATAAACTTGTTGTAATGCCATTCCGGAAGGTGGGTGATGGTGGGAGTGAAATGTACAAAACTATCGTATCTCGCCTCATCACCTTCAGAACAATTCGCACCCTCTCATAAGCACGTCCAGCTCCAGCGGAATGTTTCACTTGCATTTCTCTAACGTCCACAGCAAAACGTACGGAACAAAACACTAAATATTTTTTTCTTACTTACTTATCTTAGGATTAATTAATTAAATATGGAATAAGACATCATCATTATTCCATTAATAATTTTTCAAAATTATGATTCAATGGCTTGAAGACTTTAATTAAATAGACTTCTTTCATTTACAGATTGTTGGATAGCATGAAGGCAAGCAATAGCGTGCACCAACGACAGCCAGCCGGCTTCGCGATTAGCGATATATTAGATTTGAACGATAGGACGCAATTGGAATCGCCTCCGGAACCGTTATATCCTCCAAACCCGCAGGACCTCACTCCTTGTCATACGTTGCTGCCGCCTCCTTCTAGCAGACATTGGGCCCTTCCGACCGAAATAGGTGTGTAGCCATTATTAAAAGAGAATTTAATAGCTGTCGCGAATTGTCCTCGCTCCCCAAGCACATTAGGGTGTGATCCCGTTTAGGGGATGAATTATAACCGCAGGGATTGGCGGAGGGTTCACGCCTCAAGAAAGCAGCTGGTATCAACTTCAGCTGTTACGTGTAACCATTTGTCAACCGCCATTGCTGCTCCCATCACCTTTTGTTATCCGTGCAACAATAGGTGATTGTGTAATTTTCGGGCCGGTTAAAAAAACTTATATCGATTAAATGCATTGCTAATTTTTTACATTTTTTTTTTGTTGGGTTACAGCCATATCTCAGCACAACCAGCAGCTCAGCCCAGACAGTACTAGTCCACCGATTTCGGAGCGATCAATCAACGCTGCTGAAAATGCTGGAGCTGGTGGACATAGCGATGATGGTGGCAATCAAACTGATGGCGAAGACATAGAAGATGATGATGACAGAAGTTTGGAACAGCAGCAATCCGGATCCGGTGCCCACAAGAAACGGAAACGGCGAGTGCTCTTCTCCAAAGCTCAAACCTATGAACTGGAGAGACGCTTCCGTCAGCAGCGGTATCTCTCAGCTCCGGAACGGGAGCATCTAGCATCCATCATTCGCCTTACACCAACGCAAGTCAAGATTTGGTTTCAGAATCATAGGTAACTATTACAAAATATTTATTATTTTCGAGGACACGATCTCAATTTTATATATATATATATATATTTTATTTGTCTTTCACCAGATAAGATACGTACACGCTCGTTACTGATTTGATTTAATTTGTTTGTTTCAGATATAAGACGAAAAGGGCACAACACGAGAAGGGAATGCACGAGCAACAGAACAGCAGTCACATGCCGTCGCCACGGAGGGTCGCCGTTCCCGTCTTGGTACGTGATGGTAAGCCATGTCATGGAGGAGGTCCTAAACCAGGAGAACACGGTGTTCAGATGCCCGGTTCTCATATGGTAATGCCCTCCTACACACATCCTCTGATGCACGGACAACCTCCTCGCGTCTGGTGGTAACTACAACCCCGATTCGAAAACAACCAAAGCAAACTAAAGCAATTTCTCATCCAAAGTACTAAAACTGGAATTGCTTGGGACATCCATTGTAAATAGAAAAGAGAATATATCTATATATAAAAATATATTTAAATATATTATAACGAGATTTTTATAAAGTGAAAATGTGATTTACGAAAAAAAAAAACAAGAAAAAGAAAATAATGTTTGTTATTTAGTTTTTTAGTTTATGTAAACTGGACCAACTGCTTCATATGTATATATATACATATATACATTTATATATATATATATGTATAAATATACATTCGTTTTTTATCACTACGTGATATACTATTATTATTATTATTATTATATACTGTTTTATTATCAGCGAATTTGTGGCATGCTTGTTTTATTAAATAAAATATAGCGGCAACATCCAGATCCGATCTCTCTGTTATTATTTTTTTTTCCAATTTGATGCATCAACTTTCATTTATACAATTTCGATGCTTCCTGTCCAGTTCGATTTTGACGAGTATGCAAATGTAAATAATATGTGTATTAATTTATGTTTCAAACTTGTAAATTTGTAAATATTGAATATAATTTAGAATGAGTGAGAATCGTTTATTTTTTTTTGTAGTTCTATTCATACCGATTACTGTTGTTAGATTCAACGTTGCGTACGCACGTAAGGGCACATATTTGTCAGATTTGTATAGTTACCAACTAACTGGTAAATATCAATAAAACACATTGAAAGTACAATTTTGAAGTTTTTTTTTATTGTACATATTATTATGGTTTAATAATTTAAAGTAAGTATTATTAAAATTATAAAATCTATTTAATAAATTATTAATATTTATTAAAATTATATATTTATTAATTGCTTTACACAACTTTAGTTAAGAATCGGAACGTGATTTTGGATAGATTGGAAAATTTCCAAAAAAAATAAATGCGCGGTGTATATAATACAGATATCAATTAAATCGATAAAATCAGTGAATTCGATTAAAGTTTTTAGATAGGTGAAATAATGTGGGCTGATAAAAAGGGTAATATGTATTTGCTGCCAGCAACGCGACGATAAACTAAATAAATAGGCGAGCTGTAAATGATAACGCACGATATCTTCATGAACTGTTGCTCCTATATATTAAATATATATATATAAAGCAAATAATTAAAAAGGAATTACGTACGTGAACTTATTTTGTAATTTCAAAATAAACTTAATAGGTAACAAATAAAAAATGCAGTAATCCATATTAGAAGTATTCAGAGCACTTCAGTAGGTACATTATTTATCGAGTTCGTTTCGCTGTGCATGGATTGGTTGGGTATGAAGTATGCAATAATAAGATTATATTTGTTATTATAAGTGGAGATTTGTTTTAATTATATTACTACTACAGGAAGTATATCGTAAATAATTGTTCAAGTACCATATTATAGTACATATACTCATCATAAGGATCCTTTCAAGTGTGCATAAAATATGTGTGTGTAGCGGATAAATACAACAAAAACTCGCGCACAACATAATTGCATGTATCTTCAATTTATTTACAACCTAAGCTAATTGAAAAAGTTGGAAATATTAATTGAAAACTTTATAATAAACACATATTCTTACAGGTAGAAACACAGTTCAGTATAATATAATAACCAATTATGTAATAAATCTAATTTTAATTTATATTAATAAAAATATTTATTGCATCAATCATAAAATTATATAAATGTAATTAAAAAATATATAAATAAATAAAACACTAGAATCAATTCATCTAGTAATTTTTACATATTCTAACAAAATTCAAAAATTTAGTTTATTTACTAGTAAAATTGCGTAATAATGTTGTTCAATAAAGTTTTGTTAACAAACGTAATAGTACTTCAACTGAAAAAGAAAATCGGAGTTCTTGCCATTCAATGTCATACCACGAAAACTGAAGTAACTCCTTTTTTACAACATTACCTCAGGTAAGAAAATGGATTACTTCGCATACAGTAAAATGAATATTATACAACCATCTCTTGTACTCTGGAAATTGACTCAAGTGACCTAGACCACGCAACAAAATAAAGACCAGAATCCTCATAATATCGTTCTGGTTTATTAACTTTTTTATATCATTTTCAATAGTAATAATATTTATTTATTGCAATAACTTTTAGATATTTTTCCCTAACGTTTTCGTAATATATTAAATAAAATATAAATTATCTAGATATATTTTCAGAAGGGAAATCACGATAATATTCATGCAAATATATGAACAAAAGTGATATTTATTTTGCGTTGATATAAAATTATCAAATGCATTATTTTGTCCCAATATTAATTTATTTTATAAATTGCATTCCCAAATATACTATAAAATAGAAATATTAATAAATGAGTCAATAGTCCTTTGTAAGTAATAAATTACATAATGAAGGAAATACTGAAAATCAATAAAGTTAATTCAACATCAACAATTTTTTGTGAGCTCCAGTCTCGTGGGCCCCCAAAATCCTTGTGGGCCTTATATATTATATTTAAATGACAATACAAAAATAATTTTGAAAAACATTAACGTATAATCATAGGCTCTAGATACATGAAATCGCATCCTTCCAGAATCTTTAATAATTAAAATTTAATAAATTATGTATTTAATTAGGCCTAAAGGATAAGGCGGTACTGACTATAGTTAAAAATGTGTTACATTACATTTAAATTATTAAATTGTAATCGTTTGATAAATAATTTTTGTTAGATATATTTGTGCGTTAAATATAAAAATAGAATATTTATAATTGTATGTAAATTTTTATTTATTTTAAGTATAACTTATCATTTTATTAATGATAACATTAATCATTAAAAATATATTAAATCATAAAGATGGTATTTTTTTTTATTGGAAAAAGAAATCTGTGTAAAAACAGGAACAGGGGATAACATTTTTGTGCAATAAAATAGCAATTAAGTTATAAATAACGTATAAAGGGGTAAATGTGAAATAGTCAACCCTTCCGCGATGATTATCGCCGAGGGAAATATAGAGCATTACGTGGTGCGTACAAAAAAATATGACTAGACAATAATAAATCAAGGGCGCTCGGAAACCGCTTCCATAAAAATAATAAGCGGCGCACGTAGCTAATTGCCGGCCTGGAAAGATGATCTGCCGCTGCTACTCTATAGATATATGATGGCAATAGCATTGTGTTTGTTAGGGAGCGAACGGCGAACTCCATGCTATGATGATGCTATGTGCTGTGTGTGTGTGCGCGAGGATGGGGCGTCCTTTTGTGAGCGTCGCTCGGCGCTCCGGCTTCCGGTTCCGGTCGTCCGTCGGAACAAGATTTAACACTCACACACACCGGAACGCCCGTTCGCTCACATACGCCAAAAACACGCAACACTCTTTGATTGATATAAATGATATTCGAACGCGCACTCTATACACTTACACAGATATATATATCAATCTTAATGTATCGACCGTCTGAAACCATTAGCCGTGTCAATTATCAACCATCACGTCCATATTCCACCTTCTATTTAATTACGTAACAAAAAAACATTTTCAGATATGACAATACTATCGGTATAGAACAGTAGTCTTTAAATTTGATCAACTGATCAACTTCATATTGAAAATATTTTTTTTATACTTATACATTTATAAGTTTAATAAATTAAGTATTAAAAATATAACATGTATAACATTTCACACAAAATATACACTAATGATTTATTTTACGCTGAATACCAAAACATTCTAAATGTGATAAGTAACAAATTTGGCGACTACACAGGTATCACTGTAGATAAAATGTAATACAGCATAGTTTTATAGTTTAGTTTTGTTACTACTGAAATTGAAAATATGTTAGTAATTCACATAAGTAGTAGCAAAAAACATTATAACCTTTGTTGCCTTTTACATATTTTGATATAATCTGTGTGCATTTTCAACTAAACCAAGAAGTTATTGTTATTTTAATTATTTCTTATTTTTGTTATTTTCTATTTATTATTGCTTATTGACAAATCTAAAATGATAATTAAATGCTTGTAATCTTTTTTACGAAATAATCTGTTTTATCATAAGTCTAAACAAAGCAGTATTCTCTTTCATGTTTTTTGCCAGTGTGAAATACGTTCTAATAATTAATTTCTAACATTGTTATTCATAATGTTTTTTTCAAATAAAGTTTTTAGCGAGAGATATTAGAAACTTTGTTACCTTTTTTGGTATATTCTGTGTGTATTTGTCACCATAAATGATAAAGTTCTTTTTAGTTTAATTATTTCTTATTTTTGTAGTTTTTATTATTGCTTAATGAAAAATCTAAAATGACTCTTAAATGACTCAATCATTAGTAAATATTCTTCTTTATCGTAAGTCTGAATACATCAGTATTTTGTTTAATTTTTTTAAACTTAGAAATGCGTTATAATAATTATTTTGTGACATTGTTTCTAAAAATATCACTCACACATATTAATTTTTTTAAATAATGTTTTTTCAAAACTTTTCAAGTTTCGTTAGTACTAAAATTTAAAATAGCTATTCACTTAAGTTTTTACCGAGAGTTTGGTGCCTTTCGATATATTTGTCACTAAAAAAGTAAAAGTTCTTGTTAGATGAATGACGATTAAATGTTTGTACTCCATTATTACTAAAAAATCTGTTTTATCGTAATAACACATCAGTATTTTCTTTCATTTTTTAACTGAGAAATGCGTTATAATAATTAATTTGTGACATTGTTACTAAAATTTAATTCATTGCTTTAAATTTATAAATCACACATATCAATTTTTTAAAATAATGTTTTTTTAAAACCTTTTCAAACAACCTTTGTAATACTTAAGTTTTTAGCGAGAAATATTATAATATTTGTTGCCTTTTTATCTATTTTGATATATTCTGTGTGTATTTTTCACTAAAACTGTAGAAGTTCTTGTTAGTTGAATTATTTATTATTTTTCTTATTTTTAATTAAAAAAACTATTGACTTAAGTTTTTAGAGAGAGATATTAGAATCTTTGTTGACTTTTTACCTATTTTGGTATATTCTATGTTGTTACCAAAAATGAAGAAATTCTTATAACTTCAATTATTAATTATTTTTGTTGTTTTTATTATAAAAATGACAAATCAAAAATGACTATTAAATGCTTGTATTCCATTATCACTAAATAATCTGCTTTATCATAATTCTAAACACAGCAGTATTTTCTTTAATTTGTTTACATTGTTATTCAATTCATCGCTTATTAAGAAACTAAATTAATACAAATAATTCCCTCGTATTTATTTTAAAAAGTAATGTATTAAATGCGAAATATCAAGATAACACCAATTTTCAAAAGCAGCGAACAAATATGAGCAAATTATATTATTTACAACTAATTAAATATTATAATGTGAATACACAATATAAGGAGATTTGAGATTACTTTCAAGTATTTAATAATTAGATCGGCAATTTACTGATAATTATATCATTATAAGTTAATTATCCTACGTCTTTAGTGTTTATTTATTATATGTAGATAGATTATTATATGTTTTTACAATAATATTTGTATGACCTAAGCAGAAAGACCTTTGCTCAATAGTCAATTGTAACAGTTACTTTATTTTTAAGAATAAATGAATTGATACTAATCAGAATTTGTACGACAAACAGTAAGACAAGCGAAACTTCACGGTGTAAGAAGATGTCTCTAAGTTCAGACGGATACAATCAAATGACATTATGTTGACATGACTATAGAAGTGAGGTTAGTTTTCATAACTAATATTTATTTGAATTAAATGTAAAAATATTATTTAAAAGTTTGTTTTTTCTTTACTTAATCTAAACATAATTAAATTAATTATTGCAAGCGCTAGAAATCATCTTATGATTTTCTACATAAACTAATCACCAATTCAAGTAAGTAGGTCAAATACGATGCTTAACTTTAATAATAATGAATCCAACATAAATTATTAAAATTGTAAATTTATTTTTAAGTTTGTTTAAAGGTGAAAGAAGTTTTTTTTGATTTAGTATAATTGATCTTTCAGGCAGTTTCATAATTCAATATTCATAAAACATCTGATTTTTGCCAGCAAAAAAACTGAATTAAATCTGATTTTACATCATCAGCGTCATTAATACATGTGAAGTTATTACAACATTTGTTTATATATTAAAATAAAAAGTTTATTTTTTCTTTACTTAATCTAAACATAATTGAAATTGAGATGAAGAACACTAACGTCATTTGAATTTAGTGATTAATCGTTTTTTTTTAAATAATAATCATTCAAAGTTCAATAGATTATAATTTATTTTTCTCGAGAGACTACAGCACCAGACACTTAACAATTTCATTGTCGAGTTTGTTTAGATTGAAATTATATCAACAATACGAACGGCCGTCTGCTCAAGGATCACGTCTGTTATATCAACACAAAACTAAAACAAACTAAGTTGGCTGTATTGAAATATAATGAACTTACCAGACAAGCATTTTTTTATAATAATATTTAATCAATTATAATTTTTTTACATACTTTTTATTAATATTTATATTTTACTGAAATTCGATATTATTAACTTCAAACCCCTTAAAATAATAATATAAATAATAATACTGAAAATGTTTGTAATTTACTGAATTTTACAATAAAAATGTTTCAAATAAAATTAAAATTTCCTACTACATTATATAAATAAAATTTAGATTTAAAATAATGTACTCGAATTATAAATAGTACTACTACAACTGATAAAATTTAGATATTTACCTACAATATAAAAATGTTATTTTTTCTTTGTTAAGAAATTGAAAATTAAAACTAATTTGAGAATACTATTCAGTTTTCTTCGAATTATAGCTATTTATTTTGTATAGCCAATGTGTGCCAATCACCTATTCAAGTTATATCCTCAACATATAATTTTAAACTTCCATACATTTTATGGCTTTATTTTCTATAATATCGAGATAATTCTAATACAAATTTCATCTATTTATCTTGTATAACCAAATCACCTATTCAAGTTATATCCTCAATTTACGGTGCTTAACTTCGATTTTTTTTTAGTTTTTTTATTCTGTAATATCAAAATAATTATATATAAGTTTTTACTACCTTATTTCTGTTACCTAATGGTACTTTTATATATTTTTTTAATATAGATTAAACTGAAAATAATTAAAGTTTAATAAAAAAGTTATTAAAAGTGTATATGGGTCAGTATCCGAACATTAGAAATATTTAAAGTGGAAGCAAAATTGGAACGTCTGGTCTAATCTTATTGGTTCAAATCAACAATAGCACATATTTATTTTATTTTATCAGCATCGTAACATCATTTCATTCCAAAACTATTTCATACAAAAATATTTTTTTTTTAAACACCATTACGAAATGACGTGTATCGAATCTTACATTATATAACGTAATAAATCAACAAAGCTACAAATATTTATATACTGTGTGTCAGACAGATCGAAAGTGAATACAGTAGATATTTATGAAACAGAATCATTATTTGTACAATTTTATTAAGTACAAATTTATGATCCAAATTGATTATATAAAAGAAAAACCTATATAAATTAATATTATGATATTAACTTTTATAGAAATTAATGAAAATAGTTATATCAAACATAAATTTTTAAAATAGATATTTTTTTTTTTGTAAATTTATTTTTAAGTTTGTTTAAAGGTGAAAGAAATTATTGATTTAGTAAATATTCATAATAAGTAAATATATTTAATATCCGATGATTTGTGATAAATTCAGGGTACCGTTTGGTATTGGGCAGGTGAAAATGAGGGGGGTAGTTGATAGCAGTGAATCACTACTAAATCAGCTGTTCCGTTTAACCTTCCCCATATATCAAGCCCGTGTTTGTTCCATCACATCGTTCGCTATTATCGGCTATTAGCAGCACATCTGCCCATTCACATTGTTTCAGCGCTCATCACGCACCAGCTATGTGCCGCTATACAACATGCGTGTGTCGCAATACGTACCAGTCACAAAAAGCATAAACATACCAAATTAGAATTAGTAAACTTGAGAAGCACAACTTAGAAGACCCTAAAGATTGCGCAAATTTATCAATATATTTTATATTGAAATTAATTCATAACAGAAATGTGTATTAAACGCGCAACATGATTCCATATAGCAACTAAATATTTTTATAAAAAGGTATTTCATATTAGATTAGATCAACTGTGATGTTATTAATATCAGCGGCATTGATCGATATATATATAAGCAATCACTGATAATAACGGAAGTGCCCGAGCTTCAAACCTACTAGTTACGTAATAATAAATTTATAAAATTTCGTTTTCATCGGAATAGAGCAACTTTACTAAAATATTCAATGTAACACCTTTAAAAACATTATTTGAAATATTGAAAAAAAAAAGTATACAATATTTATACACATTATGAGAATATTATACGTATAATGCTTTCCACGAAAATATTACGTTAAGCAAATTTTAGTTTTCTGACATTAAAATACTGAGGTCAGAATGAGGTCAACTTAAATACGAAGTAGGATCTCATTTCAAAGTACGAGTTTCTTTTTGTGTTCTTTTCTTTTTTATTTATCAGTTGCCTACAGGGTTATTAAAATTATTTAATTTTTGTTGTCTTTCCTTACTTCAAATTCTGCATCGACATTTTCGAAAGCTATTATTTGATCATTTAGAAAAAAAAAATCTAATTTCTTGTATTTTATTTTTGCTTGAAATTACGAAAAATTAGTTAACAGAAGTAACTTTAATCTAGGTATGACTATTTAAAACAAAATGTCAAAACATAACTCATTTACAAATGACGACAATATTAAATATGAGAATATAAAAGTTATATGAATTATTTTAATTACTTACTTACTTTCACTAATAAGTTTGTTTTATATAAATATTTATAAAATCAAATAATAATCGCTATATTTTATTTAATAAAATATATACATTTCTCAATTTTTATTTTCTAAATTTTAACACAAGAAATTAAAACTTTTTTTTGGAAGGAACATCTTGAATTTCTTTGTCTTCGTTGATTTTGTAAATCTTCCTACCACTAAAAATAACATAATTTTCTGAATTCAATAAATTTCTAACAAATTCTTCATCAACATTGTCGAAATCTATTGATCAAAATATCTGGAAAAAATAATTTCTAATTGTAATTAGAACTTCTGGTTATATTTGCTTGAAATTACGGAATTGGTTTGATCAAAACTTAACAGAAGTAACGTTAATCGAGTACGAATTTCTGTTTGTGTTTTTTCTCTTTCATTTATCAATTGCCTACCGGGGTTTTGAATTTATAACGGATTTTTTTACTAAATTCACACAAGAAATTAACATTGTTTTCGGCAGGAACTTCTTTAATTTCTTTGTGTTCGTTGATTTTCAATCTTCTTACCACTAAAAAAAATATAATTTTCTGAATTCAATAAATTTCTAACAATTTCTTCGTAGACATTTTCGAAATCTATTGATTGAATCATCTAGATAAATTTATTTCTAATTTCTTGGATGTTATTTTCACTGAAACATGTAGTTGAACTTACTTACTGAACGACTATATTTGCTTGAAATTACGGACTTCGTTTGATCGCAGCTTTGTTATCAGAAGTAATGTTAATCGAGATACAAATGACAATAATATCAAATATTAGACTATGAAACTTATATAAATTTATTGAATCACTAAGCGAAAGTAATAATTTTATTTTATATAAATATTTATAAAATCTAACAATAATAATCACTTTATTTAAGATGTAGAAGTAAATGATTAAATTTATTTATATAATTTTAAAAAATCAATACAAATCCCTATTTTTTTTATCTCAAATATAATTTTCAGATAATATGTATTTCTCTTACTAAATTTTCACACAAAAAATAAATATATTTCCAGTTTGATAAAATTAAAATACAAAGTAGGATCACATTTCAAACTACAGTCTATAGTTGTCTTGAATGTAATAAGATATTTTTTATATATTTGGTTATTAATATTTTTTTTGTCAGAAACTTTTTTAATTTCATCTTCAATTTCTTTGTCTTCGTTGATTATTTTAGTAAGATTTAAACCACTAAAAATAACATAATTTTCTATATTTAATAAATTTCTAACAACTTCTTCATCGACATTTTTGAAATCTATTGGTTGAATCATCTAAATAAAGTTATTTCTAATTTTTTTGATTTTATTTTCTTACATGCAAGTAGAATCTTGAAATTGAAAAATTGCTTGAAATTACGAACTTTGTTTAATCGCAGCTATATTATCACAAGTAACGTATGACTGAATGAATAATCGTCATTAATTATGAGAAAATTAAAGTTATAATAATTTATTAAATCACTAAGCGAAAGTAATAAGTTTGCTTTATATAAATGAAAGATGAAATAGTAAATGTTTATTTTGCTCAATAAAAATAAATACAATTCTCGTTTTTTTTACTTAAATATCATTTTCTGACAAAATGTATTTATTTTGCTAAAATTTCATAAAAGATTAAAATGTTTTCAATGTGATAAAATAGTTTTTTTTTTAATATTTGGTTGTCTTCATTGATTTTGTAAATCTACTACTGTATTCAAAAAATGTCTTCATCGACATTTTCGAAATCTATTGAGTGAATTATCTGGATACATTTATTTCTAATTTATTGGATTTTATTTTCTTCTAATTCATGAAGTAGAACTACTGGCTATTTTTGCTTAAAATTACGAACTGTATTTGATCAAAAAATAGTTAACAGACGTAACATTAATTAAATAATAACTATATTAAAATCAAAATTCCAAAACTAAAATTATTTACAAATGACAATAATATCAAATATGAGACAATAATAGTTATATGAATTTATTGAGTCATTAAGCTAAAGTAATTAGTTTGTTTTATAAGAATAACTATAAAATAATTAATAATAACTGATATATTTAAGATGAAGAAATAAATGATTATTTATGATTTTTTTTCTGACAAAATGTATTTCTTAAAAATCTTTCTTTCACGGCGAGGCAACGGACGGTTTTCTCTGACAATATGAAATGGCAAATTGCAGTTTGACATGACACCTTTTCTATTATATTAGAGATACAATATACACTGGATGCGCCCCATATCGTAGTCCGGATGTGCAATACAAAACGCATTGATGGAAAGAGGCACACTTCGGACCTTCGGCTTGTTTGGAACACATTTAGTGGTCAGGCGATAGCCAATTATTTCAATAGCTACGAAGCACCTGGACAAGGCAATTAGACTCTAAATGCATTATACGAGGAACCCACACACGCTTTTTACATAATAGGTAAGTAATTTGCCAACACGTAAACCATATATGCCCATCCGGAATTCATTCAACATTTTGAACGTTCTTCCCACTACTATTGCAGTTATGACGTAAATAACTGTAATCGATATGCTAGAAATATTATCAACATTAATTGTAACAAAAACATATTTACTTAATTTCAGAAATAATTTTTTGTCTTCACAATTTATTGTTAAAAAATAAGGAAACCAAACGTACTGTAAACAATAGTCTTAGCAATATTTTAATATTAAAATAAAAGTTGCAATACGATTTGTAGACATTTTACATATTTCTTAATGAATCATCGGAACTTAGTTCATTTTTCAGGTATTATTTTTGTCAGAAAACTACAGAAATTGAGTCTGATAATATTTCAGCGATATTTTATGATGGATTCGTAATTCTAGTTTTAAAGAATGAACTAATAATTTCAACGAATTCAACTTATATTAAATTCTGGAATTATAAAATTTGATGTCAATATATTATGGAATGCTAACTTAAATTAAATTGTTTCTTGCAATAAACTCATTTATAGTGCAAAATAGAATAAAAAGATGTATCTCCTTTAGTTGAAATTTTTGATGATATTTTTTTTGTTTGAAGAAATATTAAGGTAAATATATTTTTAAATGACAACATTTTTAAGGAATTGATATATATCAATGGAATTTTATACTGATTTTGCACAAAAATACGTCATTTTATCTATAATTAAGAAAATAATTTAATTTGAACTTATAATATAATATCAGTATTTATAAAAAGACAGAGTTTCTATTTATAACTATCTACTGATCAATGAACTAATTTACCAATATTTCTCTAATTATAAAAAATACATTTTTGGCTAGTTTTATTCAATAATACATATTGCAAAATTGAGAATTTTAAGTAATCAAGTCCGGGCAGAAAGACCTAGGTCGATAGCCCTTTGGCCTGGTATATTTATAATATAGAATACATTTTTTGTATTTGGTTGTTTTATATATAGATTTTTTTTCTTTTATTGCAATTATTGTTACATTCATTATTTCTTAATTTTTTATATTTCTTTTCCTTGTTTTTTTTGTTCCTTTTTTTTTGTATTATATTGACCAATAAATGATGTTATTATGTTTTTAATTGTAATAATTATATAATAACAAACACAAAACGCAGTAAGACTTAAGTTTAAATTATGGTAACAAAAATATTTAAATGATAAAACACAATAATTTTACGAAGTTTATAGAATATTCCAAGTGATCAACACTATAATCTTATTATTCTTAAAATATAGGTATAAATTATAACAATGAAATTATTTTTTGTTCATAAAGTAATATACTATCATATTTAAAATGTAAACAATAATTTAGAATATATGTTGAGAATATGTTATTCGAGATATAATTCACATTTCAGGAATTTTTATGTTTTATTTGTTATGCTATATTTTTTTATTATAATTACATAATAAAATATACATAATATTCTTTAATTATGAAACTTTACTAATATTTAAGATTTCTTTACTTCGGGCCAGAGGCAATATGTTGTTGCAAAATCGAGCATACTTTATTAATTTAAAGATAAATGTTTTTAAATACTTTTTTTCACTAAAATTTAATGTAACTATTATATAACTTATACTTTTTGTTAAATAAAGAAATTATAGCTATATTTTTATATATATTTTATTTAGACTTTATGAAGTATTGACGCATCGATGACAGTAAATATTATTTTAATGTAAGTAGCACGTCTTTCAATAGATGTGTGAAAACTTACGGGTATACAAAAATAAGCTATTTTCCCAAGTAATAGCAGTAAAATAAGTGTAAATGATGTTGAATGAGCATTGTCGATGCGAATTAAGTGCGAGCTATTGTCGATGTATCGAAGGTTCCCAAAACTTTGTTATTGGATGGAATACGAGCACATAGGTTGTTTCATACGGTGTATTTATATTTTCATTTACAAATAAAGCTTGTTTATCTTGATAGACAGTTCAGTGAGGATTAAATGCAGAAACCGGATCGGTTTATGCCGCATGGACGACAAATTGCCGTATAGAATGTGCGGATGCTTTTACCTGGTTGGTGGGCAACAAACGATCAAAACGTCACTCCACCACGGAGGGTGTGTATACAGTGTGTGTATCCGTGGTTGTATGTGCATTCGTCGGGGATATGTTTTGGGGGCCAAATTGAGCGTGAATAAGACCGCCCCTCGCATTTCACACAGATTTGACGACATTTAACTGCACCGGAAATTCTTTTCACACCCCTGAATTGGCCCCGAAAATCCCTATACCTTTTGCAAATTAACCATACTTTAAACTCAACGAATTTCATTATACTGATTTTGTCTATTCAATTTTTACTGTTTTAATTGGATCAATCTTTGTCACTCTGCGGTGGATTCGGTAATCCGAGGTCGGTGTTTGCGGCCCGGCCGAGCTTAGTGTATAGTCCTCGCAGGATCGATGCCTCCTCGCAATCACGCTATGTAGTATGTGCATAGGTTGTCGTGCAACCACATCCTGGAATAACTTGGTAATTAGTTGGTGGAATCAAAATGTAGGTGATCGCTTCAAATGTGCGAAAGGTCATCGGGTCGTGCTGTTAAATACGAATATAATTGGTCTTCGTACACGTTTTCGAGACCATTTGGAAAATTCAAAAGCCAGACGGGGAGGGCTTTTATACCAATAATTTCACTGATACAATTGGATTCATTCGTTATGTGTCAGATCCTTGAATAAGTTCTCGCTAATGCCGACGGTGGTTTTCTATAGTGGCCACACACCGTTAACAACTTGGCCTGGGTCATTAGCGTCCAAAGATTGATATGATTTTTCTACATCAACGCAAACACCAAACACGTCTTTCATTTAAAGCGGACGTGTATTTTCAATGCCCGACTAACAACGCGCAGACAAATTGCCTTAACACTCAGAAAGGAAACCTCTTTCTTTCCCATCCAGACAAAGTTCTCTTTTTCTGTAGTCCTCTTCGTTCTCTTATTTTACCCACATAAAATATTTCATTTATATTTAAATTCATTTTTAAACTGTTTAAAATTATACCAAAATCTTAACTTACAAACAAATATTAATTCAATCCTACAGACTATTAAGTATTAATATAAATCATTTTAATGTAAAACTAACAGTTTTAAATTGATTCTAGTTAAATTAAAAATTAACTTTCTAGATAATATGACTTTATTGACCGTAATTAAATAATAATAAATAAATTATAAAAACTAAATTATTCCCATTACTCTAATAAATAATATTTACATACTTTAAATCCTACTACTCTATACATATTACACAAAGATTTAAAATCTATAAAATGTTATTTCATAAAGATATCAAAAAATGTATCATTAAATTAAGAAATTAAGAAATTAAATAAGCCTTATTCAATTCATAAATTTACCAAACATATTTCCATAATATTCAGTAAAACAAACATTAGTCAAATTTTATTAAAAATATTTAAATTCTAATAAAATAATGTACTTAACCCCAAGACTGCATTCCATTAAAAACGTTTTTTTTTTAAATAAAACTACGAATTTTTCATCAAATTTCGCTTTAATATTTTCTTCGCTGATATATTATCAGATTCAATTTCTTATGTAGTTTTGTGAAAAAAATAATATTTGGTTGTGAACAAAATAGTAGACAAAATGTTAACGTCTTAAAGTGAAAGTTTTAGTTTAAAATATTGAATATAAAATGATGCGAAAATGTTTTTTAGAGCACCATTTTTATTTTTCAAAAATTCAATTTACCGCTGGATGAAGACCATTTTATTAGAATACGGTTTGTAATATATAATATTCTTAAGAAAATAAAATATTAAATTATATTATGAAATACTATAAAATATATTTTACTCAAACTAAGTATAAATAATGAAAACTACATGATTACTATTATATAAATAACTTGAATCTTCGGTGTCTAAGCTGCTCACGTACGGATACAGGATCTGTGTATACCTAGACTCTAAAGTTTTCGTGGACCCGAGACAGTATCGATCCAAACTCACAATGAACTACATACAGACTTGAAAGAAAAGGAAGCCATCGCTTTAAACCAAAACTGTAATAATACATGTATACTATAAAAAAAAACTTACATAATTTCAATTTGGGTAAATAAAAATGTAAATAATATTACAATGAAATGAAAATAAAACTTACTTCATGCTTTTTTTTTTGTGAAATATTATATTATACGTCCGATAAAGAAGCTTTGAAACTATGAAGTTTCAATTTCAAATTAATTAAAAATATTACAATTTTAGGCCAACACACGGCAATCATTCGAAAAAATATGAGCAAAAGTTATATTACTATGCAAAAATTATATCTAAAGAATAAGTTATACATAGGATGAAGATGAAAAGGATGTTATATTTTTTAAATGCAGAAAATGCGAAAGACGAGATTAATGAAAAAGAAACATTTAATTTTTTGGTGAAAATTTAGGAAAAATTTATATTATTAAATCCAATAATTATATATTATTATAGAAGTAATTGTAAAATTTAAGTAAAGAAAATTACAAACAATTAACTTTAGACTTCTATTTAAAAAAGGTTATTTTTGTTTGTATGTAAATTGTCTGTTTTTTTTTTAAGAAAACTTTTATTTACTTTACATTTTATACATTTAAAAAGGAAATTTCACTGAATGAAGTAAATTCTTTTTATTAATCAAGGTATGACTGCATATGATTTTATTATTAAAATTCTTAAAGACTAAAGACTTTTAAATAAAAGTACTTTTTGTATATTAATTTTGCAAATATAATAGTTTTATCTCCATAGCAAAATCTATGTATAAAATGTTGCACTAATGGCGCATTAAGATTTTCTGAATATATATGATGATGATGATGAAGATAGGATCGTTGATTATAGATTGCTTCCGTGTCCGGCGTAGAAACCGTAACCATTTATTATAGGGATTTTTGGAGAATAAATGTGATCCGAACAAAAAGTCGCAGATCGGGAAGTCATCCATATCCAAAAATTAAAAAGATAAGAAGCCGATAAGGAGTCCAGCGGATCAATGGATGAGGACATTTGGTTGTGCGAACATCTATCATATTTAGGGAGAGAACGGCAATATTGTAGATGCGTGATCCGCAAGTGTCCATTCGACTTGAAACAGAGAGATAGCGTCCACCCTTTTATTATGATATGAAAACGCCGGACGTTGATATTAATAGCCTCTCCCCAATCATATGCTGACTAGCAGTTTATTATATAGATTTCTCCCTATTCCTCGCCCACTCTCTATCTCTCGCGTTTTCTCTCTATATTATATTATATTGTATATAATGTTCGATTCAGATGTTGCTTTCAGCTCTTCGTCGTGTTTCTGTATTTTTCCTTTTTCGATCGAAATAGGCAGTAGTAGTAAAAGCGCAGAGATAAACTGTATTTCCCAATGTTTGTTTATGGAACTGGTGTTAAATTTTGACGCGTTCGCTTTGTGGACTCGGTAGCTGCAAAACTGTAGGTATTGTAAAGAGATTTGGCGTTGGTAGTGCACAGTTGAGCGGTCCTGGACAAAGTGGTTTTGGTAAATGTAACGAAAATAACCTTTTTAGCGGAACACAATGCCATGGGGTGTTTATCTTTATTTATTTAAGCTTCCATTGTGCTCCGTTTTATATAGGGAAAATATTGATTTGCCGATGTCCAAAAATTTATCAAACGTTTTTCTCTTCCACAGAATTATTCTATAGATTTACATTTACACAGCTTTACTTATATTTAAACTATAATAAATATATTAACATTTTACATTTTCAATATACTTAATTATTAATAATAAACTTTCTTATTATTTGAGTATAACATTTCTATTATCATGTGTATAATACATTTATTAGATAAAACTTAAACATTAATAAAAAAAGATAATTATAATCAATATTTATTTCAAAATAATTTTTAAATATATTAAAAATATAAAATACATTAATGTCGGATAAAATGATTATATCATATTTAAAACATTTATACTTTTTGTTGATTCAATATTATTGCAAATATATTTGTATTTTATAAAATAAAATACCTATTTTTAAGAATTTTATTATTAATTTATAAATTATTATTAAAATGTTATGTTAAAAACATATAATTCAGAAATACATCATAAATTAATAGATTTTAAAGAAGCTCCAATGAATCATTGGTTGCCGAATTAAACTCTCTCATTTGCTTTAATTTTCAAAATAAACAGACATTTTTTTTAGGCTAAGTGTGAAGCAGTGGAGGCCTTCCCACCAAAGAAGAAGAACAAACATTTTAATAATAGAAATAAATGTTTATAATAATAATATAGCTTAGTGTTATAAAAAGTAAACAAAAATAAAATTAAATAATAATTTAATTGAGTACTCAATTAACATATACTTTTTCAATGATTTTTTTTAAATAATAAATACACATAATACAAATGTGTAAAATTACAATTTAAATAGACTTATGGTCAACAGTTTTATATATGGTTTTTATGTATACTTTACTCTAATTTAATGATATGTATTATTATAATTTTTATTGACATTCGACCTTGCTAATTGGTACAACATAATATGTAATTTGCATTATCAGAAACTCAGAATTTGTATAAATCATATTAATTCAGATATCATTAAAATTATAATGTATTTGAGGTAGATGTATCAATAAAAGACATCAATTCCACTTCATCTAAAATTTAGATCCTAAAATATTTTTCCTAAATAGTTATTAATGTAATTAAGTTATATAATTATAAGTCAAACAGTGTCTTATTTTTGTTGCAATTTTTGTTCCGCGTTCCATAACTAACATGACACCAATACCTCTTCATTTAAAGTTTAGATCCTAAAATATTTATTCCAAAATAGTTATTAATGTAATTAAGTTATATAATTATAAGTTAAACTGTGTCATATTCCAGTTGCAATTTTTGTTTCACGTTACATAACTAACCTCTTCATCTAAAGTTTAAATCCTAAAATATTTTTCCAAAATAGTTATTAATGTAATTAAGTTATATAATTGTAAGTTAAACAGTGTTATATTGCAATTGCAATTTTTGTTCCGAGTTACATAACTAACAAAATAAATAATCTATATATGTAAGACTCACTAACGATATAAAAGTTGTTTGTCATGTTGATTGAAAAGTAAAAGGTAAAAAAAAATATAATCTATTCAAAAACGTTGTTGCCTTCTTGTATTTACCTTCATGCCGCCGGACACAAACTTTCTTCCTCGTAATAATAGTGATTTAACGACATTAGAAAGATGGCCGCTTTATTGGTGCAGAAGAATCGACTTCCGTTGTCGGCGTTTCGGCAACAACAGATTACGGAACATGGTGTAAAAAGATATATTCGACCAACAGAGAGTTGGAAAAAAAATCAATATTTGCGGTCGTGTCGTTCTAACACCTGGTTTAGTGCTACACGTGTTTACCATTGTTGCTTTTAACTTCTACAACTTCTTGCGTCGACCCGCCTTCTTCTCTTCCTTCCACATATCGTTGATGATTATGGATGGTTTCTATACAAACCGAATCGGCGTTTCACGGCCATTCGAAGATTCTTTTATAAATACAGTATAATAGCGCATACGATAAATTATGATCGATTGCCGCCAAACAAAACCGTTAAAAGGTAAACGATGTTGCGCAATTTACAATTTTGCTTGAATCACTTTTAAATTTAGTTCATTCTTATTTTACATTCATTTTAATATTAATCTTATGTAATAACATGGTTTGTAAAATATTTTCCATTAACAATGAAGCATTTAAAATTAAAACTATTCCAAATTAAGGTCTACAATAATCTAAAATATCCAAGTTCTAGAAACGTATTTAATGTAGAAAATTATGTTTTTTTTAGTAGAAGATTTAGAAAACGTTATTAGAGGAATACAAAGAAAATTAAGATTTAAATTATAGAAGTTTTTGCGAAAAAAACGTTCTTTTTTAATTATAAATATTGATTTTAAAAGAAGTATTATTCTTAAGTGATCAATATTAAATGCAATAACTGCTTCTAGAAAATTATTAAATGAAAGAGAAGAAAAGCATAAACAATCAATTTTATACTCATATTTTAATATGTAATATTACGTTGTAAGTTATCTGTTTATTTAATAACACTTTCCTGTAATCAAAAAATAGCTTTTCTCTTTATGAAGCAAAATGGGATACGTTATTATGTCTATAGTACCTCTGAATACGAAGTTTTGTAGAACAGTTACAATTTGTTAATCGAGATATAAGGTACATATGTTATATAATATTTAAATTTCATTTTTTGCATAATTTATTTATTAGTATTTACTGTGCTCCGATTTGTGAGAGTTTAATAAAGAAACAATAAATCACTCGTGTGCAATGTGTAGATTGAATCATCTAATTGAACCGTGTCGGTTTAATAAATGCTTCCTAAACCATATATTGGATTAACTGAGATTTAAGGGGGAGGCCGCATCAAATAAGTATATCAATGCAGTTGGGCTTGTAATGAGGGTGTCGAGGCTTAAATACTCGATTTAATAACATCAGAGACGTAATCCCGTGCGATCATTTAATACCGACTCTATATTGCTTTGCAAACAGAAAACCGAAACATATGTATCTTTAGTATATATCTAATAACTACTAAATATATTAACGATGGATTTGATCTATTTATTCATAGTAAAGTGTGGAAATATTTGGATTAAATACTAGATAACTTTTAGTAAAAATGGGAATAATATTTGTATCATGGCGGAAAGACTACGGTTGATAACCCTTTGTTTTTTTTTCCTGGTTTAATTAATATTATTACAATTTTCTTTTGGCCACAAATGTAACGCCTATAAATATTATTATTATTATTTGCATCAGTTTTTAAGCCAAAACTCGTTATTATAGTCAATTTAAGATGTCCAAAATTAGCACAAAATGTATTTAATATGTCTGCAATTGGCCTTCTACCAACTAAAGCTTTTGCCAAGTATTTATAAATATATAAATTACTTTCAATTAAATCCTACATTTCCCATTAATTACAAGTCAAGAGTGATCAAGTATTTTGTATGCAATCAAAAACATTACTTGGTCTAACCAATTGTGTTTATAAATTAAGTTGTATATTATTCCAACCTTATTTTATTCATGATTTAGTACACATTTTTTAATTAACTATTTTTCATATATACATAACAAAATTAATTATTTTTTTTCGTAAGAACTAAAATGTAAAACGCACTAAAGACTCAAAAAATGGTAAAAATTGTTTCATTTATTGAGTGTTTTTGCAAAAAAAAATCTACTTATATTCATAATCTTATATAATCTTTTTTTCGTCAGACCTAAAATGTAAATTGCACTAAAGATTGAAAAAATGGTAATATTTTTGATTTATTGGGTGTTTTTTGCAAAAAAATCCACTAATATTAATAATCTTTTTTTTGTAAGACCTAAAATGTAAAACGCACTAAAGACTCAAAAAAATAGTAAAAATTGTTTCATTTATTGGGTGTTTTTGCAAAAAAAAATCCACATATTCATAATCTTATATAACCTTTTTTTTGTAAGACCTAAAATGTAAAACGCACTGAAGATTGAAAAAATAGTTATTTATTGGGTGTTTTATGCAAAAAAAATGAAAAATGCAATAAACTCAAAAAAATGGTAAAAATTATTTCATTTATTGGGTGTTTTTGCAAAAAAAAATCCATATTAATATAATATTTTTTTCGTAATACCTAAAATTTAAAATGCAAAAAAGACTCCAAAAAAATGGAATATCTTGGAAATTCTTTAATACTTATGTGATACATGAAGCTGTGACTACATTTGCAAAAAATTGAACACATCCTGAAATTACTTGTTCTTAAACATTGAAAATTTCTATACTACTGTTTTAAATACTGCGACGGGCCAGATACAACCTCTTTACGGGCCGCATCTGTCCCGTAAGCCGTCGTTTACCCATTACTACTTTTTTTTTACATTTCTAGACATAAACGATGAAATCAGTGCAATAATTTACACAAATAATAATTTAATTATTTGATTAAAATTGATTTGTATAAAATATAATTTAGATTGACGTCAAACTGAATACTTTAAATGTGATAACTTTAAACAAATATGTAACAAAATTGTATAAAATGATGAGTAATAATCTTATATGTTTTATCTACTACACTTGAACAATTGGAATGAATCATTGACTTTTATTATTATTTCATGTATGTGAGGTAGAATAACTAGACGCCTGTTTTCTATACATTTTTTTTCCAAATCTTATATTCTTTTTAAATTACATTACAGACATAAACGTGACAAATTATAAGAAAACGAATCTAAACATGATTTTATCTTAATTATGTACAAATATATTTAAAACTCATTATCTTGATCAAATATTTAATAGTACCACATTTAAATATAGTTATAGATTACAGTTTCGTTATATTGTATTTATATACAATATACACTGAACATAATCTATTCTTTTGTTTCAAGAGTATGGAAAAATTATTTTCTTAATATATATTTATATATCAACTTGATCATTAGTTAAATAGTTTTAGTGATCCTAGAATAGATATATTTATACACGTTGTCAGAGTCAGAGTATTATCGTAATTAGACAATACCACATTATATATATGCACTCATGCATACAATCATTAATTTTGATTTACCAAGAATGAGCGAATTTATTAGAAAACTTGAACGGTTTATAGTAAACTGAAAACATTACAATCAGTTTCGTTAGTCACAATGTATATATTTTTGGAGCTTACAAAAATGTTTGAAATCCAGAAAAGTACATATTTTGTTAAGTTCTTAAGATGACAAAAAAAAATATATTATAATAAATATAATTATAAAAATAAATTATAATTTGTATGCTTGATTTCCTACATTTTTTTTTGGTCGAAAATAATGGATTCTAAATATTTTATTTATTGCATTTACAGATTAGTTTGTTTGCAATGAACTTAAATTTTTGTATGTCATTTAAAATTTATTTGAATAATATCAGATTTGGACACTCAATAGATTAGTTCGTTTTTGATATAAATTGAAACTGATGGTAGTTTTCCTTTATAAATATATACTGAAATATAAAGAACGAAATCATATAATTTTAAGATAAAAATTGAAGATTTTAAAATTTTCTGTAAATTTATTTACTTTTATTGTAAATATAGATATCTCAAAAATTAAATAAATTTATTACTAAGGGCGGAAAGACTTAGGTCGATAGCCCTTTGGTTACATTTACATGTGATCAATAAATATTGTTATTATTATTATTACTAATTTTATTTTAAAAACTCCCAAAAATTATCAAATTTCATTGTGTATTTAATGAGTATTATATATTTCAAATCTTCATTGTTTAAGTGTTCTTATGAGCACGTATAATTTATTTACTTTTATTGTAAATATAGATATCTCAAAAATTCTTATTTGAGATTTAAAAATCACTTGTAGTTTAATTATTCAATAAATATATTACTAATTTTTTTTAAAAAACTCCCAAAATTATCAAATTTAATTGTGTATTTAATGAGTATTATATATTTAAAATCTTCATTGTTTGAGTGTTCTTATGAGCACGTATTTGAATATGTTTTTAATGATAAGTTCTGAAGTTTGATTACAAAATGAATAATATTTAATTAATATAAAGTAAACTCTCTCATATTGCAGTTATTGCTTAAAAACTATTTTGGGGAAAGAATAAAAATATGATATGAAATGGATTGAAAAAAAGGACTTGATTTGGTTAAATACTTAGAATTAGTTTTCCATAAAATTGTTGTATTAATTAATTTGATTTGTGAAATTCTTAAAATGCGGTTTTCATATAACGCTGTTCCCAGTTCTTATATAACAAGATACTACTTAATCTGATAAGTACTAATTCTGAGTTTTTCAAAACGCGATATCAATTAATTATAGAGAGAGTTCACGAAACTTTTAACTAAATTGAGTCGTAGACTTTTTATGATCATTTTCGTGTATTTCACAACCCTATTTATGCCTCCCTTTCAAAACTACTAATATGAACCCCACTACTAAATTAAGCAAGATGCACAATTTTATCCTATCGTGACTCCAGTCAGAATCAAATCCATTATTATTAAAAAGGACGAAAACATATATAGCTTATCAAGCTATTGCTTTGCTTGAACGGTATTTTTTTCCCATCAGAAAGCAATGTTTTATCAACAAATTTATCAATTTTTTCCATTGTTTTGAAAATTACAAAAATAGCGTTACTAAAACCACTATAACTTCTGAACTAAACGTCAGATTGCCATGAAATTTTGACAGGCGTTGTTTGAAGATTGGTACTTTCTAAAAATCATATGGATTTGTCGATAGAGGTGACATCTATATGTCATCCTACAAACTTATTGAGCGAGGTGTTAGGTCTGATATTACACCTTTGGTCTTGTATCTTTTCGGTACAGACGAAATTTACTTGATATTGAAAAGATTTTTTATGTAAACAGTTACGTAATTTTCAATACTATTATTAAAATATTAATGATTTAAATAAACGATTTATGTCAATAGGTTAGATCCTATATAAAATTGTAAATAAATATTTTTACTAGTCTATTTCCTATAACAATTTGGTTTATCCTCTATATACAAATTCGTTGAAATTAATATTCTAATAATTGGACAAGAAACCATAGAGATTATGTGTATTAGCATTTTAGACGTGAATAAATCTCAATCAATCACCGAGGTTAATAATAAAGCGAGCGCGGTCGGGGTACGACGCTTTATTACCTACCCTTCTCGGTCTTTTTAAACTCGATAAACCCTCGGCAGAATGCCGCCCCTCGGATCGAGCGTGGAGCGGTGGAGTTTAAAAATCACATTTTAAAGTTTTTTTAAATTTCTATCTGGGCCATCCCCTTACCCCCTCATACACATTGGGACATGTTCGGAAGCAAAGCCGGATCCCGTCGCACAATGTACTACTACTGTAAATATATTTCGTCGAGCATACGGAATGGGGTGGGTCGGTCCGGTGAAATTGAGCGCGACGACGTGATTTTACAGCCGCTTGTTTCATCCCCCTTCGCAGACTCGAACCTCGTCAGGGGCGGACGGCTCCTAATGTATTGCATTCCAGATTGATCTGGTTTATACATGATGTTTGCAGCTAATTTCATTATTACATTTAAATGTATCTAATCAGTCAGTCTCTCTACATAAAGGGAATGTGTGTGTTTCGAACCAGAGTATATTTACTGTTTACTTGACTCGATAGCGTTATTTAATAACGATTAGTATTTTTTTTTTTTTGTTTCCACACTACTAATTTCTAATCAATACACATTTTATACAAGACTTTTGAGCCAAATTACAAATTTAGAGCTATGATAAACATAAAATTAATTATTTTAATTACAGCTACAGTATTACATTATCTAATTAACTTATAATCTATAAGTGTAGCCATACTCTTTATTTAAAATAAAATGTGTTCCATTCATTCGAAGTTGAAGTTCAAATAGTCAATATATTTAGATAAGCAAATAAATACTAGTATTACTAATATTTAATGAGTTACATAAACATTTGTTGTATATGTTTCACATTAAGAGGCAAATATGAAAAGTTACAAGTTAATGGCTGATTCAAGTGCAAAGACTATTCCATCAGCAGGAAACGTTATTGCATCACTTTTTTGGGATGCAAAGAGAATTTGTTAATAGATTATTTTGAGAAAGATAAACGAATTATCTCAGAATATTGTACATTGATACAACAATTGGATGAAAAAAATTGCTTTCACTTTAATTTTTTTTTTAACCCAATAAATGTATAATTTTTGTAACTATTTTAACAGTTTGATATGAATAGAAAATAAATTTAGTTTAACATAGCTTAGTCTCAAACTCAAATTGAATTGCTTTTTTTCAAGAAAATTAGAGTAAACATGTAACTTACAGTTTCAGATATAAAGGTCCAACCTATACAGTACCTATTCTATGACCTAAATCTACAAGTATCATTTATACCTTAGAGAATTGTTGCTATATTTGTCGGCGCCGATAATCAAAATTATGAATTAAACTTTCTGTCTATCTAAAACTTCTGGTTTATTTTATATATATGTATAAGTATTTTATTGCATTTTGTTTTTTTAATTATGAAATTACGTCTTATAAGCCGGCAAAAACGGTAATAATTTTAAATTATTTATGAATAAAAATAGTTTAAATCATGAAATTATCAATAAACAAAAAAGAAATAGAGTTCACGTAGATTAATAATTAAAAGTATGTGATTAAGTTGATGATAAAGTGTAATGATTAAATAAGACGCATAGAAAGAATGCAGTGATTAACTCTTGTATTTGTAATCGAGTAATTGGACATCGTAAAGAGTTTTATATTTGTAGTTTTCGTTCATAGCGGCGATAGTGCCCTGTTCCTGTCACTATTAAGACCGGCTAGGGCTTTATAAAGTCGTCCTGGCGTCGTTTATTTTCATTAGGGCCGTCGTCGGCCGAGCCCTAAAATCCTCCGACCCCTACTCGCATGACACGACGCCCAACATCGACGCCGATGCCATCAACTCAACTTTACTATTGTTACATCATCGTCGCGTCGCTTATTACAATATAAATTAAAAAGTAAAATTTGAATACAGCTGCGGACGCGTTTTAACCATCCATTCTTTTCTTCTACATCCGACACCGATCAATCATCTGCAATTATTTTTTATCAAAATATTTCCACAACTTTTTCTCATTAAAAAAAACTAGCAAAGTATTAAAAATCCTATTATTATTTAGATTTTAAATTTAGTTTTTTTTCATATTTCTATAACCAAATAATGTGTGATGTGAAAAAAATCGATTATGTTGCTTTCATTACAAATGACAGCTTCCATTAACAGTTAACACACATTGATTATTTTATTATTAGAAATTTACAAAAATAGTCTTTTATAATCAAAACATTTAAGTAAACTTCTTTATTAATGAGAAAATCAATCGTGTTAATTTTGCAATGAAATGACAGCTGTCACCTTGATACAAGCTGTTATACTCTTAGCAGTTGGGTCATAGTACAACTATAAACAAATGCTGAGTTTCTGCAAAAACAGTTAAAAAACGCTGCTATATAGCAAAATTCATATATACTATACAGTTTATAACAATAGTATACAAAATATGTCTGTAAAGTAATAAAAATTATTAACCTAAAGTTAATGTTATTTATTTTTCTACGACTTTCAATATTTGATTAATATAACGTTATAGCATATACATTAAAATGATGGTAAGTAGTTTAGAGTAGGATTGAGATGGAAGAACACAAGATGTCTGATTCTCGTAACAGATCAATAGAGTTCAATTAACGCATGTTATCTATAAGTCAAGTACAGAACGTAGTCAATCACTGGTCTCGATATAGCTTTACAAATCTGGGCAGCCGACTTAGTGTTGATGGCATCGTTTTTAAACATCAACAAATTATAATTAGAACAACTTGGCTAATAATAATAATTTATCCGATCGGACAGACCTGAAACACTTTCATAATCAAACTCCAGGAAAGAATCCGCAGAAATAAATAAAGATTGAAAAATGTGCTTTTTTCTTAATTACATTTACTGTGTTTGATGATTATATTTTGTACATAAATTACCTGTTTTATGAAATGAACAATGATGTAATTTCAGTTGGAAATGTTAGTATTATTAAGGACTTTATGGCATTATAAATTAATCGTATTGGAATTATATAATACTGGTATTTGTTCAATAGAATCAACAACAATGTCGAGATAAAGGTTTTACTGCATCGCAGTTATTCCCAGAACGGGCGTAAGGGTGCGAAATGGTTGCAATAGGTGACTGCACTAAGTGGATCAGGGATATTCAATAACCTTCCCTCGTGTAGTGTGCTACCACCCCCAACATAAACACGTGCGGATGTTATATTTGCAGCACTGGGCTTTAACTGTCAAACGTTATTACACCCCATCCCTCGTGCGCGTAACATGCGAATGTGTCTATATAAATATATTAAATTACTTGCGCCATTAACATGCAGATCACGTACAATGTTGACTTCATCAAATAGCAAATTTTACAATATAAAATATCACAAAAAATTCAATTTTGAAATAAAAATTTGTTCTAATTTATTACTAATATAGTATAGTATTTTGTAAGTTTGACATAATTATTCAAATTAAACTTTTTCATAAAATTAATTAATTAAATAATTAAATAACTAATATATAAAAAAAATGTTATCCTTAAAAATATGCTTATTATTTTTGGTACTAGTTTGAGTGCATTTTATAACTAAATAGTGAGATTATATCATAATAAATTAATTTACAATTTATTCAATGTAAACAATAAATATATTTCATTACAGGCAATATTAAATGAATTTTCCTGGTGGATGTTTACCATTATTATAATTATAATAATTTACTAAAATCTATATACAAAATCTTAAGTCTATTTGTTGTTTTGCTGTTATTGAGCTATTAACCATAAAATTATTATGTGATTCCAGTCTTCGTATCTTCTACTAAAAATTAGTATTAGTCTATTCTTGATGAACCACAGGCATCTCAAAATATTTCTTATGAATTTTGATTGAAACCTCTAGATAATTTATATGTTCGTTTCATTCTTACCTAGTAATATTATAAATTCTGACCATTATTATGTTTTTTGCAATCTGTAATTAGACATTGAAAATAATAAAATGTATTATTAAATCATAATAAATTTGGAGCAGAAAAACTTTTGGTGATACCAGTTATATTATTTTTTTTGTTATTGTTGTTACATGAATATGTTTTTAGTTGTTATCTGGTTCTGTATCTGTTGCAATAAATATAATTATTTTCAATAATTTATTATTTACAAAATAAATTAAAAAATATTAACATCTTTATTATACCAATTATCACCAAAGGGTCATTGCCCTAAATCTTTCTGCTTAAAATTATTATATTTTAAGATACCCAAAAACTACTAGCAATTAATAAAAAAAAGTGACAAATTTAATGAATAATTTTCTTAGAACAAATGATAAAAAGTTTTTTTTAAAGTCTATTTATTACATTATGATATCTAATTTAAAAAAATAAATAATACATTTGTTTGAAACATTATCTATTATTATTATTATTATATAAAAATAAATAGTTGTATTTTGTGAAACTTTTATATTACAAGATAAATCATTATAAATTGTTTAATAACAATATTAGATTTTGCTAACAGAAAGTGTAAAACGATAAAACTTAAAATTTCTCTTAGATAATTGTTGTTAATTAACCAAAAACTGTTTTAAAATAATTTATTTTATATGTTTTCGTTCATTTCATATTTTTCTTAGTTAATATATTTTGCAATTTAGTTTTAGTAGCTTTAAAAGGTTAAAATAATAATGTAAAAATATTAATATCGGCGAGGCAGGAAGTAATAAAAGAAAGCAGTGTAAAAAGCCCTGTATACGTGTAATAAGTGAGGCGATGCCGAGCCCTCGGAGGCGGCTGGAACGATTATTGCCTTCGTATTTCTTCATTATCGCGCGTAGTCAAACCCTCGCGCCCCCTGCTAAATAGCCCTTCCAGCGAAACACATTCAGAAGAAACGGATACCCTCTGACAAACTAATTGGTGGAAGGCTTTTTAACGTCGCCACGTTACGCATTCATTATCCTTGCCGAACTTATTTTTTTTCTGTCCAAGACCTTTCCTTTCTAAATTAACATGAGATTGTAAATAGGACCGAATCACAATGGAAGTAGGCAGAAAGAACTCCAGAATCACATTTTAATACTTGAACGAAGAGCCATTAACCAGAGTTACTACTTATATATCTTTTTTTATATTTATTTTCGTTCTTTTTCTCCTATCCACCAATCTCGAGAGTAACAAAAGACGAGGGCCCCGAGGGTTCGGACACAATCCTTATTTATTTTTCCGTTTCCGTCTGCTATACGGACGCTAATACCGCTTAATTTTTGTCCGGTTCCACGTCAGAACCTAGGATTCCGGATCCTGGATACGTAGTATGTAGTGTACGAGCCCTCCCATTGTCAGTGGGTTTTTTATGAATCGCTTCGGATCGGATGAGGGTCGATATGTACGTACCCGTCGCGCGTTTTGTCCGAAACGGAGGCATCGTCCATAAATCAGACCATTTGGCTAATGTTGCTGAAGTATTATCTGTATGTTTTCGCCGAATTAGGTAGCGAAAAAATAAATAAATGCGGGGACCGTCGGAATCGAATGGGGTTCCAAATAATGATATAAAGGCATAAAAATATATGTGATTTTGTACGAATGCATATAAAAAAAAAATAGATTTAGCTATTTTCATTAGAAACTTCTAATCTAACTTTCCCAATATCGCTATCATAAATATAAGATTCGTGGTTTTCTTATCAACAAACCCGTTTCGCTTATAAATATATAAATTTGTATACCTGATATCGATTATATTTTTATTTATCTTATCAATTGATTCTTGGAAATATTAATTAGGAAAAGAAAATTAAAAACAATATTACAAAATTAATGCACAAATTAACAAATTTGTTTCAATTTATTTAATCTGATTTTTTATTTACAACATCTTCTTGTACTTTAGCAATTATATAATAATTATTTTAAAATTATATTGCAATTAATTAATTAAATAATATAATAAGTACATTTATTGGCAGTACAATTGTATCTGTATATTAATTAACATAGTTTGATTTAATTAAATCTATTTAACACATAGATATGTTATTTTTTTTAGGAATGCATATTTGGGTTTGATTTACTTTCATATTTTCCGCCAATTTATTTGAGTATGATTGTAGTTTCCATTTGTAAATTACAGAGTAAAACACTACTATGGACTTATCATAATCAGTATTTAAGTATATTTATTCTAGTGCGATATTACATATATTTATGACTATATTATTTAATTTGAACATTATTGCACTATAATAGATCCCATAAAAGTATTATGTAAAGAACATTTACCTAAAAATTATAAAAATTTAAAAAAAAATCATTTGTAAATCACAGTGTAAAACACTACTGTGAACTTATCACAATCCGTATTTAAGTATAATTATTCTAGCTCAATATTACAAATATGTATTACTGTATTATTAAATTTGAACATTACTGCCCTATAAGAGATCCCATAAAACTATTATGTAAAGAACAGAATTTACTTACAAATTATAAAAATTAAAAAAATATTATCAAAATTGACAGGAAAAAAAAACAGTACATTGCAAATACAGAATTAACTATTATGTATGAAAATTCTACTTTTAATGATGTATTCAACATCACAATTTTTACACAACATTAAATTGGTCTATAACTTTTCTGAAGTAAATAAAAACAAAGCTGTAGCCAAATTAATTGAAATTGTTGATAAAAAAAAATAATTATATTTATTGTAAGAGTCACAGAAACAGATAGGACAAAGGACTTTCTGTCACGATAATAATTATTTACAATAAATTTAACAGTTTAATAAAAAAAATGCTGATCTGAAACAAAGAAGAGCAGAATATTGATAATATTTATTATTTAGTTTAATTTTTTTTTTATAAATAAATAAAATTTATAATTTTGTAATGATTGCTTCTTGGCACAATTGTCAAGAGCCGCCACTTGTAATTATTATTATTTTAAAGTGATCCCAAATAAGATTAATTTGATCAACATTCTCACTATTACACATATTATCGAATCAATATTATATTATCAGATCTATTTAAAATGTATAAATTTTTTATAATGCAATTTAATAAACTTAAATTTTAATCTAATAATAACGTTGCATGCACACAAATCACAATATTAATCAGAAAAAAAAAAAAAATTATGAATATTTTAATTATTTATTATATTATTTAAACACATTTATTGATCATAATTGAAGTAAAGTCTTTTTGCTTTATTACATTATCATATCAAATTAGTACAATCATAAATAATACACTGTTGTGGCCAATCACTTTACATCATTATTGTTATTGTGTGTACTAATTTGTGTTGTGTTGTCTGCACTCAAGTATATTTTATCTAGCGCGAAGGGATTCTGGTGTCATAAAAGCATTAAGTTTACTTCCTTAAAATATTTACTTAAAACTAGTTGTTTTCCATTCACACCCAGATCATATACATGTATATTTTTACAAGAGAATAAAGCGATACTCCTATTATGGATTGGTTTATAAAATAAAAAATACAAATAATAACTATGAATCAATATTATATATAAATATAATAAAAATAAGTTGTTTCAGAAGCCCAGACCCTTCCTTTATCTTCCGTTACATCATAAAACATAACACCGAAAAATCAGAGCAAATTAAATACAATACATTAAAACTATCAACTATAACAAACGGCCACAAAACATTGTTTTCCGTCTTCGGTTTTCTCACTGATCTGTTTTTTTTTTAAATAATGTAATGTAATTAATAAAAATTACCGTTGTTTTCAATATCTTAATTACATTTTAGATTTTAAATTATAAGTAACATTTTTTAGTTGGGACCAAAACAATAATTTAAAACAATTTTTGATTAATTTAATTTTAAATTTCGAATTCGATGTTTAAATGTAATTTAATATTTCACTATTTAACTAATCTTAATTAATTAATTATTAATTAATCTTAATCCGTGGTGTTTATTTCAACATTTTAATAGCTATACGCTAATTTTAATGTATATTTTATTTGTGTACTATAGTTCAATATGTTGTTCTATTGGTTTCTGTTTATCAAAAATTATTTGTTAATAGAAGAATTTTTTTTTTATAATTATACCTCAAAAATCTTATAAAATTATGTTAATTACAAATAAATATAATGATTAAAAAGTGAATTTAGGTTTATAAAAGGAATTTATACCAATATTTGATATTAATGAGAATAGTTTTTTTTATTGTAGACATTATTATTTTTAAATGTTTCTTAATATTTATTTAGAGAGTACATTTGTGATTTTTGATAATAATATAATTTATAGCTAACACTCTCCTTCATAACCATACTGAAATTAAAATATAATTGTTGATTTTCAGAGCTGTTTTATATATTTAATAATCACTAATTTTTTGTTTTAAATTTTGTCACAAACTTCAACAAATTGATTGAATGATTTTGTATGTAACAGTAATTTTTGTAAAAGATCTACGTAAAAAAATGAAAAGGACTGAATATTGTTACAATAAAATAAGTTGCAGAATCATTATTTTCATTTACATTTAATTCGTGCTGTTTAATTGAAAATTTTAATAGCTATACGCTAATTTTAATGTATATTTTGTTTGTGTACTATATTTCAATATGTTTTTCTAATTGGTTCCTGTTTATATGAAATTATTTATTTGTAAATCGAATAATATTTTTTATCTAATATAATTATACTTCAAAAATATTATATAATATAATGTTAATTACTAAAAAGTACAATGATTAAAAAGTGAGTTTAGATTAATAAAAGGAAAGTTTACAAGATTCTAGTTGTAGGAACATTATTATAAACATTGTTTTTTTTAAATGTTACTTAATATTTATTTTGAAAGTACATTTGTCATGTTTAATAATTATATAATTTATAGCTAACACTTACCTTAACAACCATACTGAAATTAAAGTATAATTATTGATTTTAAAAGCAGTTTTATCACTCATTTTTTCTTATTTTGTCACAAAAATTCAACAAATTAATTAAATGACTTTGTATATTAGTAACAAAAATGTATAAAGTATAATTTTTGTAGAAGACTTTTGTAAAAAAAAATGGAAAGAACAGAATATTGTTATAATAAAATAAGTTGCAGAATCATTATTTTCATTTACACTTGATTCGTGCTGTTTATTTGAAAATTTTAATAATTATACGCTAATTTTAATGTATTTTTTATTTATGTACTATATTTCAATATTCTAATTGGTGCCTGTTTATCTGAAATTATTTATTTGTAAATCAAATAATTTTTTTTTATCTAATATAATTATACTTCAAAAATCTTATTAAAGTAGAATTATTGATTTTAAAAGCAGTTTTATATTATTTAATAATTACTTTCATTTTGTCATAAAAATCAACAAATTACAAATCGATTTTTATACAAGACTTTATATACTAGTAACAAAATTGTATGAAATAGTGTATGTAAAAAAAAAATCAAGAACTGAATATTGTTATAATAAAATAAGTTGCAGAATCATTATTTTCATTTACACTTGTGGATCGGTAAATTGAAAAAGGAGCAATCATTAATTTTTATTTAAGGAAAATTAAATACGCTGGTGTTGAAAAAGCTTCTCGGTATATATTTTCGTTGGATGGGCCACACGCATCCATTATGATTATCCTTTTTTTATAATTCACGTTGGGGGGATCCCACCTTTAATGCTCGTTTCCTGTAGTCGACAGCACATCCGAAAGCAATTTCTGTAATCAACTGGACAACTGCGGGCGACGGTCTGTCTAGCTTTTGGACGTCCCGAATGTGTACCTACAACCAAATAGGATTACGAACTTTTCTAATCTTCACACCGAAATGTTTCGAACCCCCGTCGGGCTGCTACTGCACAAAATCTCAGACAACCACATCAAATCGATTACCTTCACCTACATTCAACCTAATACAGTAAATAAATATTGCAATTAGATTTAATATACGAAAATAATTTATATTTAATTAATATTACGTTATAAAAAAATATAATTCAGTTAAAAAAATGTCTTAAAAAATGTATTTATAGATATAATTATTTTTAGTATTAAATAAACGATTTATTATTGCAATATGTTAAAATTGTGTGAAGACGTTTAGGAATTCTGGAGCGAGACGGCAAATTTAAGCTACAAAGCAATTTGTCATTCTATTGTGGATTATAGATCTATAATCCTGGCAAGCTGCACTAAAATCGTTCTGAAAGAAAAACTGAAATGCCACTGAGACTATTTACGAATCGCCACCCTGATTCTTTTTACTACTCGTCACAAACAAATCTCCGTTGCCAATTCTTATATAAAAAGATGAAGAATTTGAAATATAACAATTTTTAAAATGAAAGTTATTCAGAAGATATCAGCAACAAATCCCCGTTACCAATCCAAGTTTCATAAAAAAAAATATAACAATTTTTTTAGTTTTTATTTGAAATATCAATTATATCTACACAATATGCGTTATTTTCATTGAATATTTACCCCATTTGATATAAAGGGTTTTATTGGTCCATGCACCCCTTCGCATACTTTTATTTATAGAAAATATTATGATTTTGTATTTCATGTTTGTGCATTTCCATTTAGAAAGGTAAATAGCATTTATCGACACAAGGGTGAACTCGAAATTTTAAAATCGCCAGAATGGATAACAGTTGCATTGTCGTGGGTGGTCGTTGAATGAAACCAAAGAGTGAATGAATGTGTATTATAGTACACCCTCCAGCATTCCAGAATGGGGCCTCCTGCATCCTTAAAGGCGTGACCGCCGCCTGCATTCACAAGACGTTAATTGTATTTCATTCATTTGATCGCCTCTATTTTTCCACGAAAAGCGAGCTTTTGGCTCTCTGCAATTATGAGCACACGCCTCTCGAAAGCGCACTCAAGAGGCGTGTTGTTATGCAACACGTCTCTGTGTGTTATGCACGATGAACAAAAAAAGTCGAGGTTGGTTGTTGAAATGCTGCGACCGCAACAACAGCGAACGATCGTCCGACAGCCCGTTATGTAATTTATGTATTTCGTTACACTTGGCACAAAAAGCGAGCCAAATATTTTTCGTGAAAGCAAGATTTATATTTAAATGAAACATATAAATTACGGATATAAAAACACGAACCTTTATGTGCTGCTACAAAATTTTAGGAGTTTCATTCTTTTTTTACCAGCGTGATTAATATAATAAAGAATACAAGTAAAAATAAATAAACTTATTTATTATAGTCGATATATTCAAAGTTCTATAAGCTATATCATTTTATAAAAAATAAATTAATTCTATTTCAATAATAATATTGAATCTCCAACTATATTCTATAAATTTTATTCAAGCAAATTATAAATCACAGTATAATAATGAAATTTAATTTAGAATAAATAAATAAAGCAAAAGGATAGAAAAAATTGTGAAAAAACTGATCTAATGTCTCATAGTATTTTAATAAATATCTAGAATTTTGATATTAGATTTAGTATAGTTGTAGATAAATTTTTCTGATTTCTCTCTACTCATCTTTGTCTTAGATCAGTAGAAACCGTAGACAAACAATCTGTTTTATAGTAGACAGTAGCATTATCGTAAATATTATGACTATGTATTTTTGGGATTTCCAGGGAATAAATCTTATCAATTGCTTAGAACATGTAAAAACATTAATAAAATTACATCATGAATTACATTAGATAATTTACTATCAATAAAATCAAAGTTTCAATCTACTATAAAAGTATAAAACTTTCTACATTAGCCAGGCGATTTCTGGTTATGTGTTCTTCGGTAAGTATCTGCACTTCATCATAAAGAAGGAGGATGAAAAGTGTTGGTACTGCGAAGAAGATGATAGCTCAGAGCAAGCGTTCTTCAGATGGGTAAAGATGATGCACGAGACAGAGAAAGATCTCGGGAAACAGTCAGAACCAGAGACATATGTGAAGAAGTACTGAAGAGCCCAAAGAGTGACATCTTATTAAGATATGTGTTGGAGATGTTCTTCACTACAGAAGAAGACGAGCGGAAACTGAAGAAAGTGGTAGTGGAGAACAACATTGACAAATATCGGAAAACGAAGTGATATGCAAGGACAATCAGCATTACAGAGAAATTCTGGAGAAGAGGTTTTAATGGGTATAAATCCTATAGTACCATGACTCCATCAGTGATCTTTATGTAAGCTTTCCTCTCATCTACAAAAGACGATTGGATAGAAATAAATGTTCATCAAATCTACTGAAAATTAATATTTTCATTCTTGATGTACTGAATTCATCGAAAAAATGATTTTCTTTTTAAATATTGAGACTTATTAAAGATGAAATTTTCCAATATATATTCAAATCTTAATATAAGATAATCCAATAATCCAAGATAATTGCGTAATAAACTCTACACGCCTTGATATAAACTGATTTGTTCAGTACAAGATTATAATCAAAATTACATTTTTTATAATGAAAATAAATAATTATATGAAATTTCAACAATTAAGCATATTTATTAAATATATTTGATGTATAAATCTTCTTTAAACTAAAATGAAAGAATATTATGAATCTAACATAACAATGATTATATAAATGTAATATATTGATTTATTTATATCGTTAGATATATCGTTCCGAATAGTACCATAATCCACTTATTATTATTATATTCTTCCTAACAGTATAGAAATATGCATTCCTTATGAAATTCAACACATGATACGATCGTATAAAATTGTATTTCACATGGAACAGTAAGAATATCTGTTGGCCGTATCGAACAAACAGCATTTTCCTTAATAATATTCTATTTCTACTGCTTTTTTTCTGTTTTGTTGGTTTGCTCCACGGATGACACGAACACATAAATAATCGTGGGATCGTCAAAATCATGTGCAACTGCTTCAAATTCGTTCCCTCGTAATAACGAAGGTACTATGTATATATGTGTATGCTTAACGAACCAGAAAACTAATTTACTTCGAAATTAATTTCGTATTTGATAATAACTTTATAATTGTTTCTGTTTATAATTCGCAATTATGAAATTGTTTGTCTCTTAATTGCTGTATATCATGATCTAAATACAATTTCATTGATAATTCAACAATTTTTAATATTTTTAAATTTAAATTTATGTACAGCTCACATTGACTATTTGAAACCGGACTAATCAATATTTTTTATATAATTATTTTAAACTGTATACTGATTTAATTATATATTACAGAATATTACTTATAAAATAAATTAAATATAAAATACGCATTTTTGTTAATGTATTTAAATAGAAGAAAATTCGATCGAGAAATTTATAAATTGCAGATTGCAAATTTTACTAAAAATAATATTTATTTTATTATATTATTACGCTATTGCGTCATTTATGCGCAAATTATTTTTATTTACAGTATTTTTTTTTTATAATTTTTACATAAAGAATTTAATTTGCTTTGAATACGTATATGATGGTAATTTCCATTTCATAATATTGTTTTCTCATGGTATATGAGTAGGTTATGGGCGGCTAAATGGCGTGCATTACATAAACCGCAGTCATCATTCATATGCTGGTCCCCATTTGGTCACGTGGCGAATATCGGCCAAAACATCAGTTAATAGTTTTATGCCGTAATGTGCTGTGTGTGTGTCGTTAGTCTGATCGATGCCTGCATTTATTATCCATCAATATTACACATTTTTCTTTGTTTCCTTTTTTTTTCTTTTAACAAATGATAAACTAAAAGGTTTCTAATGCTGCATTTACATTATTCCTAATCGATAAGCATTAAGTTTTTACTACTTTCATAACGCATATATTTGATGTAAGTTTAATTTTACTTTATAACGATAAAAACAGTTAATTTTCTGATCGTATAATATTATACAATATTATAAATGTTAAATTTATCTTATAATGTCCACTTATTAATATTATAATATTAAAAGTTTAATCAACATATATAAAAAGAAACATTAAAGAACAAGAATCAACATATCATAAGATAATGTTATAATTATTAATAGAGCAAAGCATAAAATTATAATTGCAGTTTATTGAATTCATTTATACAAAATGTGAATAATAATTTTATATATCTCAAGCAATTTAACCAAAAATTATGGTGTCTTGTATCTATTATACAAAAACTTACCAGATTTGAAGGTAGCTTTAGCTTCTAATACAACAAATATTTCTAAAACTAGCGAAAGTAGTAGAAATGACTCTATGCCGATCTCTGCTCTAAAAATGGATAATATAAGTTAATGTAAGGAAATCTATACATATCAAATTCACATTAAATGAAGATTTATCTCCAACAGTAAGACTTAATAGGAAAATAGCAAAATCATCTAAAGTCAATGAATCTCCATGAATAGTTAAAATAATAAACTATTTGTATTATTTATGCTAATATTATATTATAATATTTAAATTTATAAATTAAGTGATCAATAAAAATTAAAATTCAAAAAATATAGAGAAATTAAAAACGAAAAAATATAGGTGAAGAAATTTTTATTGTGTTGTCTTTGTGGACGCCGATGACTTTAATTTTTCAAAAGAAAGCTGTGAAAGGTGTGTTGGAAATGTAAAAAAAAACATAAAACAAGGTCAACTTAATCTTAAAAACATGTCTAATAGCTGATTAGTTATCGAATCGCAAAAACTGGGAATCCGCACAATTGGCAGAACTTTAATACTTTCAGCGTTAATGTAAGCAGTTGGAGTTATGTTTGAATATATGAGCATAAAAAAATAGAAAAGATTTAAGGAACTATATTATTTGTTTGTAGAAATAACACAGTCGCACACAAAATTAATTAAATATCTGGCAAAGTGGATACAAAATCATCTGGTCCAAAAAGTTACCAAATGTATTTTTTCTTGCTACAAGTAGAAGTATCTACTAATAAATAATATACGTGATAGCTTGTTTTGATAAAACAACGAATCTCAAGAAATTATATTATTTTTCGAATAATTTATTCAAGTAACTAGCGCAGAAATATTTAAGATTCAGAACTTTTAAACACTTTGACTTTTGATTATTAATGTATCGAAGAAAAGAAAAATTAAATTATGCATCCTTTATAGACTTATCTGAAATTACATCATTAAAACTTAATTTTAATAGAAGCAAATTGTCAAATTTCTACCTAATTTTTTAGCAAACATTGTTTCTACCAAATCTTTTAAGGTATGCTCCCTTTTATATCTCAATACTTTTGTGAAGTTCACCTAATTATTTGAAATATTTTTGTATAAAATTTTATTTAATTAATATATTTTTTACCCGTAAAACTTTCTTTGATATAGTTCGATGATATTTAGTAGAACTTTAAAATAAATCTGAAGTAATGAAATAAAAAAGTATGTTTTTGTTGAAAATTCAATGCGTCGGTAATGAGAATTGAGTATCTGAAAATATCTTATTTAAGTAAAGATATTTTCGTAATTGCTAAAAGCATTTGTAAGAAATTGTCGTTTCGTAACGATTTTATATCTAGTTCAACTACTTATACTTACTAACGATAGCTGCATCATCCCCAATTCAGCAATCAATTATCTATTAAGGGTTAGTCGTAGATTCATCTGTAAATTATAGAACGGAAGTCGAACTCGGAAGCGAGCTGATTGCCCTGTGCGTATTCTCATATGTCAATTGATATACATGAATAAATCGCACCCCAAAAAGCATACATATGTAATAGATGGGAGGGTCCGCTCGGTCAACTACTCTGCATTACGCGACCCTTCCAGTTGAAAACCAAAAGAAAAAAAATCGGTTTATATTACATGCGATCCGAACCGGGGGGGGTTGGTTGGTTGAACATTCAACATTGCAATTATATAATCTCGTGTTGTCGGTGCATTCAATTAGGAGGATGCGCCGGGTTTTCGTGATGTTTCTACTTTTTATATTGTTTTCTGATCGTTCCATTTTAGGTAGAGATGAATATTGAAAATATATGTTCCGATTTGTATTAAAACTGTCACCATCAATAACGGATTCAATGAGGTGTGCGCGAAAAGTTCCATCAGCCAGACTAATACGAAAAGCTCGTTGCCAGGGTAACATTCCTTCTATTGGATGATCACCGGAAGGAAGGAGGGTAAGCCCACCTACTTCTGACGACGGAGAAGCCAAGGTGGCATGGTGAAACGTCGATGCTGAAACAATCTAATAATAGAACCCGACGGGCCGGGCTGTATTCCCGCACTCCCCGAACCGGATTCTCTTTTCAAAATATAACTTCTGCTGTATTATTTTCGTTTTCGCTAAAGTAAATTCGACGTCCGTCCGTCCGTCCGTTAGATTCATCTGGACTTATAATACAAATGCACTATTATTTATTTTAACAGCGGTATATTTTTAAAAGCAATTATTTTAAAAGGCCTCCATCGCTTTTCGGTTCTTTTGACGTTCGTGCGTTTATTGAGAGAGACGCTCGAGGAGAGGATTCCAAAGAATATGTGCAATCTCTTTTATTGTGGAAATATATTTAGAATCTACGATCCGAGACTGAGGAGCATTGTGATCGATGTCAACGTATCCTTTGTATGCACGAGTGCCCTGAAACCGGAACCAAGCAGTAAACATCGAATAATACCAGAAGTCTGGTTCCGGAGTCGGAACCGGAGTTTTCCCGACTATCCGCAAAAAGTGTTCGCCTCGGCTCATCCTCCCTCTCGCTCAGATGCATACATCCAGATCGCAGTTCTTGTCTGAAGGGGAAAATAAAGGAAAGGAAAAAACGGAGAATATTTATTTAAATCATTGAGCGATTGATATATGCCTCGTGGAGCGGAGGTGCTCTACTTTCATGTCTTTTAAAACTTTCTTGATGCATACACAAAACTACGCTCTTTCGTTAAAAAACTTTTGCACTTAAAATACTTTTACCATAACAAAAGTAATTCGATTAGTATCTGAGCATGCACCATATATACAAATATATTATCCTTAATCGTTTTATCAATTATAACTTTTATACTGCATTTCTTATAAACAAAATGTCTTCACATAACACATATTTATAATACAAAATACAGTAAACATTTATCATCTTCGTAATTTTAGATAAGTTTCATTCAAAACAATCAATGAAAGGTCAAGTAGTTCCAGTTATAATTATTGAATTTAGTAACAACACATTATTAAAATATTGTAATTTATAAAGTATGAAATAAATAGACGGAAAGAAGACTATAACTTAGGGAATTAAATAATTAGTAATAGTTAGTAATTAATAAAATAACTTTTAGAATAAACATCTTTGGAATATTTGTATATCTTAAGTAATATAAAATTAATGTAAAATTCTCAAATATAAAATAATTAATATATTCTAATCACAATTAAGAATACATCTTAATAAACTCACTTGAATTAGATCTATTAACAAGATCAATATTTTATTAAATTAATAGTTATTTCATGAAATATCAGATTACAGGCTTTAACGGTAACAGTAATTTTATCACCTATATTGTATAAAATATTTCATTTGAATGCAATAAGTGTTATTAATAAAATTAAATATTTAATTTAATTTAGTTTACATGTACAATATCTAATTTTATACACTTACCTTCATTAATTTTCATAACTGCTTTATATTCAATTTCTTTAATTGTCGTAACTATTTTATGTAGAAATACCAAATCATTGATTTTCTTAAATTAATCAATTATTGATTGCACATATCAAAATATTTCGTAGCATCTTTTCACAATTTTGATCTAAATTGAAAAACTGATAACATGTCTTTAGTTAATTTGTATATTCTAATTAACAATTTTAAGTTATGTACGTCAAAGTTTAAAATTGATCAGTAGCTATGCACTAATAACTGGTTACTTAATTTACTTACATGTTAGATTAAATATCCAATAAATTTCCTGAATTAAACAATTTTTAAACATCAAATTTTCATCACTGCTTTATACTCAAATTATTTAATTATCACAATTTTGATCTAAATTGAAAAGCTGATAAATTGTCTTTGGTTAATTTTTATATTCTAATTAACTGTTTCAAGTTATGTACGTCAAAGTTTAAAATTAAGTGTAGCTATGCACTAATAATTGGTTACTTAATTTACTTACATGTTAGTTATATGAAATATCCAATAAATTTCCTGAATTAAACAATTTTTAAACATAAAAATTTATATTATAAATTAGTTAGCTTTCAAAATAATTTCAAGGAATTAAAAATATATTTATATAATTAACCTTGCTTAACTATTAATTTGAAACTACACATTAATTTCCATTCCATAAACCGATTTCCAAAATTATGAAAATAATTCATTTATAATATAATTTAAAATAACCTTTTTGTCTTTAATTATTTATAAAACTGTATAAATGTGAAAATAAATATTATTATTAAAATCATATTATTTGCTATGATTTTTTTTTTAATAATAATTAATTAAATCAATAAATTATATCATATGAAAAGCAAACAATAAATAGAATTGTTTTGTTCGGTGCGTCCTCTAGATATAATAAATTTCACCAATCGAGGTTTATTTTTAAAAGTAACCAGTTGCGACCCGACGCGCATAAAATTGAAAATAACTTTGATGACCCGAATTTTTAAATACTCTCATGATGACCCATATATACATATATTTGCCATTCGAACGCCCGCTGATCATTAATGAACTCTGTACAAAAAAAAAATATATAGACGAGAAAAAAATAAAATAAAGTGGAATAGCGAAAACAGGAGTAGGAGGTAGTGGTGATGTGAGAAAGGAATATGAGCGTATCTCACCACCTACGACTACTGAGCTTGTATACTCATCCAATGTTTGAGCTAGGACGTGTGCAATGTGTTTGCGTCCCTTTTAACGCCGTCACTGTTTATCTAACTTCGTAGACAAATATGCTACGGCCGCAGGTCACGTGGACCTATTAATTGCAACCGACAGGTCAAATATCTAATTTATGTTTACCTTTTGTACACCTACCTTTTTTAGTTGTCATCACTGTTTATGAGAAAATTACAAAGTCATTTATTTATTATTTTTTTAATAAAGTATTTAGTTATTTTTTATTATAAACAAAACTATATCAGTTAATATAACTTATGTATATTATTAGTAATTTATTAATTTTAATTTTTCCAATTGATAACTAAAATATGTTATAACTACAGTTAAGTAAGAAAAACGAGGAGGTCCGATACTACCTGAGGAAAGTCATGTGAATATAGTACATTCAGTATGATTTACACCAAACAAAACAAAGAAAAACGTTAAGGACAATTTTCGTCTAGAATTATTTACGTAAATATATAATATTTGAAATAAATATTATAATTGTAATTTAAGAATGTTATTATCTTATAGATGGAATCTTCTATAGTAGTGAAAGGTTATTTAAGTCATACCACATAAAATAAATCATTTAAAACTATTAAATAATAAAAAATAATTTATGTTATTCAAATGTTGTTGTAATTTCTTTTAAAAAGTTCGAAATTCTTGCACAAAATTAATAAAACTTATTAATTGAAGACCACAGTTTCCAAACTAAGGGGAGACTCAAAAAATTTCCATGAAATTTAATATTTATATATAAATTAAAACCAGAAAAAACAACAACAAAAAGTATAACAAAAATAAACCTCTGATTAGTAACATTAAGGAAAAAAGTTACCTAAGATGAACCTAAGAATAAAATTGAGCTGAAATAAGAAAACTTAATATTTATTAAGTAAATACAATTATGTTTAACTAGTATTTAATTAACACAAACATCACAAAATTAATTCATTATTTTTTTTTAATAATTCAAGTAAAAGTTATTTTTCATGAAATGTAATTACCATTTTTTTGCAATTATTTTTGTCTCTATTTAATTTATACAGTAAATTATAATTTACTAATGATAATCAAAACAATACAGATAAAATTTAATTACAAGAGAACCTTTCAACAGACATGTCACAAGCAAATGTTAAATAAATATTAAAAAAAAGGGAATAAAACTAATTCGATTTTTATTTTAAAAGATACCTAAAAGCTACAAAGACTGTTTAACAAAGAACTTGCTACAAATATTATAAAACTATGTATAAAATAATAAGAAATCAGTGGTTTTATCATGTGCAAAATTGAAAAAGTTTGATTTAAGAATTGGTACGACACGAGCAAGCTTATTCAAAATTATATACAAATATTAGATATTATTTACAATTATATTAAATTCATTTTATTCCATCTACATATTAATTAAAAAAATAGTTAATTACTCAATTTCATAGTAATTTATGTTACTTTAGTGCAAAAGTAACATAAACTCATAATTGATTAAATATTATCTAAGATTTTTTTCTAGTTCTTTAAAATACTCCCAATGTGTTCTTTTATTCACTATAATTTCAATAAATAAAATCCATATATTGCAGATTCTTCGGCGAGATCTTTTGTGGCTAATTGGTAGTTTTTATTCTTAAATATATTTAAAGAAAATTAATTTATTTGAAATTTTATTTTTAAATTAATTGATTTTGTTTTGTATAATATGATAATGCTTTTGCTTAGTAATTTGCTCCTAGCAAAAAGACCTCGGCCGTTAGCTATTTGAGTCAAATTAAGGCCAATAAATATGTTTAAATTAATAAATAATAACAGAAAGTTAATTAAGTTTTTTTTCTAGTTGTTTAAAATACTTCTTACTTTTTTTGTCTGTTGCATATACTGTAATAATTGCCTTATCTTCAGATGAGTCTATTGATCAATTGATGCATGTAGATTTGAGATAATAATTAATAATGTATGAATGTCGAAAAATCCTATGGTCAATAGCCCTTTGTAACAGATAAGCTCTTTTTTTTTATTAATATTGTTATATGTTATAAATTTAATTGTAAATGTTTTAAATAAAATTTAAATTCAAATACAAGTTTATAATTATATATGTTACTTAAGATTTAAAAATAAATCATCACTCGGCACATTTAAAATAAAAGTAAAAGTAATATGTAGAAAGTAAATGTTCCATGTGTTTCGAATAGAATTTGGCTTTGTTTTTTCGCAACGCGTGTACGTTATGATACGAAAATGCATATAATCTCCTCGTCATACACTAAATATAAAATCTAAATTTATCGGGAATACTTTTCGATGACGACAAAAAAGCGCGCAAGCGAAACGTTCGCTCGGGTTTTGCTCAAAAGTGGAATTATTTTCATTTCCCACGGGTTTTTTGGATATACGCAGGACGTGGAAAGAGAGAACCGAACTCCATGGAACCCCGTGTGCACGCACACACTTATACACATATTACGCAGGGACCAATCGGAAAACAAATTCTAGTATAAATAGGTCCGCTAAAATTACACGTCCAGCCTTTGTTTAACATTTCTGTACCGACCAGAATCGAATTGAAAATTAAAAAAACAAACTATTTTTATTGAGACTTGTATCAAAAATGTACGTAAATAACTTCATATTTTTATCCAGCTGTACGTGGCACTTGAGGAATGGTGTTTTGCAGATAGCGAAAATGAACGCAATTAATTTGATGAAGACGTCCATGGATTTTCACTTTTAACTTGAGCAGAGTTTAAATATAAGCATATTTCGTTTAAATGAGAAATCTTCTCTACGTAATGAAGTATTGCATCGACTTTAAAAATATTTTTCTATGACGCTTCCCATTTTCGACAGGTTGATGAATGAATAATTACTCTTTTTATATATGATGATATTTATATTTATTTAAAACTTTTTTAAACTACAATAAACAAATAAAATATTATAATTCGATATTTAAAAATATTATTATAAAAAAAATCACATTTTATAAAATTATATTTCAAAAACCTTATTTCTAGATTAAAAATATTAAATGCGGGCAGAAAGACCAAGGTATAGATAGCCCTTTGACCGGGTATATTTATAATATGGAATGCATTTTTGGTTGTATTATATATAGAATTTTATTTTATTTTTTATTGCAATTATTGTTAAATTCATTTATTTGTTAATTATTTTTATTTTTCAGTTATATTTTTATTATTAATATTTATTTTTTTTTATTATTATTTATATTAAATGCTACAAAATAGCAAATCTTTGCATAATTTGAAAAATATTGCTGAATGCAAAATTGTAATTAGTAAAATTACTTTCATGGTAAATGTATGTATTTCTAACAGTAATGTGAGAAATTTTATAATAAAAAATTATAAAAAATCACATAAAAATGTTTTGTTTCATTAGAGTTACCAAATATTGTGTTTTATATACACAAGAATTTGCATCTGATTAATGTAGTCTGAACAAAAATTATATAATTATATTATATATAAATATCTCAAATTTTATTATGTCTATTATAGCAGAATAGCATAAAATTAAAAACATTTGTATTATAAACGCGACAACCCACTTAACAGGTGTTATAGATTAGGTAAAATCTGCCTTGGCCGCAGATCTAGGCTTAAGTTTATTTTAGACATATTAAATGACCATCATAACTGGACTCTCTCAGACATCCTAGCTATAGAGGTGAAGCTCGCTCGTGTGTATTTGTTGCCATGGCCTCGCAGTTATTCAAGCCATGGCCTCAGTTTTGATTTAGGATTCTGCAAAAATTTATTATTTAACATTTTATAATCATAATAAGATTTTACTTTTTATTTTACTGTTATATGTTTATACAATTTATAATAATTTTTCAAAATAAATTCAAAAAGTTTCAATTCATATGTTTATTATTTCATTTAATTCCAATAAACTACAATTATTTTTAAATATTGTTTCTTTCCATTAATAATTATTCTAAATATTTTTCACTTACAGAATTATGTATTTGAATTCTTACTTTATATATAATATTCATTTAATTATTAAATGGGGATAACATTTTCTATTTAAATTATAAAAACTTTGATATGCAAAAACTAAAAATACATAAATTGATTATAAAGTTTTAGCAATTAAAATTATTGAATTATATATCAGTTGTAAGGATAGATTTTATATTACATTATATAAAAAAGAACATACCTAATGTATATTTCAACGGCTATATGTTGGTGGTCGGTAGTTAAAAGTCAGCTAATGGTTTGTAATGGAGAATCGAAAAATATTTAGGAATCAACTTGAATTATATTAAATGAATGACGCAGTTTTCCATCAAATTTAAAAAAAGAAAAGATTTTTCTAACGTTCATTCAAGTTTTCAAGGTCCGAAAAATATTTACGTTCCGGCGTAGTTTTCATAATAGATCAAGAATAGAAATGAAAAATCGGTCTATTTTAAAGGCGAACTTTATGATGAAATTCGTTAAAATGATACGTGTTGGAGATGTAAGGGAAATTTGATAAATAAATAAATAAAGACGATGAAGAGACAGCGTCAAAAAAAAAAAACGTCAGGGTTAAATAATTTCGAAATGTCTCAAGTGTGTAATTTTAAACTGTTGTGTGTATCACCGGACCTGTTATCACACTAATTGTTTGTTCTATTTTTGATCATCAGCGACTTTCAGCTGGAAACAAGACCGATTCGACCTGACTGGTCGGAGAGATGGGAACAACAGCACAACATCGCGCGAAAATCCCGTATGGATCGAATGAGCGCAAAAAAAGAAACAAGCAACATCAGAAATGTAATAATTATGCGCCTTCGTGTTTGGTACCCCATGAATGGTGTTATAAACAAAGAGCTACCGCCTCCGCGTGACGCTGAGCCCCCCGACGCACCCAACGCCTCTTGGACGACGTCCCGACGCTAAAACAGTTAGTACCGAACTCACCAGTCGCCGCTCACGACTCGCAAACTAAACACTTAGGTTAGTACTTCATCAGCAACCGCAATCTTCAACAATTATTCAACAAATTTTATTTTCTGAAAAATATTTCGCTTCTGGCTTAAACAAATATAACAGTGAACACAGTTTATCATCGACATTTACTAAAACCCCTCATTGGCAGAAGCCGTAAGTAGAAACAGTTTTAAAGGTTCCGATGAGTTGCGTAATACTCCGAGAAAGCTTTTTCGCGAATCCAAGAATCTCCTCAAAAGTATCATTTTCTCGCAATGAAAATTTAACAAAATTTCACTCTACTTGAATTAGTTTTAAAAATGTATCAAATTACAAAAGGATATATTAAATAGCATTACGTTTCGCGAATACCAGTGGTGAACAACTTGTTGCTCGACAAATTTAATCTGTTGCTGGGCTATTTTGAAATTTACTTCGATTTTAATCATTGGCTTTCTTTTTCGTGCAATACGTTTATATTTAGATACGGATTTGTCCTCACTTATGGTGTTGTAAGGCAAGCAATGAGGTCCAGTGTTTGTCCGATTCTCGGACGGATCTATAATAGGACGAGACTATTTTCGGACGCTTGCCCTATTTGTTAAGCCCGGACTAAGACCGCGAACCAACGACGTCACATCGTCCAATACTTAAGTACTTTGTATACTTTCGGTTTTAAGCATTGGGATTATTCGATTTCTATCCAAACAAATTACGCAACACCAATTTCTTCTTACCGTCACGATACCAACATATACCGAATTCTCAAAAGCAAAATTGTAATTTATTTCAATTTAAAAATAATTAACATTGAAACAAATTTTTAAATTTAGCCGTTCTTCAATTACATGTCTAATTTTAAAAGTGATTCACGATAGTATTCTAAACTTATCTTTTTATAAGAATATGCTATACAAATATAATGACACCTAGTAATAAATATTAAATAAATTTATACATTTTGGTATCTAATATTTTTGTAAAAAGCAATGTAGCTAATAATGCAATGGTAGTAATCTAAAAATACTGGAACTGAAATATGTAAAGACAATTAAAATTCCGAGTTAGCTGCCAGATCTGAAATATATAAAGTTTATTACCAAAATGAATGTTTACTATCGCACGTGTAAACATTTCGTCATTTTGCCAACTGACTGTTATAAATAAATTGTAATGGATGTAAACTCTTTTGGTTCTCCAAAATAAATATAAATATTGGATCACAGCATAGTTTCGCGGTGAGATGCTTAAGCTAAGTTGTTACATAAAAAAAATATATTGGCTAAGGTCATTTTGAGGGAGCCAACACATCCCACCGTAAATAAACGGTTACGTAAATGCGGTGTGCACGAGGGGCCTTCTCCATTTCGCTTATTCGTTATATTAGTCGGTGGTAAGGTGGATTTCATTTTCGCGAAATATAAATTGGTTGATAGAATAAAAAAAAATGAAACGGCGTAGGAATTTTGTAACTCACTAAATTTAGAATTCCGTGGCCTCGACGTCCAAAACTAGATCGCTCCGGTGCCTTACATCAACCAAGACGCCTTGCGTAGGCGTACTCTTAGTAATGTAAAGAAAAGAAAATACAGATATACTGAATACCCGCATCATATGAAAACAAACAAATTAATCTTTCATGGTTTCAATTTTAGCTTATTTTATTTATTCTTTTCTTTGTTTGCAGCACGAACGAGACATAGAAAAAAGCCAAAATGTTTAAGAATCACCTCGAGATGATCGGTCGAAATGAAACGGCCTCGAAGAAAGCCAAGTTCTGGCAATCCTTCGTAAGGTCCCTTAAAGGTATTATACTGTTATGATGTTGAGATTTCGTCTCAAAGCTAACGTGAAATGTGAATTTGATTTTGTTTAGGATCTGATGATATCAGAGCCAACGATAGCTACACCAGGAGCCCAAAGGGCATCTACAGGCCAATCTCTGATTACCCAGAGTTCGGCTCCACGTGGCCATACGGCAAATCCATCTACGACGACCCACTCCACGCCGCCGAACGTATCAATGTACCTGGATACAGATACGATCCTCTTCACCGTAACACCTATGGATATACTCCACGTGATATCTATCCTCATAACTACGGTTCCCTCGATAGGTACAGACCCGGTAAGTCTGCCAGACATTAAACCACGCCGGGCGTGAAAATATCGAAGGGCAAATACGTGTCTCGCCTTTTTAATTTTAATTCTTCTTAAGCTACTATAACGTACCAAATCAAGCTTACAACTCATACATTTGTTTCTACTTTATGTGAGAAAAAATTTAAAATACGAAAGAGAAATACGAAAAGAGAGATCTGTGCCAAAAATTTGGGAAGTCACACATTCATGTTTTTGGCCGCTATTCAGAAATGTTTTAAATATAAAGTGGAAATCGACTAAATTAACACTTCGTTACACCATCGTGTATGTACCACCATCGAATCAAATGCGCCTTTATCAATATTTTCTTTTCTTTTTTTTATTTAATAACCTATTATAATTAGTTACGCTCAATGAACTCTGTAACAAATGTAATGTAACAAACAGCACAGTAGATTCAAGTGTAAATAATTCATATATTTATATGAGTGTTAAATAAATAAACAGAAAAACAAGTAAAGAAAAACAAACGAACGGGAACTACTTAGATGAGTGTTGCCCCTGCAAAAGCTTGAGCTATGAACAAATCTCGTTACCCCTAAAAATATTTATCACTAACTTATGGATACATGCTTGAGCAGACTAGTTTTATTAATTAAAGGCTTGTTTTAATAACTCCAGCATTTGCTAGGGCGATTGATCTATATTTTTTTTTATTGCTTCACCTACAAACAAATTCCAAAATTTCCCATAAATTATATATTTTTTTCGAATGGGAAATATATTTTTTTTTAGCGGAGACATTTTTTTAACGATCTTTTTTTAAAAGATTATTACCAGGTAAGGTGGTATTTTTTATTTTTGTTTTTTGATATCTTATAGAATTATGCTTATGCAAATGTAGTCTTCCTTAATTTTTTTTGAAGCTTATCAACACACTTTTAACACTTTGCATTTCTTGTTATTCTTTAATGATTTCGTTGTTAATGCAGACTTTAACGACTTTCTTTCTGTTCATGAATATTTTTTTGAATAATTACTTGACGTGTGGTAAAGAAGCCAAAATTAGTTTTTATTTTTAATTAGAGTCTATGTGTAAATTATACGTGAACGCATTCAAGTATTGATAAATTCGATCTGGTCTTTCGATTTGCATGTCGTGAACTTTAAAGTCGCTGTACTTCCGAGTATTCGATGTTTTACCACATTTGAACAACGATTGTGGATGTTTCTTTTATATTTTTCTATTTCGCTTTAACAAAATATTTTACAAATGGCTTTTTGTTGTTGTGTATAGTGTTCCACGTTTCCAAGAGCAAACCATTCGACGCCGATCAAGCTTGGAGGGATCACATCGATCGCGTATTGAAGAGAGAACCAAGCCACTACCACACCACCTATCCATTCAGCCGTTATCCACTCTATTTGGTTTATAGCAAGAGACCTCAGCTCCCAAAACCAGAGTACAACCCTCATCAGGATTGGCTCAACTCTTTGGATCGTCTGAACTTGATTGACAGACTCAACCACTACTGGCCAAGATCTCTTTCGCCTACTCCAATCAAGGTACATGCTGTACTAAGACCGTCCTTACGTTATTAATGTTATTATTTTAGGCTGGTGAATGGGGACCTCGTCCATCTGAAGTTGGATACAACTATGCCGGACAGCCAATCTTCTCCCTTGGTGGTTTCCGTCCAAGTAAGAGCATATTTGACGATCTTATCAACCCTTCTCCCTATCTTCCCATGTCTTCTATCGCTCGCGATCCTTGGTGGCATTTCTGGCCGTCTCTACGTCCATACCGCCCTTATAGCAGCTGGGGCAGGTCACCTTTCTGGCTGAGGGATTCTTATCTCTCCCCAGTCAAGAGGACTTACCTCTGGGACAAGCACCCCATCAGACCATTCTGTAAGTATTAAAGAATACACGAACACCTACACTAAATTCAATTCAAAGATTAAAGAACATATGGAACTGCTTGAAACGTAGAATATTTATATTCTATGCTCACATAGCCCATTGCCGATTTTTAAAAGGACAGCCTTTTTTGGAACACCTACAATGATTCGACACAGTCGGAGAATTTAGAAATTATTTGCTTCCTAAATCTGGAATACACAAATTCAAAATTTGCTTTAGCAAATGATTTCTTAATGAACACAAAATTCCTAGAGCTCGCAGCGCATTACTAATTACAGCTTGGTTACAGGTAAGTGACCCAAAATTTTTTTTTTTGTTTTTTAGAATAGCTGTCGTACTTACATTTTTGTCGTACTTTTTACTCGATGGGCCTTTGCTGTACTAACATAGTGAATATGATCTTGTACAAGTTCAGACCAAATACAATTTACTAGCAATTTTTTTTAAAAACTTTTCAAAAGTATTAGAAAACATTGAATACAAGTACAAACAATCGAACACAACCTAATTTGTCTGATTTTTATTCTTTCAGCTGCCGTCTATTAAGTGGCAATGGATTCAACAACATGCGGCCTGACTGGTTAAAACCATCATACATTTAATTATTAAAACTTCAATTATTTACGGATTAATTACACGTAACGCATATATAAAAACACAAAATTACATAAAATGCAAAAAAAAAAACAAGTAATAATCAAAAATCTTAAAATTAGCTATATGGATTGATATTATTATTTATTTCATTATTTATTTATTTGAGATGAAAATCATATATTTTTGTAAACCTGTATTTCGAAACTCGACTGCGTTCATGAAAGTTTCATATAGAAGTTAAAAACGTGTCTCGTCATTCCATCTATTCAATAAATACAAATGAAACTTCTCATTGATACGCAGACTTCGACTAAATTTGTTAACGTGGACATGTTTAAGGTACATTATTTTTGGATTGGATAATAAATCAATTTAATTTCTGATATACATTGTTTTAATCAACCAATATCTAACATATCGATTTACTAACATACGTATTCTCATATTTCTTTGAATAAATTGTGTACAGTTATTGTAAAACCTATCCATTCTTTTCTAACTATAAAAACATAACTTTTAAAATTTCATATTTGCTAAGCAGATATATCAGAAATGGTTGTCTTTAGTTGCATAACTTTCTATACTTCGTGCCCATCCGGATTACAAGTCCACCAGACTGTCTTATCCAATAGGTCATAACATAATCGCAATCATTATCATCCACTTGTATTTCTCATCGAAAAAAAACTTAGATCAACCAAAGTTATCGCCATATTAATTCTTTAAAAAAATAACTATTAAAGTCTAGTATCATTTTTTAAAAGAATTAATATGACAATAACTTTGTTAAAGTCAGTAAGCATTGCAATAAGCAGTCAGTAAGCATTGAACATCCAAACACTTTAATGATTTTAGCTTAATCTTATTTTCTTTAAAAATCAAGATGTGGTTTTATAGGAAAGCTATTTTTTAAGTTTATGTTAGAATATACTATTAAACAATAGATATTGTTGGGAATACAATATACAAGTTGATTATTTATTATGTTAAGAATTACAATTATGCTCTGGTTACATATATTTTATTAAATAATTTTACACATTTACACCATTTTATAGTAATAAATTAAAATAGTTTCATTAAATTTTAAAAAAATCATTGTTAAAATGCAAAAACTGAAATATTTTTTGGGTAAAAGTATTTTTGCTATAGATAGCTTTTTAAAACTAACAGGTTATACATATACTAAATTTTAAACAACTGAAATAGAAAATGATCCCAATGAAAATGGTAAATAATATAAGTAAATAATAAGGTAAATAAATGTATTTTCTTTTCCAATCAATAAACAATCAAGTAAATTCATAACAGAAAATAAAAGTAAATTTCATCGAAAATATTAGATAGACAATGGCACAGAATTTTATGTTTCTAGTATTTAATCACGAACAAATTGTCTTAATTTTAGGAACGTTTTACTCGATAAATATGCTTTTATATATAATTTATACAAATTTTAAGTTAGAAAATATAAACACAACATTCATATTCATGTTATATCTTTTTTTTATTAATAGTTACCATTCATTTTTTTTATAATAAACAAATAATATATGAGTAACAAATTATTTACATATAATAATAGGTTTAAAACCAGTCATTGTACAACACCATATTGTACAATAATTGTAGCAGAATAGAATTGAAAATAAATTACTTAGTTTTCTAAATGCTAGAAACAGATAAATCATGCGCTAAAAATATTTCTCAAATCAGGAATAACCTCTTTTCGCACAGATCTCTCTGGAATTGCTAGCCTGGGAAGATCTTGAATTTTTACTTCTTTTTTGAATAATTGTCCGACACTGCGTCCAATCAACTAAAAATAAAAATGAAATCATTTTAGCAACATTATTAAATTATTTGTTACGTGGCTTACCGTAGATGTAATCTTTTTAAACAAATCCTTCTTAACTTTTTCAACCTTATTTCCCTTGCTGGTCTGTCCTGAAATGCGTTCATCAAGTTTTTGCAAATCGACGGGATTGATCCCTGGAATTTGTTGCATAACAGCATATACTTCTGGGAATGTGGGTCTGAGCAATTCGTATATTTGTGCACCCAGAGTCAACAAGGAACCCTGGTTTACGTCGTGTTGTCCATGAAGAGTAAGTCCATTTAGCACAGCCGCCATTATATGAGCTGCCATTTCCCCATTTAGTGTATTGTCAGCGACTAACAGTCTTATTATAGGTCCGGTGAGGAAAGTGGCTTTTAGAGAGGCATTACTGTCGATCCAAGAAAGTGTACCAAGAACCGTCAAAACCAATGATTGGCATGTCTTTTCTGATCTCAATAGTAAAGTCCCAAGATCAGAAATCACTTCGCTAGATAAATTATTACGAGTAGGTGTTGGAGCATCCATACTTAAATCTTCGGTTTCCATAGTATCCTGGTTATTTTCTGGTGTTAAGCTGCCACCAACTAAAGCCACTTTAAGAAGATCTATGTACTCTCTAGTCAGAGCCCTCGTTAATATATCTTCCAACACTTCTTGTGCATCAGCATTGTCATCTTGAGCTTCTTTGCCTCTCAATTCACTAACTTGTTGCCATTTCGTATTTAATCGAGATACCACTGAAAATTATACGCAAAATAAATTAACAAACGAATTTTAAAAAATATATGATTTACTCACTTAATGGAGCCAAATAAGACATAATTGGCAGTAGGACAACCTCATAAAATGGTTGTGGACATGAATAGATGAAAGCCTTAAGAAACACTCTAATGATAGGTCTCAAACGGAAATCAGGAATGTACTAAAAATATGATAACCGGTTAACAACATATAAATAATTGGAAATATAAATCATTACCTGTAGACATGCCAAGACGCTGGTTACAATTGCAGGTCCCAAATCAGGCAAACTGTACAAATCTCTGCCTAAACTGGAACCTACTGAGCCCATTAAATGATAACAACTTTCGTGAAGTCCACATAAGAATCTCTGCATACGTTCCAAAGTACTTATATTAGTTTGCGTATCGTTTACTTCAGATACGTGCCCAACAAGTCCTAACAAATTAGCCTTTTCAAGTTCCTGCATATTCAAACAACCCTTAAAACCATCATGCAAAATTGCTTGAGCTTCGGGTGTAAAAATTTCATTAAAAATTCTAATTAAAGATAATATGTGAGGTAATAGGGGCACGATGTGTGGAGCAGCTGGATTTCTACATACTGGATTACCAGCCTCAGTCAAAGCAACCACAAATCCGCCTCTTGTTGCACGTTCGGGGTCTTCTGGCCAGTTGCACCTTTTAACTGTTCCCAGTAATAAATTAACGCAATAAACCAAATTACTGCGATTAATTCCACATGGATCGTCTCCCGAGACCGGTGGCTTGTTTAATCCGACGAAATTCATAAATTCAACAGCTCCTTTAAATGCTCCAGAATTGGCAATAGATGTCCACTGTACATTTGCTTCCCGCATGACTTCACGAACAAAAGTACTCTGGCGATCATAATCACAAAAATGATTTGATATTAAGAGCAAAGCTTCCTGAAGGGTAACACGTTCCAGCATGCTCAGTTGGGCAGGACCATTGTGATGTGAGAGATTATCTACAGTCACACGAATTTGATCGAATACTGGCAAAAGAAGTAAAGGATACTTGACACCGATCTTAACCATTAAAGACGCTGCATGTCTTCTTACATTTTTTACAGCCCTTGATCGTGAATCTTTACTTTGCCCAGGTGGCGAATATACCAATGCAGAAAATATCTTTTCCAAAACTTGAGGTAGTAGAGAGGCTCCAGACATCGCAACAGAATTAACTGTAAAACATATTAACATTATTACGCCGTTACATTTATATGAAATAAAACTTACTTGCTGGAGCCATGTGTCCTGAAGACATACTTAGAAAAACGAATAGAGCAGAAATGCAAGTAAGAAGTGTAGACAGTATAAGAGGATCCACAGGCTGATAAGTTAAACACATCTGAAGAAGAGTTAATCCAGATTGCACGGAGGGCCGTTCTTGAGCCTGCAAGACGCGACTCAAAATACTTTCTAAACAATTAGAAAGAGCTTCCCATTCGAGATATACTGGATCAGTAGTATTAACACCAGTAATATTTGGTACTTGCAGACACTTAATTAACCACTGCTCAGCGTAACTAAATGTGACGATAGGAGCTATTACAGTAGCTTGCCTAAAATGAATAATTTAGTTAAGTTAAATAAATGTAAAGTATATATATACAAATACCTGAAGCTATCAGAGAAGTCTGATTTACAACGATGGAAATAAATAGAGTATTCTTCTTCGCTATCAAATTCGAATCGAGTATAAGAAGCAGTCTCGTTCGGATTGTTCGAGTTTTTGTTAGTTGGATAAGTTAGTTTAATTAATTTAGGAGCAGTACATTGAACCCACTGTGGAATATAGGAGAGGAAAACTTGATCTCTAGAAATGTGTTCATGTTTCATCATACTATTCCATAAAGGATTAGCAAGGTGGGAAAGTGTTAAACTAGGATGGGAAGAAAATGCAAGAATGGCATCTAAAAACAAAGAATAGTTTGAAGGACGTTGCATACCATCTTTACCCCACAAGGAACATAATTGTGTCCCAATACCACAAAGAATCTAAAAATTAAAATATTTTTAAATTGCATTTAATAATAATGAACAGAATTACCTGAATCAATTTCTTCTTAAATAAATAATCTTGTTCGTTGAGAGTGATAATTGAAACTTTGGCAGCTGATACTAAGCATTGAATAGCCTCATCATTGAACAAAAACATTAAAGATTTTCTTTCTTCAAGTTTTCCTTTACGATTTACAATCTAAAATAAATAATTACTTTATATTTATCATAATTTTATGAATATTATGCTATTACTCAAATGATAATTATACATCAGCTTATTAATGCACAATCAAAATTAAAAATTGTTAAGCACATTTCATTATAGTTTGCAAAAATAAATGTAGTAAAATTTGTATGAGTAATGGCAAAAGAAATTATGTTTAATATGATAAAGAATGGTTGTAAAAATACTACTGAAAGTATATAAAACTTTCATCTTTTGATCAATCAAAATTAAATATAAATAATTAGAATGTTGTAAAATTACCTGTGACAAACATTCAGCAGCTGGACATTGAAATGAATTATCATTAAGGAGCAGACAAAGTATTTGTAGTAGTCTTCCATTGCGTGCCATTATATGGGACATGGAAACCCACTCAACAAATCCAGTCAATGTGAGGAGTACAACTTGTACAACTCTTCCATGTGAAGCTGCTTTAGGCTGATTTTCAGTTTCACTACAAACTCTAAATTGACCAACATGTAATTCAATTAATTGTAGAAAAAATTCAAAAATGACAGCCATATTCGTTGTAAGAGCTTGATAAATATCTTTCCGTCGTTGGTTAGATTCCAAGGTTTGCAAAAGCGCTACATCCTCGACCAAACGCAAAAATACCATTAACACTAGCTCAGTTTGTATTTCCCCACAAACACAAGCATCTGATAATTCGGCCAACAAACCTGGCCACTGCTGAGGCCATTCCCTTTTCACCATCTCAACAACAACTCTGCTCAATGCATCTTTCATGTGCGGCTCATCACTAATTCCACCAGCAGCCAATAATTTCATTGCATTTTCCTGGTAAATAGAAATACACAGTAAAAATGGTAGTTACGACAGAAACATTATGGAAATACCTTGATAAACAATTTCTCATTTTGAGATATTTGTGTCCAGCGATACTTAACAGTATGCTCCATCAGCTGGAGTCCAAAATGCCTTGATAAAATTGAATGTTGAGTTCCTGCAGCTAAGAACAAACCAGCCTCTGCACATAGTGGTGAAGTCTCTTTAAAACTCTCACAAGCATTATAAGCTTTCAGTCGATCAGCTTGTGCTGCTGTAGGACTCATAGTGAGCTCCACTGCTCTTGCAAGATCAGCTGCCAAAGCTGCAACATCGGGACCAGCCATCCTACCCACTATTTATAATATATCTGTAACAGCAGTAGGCTCATGTAAGTCATCGCATATCTATGAAATGTTGCAACAAGAACCCAATGTTGGTGGATAATTTATAATTTTTTATTTCACACACACATGTCACATAAAAACAAAACAGCATGGCAAAACACACCTAACAAGTAGAATGCCTTAGGTATCATCAAAAGCAATTAATTTTGTTCTAAAAATTTTATACGAACCTTGAATATATTTTCGTATTATTTACAACATTTATTCTAAAATTGATGCCTTTCGCAATGAAAATCAAACAAAAATTGTTCGCCGTTGCCGGCTGTTAGAGCGACATCTTCGATTTATAAAGCAGTTTTAGTTTGGAGGATAATCTGTTACCAAATACTCAACAATAAAATCCCAAAGGACTTATTATTTAATTGCGTGCTTCCTTGCAGATATTACGAACATTAACTAATCAATGTCAAACTAGATTATTGAATAATTAAATGGAAAACAGGATTTTTTCATATTTATAGAAGTTTTTCCACGTTCGACTAGTTGCATATACTAATAAAATACCATTATTGAATAATATTGCAAAATTAAATGCAAGTAAATAATGACGATGCAATATAACAGACAATTAATACTGAAACTATAATTGTTTAATTATTAAAAGCATCAATTATTGTGTTTCCTTTGTTACAAATATAAGGAAACAATTTCTAATAATTTAAAATAAAAAATAGATATTTGCACATGTTACAAGAAATTACTTAATAATTAACAACATTGTAATAGAAAATGATTCAATATTTTTCAATATTGCCGTAAGAAGTTGCTTATGCAACTTTACAGACAATTATTTGCACATGCGCATGAATGACGATCACATCGCCTAATGCCAAGTGATTGAGAAGCCAGTCTTTTTGTGGGAAATTTTGCCTCCGTTCAGTCAGGATGGTGAGTACCAAAAATAATTCTATGAAAATTCATGTAATCATGCTATTTTCACCGAATATTTTTACAACATTATTTAATTTACACATAGAACTATCGTATTTTAATAATATTTTCTGTTTTTAGGCGGCTCACAAGACCTTCATCATCAAGCGTAAACTCGCTAAAAAACTTAAGCAAAACAGACCAATTCCCCAATGGGTTAGAATGAGGACTGGAAACACAATCAGGTAAATAACCACCATTTTCAATTGTTAATCGTTGTTCGTTAAGAAAATTGCGAAAAATAGCCAAAAATGAGATTGTTTTTATAAATTTTCTATATTTGAGGTTATGAATGGTACGTACATTTCTTCGATACATACGAACTTCATTTTTTGATGATTTTGTATACGTAGCTGTTATGGATGCTTTATTTATAAACAGTTAAACATAATGCCTGAAACAATTATTTATATCAATTAATGCAGAAATTATTGTATGTTACACATGAAAATAAACAGTTTTCTTGTGTTTACTGTTATTGCTTTTATTGATTAAAATGTACAATATTGTTATTTTTGTATAGAGTAGTAATATAATGTTCAGAAATCAGCAATCTTCAAACATCAGTAAATTGAAATAATACATATAAAATTCTATTGATTGCAGTATTTCTGTTTACCATTAATATATTTTTCAAATTTGTTTTAATGTTTGTATGCTAATGTTATTTTTTTATTTCAGATACAACGCTAAGAGGCGTCATTGGCGTAGAACCAAGTTGAAGTTGTAAAATGTGACACCAGAATCAATTTTCATAATGATTATAATAAAATACAACTTTAAATATTAACTAATTTATTTTCATTTACAAACACATCCTACAAATCTTAATTTACAGAGAGTTTATAATTTTACGTTTCCTCATTTGGTCCAACCATTCCTGTAATTGTTGACTGGGTTCTTTGGGTGCATGCAGGTAGTAGTCCTTTGGTGGTGAACCTTCCTCCAATCTCACAAAGTAATGGCAATGAAAGTATTTTACGATTCCGTGCCTCATTCTGCCGTGTCTTCTCATCCCTTTAATTACTTGACCTTTACCAACAAAGGATTCAGCTGTAACGAAAATTATGATATTACAATCCCTTTATTAGAACTTGAAATGTTTAGTCATATAATTTGCTTCAAACCATATTTTTGTTTTAAGTTATACCACAATACAACAAATGACTTAAATCTTTATATTTGTTAAATCAAACAAAGATACTGTAATAATTTAAAAAGTAATACTCGCCAACCCATAAATTGGTTCCATACTGAACATTATGTTCCTTGATAGCTAATTCCCGAGCTTCTTCGATAACTTCTCTGACATCCTTTGATCCTTTCTTCAGTACAAATTTCAGTTGTTTAATTGCTTCATCCACAGACATTCCCCTAACTAAACTGGCAATGTACCACATTTTCCATGGACTGTATTTAATATTTGTGCGCTCATGGCAAACAAACTGAAACAACCGATATTGTTAAATATATTCATAAGAATAATACTCTTTATCTTACAGCAGGTCTGGGTTCCTCATCTGGAGATTGCGGAGAATAAATAACATCATTGTATTTCAACCACCTTTTTGGGCCACTATTCCTAGTCCAAGCATTTAAATCACTTGTAGTATGGAATTTATCGCACTGCGTAATTAGGAGTGGTTGTATTTGATTTCCAAGTTGAAAAAGGGATTTTACTTTATATAGGGCCATTGTAAATTATCCAGCTACATATAACACAAATGACTTAACTGGACTTAACCTCAAATTGGATCTGAGAGTAATGTTTTGTAGGTTATACTTATAATACGAATCGGAATCCAATTCACAAATAAATTAGTAAACAATTGTATCTGGTCAAGTAGAAGTTAGTGAAAAAAAGGTATATTAAAGTAAATCATTAACATTTTCATTTATCATATTTAAAAATTGCATTTTATTTTTGTTAATTTAAATGTATTATATAATTATTTGTTATTTGAAAATATCAATTGATATTTAATCAGATTTCTTGCAATATTGATTTATTTTAGGTAGAATGTCATTTCCAAATAAAGAAGAGAGGACAAAATGTTGGTCAACAAGGGATGAATATTGGAAATGTTTAGATGAAAATAAAATCAATGAAAGTACACCAAAAGGACCTTGTGCAGAGTTTAGGAAGATGTATGAGCAGTCTTGTTCTGCCCAATGGGTGAAACATTTTGATAGAAAACGAAGTTACTTGCAGTTTAAAGAAAAGATTGAAAAGCAAGGATATGAACCTTTGGAAAATAAATAGGCATAATGATATATCAAAAGAAGTTTAATTTTAATAAAATATACATGATGTATATTGTGTATTCAGGTTTCTGCTCTTCTAAGTGATCTTAGCAAGTTGGCTCATTATTTCTATTATAGCAAATGAAAAATGTTAGAATATTCAGTTAAGTAAACATTGTCAAAAACATTGAATGAGCCTTTTAGGAAATATAAAATTATTTATAACATATAGGACTGTTTTAATATAAAAATAAAAAAATCATTACATTATTCCAATTTATCATTATAAAATTAAAAATTCACTTTATAATAACAAATTGGAAGTTTCTTTTCAAATATTTTCATCAATATGACATTGTCTAGAACCAAGACTCTAGCTAATAAAGATATTGTATTTTCTGAAATCACTTGGAATAGATTACATTATATTTTCAATAATTAAAAATACAATATAACTGGCAGTGATAAAATATACAAAACATATAAATAATATAAATGCTAAAATAAATTAAATAATACTTAATTTTCATTAAAAGAAATCCTTTCTTCTATTCCATCAGTTTCAGTTACCAAAGCTCTCTCCAAAATCACCCTCCCCTCTTTATACCTTTGATTTTCATCAGTAGCAAACTCATACATCCAACCAAGCTTGGAATCGCAGGATTTGCATGACACATCACGAACCTGAAATAATATCCATTTAAAAAAAGTTAAAAATATTGTATAGTGTTTTTACCATATGTCTACCAGTAAGCATAACTCTATCCTGAACTTCACTGTATGTCAAGTTCACAACTCTGTTGAAAAGAAATGCTCTGCCAGTAGCACCAGTAAATCGTGTACTGATTAATTCAGATCTGTTTGTTAGATTTGTGTCACATCTTGCACATGAGAAAAGCCTAATGCCCCCCATATGTTCAAGGAATATTCTGCCCATCTACATTGTGATAAATAAATTAATTAATTAAAAGAAAAAGTATTAAAATAGATGCCTTACACTGTTGATCACAAAATGTCTACTTCTTTATTATGAGTCAGGGGAACCAACAAGCCAACAAGTCAGTAAGAATTCTGTCTATAAATAGTGATAACAACTGAGGCTGGTACAAAATAAACTGAAGTTAGCAACTCTATGCAATGTGATGCGGTCTGAAGTTGTCTAGTAAGCAAATCGTTTGAACTACTGCAAATGTACAAAGATTTTGAATGTTTTTTAAATAATTTTGTGTGGATATAAAACAAGTAATGCAATGGGTTTTTTTCTATATTGTTGATTTATATGTTTTTTTAATTAGTTCGATTTTTAGTAAGTGGGTAAGTGCTAAAAAAGTTGTATTAGAAAGTTTAATTATTTGTATTTGTGTTTTATAAGTAGTCTTCATTTATATTGAATAGACTATTTTGTCGCGCTTCCAGTTAATAATTGAAGTTGTGATTGGTTCAAATGATCAAATATTTCAGGTGATAAGATTTGATTGCGTTTGCGTTCGCAACAATTCTTGTTAGTTGTAATTATATGATAATCGTGGACGCATTTGAGATCCAGATTATCGGAAGAGGTGGATCGGAGCGAGAAGGAAACTGTGTCAAATAAATGGAAACTCTTTTGAAAGAACGAAACGAAACGAAAGAGAAAAAAAGTGGAAGCGAACCAATCGAATTCAGTGTCAACATTCATTTTGGTAGTGGGGCAAGGGGGAACAGCTGACGATCTAAACAGTGACAGACATCTTGCATTCTGCAGCGATTTATTGGATTTGTTTAGTGATTTTAATGTGACTGAAACACTACACGGTCGTGAGGTATGTAGGAAAGGACCACAATATGGTTTAGTTTCCAGTAAATCATTTAACTTTTCTGTGTCAGTTTGAGGATACTCCAATATATCGCTGTGACGTCATGTGATTGCGCTTGCTATGGCTGCTATATCATAGGTAAATATACAACAATATTCGTATTGTAGCTTCGCTTTCCATTCAGATTTTGGGTATTCTGATGAATTCGCCCATTTGTCGGTGGGTTTTATTAACTGTCCGGCGAATTGCACAGCTTTTCATTTAGAATTGCATTAATGGCTGTCTTTTTTGGGACCGTATTGTTCAATTGGCCTTGAAGCGATTGCCCGTGCATTTTTTTTTATATTTTGCATTATACAGATGCATTCTGCTTGATCCACATATACATTTTTTCTCTCTTCTCCATCGAAATCTGCAAATGGTAAATTCAATCATCGTCATCAATAATACCAAATCATCTCATCAACCATTTACTTTATAATTTTGTCTTACTAAGTAGGGCAATCTTCATTTAAAAAAAAGTACAAATTGTTCGATGCGATGCTACTTTCCGTGAATCATGTTGCAAACGCGATTTGCAATAGCGGGTGACATTGAATGGCGACTACCGAAAAATCTGTTCTGCTCAATCCGAAATATGTTCAAGTTTCGGGGAATTTTATCGATTCCGGTCTCGATGACATTTCAACAAAGAAAGTGTCTTCTTTGTTTTAATTATCCCATTGCGCAAACTGCATAAAATCATGTCGCCCAATTTCCAAGTCGTAGGCCAGACTTTTTTTTAAATATATTTGAGTGCTCTATGAATGTACCCATTTCTATTTATAAATCAGTTTACGTTTAATACGCATATTTTACATTTAGTTTCAGATGTATAATAATAAGCAATTACACCACTTTACGAAATTAATGGAAATCATGAAATCTTTTAACTTCAAAAGAAATATCCTTTAACTTTCAAATATTCATGTTCATGTATAAATATAATTATTTATATTTAAAAATACATATGAGGCGGTTTCACTCTATGACCGTGGTCAGGGACGTCACTTGCTTTTCAAAATGTTAGTCGAATTTCAATATATTTGTGGCAATAAAAAAATTGTATTTTTTCATACATAAATAACTTTATTTCAAATTATTCATAAAATTTATTTAATATAATATGTTGTTTGTATCATATCTTTTGTGTAAACATATGTGGTGTAAATAATAATACCTGTTATACTAATACCCAGCGGCAATGACGTATGTGCCTAGGGTAGCCAAGCCAAGACTATTGTGTTTTTAAATAATTTTGGGGATTAAAATTGATTATAATTTGACCTAATTATATATTCCAAATGCATATATAATATTTGTACCAATCGTCATTGCAATTATATAACAATTTATATCAAATAATTAGCCAATATTAGTTTTTATGTGTGTGCCAATATAGATATTGTTTATTTAATTTTATTAGTAGGTTAGTAGGTTGAATTAAAATTTCATGCAGAACATACAACACATTCAACTTCAACATATGTTTTCTATAAATTATATTATTTTTATTGATTTATTAATAGTTAAATATTTATAATTTAATTAAGCAAGTCACTTAACTTTTCATATCTACAGTTGGTAAGCTGTAAATAAAATATATCTATGTGAAATAGATTAGATAAAATAATTTATTTTTAATGCATTTTTTTGATCTTTTTAGTACTTGTTATGAATTTTAAATTTTTTATCTTGAAAATTCATGAAAATAATAAGAACTAAGGGTTTGATAGTAATTTATAAGTATTTGATTGAATACAACAATTATACAGAAAAATGTATACGATAATATACTTGCTTACTTAAAATATATTGTAGTCTATGCGATACAAATTCCAATCGGTTTGCACGTTCAAAGTGATTTTGCATAACATTTTTAGCTTTCATTCATTTGAATATGTATATGGAATCTAATGCATTATTTTTAGTTTACTTACTAATTCGTCGTGATGTAAAGAAACAAATAATAGAATGTAGATAACAAAAATGTGAATTAAAAGGTATACATTTGTTGGAATTGACAATTCAATTAGATAATTATTTTTTAGTTGATTTAGTGATTAATATTGAATATGATGAATCAACTTTTAATAATAAGTTTCACGTAATTCACTGAATTAAATCTTTAAAAATTCAGTTGTGTAGGTTAATTATTGTGAATATTAATAGATATTTATGACTTCAATATATGAATGATGTTGGTAATTGTTAGAATGATATAATTATATTAATTATAAATATGTGGTCTAAAATAATTTGAAAATTTAGTGATTGAAATATGGAATATAGACAATATATAATATGATTGGTTTTAATGACTAATCATATGATTTACTCATATTTATAATAGTAAATGTATTCAAGTTTCAGAGCAGGGTATTCCCCGTTCGATACGTTATGCGATACATTATATGATAACCAGTACTAATCTGTATTATTTTTAATGGGTCAGCTTGCTTAGGTTGTTTATTAAACATTGATGGTTGATTTGTAAATTATATGTTTAATAATACATGTTAAACTATTATTTTATTTTCTTTTTCTAGTTCAACTGAAACAATTGCAGGACTCCTCATTATATTGGTAGAGTGCTGAATGAAATGAACTCTGTGTCAGAAAATAATCGTTTTATGTGGTACAAATCGAAAGCTCTGGATAACAACAAAAGCATGAATGTGTGCAGTGAATACTCTTTGAAAGGAATGAGTGTTAATGATATTTGGACAAAGAGCACTTTCATGAATAATCGTAAAACTGAAATGAACGTTGAATTAGAGAAAACGACCAAGATGTCATGGTCTTGCGACAATAACGAGAGCACGGAAGTGAGTATGACCGAGGAAGTCAAGGTCGAAAAAGAAGTCGACCATTTGGAGGAGTCAACGAGCACAGCTGATGAAACTATACCATCTCCAGCACATCATGCTAGACGACCAATGAATGCCTTTTTGATATTCTGTAAGAAACACAGACCGATTGTTCGAAACAAGTTTCCCAATCTGGAAAATCGTGGTGTTACCAGAATTCTTGGAGAATGGTGGGCTCTGCTGGATATACATGATAAGAATCCGTATACCAACTTAGCGAAAGAGGTACGTCTTTTAAATAAAAGAATAAAATATTTATTAATGTTTTTTTTTCTGTTTTATAGTACAAAGATGCTTTCTTTTCTGCAAACCCTAACTTCAAGTGGTATAAGCTTCCTGCTCCACCATTACGTACGTTACCAACGAGACCAAATAATTTTAAGCAAGAGCCGACATCTCCTATGTTGTCTATTAATTTGCAAAATGCCAGAGCTGAATTTACTCCAGGTAAACTTGCTGATGAATCGCAGTTGGGCATGTTGTCAACTCTTTTGAACAGTAACAGCACTTTTACTGTTAAACCTCAAGAAAAGAATGTTGAAACCACCTTGTGCAATAACAATAACGAGATGGAAAATAACAACAAAGAATATATGACAAGTCCATTGAAGTCTAGTTCTGATAAAAACGAACCACCAAAGCCGTTGAAAAAACGTACTTTGGAAATTATTGACAATAAAAGTGTGAAAAAGAATATATTTGAGTCACCGATTGAACCTGATATTAATGTTGACGACGATTCGGATGCAAGGAATGAATTTAAAGATACCAGAAAGTCAGACAGAAAATGCAAAGGCAACAGGTATGCAGAATTCATGCTCAATAGCAGGCTTTTGAAGACCAAAAGGGAAAAATCCCAAGAAATTTCAAGCATAGATTTAAACAACACAATCAAAAGACTTGAAGAAAGAATTTTGCCTAAGGCTGATAATGGAAAGCAGGAGCGCACAAGAACATCATCGGAACAGTCTGAACCAGATGATTACTCCAAGAACATTCCTTCGTTCGATCTAAACAAGCGTATATGCGAATTAACTAGTCTCAGTTATGACAGATATTTGGAACGCAAGAAAGAGAGTAAAAAGCGAAGTAAATTCGCCCGCAACAAGGGAGATTTGAAACACAAGGCCGAAGTGGTCAAAGGGAAACAGTTAATTGGATCCAAGAAAAGAAAAAACAAGAATAACATCACTCACTTGGAAAAAACCAGCTTCGAGTGCGCCAATCAATTCAACGATGAATTATCTGGTCTGGCGACGTTGGCTACAATTGCGGCCTACAAGGAAAAGATTCCAGGTAATGTTTCTAATACATAAATATCATTTATATGTATCGAGTATTGAAAACAGTGCTACATTTGCAGACGCAGATGAAAACTTATTTAGAAATTGGTATTGTCGAGACTTGATGTGAAATATATATATATAGTGTCAGACACTTCATTATTAGAAATACAAAAAAAATAGATGTTAACGTCTTTAATGCATGTCTGGATATGTGTTTAAACAAGTTTTTAATTTTATATGCTCTTCTGTTTTTATTGAAATGTTCGCTATGTGTATCTCTAACAGTAACATTTGTTGATTTTGTGTAGTTCAGTTTAAAGAGTAACTAATTAGCTGAAAAGTATAAATCGATGAAGCATATCAATTTAAACAACAAGAAAAAAAAAACGAAGGTATTAAGTTTTAAGCCAAATTGATTAACTATTCTGTTATTATTATTTTGGTGCTCCAAATTTATGTGATTATTTAAATACTTTAAAATCTTAAAAGATCGAAACCTAAATTTAATTTTAGTTGTTATAATTTGAAAATTCTTTAACCTATAATGAGTTACCATACTTTACTTAATAATTGATGTATACTAAAGTTAAATGTCAAACCAAATTGCATGTGTGTTATTATAAAGAAAAGAAAGATAGCTATACACAAATATTTATATTTTTGTTATTATATATATGTTATTATTATTATTATTAACAATTGCAATAATTTTGTTTTATTATTATGATCTGATTACTAAAGAGAGATCTTCTATTTTATATATTATATAGAGAGTTTATTATATGCATATATATATATATTTACTGTATATTGAATGTTAAATGATTGAAAGAATTATTTAGCCCCAGTTTATAGAGTTAGATTTACTTACCGTTACTTCCTGTTTTATGTATACAAAGAGATTTATTCATTACGTTTTGTTGTTACTTTTAGTTTGTTTTGTTTTAATGATTGATGAAGAGAAAAGAAAAATGGCAGTATTAATTGTACAATTTTCTTTTTATTTACAAAAAGCATATCTGGATTATTGAGTTTTCAAAATTTGTACAACCCATTGACCAAACTATATGAAGGAAAAGGAAATGTAAAGAACAGGGAAAATATTTTATTGAAGTTGGTTGGTAAATATACAATGTTTTTTATATGAAGAGAAATATTGATGTTGAGTAACTATAAAATTGCACTTTTTAAAACACAAATTTTAAGCGAATCAGAATAGACAAATAAACATGAAATATCTCTCTTGCCATAAGAAAAGTGTAGAACTAACGGAATTGGAAGATTGGAAGTGATGTTAGGATATATAGGGGATTGTGATATTTATTTTTGTATTGCCCGGCAAGTGGCAGGGACGAAGAGTAATTTATAAAATATATTTATATACATTATATATATTATATTATATGAAGAGGGTATCTACATCTAGATTGTGCCTTTTTTATTTATTTTTCAAAAAATATTTTCATCGATTTTGCCTTTAGTCAACCACTGATCTAAAACTGAAACAAACAATTATGTATGAAATTTTATCAAAATGAATATAAATAAATTATATGGTATTTAATTTGACTTATTATTTTTTCCCATCCTCATCCTTTTATTCTATATAGTTTAATTGAAATAAATGATAAGTTTATATATTTAACAAATCTTTTATTTTATTACCCCGTTTAAATAAATTCAAATATAAATAAAATAAAGCAGAAACTACAGACTAATTGCATTGACCTCGGTGTTAGCCAAAGCAACCCATAAAAGACTGACAACAAAAATATTCAGAAGAATGATAAAAAATACTCAGCAGCCGTACGAATTCCAGGTTAGGCCCAGCGGAGCTGGTGGTCATAAAAGAAAAAATCTGAGCAGTCACATAACTATTGTTGCGCGAAAAGATTGCACAACGACGCTGTTTGAGTTACATTTATCAAATAAACCTGAGCAAGTAAGAATGAGGAACATAACAGTAGGATCGGAGTTCCTCAAGTGTCAGCCCTAGGTCCAGTGTTTTACAATATATACACTATTGATATTGAGAAGATAGAAATTGAGAGAGGATTTTACATGTTTGTGGATGACGATATTTATTACATTGGACATAAGGATGAAACAAAACTGCAGAACTAAATAATAACATAAATGCAGCATCATACCACTGCTGCTTATTAACAATAACTGAAACAAAGACGCATAATAATAAGTAACATTATGTAGATCAGGTTGAATAGGAATATTACTTGAAAATAAATGATAAACTTAAATGGAATTGACATATACAAAAAACATCCATAAGAAAATATCTCCCGAGAAGTATAGGAAGGCCCAAAGTATGTTTACTGCCAGACTGAACTACGGTCTTGCGGTTTGAGGAAGCATAACAAAAGCAAACATAGACGCGCAACAAACAACACTCAAAAAATAATGTTTGTGAATGACCTGGATAGGAGGTGTGTGTCAAAGGTGACAAAGGGACCCTTTCCGATGGTTATGAATTCTCAAGTTGAATTATTAATTTTAATTTGCTCTTCCGTATGGTCTACGGATTGTCGAAAGGTCTATCTGCCGCATTTCATTAAAATATTTAATTCTGTAATAGAATTTCTTTGGAAATTAAAAAACTATGACAAAATTTATTTTGTAAAAAAAGCATGTATTTTTTTATTTAATATTATGCAAACAAAATTACAATGAAAAATGTAAATCTTGTTTAAGTTCGAAATTTGTTTACCTTATGGTTAATGACATATGATTTTTATAATTGGATTTTGTTTGAAATAAATATTGAAAACATGTAATTTCTAATTTGAGGGGCCCCACAAAAAAAAAACATTTTGGAACTAAAATCAAATTTTCTAACAATTGCAAAGTAATTTATAAAATATACGTCTGTTTCACTAATATCGCTGAACTATTGTTAGTAGCTTTTCCTAGCTTTGGTTAAGTATTTAACATATCAACCACAACCATTGCATAATTATTTTTAAATTATGTTAACGTTGATTATTATGAATGTGTTTAATATGTAAGTTACATGAAAATAATTATTATATAAAAATCAAACAAAATTACTTAATAAAAAAATATTTGGACGCTGCTAAGTATAGCAAAGAAGCTCTTCTGGCAGGAAGGAAACAAATTACGAAGAAGAAAATATATATTTCCTTTACTCCAAAATAATTCTCTGAAATTTATACTCAGGTCGAATTTCGTCATCCAGTCCAAATTCTGCATTCAACGAACCCCAATTAGATATCAAAAATTTAAATATCCCTTATTAACCCCATTATTGAATGTCTCAAAATTGTGGGATTTCTATGTATTGCATATTCAGGTTGAAATCAACTTTTCTTTCAAGGATGTCGTTGAAATAAAAAAAAAACGGTTTACACCTTTACAAATTTTGAATGTATGTTTATATAATTTTCATTAAATTCAAAAGAATTATCTAACATCATTAATACTTTAACTGAAAGAAGTACAAATTTATATGTATGCAATTAAATCTTGAGACTACTCAATATACAAAGGTACAAATACATGATATAAATATATTTGTAACATACAAAATATAATTTATATTTTTTAATTAATAAAATAAACAATAAGTATTTGCTAATAAAACTAATATTGAAAATACAATCAAGAAACTTTTTTCATAATACAAAAAAAAAATGAAAATATTGATTAGGTTCTTACAAATTTGTGTTAATATTATTACATAACAGTACATAATTGTATATTAGATATTACATGTATCCTTCCTTTTTCCATTGGAGAATGAAAATTAAGTTTTTAAATCCTATTAAATAAGTAGTTTATTAGGAACTACTTTAGAATACGAATTTACTTTTATGGTTGCATTTCTATGGCTATTGGATTAGTTTTTTTTTGGTTTATTACAAGTAGCAACGAATAATAAGATTTAGACATTTATATGCCAAATATAAATAATAATTACTGCATTTTCATTTTTTTCTTAAGTCTTCAACTAATTTAATTTTTTTATTCTATTAGATTCAAAGTAGTTAATTTTAAGATTTTTTGAGGATGATAAAAATGTTACAAACCAACTATTATTAGTAAATATTTTTATTACATTGGATAAGCACAAACATCAATTAGTAATTAAGAAAGAAAAATATTATAATTTATTTATAGAACTCGTGTTCACTTTCATCCTTTTTAATGTTATTCTTGTAACCCTTCTCGAAATCTTTCGGTAGTACGATGTACCTATTCTCTCTTACAGCGTGCATACCCGCCTCTTGGCAAATTGCATTGATGTCAGCACCAGAAATTCTATCTGGACGTGCTACGAAGTCCTCTAGATCGACCTGCAATAATTAATTTCATAATAAAATAAGTTTAGATTAGATAGTCTGAAAACAGATCTCATACCTCTTCTGACAGATTCATCTTGGATGTGATTGTACTTAAAATTAACCGTTTCTGCCTACGATCCGGTAAGGGGAACTCAATTTTCCTATCCAGACGTCCAGGTCTCAGCAAGGCGGGATCCAATGTATCGGCCCTGTTTGTAGCCATGATTACTTTCACATTAGTTGTCTGATCGAATCCGTCCATTTGATTGAGCAGCTCGAGAAGAATACGTTGCACTTCCCTATCGGCTCCAGTTTGCGCATCAAAACGTTTTGTAGCAATAGCGTCAATTTCGTCAATAAAAATAATTGCTGGTGAGTTCTCTTTCGCTAAACGGAATACATCTCTCACCATGCGTGGACCCTCGCCCAAATATTTTTGAACGAATTCTGAACCCACAACTCTGATAAAAGCAGCTTAAAGAAAACAAATATAAGTACATATACACCAAGTTTTAAAAATATTTAAATACCTGTTGTATGATGTGCTACTGCCTTAGCCAACATGGTTTTGCCACAACCGGGAGGACCATACATCAGAACACCACGTGGGGGATCAATACCAATTTGCTTATACAATTCAAAGTGTGTTAATGGCAGTTCAACTGCCTCCCTAATTTCTTGCTTCTGCATGTCCATACCACCAATATCAGCATATGAAACATCAGGCTTTTCATCTGCTTGTAACATGCTAATTGAAGAATCTGCCTCTGGAGGTAACACATCAACCAGTGCATTACTGTGTTTATGTAAAGCTACACTTGCAGATGGTTTTAACAGTTCCCTATCAATAGTTGATAAAATCCTGACATAATAATTAGAACCAGTAGTTGAACCAACAATGCCAGTGTTTTGATCAACAGCTTCCAAAAATTGTCCAATTACCAAAGGTACAGATTGAATTCTCTTAACTTCCTCTTGAGCATGCAGATATTCCTTTTTCAGATTACGTTGCTCATCTTTTATGTACTCCTCTTGCACTTCTAGAAATTCCAGCATTTGTTGAAGCTTCTTATACTTCGTGTAGAGATCCTCTAGGTCCATATCCTGCAGGATTTGTTTCTGCTCAGCAGGGCTCCCCTCATCCTTAAATTTATTCATTGCAGTGACAGTTTATTTGGAAATTATGTTTTGATAAATACAGGTTACTAAGAATATACTAAGGCAAATACATTGAATAAGACATTATAAGAAAAATAAACTTATAAATATACGGAACATATAAGCACTAAACTCAATGTTTTCATAATTAATGTTATAGTTTAGTCATAATTTACTTACTTTTTCAGGCAAAGCTACTTCCATGTTTTCCATTTCAGATGACTTGTAATTTACGTTTACTTCTTCCACAAAACGTTCACCGTGATTGTCATCAAAATGACAGCTTAATAGATCACTGCAATTAGATCGAAAATAGATGGCGCTCCGAAACTATATTAATTATTTTTATTTAAGTCCTTACAAAATTCTGTAGATGGCGTAACTTGTTAGTCCAATAAGACTGTATGTATCTAATGAGGGTTGTAGAGGGCGGCATAGATAAGTTATGAATAAGTGAATGTTGGATATTAATTAAAAATTCATCATTTAGGTCAAATCTAGGTACATATTTGCATAATGCACACTATTTAATTGCATTAATGATTGGTAATTCAACATTGGCTACTGGAAATTAAATCATTCCGAAACACTAATATACATTGCATCGCACATTCCGTTTATAATCATACTTTAAATTTAATTATACATTAAATAATTAAGATTTTAAAATTCTGTTTTCTTTCAGTAAAATTTCAAATTGCATTTGAAGTATACAAAAAGATAAGATCTATTAATAATGCTAATAACCCGAGTAACATAATTTTATTCGATTTTTTTAAATCTGAATTATTATTTTATATTAAGTAATTTGGTTCTATTATACTAATAATAAATAATTATATTAATAAATAATAATAATAATAATAATAACATTTATTAATCACATAATGTGACCAAAGGGCTATCGACCTTAGTCTTTCCGCCGAATAAATAATTTTAATAAAATAAAATTGTTTTAAATCTGTTGTTAAATTTAACTACATTTTTTTCATATAATTTTCTACAAATAAGCTTTGTTTAATTTCACTCTTCACAGATGCTTAAAATGTAATTGAAAGTTAATAATGTATAGTTTTTTTTTTATTAATAAAGATATTCCATAAGTAAAATGGAAATGCTTTTAATTGTTAAAATTTCACCTTGAGTGCATTAAATTGATATTAATTTTAAATTCATATTTGAATGCAGTGAAAGTTGTATAAATAAAAACATCGCTATTAAAAATAAATATTGAACAATAGACGCGTCATTTATTTTTTATTAAGGATTTCAAACAAAACATTTTTGATAACGGTAGAAGCAACATTTGCATGTTATGTATTCGCATCGTAAATATTTATGTAATCGGTCATTGTTATTTTGTTTGTTTAGTATTGGTAAAACTTTTAGTTTAGAAATTTTATTTGAACGTCTGACTTCATTTTTAGAAATTTTAATAACATATAATGTATGTATACATTTTCTATATTATTATTTTTTCTGGACAATGCGTGTTTTTATATAAAATATGATATAATCATATGTAATAAATATTAATGATTATCATGTTTGATTATAAGTTTCATGTTATATTTATTCGTAACTATAAACTATTGTTTTTTATTAATGTTTGTGGTTGAATGCTTAAATATATTGTATATGTGCATATTGGGATATTTAACCATAAATTTTTTTTTGTAAGTGTGAAAATAGTTTTATGGAGGTGATAAATAGATTGTTGGATCGGCCGGATCTTATGATTTTTGTATTGGTCATATGTGTGTATAAATCGAGTGGAGGTATGGGAAACTCGTTTTGAAATTATGTATGATAGTAGAATTTAAATGAAGTGTAATAATGTATGGGCAGGTAATGTCTGGGTGCAGCAAGAAAGAGTGTGCCGAGGCCCTGCTCAGCTGGCCGGAACAAAACACAAGTAGACTTTATATTTTTGAAGAACAAATATAATTTATTGATAATTATATAAAGTTACATTATAGCTACATAAATATACAGGTATATACGGGTAGTTTTTTTTCCCTTAGCTATAGTAAATATGTGCTGGGCACATTTGGTCACCTATAGATGTAATATTGCGGTAAATATAAATAATAAGTTACATATAAATTACAATAAAAAAAAATAACTACATAACATAAACGTGTTGAAAATGAGAAACATAAAAATTAAATAATGATTTAAATAACAAAAATTCAAATTCTCTCTTCATCGGTCAGGCACACATAAATGAGAAGAAAATAAAGGAGTGGGAAGAATAAAATAAATTAAATTGTTCGCGGAATGTTGAAAGGAAAAATAATAATAATAATAATAATAAAGAAAACAAAATCGAGACCGATGAAACCTTAACTAAACCTAAAGTTGCACATCATTTCATTCACTTAACAACATTCGTTATAAAAAAACTCGCCTTCCTAAAACTAAATAGATTTTATATAATATTTATATATATATATAATATTTTAAAAAAATCACACAATATCAAAATCACTCTGCTCTATAGCAGAATATAATTATATAATATATAATATAGAAATATAAATAGACACTGCAAAATTAAATAATTGTCTGAGTAAATGGTTTCATTTTTATCTTTTGAAATAAGAAATATATAAATAATGATAATATAAAAAAAATAATAGATTGGGCACTACGGAAGCTCGCCGAGCGTTAAAAGGGGAGCGGACAACCTGTTGAACACTGGTAACCTCTGATCGTCGACAGGGGAGTGCAGCTCAGGTTCGCTGCTGAAAAAGGAACCCATCGAGGATGTAGGTGATTGACTTAGGCTGCAGGGTGGACTGTTGTTACTGTCCAGGGAGAGTGCAGGACTTAGGGCGGCGGGACGTTGGCGGGTGTTCCTGTTGACGGCCAGGATGGCCGTTGGCATGGAAGATCGGGTCTGCTGCATGACTTCCTCTTGGTTGTGCACGAAGTGACACCGAGGGCCATAAGGGCAGAACCCAACCGTGTGGTAGGTGCGACACAATTCCGTTTTGTATTTCGGATGCCTGGCTAAGTTGCGCAGTTCCGCAATGCCGTGGGCAAATTGACACTTATCACCATATTTACACACGCCGAACTCTTCGTAGGGACGGCACAGCTCCGTCTTGTACCTGGAGGTATTACCCTGCGTAGCCGGGACTGCGGAGGCCGGCGCCGGGGCCGACTGCGTCCTCTCCAGACGCCTGTGTTGTTGCGTGAAGTTACCGAGGATGGAACTCACTAGACTAGCAGCAGTGGCTGACGCATTCGGCGTGGATGCCATGCGACTGAGGGTGTATCGGACGGCTGCGGCGGAACCGACGGCCAAATGGGAACCTGGCGACGACTCTGGACTCGGCACGCCGTTATTCTGGAAAAAAGCAACAGGTTGGGCGATAAGAAACGTGCACTGATAGCGATCGCCGGGCAGGCCAACATCTCTCGTACACACACTTTCATCTCTTCTCCTCCTGCTTATACAATTGGTAAAAGTTCGTTCTAGAATCCTACTTTCACGCAGTGACAACCGCACTAGACTGGACGATGTGAAAGCTAAGACCTAGTGGGAGTCTTGCTTGTAGTACCAGGCAAGGCATTTCTCTTTTCGCCGCCGTCTATAAATGTAGAGGTAGGGCGAAACCTTCCACTCGCATACACATACATGCTGTTGTTGCAAAAGAAAGAAGCGAAAGAGAAGACAAGAGGAGCATGAGGTGGTGGAGGAGAAAGGATGAGGACGTGAAGATCGAAGAAGAAAAAAGAACCAATTATGCCAAATATTATGTATAGGGGAAAAAACCTTAAAACAAGCAGAGCCGGTTCTGCAGGCTAGGGTCCTTGAATACTAATACCAAAGATCGAACCCGCGCGTCTACCTGAAGCCGAACAGGTATATTCTACCTGTTCTAAACAGAAAGTGCATCTCCTGTTGCTCTCGTATAAGAACTGATCGTATAAGAAAGAGCCAGTCGACGTACGTGTAGTGTTTATATACATATATATGTATGTGTGTGTGTGTATACTACTATCCTCAATGTTTATGTTGTTCTTTCTTTTTTTCTTTTTCTTCATCTTCTTCAAGTACTCTTCGCCTCTTGGACGAACGTGCAGAAGGCACGGACGATCCCGTGCAAACACGTTAACTATAATTACCTTTATAATAATATCGCCGAACTCGTACATCGCATTCTGTGACATCACCGCGGTAGACATCCTTTACAAGTGTTATTTCCAATGTATCAAGAAAGAAACGAGAAGGAGGCGGTCGCTTTTTCTTTTGTTTTTCTGCTGTTGAAAATTGTTGTTTGTTGTTATATTGCTGTGGTAGGCTGTCTGATGATGAGCACGACACTTTCGCGGAACAGAACAAAGGCCAAGAAAACTTAGGTGGGTGACACAACACAACGATACGCTGCTGCACTGGAAGACTCGCTTAGAACTTGTGTAAAATTTAAAACCAAATGCGCTTTTCCGTCGCAGTGTAACGCGTGCGTCTTTCACTCTATGCGCTCTTTCGCACACTGACTGCTTTTAGTGGGCTTCACTGGCTTTGCTCCGCGAGCGCCCTACCCCCACCATCGACAACCACTTTATGTATACACAGGGGAGAGCGAGAGAGGAAGGAAGAGTACAGAATGGTCTGATGGCATCGGTGGGAGGGAGAGAGAATGAGACATGGAATTGGACAAAGCCAATCGCGCCGCCACCGCTGACGTCACGTGATCATACCAGCCGCCCCTAAGGTCGAGAATCGCATGTCACGTCGCCGATAACGACGCATCGCTCCGAACCGCCGCAGCCCCAAGCGCGAAACCTGATTTTGGTCCTTTCCGCGCCTTATTATTTCTTCTTCTCGGTTTTCGTTCTTCACTTCTTCTTTTTTACTCCAACTCTCTCTCTCTCTCTCTCTCCTTTCCATTTTTTTCCCGTCTTCTCTTTTTCGTTCTTCCTTTTCTTCTCTGAGTTATAGAAAGTGAATCTTATATGATTCGAACGAACGACGACTACATTCGAAATGGTATTCTTACTCTCTCTCTGTCTCTACCGTCTCATTCTCGCGGCCCACCGAAAACCTCACCAGCGAATGTTAATGAATCGATCATAGAAGAATTGAGCGTTCGTCTGCATAGTTATAGTAGCTACTAGTACTCACCTTTTCTTCGGTCTCCTTTACTTCCAGTAGGTTTACCATGGTTGTTTCGCACAGCACTATCATCAGAGAATTCACAAAATAAGAGCGTTACCACCGACCAACGATTGCAAGGAAAATGAAAATGTGGTAATTGAAGATTATGCGTATAGAAAAACTATGTAACTTAACAATATGCAGATCAACTAAATTAAAACAAAAATTAGTTATGAAATTAAAAGTAATTTATGTTTCCCATAAAACCGAGCCTTTCTATACTGTTCTTAACTAAAATCCGTACTGAGTTGCACAGATAAGAACCGCATGTTTCAAGTGCGTACACAATTTTTCTACGCAGCTCGCAAAAAATAAATATACAATACAAAATGTGCGCCAAATTTCTGCAGAACGTCTGTACTTTCTTTACACAGTATCAATGAATTAAATTTTTCTACAAATGTTCGAACTACAAATCTGTAGCGATTTCTCACATTTGCCTTTCTGTAATTATCGTAACATACATGATAACGCTATCTCCTGATTTCATTTGAAATATTATGTTTTCCTGTTAGTTCTTCCAATCTATCTCATAAAGCAGGTCTATACTCTTATCACTTTTATGTACCAATCATTAAATTTTCCTTAACGTTATTTATCTATTAACAACTTATATTATATTATAGAATCTAATAAATAGTAACTTATTATAGCAATCGCAATTTCAGAATAGAAGCCAGAATCTACTATGGTAGAGTCTCTACAGTTGATTACCAATTGGACAGGAAACCAATAATTAATAGATACTAAAAAAATCATTTTATAATAACTAATGATCGGATTTACAAATATATGGTGGAATTACGGAATGGTGACAGTAATAATTACTCTAAACGCACGATTGAAGAACTTTAAGGTAAATTGTTAATTAGGAAAGAATAATAGAGAAGTAATATTACTTTAAAGTATTACCAAAGTTGAACAACGATTGTCGTGGATGGTTGAACCATACCCTTTGTTAACTCAGAACAATTTGAGTGCTAGTAGAAAGAACGTAATTACAGTAACAAGTCTCAACTCCACACACTTTCGTACAAAGCACATTGCTGAAGAACTTTGCCGTCAATGACCAATGAGAAGTGAAACCTCCTAACAATAATGTATATTCTATGACTTTCAATTATTAGTAAAGTTAAGTATACCGTGAATACCACTTGCATAGCTATTAGAACGAAGAGGGATTTCTAAAGAAATACAAAAGAAATGTCTGGAGGATTTTGTAGTCGATGACTAATTGCGAAGAAAAACTGCCCAATAAAATACACATGCTATTAAATACTAAAAAATTAAATCATGTACTGAACATACGGATTTTTTTTTTAATTACATAAAAAATGAGATGAAAAGTTAATTAGCGCATTCATATGAGATTTTCTATTCAATTGAATAAAATATTTGAACATATATTTTGAGTATGATTACGCTATTGACTTATGTAAGTAAAATGTGATAAGAATATAGGAGAGATTAGGAATGAAATATAAACAGCAAATATAACGAAATTTATACGAATTTTAGATGTTGTGAGGACGTGTGACATTAACGACATTATTAATCCAATTTTGTTAACTATGTCATATAATTTATAGCAGTAATCTAAGCATGGTAGGAAACCCTTTACGAGTTCTCCAGCTTTAACGATAGGATCAAGACTAAAAAAATAAAATAAGTAGTGAATCGAAAGTGGGGGTTGTCGGTTGAGAGACTGTTACAGATGATGGAAAGAGATCCGACCGAAGCAAGAAATAAAAAAAGAGTAAAATAAAAACAGAGAGCGAAAGAAATACTTGCAATAGTGCTTAAACATATGTAGCATATGAGGCTGTCGAGTTTTTAATGACTTCTACAATTATTAAGGTCTCCCGCTGAGGACGTAAAAATAACTGAAATTTTCGAAGGGTCTTCGAAAGCGAAAATTTGTTTTTGTTTTTCCGATGGTCCGCAATGGTTGGATAACGATTATAGAAGTATTTACATTGTTTATCTGTAATGGTAACGTGGGTTTCGTCGTTCTGTCCTGAGATCTGTCGGACAACATCAGGCGACGAAGGCAGGAGAAAAAAAGTAAAATAAATAAAAATTGTAGATTCAACAATAACGAGAATCTTTATCACCTTTTCTGTTTGCAATTCCTGTTAACGGGCTATGCCAATTTGTACAGTTGACGCAAACGGTTCGCTCAAAACGTTTGTGTTTGTGTTTAAAAGTGAATCAATCCGTAATTAGCGTTCGGGATAAGGTTAGTGATTTGCACAACATTTGCACAACGCATTAAAGACGGAATGCAAAAGCTTAAGTTCGTACTGCGATCTTTATTATACAGAGGAAACATCTAATTATTTCGTATTTCCTGCCGATCCAACAACATGTGTTTTAGCATTTTTAATTGCCCTTTTGGCAAAATGTTTTTGCAAAAAATACAATTGTATTTCTCAAAGCGAAAACTTATTTATTTTCTTCGAATTTGTAAACTCTTGTTTACATTAAAATAACGTTTCAGTTCTACAGTAAGTAGTAATTAATTTTATACCAATTGTACAACATTTAGAGAAAATCGTTTAGTTCGGCTTTGCTTCAAATTAGAGGGCCAATAAAAATGCACAAGATGCGGAAATGCTTCCCCATCCTTTTTGGACCTTTTTTTTCCAAGAAAAACGAATCCTAACATAGTTCTAACAAATTCAACGTAAATATAATAAATAAACATATTTATTAACACCATTATACATCTTCACGTATTTTCGTTTTCCTTTTGGGAGAGTAAGTTCTTCGGATCTGCGAATTCTGTCTCTGTTCATTTACTATCAATTTTTTTTGAAAGCGTGAAACTTAAACTAACGAGTCTTTAAGTAGTTTCAAATATTTTTTCGGTATGCTTCAGTCTTCAAATAACAAGTAACACCGATTGTTTAGTGAATTTTTTTTATAGAGTTATTAATTCTTTTGTTGATATTATATGGACTGTATCAAAATATCATAAATATTTTATATAGAAACAACAAAACTATTAAATATATTTCATAAACCAGATCAATTATGCTTTTAATCGAATGTCTTACTTAATAGTGTATGAAAGAAAAAATGTTAAATTTAGTTATTATTAAAATTTATAATTGTTGGTGGTGACTCCATAAATTAGTTTTTAGGATAAATTGAATCGAAGTTATAAACTTATAATTGTCGGATAAAAACTCGAAAATTACTTTTTAAAGATAAAGTCCTATAATTAATGTAGATAACGAGGAGACTGTAATCATCGTCTAATGGCGCGTTCCCTATCGCTTGATGGATATTTGTTGTTGTCTATATCACGATTTTTTTGTTTCCTATATATTGTATAATTCGATAATTCGAATAATTCTCGATAATTCTATATTACTATCAAAATCTGCATCATTTCTACATCTTTGAATCGACATATTTAATTTAATGGAAATATATTTGTGGATTCATGTGAAGATAATGATTATATAAAAAAAACATAATCATTTTAGGTTTTCTAATTAGGGTAGACCCATTTCGATGCTAAATAAAACTGATTGAAAAAATCCATCGCGTAACAGTAATGACGCCGCCAAGTCGACGAAACCAGTAATTGGACCCTTCAGCTACCAACAGGTAAAAAGTTTTATAAATTAAAGATTGAAGGTTCTGCTGATGAACCGAACTTGATAGCAAGCACAAATTCGATTTGAAACATTATTATTTTTTTCTCTCTTTTTTTTTGTGTTGTTGCGCAAGTTTTCGAACTCGTCCGTTTGACAAAGCCGAATTTATGGTAACCTTAATTTAGAAAGGGCCAATTGGAGAAGTGAAAAAAAAATAGAAACTTTTATTAACTCCCAATATCGAAAGTAATTCAGCGTAAAATCTCAAAAACTGCTCGTCCACGGTAAAACATCCAATTGAATTATAAGTATTTGCCTGAGTTCTAATTAATATAGCGTATTCCTAAACGAATTAGTTGTTGCGCTGTTGTAAGATCGAAAGTGAGTTTCACTTTCTAGATTATTCCTTGCATCCTTCTCCATTCTATGTGTGGTTCGTACTCGTTCGTGCTTCCTTTTTTCCTTCCATTCTTCACTCTCTTTGCAGCGGACTCACTTTCATTTCGTTTACTTTATTCGGTTTCTTGACGCTGTGATAACGGATGGTGTGAAATGCTTAATTGCTGCTGGCACTTGAAACTGATTAACCTTGATTAATCTCCGCAATTGGAATGGATGGGTTCGGTTCGTTTTCGATGGGAATTTCGTTCGGAATACAGGAATTCCCCTCGCTTAATTCATTTTCCGTAATTGTTTTTACCATCGGTTAAAAATAAACGAGAAAAAAAAATAGTCGCACATTGTATGCAATTATCGATTGCATTTCGTAAAATTGTTTTTCTCAAGGCAGTTATGAAAGTCACTATGTTTTACTCGTTGGAAATTCTATATAATCAAAGGTGACTAGCAACTGAATTCTACGACTATTGCAGTAGTTGTAGGAAATACAAATCGCATAAATTTACCTACAATGTTATTTACTAATTTTAAAAGAATATAACAAATTAATCTGATCTATTTTCTTATCAATGATTCAGCAAATCGAAATTTATTAATAGTTTCTTAAAGAATATTCATTTATTTTGATATGTTGACTTGCTGTTTAATTGGAACGTGTCTAGGTAATCGAAAATTCATTTAAAAACATAAGGAGACCTTAATTAAGTTCAGGCAACTAAATGTTTATTGCTGGACCGTTCCGATATGTTTTCTTTGAAATGACCTTCACAACTTTCCAGCATCGGAGACCGCCAAGTTCTTCACGGAACTCGAGGTTTCTTGTTTTCCTTTTTAATTGCTTTATGATTTTATAACAAAAAAAAAACGGTGCAGTTTTACTTTTTTTTTTTATAAAAGTAGTATTTCCCTCTTTGAAGTTTAGTATTTCTATAAATTCTCATTCAATATACTAAAATAAATAAATTTGATGGACTCCTTCGGGTATCTGATGTTGGAAAGACTTGAAAAGTTAAGCAACGTGAACCGTTGATGGGTGACTCAAGATGTTCTTTCACAACTTGGGATAAATAGAAAGTCACTATTGTATTTCACGAACAAGTCTAAACTCTACGCATATTCAGCCAGAATCGTGGTCATTGACCAGTTATGAGTGAAACCAACTAAGAAATATAGGCTATACTACTAAAATTAAAGTAATTTAAATGATTATATAGGTATACTTTTTAAAATACCGTAATTAGGTAACTCTTCTTATATGATTTGAGATGCAGTAGCGCATCATCAAAATATTGGTTGAAAAAAATTACATAACTAATTTTTTCATTGAAAATATTATATAATTATACTTTATATATTTATTAGTAAATATTAATAGAACTTACATAATTATAAGATATAGACAACAGATGATATCGTGTTATTTGAGGATTACGTGTAATAGATTTAGAGCAAAAGAAATCGTGTTGTAAAAGTACTTTTTATTCGGAAGACACATGTATTTATTTATTAAAAATATGTAATCTAATAAAAACTATTGTTTACATTTTTTTGAATGGTTATGTTTGAAAATATACCAATAAAAGTAAAATATTGTGAAGTTCTGTGCTGGTCATTTGTTTGGATAGAACTGAGAAATGAAACAGTTGATGGCAGGGGTCCGGAGACGGTCAGAAGAAAGTTTGTCTGGTTAGAGATCTCTGGTTTATGGTTATCTGGATTACGTAAGAAGTCGACGTCACGAATAGATTTTAAAGAAAAGAAAATACCTTAAAACTTTTTCTGCGGTCGTAGCTGTATAGAAACTATAATCGATTCATTGCCCAGCGACAATGCAAAGATTACCGCAATAAAAAATATTGAGATTTGTAGTGCTCCGCCCTTCAAATAACCGAAAGTGCAGATACCTGCAGTCCCTCGTACTTTCCATTTTCCAAAATTTTATTAAAAGTTATTAACTTTTAACACCAAGTTTAATGTTTTGGAGTGAAAACCTTTAGGTATTTTCAATACTTTGCTCTTCCAAGTATTGAAAATAATTTAAAATATTGTTAGATTTAACCTACTTTATTATTTTCTCTCTGAGAGGAATTAAATGATTTGTAACATTAATTACGCGTTTCTAAACTTTTATATATATGTATATAAACATATGTAATGAATATTAGAGAGTTTCGTAAATATTTGATAAATGAATAATAATTAATATAAAAACATTATTGTAAGTACACAATTCAGCAATTTTAACTGATATTAAATTTATCATTTAATTTCTTCATTAAAAATAATCTGTTTGTTAATATATAATCTATTTAATAAAAAATGTTATATGGAAGATTGGAACACAAAAAATGGGTTTCACTGAATAATTCATTGATTTCAACATCAGATACTCGAAGAATTTGAAATTTAAATCCGATTCTCGAAACTTATCAATGAACAGAATGTGAAAACAGCTTTTACAATTTACAAATTATAAAGTATAACACGATTTTTACGTTAAAAACAATATTTCTATAATATATTATCAAAATAATATTTTTTATTATTTGTAACATTTGATATTAAATAATAATATTGTTTGTACGTATGAAGAATAAGATTTGAGTGTGTATAAAAATAATTGCGTAAATGGTCGCTCGGATAGCGGTCGGCAATTAATCCAGTTCTTCGCGTTGTAATATGAAAAATACGAGTTTTAAAAGTAAAAGTCATTTAATAAAAGGAGATGCTTTCGGTTTCGTCATACGCATGACAAGACAAATGAGAGAAAGGAGAGAACTTCAGGATGTTTTCATTTCTTTTCATTTTATACGTGTTGAATATGGCTATGAATGCTTGTACATAGAAAAATATATTTTGGAAATTAAACTTATATTAAAGTAATTTTGTTAGTTTTTTTCAATATAGGTTTTATGAAATAAATAATATGAATCGGTTTCGCCAATATTCTGGACTGTTTAAAATCGGACTAATCGAAGATTTAATTACATACAAAAAATAAACATTTTCAAATTTCCCGGACATCTAAACCATAAATCAAAGATGAAACAACATGTTTTTATGTGTGTTGAAAATCAATTTAGAAATCTTTGAGTTAAAATTAAAATTATGTCATTGAATATGGATATGAATGCTTGTATATAGAAAAATACATTTCGGAAGTTAAACTTCACGTATTTTACAATACTGATGCTCAAAATTATATTCCATTTCATTTTAAGAAAATGTTAATTTCAATATAGGTTTTATGTAATAAATAGTAGTAATTAGTTTCGCCAATATTCTGGACTGTTTAAAATCGGACTAATCGAGGATTTAATTACATACACAAACTTTTTATATTTTAATTTAATTTTATTGAATTAAAATTTAGTTTGTTTTTCAATTTTCGCTGACTATAGTCAATTCAGACGAAAAAACATGTTTTTATGTTTGTTGAAAATCAATTTAGAAATCTTCGAGATAAAATTAAAATTATGTCATTAACTTGTTTAAGTATTGTACTAGATATAAAATTTATTTTTTCTTTAGGTCATAAAACTATAATTATGTATCGAATTACGTTTGTTTATTTTGTATGATTTTGGCCATCGCCTTTGGAAAGGAAAAGTGAAGTAAGTGTTTAATTAATAGTAAATCGTATTCAGGTAGTATATTAGAGTTTTATTGTCGTGTATGTTCAAGGTTAACTTCAACATGACGACGCCGAGGTTTGATTATAGGAAGTGATTATCTATTTAAAGTTTGAAGGCTGGCTATAGATTATGTGCGAGTGTGTGTGTGTGTTGCGAGTAGTTTTCTACGATGTGTATGTGCTTGTGTGGGTGCGTGCGGACCCGGAACTATCTGCCATCGAAGACCGCGAAGAATCCTTCGGGAAAGTGAAATTTCTTACCCGATCGATCGATGGGTCCAGTTATATATTTTTTATTATTATTATAACACTGCCTACATGCAGAGCACATATTTGCGGCTGCAAATCAGATGACATCACGCCAGCCGGCCTGGGCTCTGTTTTCGTACATATCACGCATTTGTAATGCTATACAGAAAGACATGTGGTTAATGTACTTGATATTTGCTCTCGGGTTTTAACCCAGACCCGACTTTAATTGATGTTTTGATGTAATTATGACTATACTGCATATTGTGCTCTATAAGATTTAGTTACTAAAAATAATAATAGTTGAAATATAATAGAAAATAGCTTTTTACAATTATGCAAATATTGTATACATAATTTTATTTATAATTAAATTGAGTCATAAAATTTATAAATTAAAGCTTTTAATAATAAACTAACGATTTGAAGGTATGATTTCGACTGTTTAAAACCGGACTATTTTGGAACTAAATATATACAAAAAATATAACCAAAAAGAGACTTGATTTATGTATGAAAAAAAATGGGCAAAATTTGTTTGTTTTCATAGTGAATCCGGACTGATCGAATCTGGACTAGACTATATTATGAAGTTAATATTGACTTAAAATTATTTTATATATTTTGGAAATAAATCGATTCACAATTAATTTAATTATTTAAGTCATTCATAACTCGGACAATAACGGTTTTACTATATATCTTATTTTATATGTTATTTTGAGGATGGTGTATGTGAGACACAAATGTACGGAACTCTTTTATAACTTTTTGTATAACTCTAAGCACCTGTTTGTAGGGGAATGTGATTTGTTGTTGACCCGTATGCCTTCGATGTGTATAGAATTAGAGAGGCTCCGACGACCCTTTTCTTCTCTTTTTTTATATCTATATATACACATATATATATATATATATATTTAAACCTTGCAGGTGTTTGGTAGAGGGTGTATTATCTGTGTGGGTAGTTGTAGTGGGATCCGAACAGGATGAGATTTCAGCGATTTGGATTGTTCGCGAATAATGCCCGACTGAAACCTCATGCTGGAACGGTCGGGGGTTCCCTATTAATTTACAGTTCTCTCCCTACGGTTGTGGAGCAGCCAGCAATGAGGCGACGTATGTAAAGCCATGTTTTTATAAGATGGTACGTTTATGCACATGTTCTTTTTCCCACGACTCGAATACATGTGTAGGGATAGAAGGTTACGCTGACTAAGGTTACGGTCTCATCGGGGGTGTTAAGAACCCCCCTTAAAAACACTTGTATCCCGAAACCCAGACCGGTTTCTCGCTCACTATTTCTCTTCCTCTCCCTTTTATTTTCGTTCATCTTCCTTTCCTTAACGTAACGTTAGGTTGTTTTGATTTTGTATTGCTTCTTCTGCTCCGGCACCGAGAAGACATGCGCTAATGGCAATTCATTGAGCGACACCCTTGAATCTCATTACGTTTTTAATACATTTATTTTGATTTATATTTAAACACATATATACTGGTGTAATTTAAACAACCTTGACTATGTATGAACACGTATTTGTTGCAAATATCAGCATGTTTATCTTTCCTGTTATAATCTTGAACATGTCTGTTTCTTCTCTTGTAAATTGTTCTAATCGCCTTTGTAACGATTTTACGCAAATTGCGAACGTCTTTTTAGCATGCTCGCTTCAAAACAATATTTTTACTTATCCGCATTCACTTCCTAAATGCTAAACCGAACAAAACGTTTTAAAAAAAAAATTGTTTCAATATTTTTCCGCCGTCTACAAACTAATAAACAGTTATCTTAGTTTATTTTGGGATAATCGCTTTGTTTTGTTTATAAATATTCGTTTTCTTTTGATAGCAAATGACAAACCCAAATTCATTGCACAAAATTGCAAATACTATCGTTCATAAATTCAACAACATAAAACCGGTATTACAAATCCAAGTAAACAACTTAAAAATGTAAAATTCACAAAGTTTTTGAAAAATTAATTAAAATATTTCTTCATTAATCTTAAAACATTTATTTTTTTCTCTTATAAATTATAAGTTAATAATTAAATCTACTTTTTTCGTAACCTTTTTAAATGTTATTAACAAACAAGAGACGGTGTATAAATAAATCAGTCAAAACAACAAGATAATTTATTTATGATTGTTGTATTTTAATGTATGCTAATTAAATCGATAATTAAAATATGACTATTGCATTCCCTTTATATAGAAATTAAATGTAGAATGCAATTGGCTAATTACAAAAAAATATTGTTGTTTATGTCTCGTATAAATCTTGTATGATAAATGTTTTAGGAATAACACAAAAGAATAAATAAAATTTATAAGTACCGTATTTTTCCGACTAAATGACGCATTTTTAAATTGAAAAATGGACTCAATTTTTTGGTGCGTCTTATGGTCCGAAGGTAAAATTAAGATATTTTTTTCAGTAAATAATCACTAAATTTTATAGTCCGAAAAATATGGCACAACACTGAAGGTAAATATGACGCAAGTTATCTCAATACAAAAGGGGGAATCACCGAATTATCTACACTCTTCGTCTATTATCGTCGATAGCTAGTAATCGTGTACGCTTTTGTACTTGATTCATTTGAATTACTTTTATAAATCTTTAATATTTTTTTTCTAAAATTAGAAAAAATGTTATAACGTGAGGTATAAACTAAATGTGATCAATTATGCAAGACAATATGAAAACATGATTATGAGAGTAACATTGAAATGTATTTTTCTAAAAATTGCGTATAATTTGTGAATTAGTGAAATTTCTCTTGGAGCAATAAAAAATTGTTTCCTTGGTAATAAAAAAAAGGAAAAATCATTAATGAAAGTATTATAGTCAACGACTAAGTAGAAGCGATTTTGGAAAGTAATCTTCCGCGAGGAAAACGAAATGAATTGGTACCACTTCTCAACACATCGAGCTTCACGCATCTAATCCAGTGTTTGAGTTACGTAAAGATTTCGCTTCCTGCACATAATGAAACGAGCGAGAAGTGAAATCTCACAAATCCCAGACAATTAATAAATCACTTATACGGTAAACAGTTGAGATAAAATTAAAGAGAAAAATAAAATGCGTTCCTGTTGAAAGGAATTGTTTTTTTTAAATTTTGTTATAGGGTTGCAATTATTTTTTCTGTAAATACACATGTTGTGGTAATTGATGATTTCCTATTTATTTCGCTTTAAATTAAGCAAGTATTGTTACTTATTTTTCAATGAAGCTAATAAACACGTAGACTCGATTTGCATGTATTGTTATGTATAACCATTATTGTCAGTATTGTTGTAGCTTATGTTATATCTGTATGTTTATGTACAGTTACGAGTATCTTTATGACTTAGTACTTATCCACTCTCTAAGCTTTCCGAGAAGTAAAAGGTACGAAGGGACATTACTAATCTTAATCTTACATGATAATATTTAATCCTATTTACAAACTAAGAAGTGCATTCTAGCTAATGCGATAATAACTACAAATATGTATATTTGCCTGAGCACATCATGATTAGGGAATAAGACTTTTCCCTTACCCAAATGTTATACTCCCACTACCCTAAATGATGTACTATAAAATAAGATGGTTATGTAACCAAAAGGGCAGTCTCAGCCCCAGTCCCAGCCAGTCTCGAGTCCCAGTCCCAGTCCAGTCCAGACACGGTCCAGATAGTCCTAGTGATACTTTGATCAAGTCCAAGTCTCACTCTACGTAGAAGCAACCTATGCTTGTAGCAACTGGAAGCAACTTTAAGAACTTATACATCAAAGTGTAAAATATATAATTGTTGTATACACCGTCTTTTTAATCTGGTATTTACCATAAAAACCCGCTGGGACTCCACATCGACAAATCTACGAAATATTCCACAAGTGTCCAGAGATATTCCATCCCGGGACACGACATAATAAAATTTTGGTGGCAGCGGTACTCGAACTCTCAGCGTGACCAAGCACCGTCATAAGTCAACTTTAAGAACCAGGATTGAAGCCAAAATCATCAGGAATCAACTCCAGGCGACAGAGCGGTCGTGTTACTCATCTTTAGTCGAAGCCTACAACAGAAGATTCAACCCCAAGTTTTCCGGTTCCTCCGAGTCTCATTGCAGTAGAGGGCAAATCAACTCCAGAAGCTTCCATGAATCAAGAATCAAGGCATATTCCGACGCAAAGAAAATGTTCAAACTCATGTAAGTGGAATTTTTATTTCTAGTTATTGTAGTTGTGTTTGGCCAATTTTTTGTTAAATAAAAACAGTTTTCTGTAGAAATTTACTAGAAAATATAAAACAAAAACTATGATTGAAACGTAAAATAAACTAAATTTAGTTTCGATAAATAGAAATTTTTTTTTTGTCAGAATTAAAAAATAAAATTTAATTAAAATTAAAATGGAAACAGAAAATTTTCAATTTTTTTTGCAAAAACTTAAATTAGAGACAATATTAAATCATCAATATGATGGAAATTTTGAAACTATTGATAAATTCATTGAAGATTGTGAAAGATTATTTAGAGACAAGACAATTTTAAATTTAGAAGAGGAGCTTATTTCATGTATTTGTTCAAGTTTTACCCAAGATGCAGAATTGTTAGTAAGAGGGAGAAAATATAAAACTTGGAATGATTTAAAAACTTCATTATTATTCAGATTTGGTCCAGTTATTGACATAGCTTATTGGAGAATTCAATTATATCTATGCCATCAAGAAGATAACGAATCAGTCTATTCATTTTATTATAAAATTAATAATATTTCGAATAATGTTAAAAATAGCATTCATCATACTTTTAGTTCAGATATTGCAGAGAGACATAATGAATTATTGGAATTAGAACTATTAGAATATTTTAAACTAGGTCTTTTACCTCAAATTAGAGAATTCGTAACAGATAAGAATCCAGACTCGATAGAAATTGCATTAAAATTTGCAGAAAATAAAGAAGAGTTAATTCAAAAATATAAACGCCAGGACCAATTGTATATAGAATCAAGTATGTTTGAAAAGATGTTTGATCAACCCAACAAAAAATATGATCAGGAAGAATCAATTAATGAAAATTATTATCAAGAAGAATTAATGAATGAAAATGATTATCAGGAAGACTATAGCAATGAAAATAGAAATCAAAGATATTGTCAAATAAATTGTATAAATAGTAAAAGAAAAATGAAAAGCGTAAAATGTTTTATTTGTGGTAAAACAAATCACAAAAGTAAAAGTTGTTATTTCAGATCAAATTATAAAAAAATATTGAGTAGAGATAAAGAAAACTCAGATAAACACACAAAAGCAAATTTGGTTGTCCATAAAAATAATGGAAAAGATTTAGAAAATGAAAATAAAAGTGAAAAAATAAATGTTACCTATAATCGAAAAGAACATTGCTGCGAAAACAAGAAAAGATTGAAATTAAAAAATACAATTAAAGATGGTAATTGTTTATTTCATACTTTAATAAAAATATGCAACTTTCAGGGAAATTTAAGAAAATTTAAGAATAAATTATTGTTTTCAAAATATTTAAAAGAATGCTCATCACCAAAGGATGCTAAACGAATTTTAGAAGCTGATAATGAATGGGGAGATGACGATATTATATTAATTTTTTCATTGGAATTTAAAATGAAGATTTGTGTACATACACAAAGTAATAAGTTTTTGATATTTAACAAAGACGCTAAAAAGATAGGTCATATAAACTTTGAGAACGAACATTATCAACCTTTTATTGATATTAATAAATAATGTTTTAATAATTAAAAACTATGTTATTGTAGAAAACTGATATTCATTATTTTTGATGCCAATCAACACTTCTACTGTGAATAGAAATTAAGATTTCACATAAGTGTATTTTATTGTATTATTGTTTTTTTTTTGTGTTAGCGACGAGGAACTACTATTGCTAATTTAACCCAAAATAATGTTATGTGAATTTCAGATGAAAAAATCTACAAACTATGTATTATGTTTTTTTGACGAGCAAAATACTTATTCTTCGCATTTTTCTCTACTTTAAGGAGGGAGGTGTTATGTATAACCATTATTGTCAGTATTGTTGTAGCTTATGTTATATCTGTATGTTTATGTACAGTTACGAGTATCTTTATGACTTAGTACTTATCCACTCTCTAAGCTTTCCGAGAAGTAAAAGGTACGAAGGGACATTACTAATCTTAATCTTACATGATAATATTTAATCCTATTTACAAACTAAGAAGTGCATTCTAGCTAATGCGATAATAACTACAAATATGTATATTTGCCTGAGCACATCATGATTAGGGAATAAGACTTTTCCCTTACCCAAATGTTATACTCCCACTACCCTAAATGATGTACTATAAAATAAGATGGTTATGTAACCAAAAGGGCAGTCTCAGCCCCAGTCCCAGCCAGTCTCGAGTCCCAGTCCCAGTCCAGTCCAGACACGGTCCAGATAGTCCTAGTGATACTTTGATCAAGTCCAAGTCTCACTCTACGTAGAAGCAACCTATGCTTGTAGCAACTGGAAGCAACTTTAAGAACTTATACATCAAAGTGTAAAATATATAATTGTTGTATACACCGTCTTTTTAATCTGGTATTTACCATAAAAACCCGCTGGGACTCCACATCGACAAATCTACGAAATATTCCACAAGTGTCCAGAGATATTCCATCCCGGGACACGACAGTATATATATTTTGTTTTTTTTTTCATCCGCATTGCTTTGCCTTGAAAACTGATCGTCACTTTCTGCCGTCAACGGATAAACTATATTGGACATAAATGTTGGTTGTGACGTGGAAAACTCCAATCCACATCATACTTGTATTACGCCCACACGTGTTCCGGTAACGACATTTCCAATAACAAACTTTGATGGCGTTTGTTATTATTTTTAATAATATTGCAAGCAAATTCCAATAACTTCATTACTACTTCTAAATTAATGTTTTTGTAATGAAGCAGCAGGCATAAGGAAATCTTAGTATAATTACTTTATATAATGGGTGAATTTATGTTTTCAGTTGTAGCGGATTTCATCCTATAATAAATTGAAATGTTTTCTGCGGAAATAGAAACGTGTTCATGGCAATAATACGTAGAGAATTAACACAAGTGAAATTATCATAATTTCTACAGATTTATACATATTTTCGTTACACCATCTTTCACACAGATGTTTACCAAATTTTTTTCTTTTACTTAAGTCACATTTTTACTGGTTTCGTTTCTATGAATTTCTTTCTACTTCAAATCTTTCAAAGTAATTAGTCAGTAATATTAGGAATACATATCATTAACACATATTACAATAATATTTTTTGTTGTTCTTTTTATCATTCTAATTATCTTTTATTAAGTACTTGTATTCTTTGAAGCAGTAATATATAAAAAAAAATGTAATTAGATATTAAAATGCAGGAAAAATTTAGTGTACATTATTTTAAATATGAACAAATTTATTTATGCTTAAATTTCTTGCTTTTAATTATGTACTGAGAATGAGTGCGAGACGTTTAAATACGGATAACAAATTATTAAAATAATAAAATTAACAATTTTTTAATTTTAAATATAATCTACAAGAATATCAAATATATCAAAAAACTAATAAGACCTATTGTAATATTACTACAAAAAATAACGAGTTGAAATAAATATAGTAAAATTGTTGTCTTAATAATTTTAGAAATGTAATATTTAGGTTTCTACACTGAACGTTCATATTGAATAAATATATAAAATATTGTGAAGAGAAAAAATACTTCCAAGAGCAAAACTACATTTTCCTATTAGATCTCTTATTTGTAAATTTTGCGTTTATCTCTAGTTCATCGTTTTGACACAAGGTGACAGCTGTGATTTTGTGACACAATCAACATTTGGTTTGACAGTGGCTGGCTTGTTAGCGCAGTGCGGAAGCCAAATGAAGGAGTTTGGCATATAGGTGGGAAACACTTTGTTGAACACAATTATTTATTTTTTTGTTCAGTACAATTTTGATCGTAAAAGATACAAAAAATATTTTTATTTATAGTAATAAATATTCTAATTCATAAATTATAAAAAAAAACTTGCATACCGATTATAAGCGGTATAAATGTTAAGTTATATCACAAAGTATTAAACTATAAAACGCAACTAACAAGAAAATAATGCATTTAGTCGTATTTGATTTTTGTCATTCATAGAGGTAATAATATCTAACAAAGTGCGCTAAATATGAGAAAAATAAAAACACTATAGTATAAATCAGTGATAAAAATTGAAACAAGTATTATACATTTATTATATAATAGCCAACAATATAACGATTTAAGAATCTATTATTATAATACGATAGTTTTTTAAGTGCAATGCTGTAAAGGAAAGTTGCCACCGGGTATAAATTCCATTAATTGTCAGTAGCGAACAAATTTATTTGGTCGAGTCAAATAGAACAGATTGTAAATAAATATTGGACGATAAAAAAGATATGAATGAATTAAGAAGGTGGAAATTATGCAACGAAAAAAGTTGTTTGGATATTTGCAATTCAAACGGGGCAACGTTTCTGCATTGAATAATTATGATTCGCAATTATTATTATTATTATTATTTTGAGATTGTGTCGTTCATTCGCTAACGATTTTAATTGATAATGTATTTATTTAATCAAGCGGCATAACTGGTTCACTTATTTATATGTGAGATTGAGGAAACGAGTTTCAATAGTTGCAATAAATATCGTGTCGTAGCGTGTCGTACATTTCTAGATTAGAAAATTGTTAAATTCCGTAATTGCTTCTATTGCTTGAATGGCTGAATATAACAACTGTCGACCGACAACACAATGGCTGCTTTGCTACCATGTTATTTTTATTTTCCTTTCCATATCAATACGACATGCCCAATCTTTCATTGTTGCATAATGCTCTGCATTGTGGCACTGCGGCAAATTGAGCAAAACACTTTTTTCCAATACGTATTTTCACTCTTTATTCTATTTGCACTTGTATTCTGAAGTCAGCCGGAAGCCGATAACGTTGAATGTTATTTCGTATTAATTCCAAATTCGTGATTTACTGATTATTAGCTCCGTGACATCTACGTAATATTTATACGTAAATATTATTCCCTTATTAATGAGTCGAGCTATCATTTAAATTTTAAATTCATCGAAAACACATAATTATTGAAATCATCATAATTATACACAGATTATTAGATCTATTTTAAATATTCAAGAGAACGAATTTATTTGCGTTACTCAATCTGCTTCTTTTATAATTTTAACGCCTGTATTATCATTATGAATAAATATTTTATCAAACTATTATTGAAAAAATACAAAGTCTGAATATTAGTATTATCGAATATTTTATACTTATTTAAAATTAATATATACATACACAAGTTTGTCTTTAAAAATCTTGAAATAATTTAATGTATTTTTCATATTTAAGAAATAGTAAATAATGATTTAAATTTTATAGAATTCGTAGTGACTCGAATCTGAAGTCACGTCTCATTTTCGTTTCCTCTTTGTAATCATACATTTCGGAGGTTTTTATGTCTGTACTTGTTCAATGGTCACACAGATTGTCATTCGGATAAAAAAATGCTGTTTTAAGAGATACACACCCTTTTCTTTCGAACGTGAGTAGCTTTAAAATTTTAGCGCTTACTATGGAAATAAATGGAAATTTTAGTCAATCTGCTTGGAATCGATGTTGTTGGCATTGTGTTTTCGGTTGTACGTCTAGTTGTGTGTATTCCTACATTTTACTTAATAATACATAAATAACTACAAGGGAAAGTGTCCATCGAATACGTAATCTTCAATAGTTTAAAAAAAAAAAATAGCAATATGTGTCGTGGATAGAACTTGTGTGGATGACCAGTACCATTTGTCAACTAGATACAAATTGCATTCTAACAGATGATATGTTAAAGCAACAGGTCTGAACACCACATATATATTTACACAATGCTCACGGTTGATGGACCTCGTGGTTTATCGTATCTTTAGTTACGAGGGAAAACCTTAACAAATAATAGTTTCACTTCTGGAAAATAAATTACATAAAAGTAAGTATTTTATAATTTGTCTTATCTTTTAATAGTGCAGTAAAATTTATTACATACATTAACAATTTATTATTGACTATAATATAAGAATTATATAACAATAATACTTCTTCCTAAATCAAGATAATTTTCACTATAAAAAAAACGTTTATAATTACATTTTATTTCGTTATATACATTTTTTTAGAAAGTAATTCCATCTTCATATTTTTTGACTTCGTTGATTATAAGGTTATCAAAATAAATTTCTTACATCTTTCGACATTTTACAAACCTATCTTCATTTCTAATTTCTTGGATTTTATTTTTTTCCTCTAGTACAACTGACCATGTTTTGCGCTAAACTTCACTTAAATATTTATTAGTGATTTCTTTCCAAGACTTATCAAAGCTTATTTATACAGATTGATCATGTTTATGTTTTAACTAAAACGTCTGTGAAATTATTTCATAAGTTGATTCTTCGACATTTTGGAAATCTATCTTCTTTTCTAATTTCTTGGATATTAATTTCTTCCTCTAGTACATCTGGCCATAATTTGCACTAAACTTCACTTAAATATTTTTTGGTGATATTTTTTCCAAGAATTATAAAAGCTTAGTTATAGGAGGTAACTTTCACAGATTGATCAAGTTTATGTTTTAAGTAAAACGTTTGTGAAATTATTTTAAATGTTGATCCTTACATCCTTCAACATTTTGGAAATCTATCTTCATTTCTAATTTCTTGGATATTAATTTATTCCTTTAGTACATCTGATCATGTGTTGTGTTAAACTTCACTTTAATATTTCTTGGTGATTTCTTTCGAAGAATTATCAAAGTTTCGTTATAAGAGGTAACTTTCAAAGATTGTTCATTTTTATGTTTTAAGCAAAACGTTTGTGAAATTATTTCATATGTTGATTCCTACATCCTTTGACATTTTGGAAACCTATCTTCATTTATAATTTCTTGGATATCATTTTCTTCCTCTAGTACATTTGACCATGTTTTGTGCTAAACTTCACTTAAATATATCTTAGTGATTTCTTTCCAAGAATTATCAAAGCTTAGTTATAAGAGGTAACTTTCACATATTGATCATGTTTATGATTTAAGTAAAACGTTTGTGAAATTATTTCATATATTGATAAATAATTTATATGATATGATACGACAACAGATCAAGTTGGTGATCTTTATGATATTTGATCTATTACTAAAAATGTATAAATTTCATATTATTTCATAATATTTATATTTATAAAGACAATAAAGAGAACAATTTGTTTAGTTAATAATTTTCAAACTCCGATCTTCGTCAGTAAACCACAAAAACAACTAAAATTTTTAGTCCTTTCTTTTTTTCATGCTTACAACTACGCATTAAATGAAAACACAGTTGTTTAAACCCAGGTATAACACAGAACATCTTTTTTTGACATATTGTTGTTTTTATTTAAATTATTGAATGAAAATGAATATTTATTATAGTATTTTGTATTGTCGTAAAGATATTTCTGTACATCGAACTTGTAAACACATTATCTGTATTCACTTTCCCTATTCAACTTTCTTTATACCGAAAGTGGAACGACTATATTATATTATTTCTTAGTTGCGGTTCGCGAAGTGACGGCACTAAACTCTCCGCTTGGATATAATTGCATGCATACTATATACTCATATATATATAGTACTATTATTCATACTTATGTACGTGACGATAATAAAATGATTGAAGGAAAAATAACATACGTTTATTATTCAATATGAAGAGTTGGCAAATCATAAATCTTTTCAATACAAAGTTCAGTTCCTTCAATTTTTAATACGCATCTTATTAATATTTATAAACGTACAAATTTAATAATTTCACAAAAAGAATATTTTTAACTATATCATTAATTAAATTGCGTAAATATTGATTTATGATAAAGATTAATCGTTTTATTAATAATTTAATGCTAGAATTTTACAATAAAATAAAATAAGTACAGTTAACGTTACCTCTGATAACGAAGCTTCGATTTAAAGAATTCAAACAATGGATCCGAATATGACAAAAAAATTTCATCAAAATGATATGATGACATATCTTTAAAAAAAATTGTTTTCAGAAATAGTACTAGAAAACAAAACTAAGATCCCAGAAATTATAAATAAAGTTATACAGATGGTTTTAAAAAACAAGATTTTAGATTTAGCGATATTTTTAGACAACATTAAAGAATTTCTTGCTTTTTTTTTAATAACTAAAAATTTAACAAGAATGTAAAAGTGATTTTACTTGACTATTGATATTTTTTTTGCGAAAATAAACTATTTTATTTACGACTTTTTTACTTCAGAAAATGAAGTTTTGTTTATCGATGTAAATCGAGGTATAACTGTTTACTTATTTTTCGTAAATACAAAGTAATCATTTAAAAGGCTGCATACTTTTCACTTAGCCCCGTTGTTACCAATTTATAATAATTATTAAAGACGATAAATTGCATAATAAAATTATATACTAATTAAGTAGTAAATTTTCCTAGAACATTGCAGCCGTACAAATATATATTTTCCTTTCGAGAATCCACAACCTCTCCTAATGAAAGTTAATGATGTCATTAGCTTCTATTAAACTAAATTGTCTGGGGACATCAGTCGCGAAGCAACGGCCTAAAAGCTTATAATAATTTTAATTTAAATAATATTCCGTGAAGCTATTGAAAAAAAAATTAATTATACATTTCAAAATTTTCTTACATCAATTTTTGTTTATAACATGCAATACAATGCACACATACACTTTTAATTTTATGTTGTATTTCAAGGACACGCCATAAGCACAATTGTACTGAGTCGGTGACCGGGCTAACCCCTATTAACAAACAATAATAATGGAGCAACTTTCCTTCGAGAGTATTACTACTTACTCCTTTTTTTTTGTTGCAAGCAATTTTATATCAGCAAACCGAGTACAACAATTTAATTACTATTCCATAACTTTGCCCAACCCTATCTGTGTGTGTGTAGAAAACACGTATTGTGCAAATATCAATAATTTAAAGCCTTTCCTACACACACCGAGGTGACTTAAAATATGCTTAACTATGTACAAAGCATTGCGGTAGATTCGTGATATTAGATACATACGCGTGTAATCGTTTAACGACCTTTTGTTACTCTTTGTCATGCACATTGTTAACTAAAAAATAATCATATTTGCAGATTTGCATAGATGAATAAATCATTCGGCGGAATGCCATCAAAATCGAATGAAAAATCAAATGTATTTTAACAGAAAACTTACTTTGCAGCAATCTTTATTTAATTAATACTTCTGTATACATTATGTAAATACTTACCTTTTGTTTAATCAATAAATATTAATATTATGTACATTTAGAGTATACGAAATCAAAGGTTTCTTATTACAAGCTAGCGATTAACAACCTCTTTGCAGCATAACAAAATAACTTTCCATTTCTCTTTTAATAATTCGAAATATCACGTTATTTAATAAGTCAATATTTTATTATACATTTATTTCACATAATGTGGCTTCGGGATTCATTAAAGTCCAGTTTAAAATTTTAATTTAAAAGAAAAAAAAATCATAAATAATCAGATTTATAGTTAATTTTTTGTATGTACTTAATTATTCGATTAGTCCGGTTTCAAAGAGGCCAAGATGTTGGCTATACCAATTACACAGATTATGCACATTTATGTTTATAAAATTTTTTGTTTAATATATTTATAAATCTCACAAATATTGCAATAATTTAACGCTGAAAATATATATTTTTTAACAATTTAAAAGACTTTATATCTAATAAGTTAATTCAATTTACAAAAAAAAATATTTAAATTTTCATTCAAATTTAAGAAATAAAATTCGCATGGTTTTACGTAAATTTTTATTCACTTTTTAAAAGAATAAACTATTGAAATACATGCCGATTTCGAATAGAATCTAATTATTTCTGTATGTATTTTTTTTGTCCGTGATGCAATAGAATAATCATGCCATACTTTCGTTTGATCTTTGTATAAATGTGCAAAACATACACAACATTTCAATTGAAATTTGGCAACAACAAACATCTGCTTAATACAATGTTCCATTCACATTATTAAAAATCTTTAAGTACTAACTCTAGAGTCAGTTCAATTTGTCTAGACAATATAACTAATAATTATATTTATTATATAAGCCAAATATATTTAGCTCATATTACGAAGTCTAGTATCTTTTGGGCAAAATATAATACGGGTCTTAGCATTCAGCAATTTAATGGGAGATAAATAAAATGACGTTTGGATAACACAAAATCATTCTGAAATCATCAATTTTATATTATGATCTGCAAACGAAGAATTTTACTTACTAATTTGTAAAATTAATAATTATTATAATTGTAAATATGTGATTGTTGTTTTGGTTTGCAAATTTGAGATTTAGTATATTTGAAAGTAGTTTCTAGGAAAACGCCCGCATCTAAATGTAAGGTCACGCTAAAATGATCAAACTAGTATTATTTTCAAGGGTGAAAAGTTGCTTAATTTGAGTGATTAAATTTAATGAAAAAAGAGCGTTTCTCGTTTATGAATTCGTTCTATAAATATGATTATTGCCTCTAATAATAGACATCAAATATATAGATGTCCGATGACATAATCGTGTAATTGAAAGATATGTATTTATAATTAGTGTGTTGTGTATTTGTTGAGTGTATGTACATTAGTATATAATATAGTTGGTATGGCTTATGTATCGATTGGCGACGACTACAACGACGACGACGAGAGAACATTGTACAAGGAAAATGTGAGTGTATGCAATATTATTTCAAATGTAAATGTCGTGGCTCATTGTACGTGGGTTGTTTAATAGTTGCTGTATTAATAACTTTATATTCAAAATGTCGAAATTCCCAACCGCAGAAAAAATATAAATAAAATACACACGTGAATGTGTATACATACGGCCATCTCCGAAAATGTTCTTGTTGAATACGAAATTATAGTACTGAAAACCTGGCCGAACAAATGGACCGGAATTGCTGGAAGGTTTATACAAATTTCCATTGTTGCTTCCATTTGGCATCTGCCCGTCATATTTTTCGTATCGTTTCTGCAACGAGCGTATTTTCGTTCTTGATACACACCGATCGCATGTAGAGCCATTCACTATAATACCATTAAACAAATAAATATTACGAAAGTAAGCCAAGTTCGTTGAACCGACATTAGAGAGATGTCGAGTCATAAACTAACACACAATATGTGCGTATGTAATAGCATCGGACTCGTGAGCTCTGTGACCGCAGTGTAGGACCGGACTGATCCTCACAGAGACGTTCATCTTTGACAAGGGTAAACAAATTAACCTGGACCACAGTTACTCCAAAAATCTGTGGCGATCTTATCTCATCCTAGGCGAAAATATCGTATTTCTAGTAACGAATAACACATGATCGGGTTCTGGCAAAAACGTCACGACTTCCTTGATTTATCGTCCAAGGAACGCCAAGTTCGTCTATTAAGGACGAAATGCAATATGCGAAGAAAAACAGACCTTTCCTCACTACCAGAGTTTATTGACTTTTTGACGGTTCGCCTCGAATGTAGAAATATGGAAACGGATATTTATTTATGTAAAAATTAAGATTCATTTTTGCAAATAGACTTTCTCCTTTACTTCGACTCGGGAAAGTAAACAAGCGCTAACAAATAATTATTGTGTAATGCACTCAGTTTTGCAAGCTTACTGCAAAATGTTGTGAATTATTTAAGAACCAGATAAGATTTCATTACGTATATTATCATGAATATTGAGTCATATGCAATTCTTGAAGAAATTGTTAAATATTCAAAATTACATACCTTCTAATTATTTATTTTAGTAAATCATTAATATATTAATAAACCTTTCTAATGTAATGCAATGTAATAATGTGGGATTCATTAAAGTCCAGTTTAAAAATTTCAAAACAAACTAAATTTTAAATTAAAAGAAAAATGTACACAAAATTTATAATTTAGTTTATTTTTTGTATATATTTAGTTATAAAATTAGATATCTTCTAATTATTTATTTTAGTATATCATTAATATATTAATAAACCTTTCTAATGATATAACTTATATTATTATATGCTTAATCATTGGAAAAACAAATAATTATAATGTTTGTTTACTGATAAAACTTATTATTTAGTATTATTATACTAACAACGCAGTTTTTGTTGACTATTACCATCCATCAATATACTTTTCCATCTTAATTATAAATAAAGAAACATATTTATTTTCTAATTATTATTTTTCTCTAATTAACATTCACTAACTTATTACAACTGCCCTTCCCTCTACACACCTAACCACTAATCTCACTGCATTCTTTCAATAATAGTTTTCTTAATAAAAATATAACTAATTCATTTATGCACTTACGACATTTACATATTTTTATTATTTAATAATAATTTACGACTTCTAGTGACTCTTTACGTAATTATAATAATCCTAATGTTTAAAAGTTGCAAAACATGTTTACATAAATATGGAAGAAAACATATTATTTATAATTCTAATGATACAAATAAATGTATTACTAATTTATGTCACAAATTAATTTTGAAATTTCTGTATGATATTTATTTTATTACAATAACCACAAGCTTATAAAACATATTGTAATATAAAATACACCATTTATATTCAAAAGGTTGAACAATGACAACAAATATTAATTCCACTAATGCGTATTGCGTCGAATGGAATAATAAAATAATATTTGTTTTTAAATATTGAATTTAACTATAATATATTCAATAATCAAACTTTAGCACTATTTTTAATTAGAAAATAAATAAAATCAATAATCAAAAGTTATTAGAAATAATGAACAAAATTAATGCATTTACCTATACAAATATTTACTTAATTGTTACATCATAGGTGATTTCAAGAACGCGACTTACGTTTGAACGAGGTAAGTCATACAATTCCACAATAAATTGACTTAATTGTTTCTTGACTATTAGATATTATCGAATATCAGCAAATAGTAAATTATTTAGTTTTTGATTTTTATTTACAATTTTAAAAATTTAATGTGTTATTTAATAAGTAATGAGTAATTGTTACGTAATTTGTGTAACAAAATTGAGAGTTGGCTAAATTCTGGTTCAGAGAAAACAAATTATGATTTCGTTTACGACTGGAATGTTTGTATTATTATAATTATTTTTTTAGAACTACTAATCTATAATGACCTTGGATCATATCTGCTTAAACATGAAACTAGTTTTTTATTTATTTCAATTGCAAATTAATAGAGCATATCAGTATGTAAGGTCAATATAAAACCATTCCTCCTGAAGGGTGTACTCTGAGCGACTAAAGTAAAAACTTTTTAATCACATGATTTTATTCTATATTCTTAATAATATTACTATAAAGTTAAAAGATGAACATTTTCCAGGGAGTTTTATTAATATCCTATGTGATTTTTCTTATATTTAAGATACGCTCCTTTTTTTATTTCAAGTGATTTCAAGTGCTTCAGATAAACCTTTAATTAACGAACATCCTCTTGAGGTTGCTTCATATTTTGCGAAGCACACATAGCAAGAACGAAAGCCGGTTAATATATTCACTCCTCGTTTGATTATACAACAACTTTTATTTGTTTACGATTCCGAAGTGTTTCGGTTACGCAACAATTAACCATCTATGAATTAACTTAAATATTAACATTTCTTATTTTAATAATTTATTTTCTAATAAATAAAAAAACGCATTTTTTATATTAATAATATTTGAAACAATAATTTAAATTAATTAAAAAAATAATAGTGAATTTAAAATACTAAATGCATGCGGAGATAATGAAAGAGATTGCTCATTCATAAAAAAAGTAGTAATTTCGTTTTCTTTGGACATTGTAACACTGTGTTGTGGTGTAGCATTGAAAGTATTTATTTTTTTTGCGAATGAGACGAGGCAACGGGATTTTTTTTATTGCTTGTCTTGGGTGCGAAAGGAGTATGCAAATAATTTTCTAATAAATCTTTTAGGAAACTGCTTCCGATATATAATGAAATATACAATGTGTTTGTGGGCATGGTTTTGTCAAGAGTAAAATAACATTGACGTGGTCGTTGGCCTGCGTTTATCGAGGCCGCACGCACATCCAATGCACAATCCACCTTTCTACATATACATTCGTACGTACGTACTGCCAGTACTTCGTATTCCTGCTGTCCGAGTATCTCCTTGGGACGTACTGGATGTATATGATTTTGATCAATCGGTGTTTTGGAATCATGTTACAATATCATCAATATGCGAACGTGACAACAAACAATCTCTATTTATTAAATAGTCGTTCAACTTAAAAATTTCTAATTATTAACAACAATAACTCATATAACGCGATTTCGATTAGTCCGGTTAATTTATTAGTCCGGACTATTTTGGCATCAAAATTAAAAAATAATTTTGAATTTAATATTAAAGTGACCACACGTCCCGATTTAGGCGGGACAGTCCCGCTTTTTGGAAGACAGTCCCGCCGGTTTTTTTTTAAATGTCCCGCTTTTTAGAAACTATTATTTATTAATTATAATAGTGAATATAAAGAAATAAAAAATACATAAATAAAGAAAAACACATAAAATGCATGAAGAGTAAACAGACAAAAAAATCATTTTAAACAGAATAATATTCCTTATGAAAATATTTTGAAAATTGTAGAATACGCGCTCTCCCTTCCAGGAACATATGTAGTAACAGAACGTGTTTTTTCTAGTATCAATAAAATATGGACAACTGAAAAATTGCAGTTGAACATTAAAACTTTAAAATCTATATTAAGCGTAAAATATTTCATGTGAAAAATATCACGACATTTTAATAAATGATCCAAATTCTATTGCAAAGTATATACTCGGATCAAAAATATTATCGTGAAAGAAAATCATAATTTCTGGGGCGGATTTTATTTCTATTTTAAAAGTGATTTTTTATTTTTATTCTCATTACTGTTTATTTTTATATTTAGATTTTTTTTTTAATTTACTTTATTTCATTTTGTTAATTATCTGGCCAATAAATTTTGTTTATTATTATTTCATATATTTTTTGAATAAAAAAATTAAATTAATTAAAAATAATAATGTTCAAATTATTGTTTCTACAAAGATTTTTATAGTTGTCAATAATTAATAATAAATGTAATTTTTTTTTTGAATTTCTACTTTCATAACTAAATTATATTCTCATTTCATCCCATTATTATATTTAATTTTGATTATTTCTTTAGTAAATTTATTGGCTACAAAAACAATAAAAACCGAACCGAATCAGTTTTACCAATAACTTCGGTCCTAAAAAAGTACACAAATAATTGTGTATTATTGCTATAAATTGACAGAATAATTGAATTGTTAAAATAAATCTATCCTAATTGATATTTGTTATTACATGTTTCTGTTTGTTAGAAATTTAATAAATATTTATCGTATTAAGATTAAATAATATGATGTGATATTACTTGCTTTTGAGATACAAACTTCAATTAATAATTATCATAATAATAAAACATAACAACTTTTAAACTTGTCAATTGATTACATTTTTCATAATTCCGAAATATAAATTCCGGCATTAATTAATATTTTCTATCGTTAATATCAATATTTTTGTGGTACAAATTTCAATTGAATTTGATATGATAATTTTAGAATGTGTCTATTAGTTATGAATTATCTGTTATGATGATTAATTTATTATTACATGTTTCTGTTTATTAGAAATGTCACTATCGTTAATAGTTATAGTGGTAATAAAACATTATTTAATGAATAATTATAAATAAAATATGTTTTCATAGTGCTTATAAAATGATTTGATAACATATATATAGGCCACCTAGAATAAATCATGGTCTTTATGCGATTCTATCTATACTAGATACTACGATGACGTTGGAATCCAGTTCTAATCGCATAAAATCAAAGGAAAAAATATGAAATCAGCGCAAAAACCGGATAAGGATGCAAATCGGTTATTTGCAATAACATATTCGCTTTGTGGATTCAATAAATAAGCAATAAACTAGAAGAAAAAAATGCGAGCGATTTTTATTTGTTGCTGCGACAAATAACAATAATTACGCCGAGCGCTGTTGTTGTTTTTAATTAAGCCAATATAAAGTAGGAGTTTCTAATAAATATGATATTTTATCTACCAAGAGAATGTAACGATGAACTTTGACTGGAAAGTAAAAATTCTGAATGAAGGTTGAAAGTGTGTAATGCAACTGGCAAGAAACAGCACTGTTTTATATGTTGCGAACAGAATTGTCGATGGTCGACGCCATTGACTGCAGCTTAAAAACGTATTTTATTTAAATAGATTTATCGTGTTTAAGGTTCTTAACCTTCACCCTTTCTATACCTTTCGACCTTGGAGAGTTTTTATTACCACAAGTGTTTTTATTGAGTTAGAAAATTTAAGTTTAAATTGAGATTTCTAAATGGCTTTTTATTTGTATTTAACAGTTAGTTAGCTTTCGGCTAAATAAGCCGAACGATCATTGTGTTATTATTATTATTGTAGAATTTAGAGCACATGCAAAACATAATTACGAGAGACAATGAATCTTCTTCCAGCGAGACTTATCAGAGCGAGGAAATGTCGTGGAAAATGGAAAATAGCAAATAGGAGATAAAAGCACAGTTTAATAGTAATTAGGATTATGTTTTATTCAGTGCTGGACGCTGGAGTTATCAATGGATCCGGTTAATTTAAATTTTTCCACGAAAGAAAATCCTTGTAGTCGTTTACCAACAATGAAAGTCCGACGCCCATTTGAAGGAGATTTCAATGGAATTATGGAAAAGTAGAAATGTAAACATTTTTCTTTTTTTAATACAAGAAGTGAATGAAATAGAAAATTAATAACTGTGTGTATAAATATCCAATTTTATTAAGTTTAAATTTTTATTAGAAAATAATAATGAATCATAGAAATTAAATATATTTTTGTAAAATCTAGGCGTGAATCATGTTGAAAAAATTAAAACAATAAATGTAATTGCATTTGAAAATATATTTTTTCTTATATAAGGTTGTAAAACTAGATTATTTAATGAATCATATAAGTATGAGTTATAAATCATCAGCGGCTAAGTGTACACAGAAAAAAGAGAAGTGTAAGAAAAGGTACATAGTGATTTAAGCAGCATAATCAATTAATGGTCGAATAATCATTACCTTAAAGGTTTTTATAGAGCGTCTCGTTTGGTTCAGAGGTCCTCAAAATCCTCTGACACTGATGGATCACGCTGATGGTTGTAGAGAAGCGATGTTGTAATAAAACATCGGGTTCGTCCTCTCCATCCATTTAAGTTCCGACGTTTTTAATTGCAGTAATATGTAATATTTAACAATTACCATGGTACGTTGGTAAATTGTTAAATATTGGCGACCTCTGGGTGACCAATTGCGCGTTGAAAAGAAATCCTCCATTGAATTGAACAGCATCATTCATTAGTTTGAGCGAGGAATGCTAGCAGCCGTAGTAAATAAATTTATTTCCACTTTCTTTAAAGATCCTCGCTATGTCATCATGCGAAGGTTGCGTTAATAAAATAAAGTACGTACTTTACGAACAAGTAATTCATTTATTTAGATTACGTTTGTTCCGCTTAATTAAATTCCATAGCGCCTTTTTTTATTAAAGCAATATATATATTTTTTTTAAGAAAGTTTATTACTTTCTTATGTCTTTCATATACAGCAGTTAATTATGACAACGATTCATGGAATTATGAGGGTTAGCTTTTAAATTGCGAACATTTGGATTTAACGGCTTTAAATTGTTTTCTTTTTTTGTTGTTGTTCAAATTGCTTGGGGGAGAATCTTCCCACATGTTTTTTTAACTTGACTCCGAGTCGATTGATCTAAAATTCTCTTTTTTTCGCTTTCAACATGGGGTGCGGATGTAAAACGGAGGGAGGTTTATGGTTGTTAGAAATCCATTCACTAAAATCTCCTTTTTTTATATTACTTAGCCTTTGGACATATGCATATTGGATAAATGTACGGGAGGTCATTACCAACTAAAAAGTCCTCCAACGTTTATGTTACTTCCGCATCTCTCTTTGTGTTCAACAATATAAAAAAAAAATGGTTTGGTATTTATACATTTTTTTATGATTTCCATATTCGGAATACTTTCCATGATTTCCAGAGATTTATATTTTGATTGCTCAGGCTGTGATTAAATTAATTTTAATATTCAAAAAATGTTAATGTAATAAAATTAATTTACTTTATTATTAGTCATTATTAATAATTATTTCTATAATTTATCGCCTACATAAAAAAATACTTTTTCCATGGGCTATTGACCGCAGCCTTTCCGCCCTAATCATTATTATTTAATCATCAAATGGTTTTTGACCTAAGTTTTCATATAAACTAATATAATCGAATAATCAACGAAAAACTAATAAAAATGTAAGTTATTTTTTAATATTTTTGTAATTAATTGTTGCACCTGACCTAATTTGGACATTAAGTATATAATAATTTTGTTAATTTATTTTTAGTATTTATTTTGAATGTTCTTAATTAAAATTTAGTTTCTTTTGAATATTTCAAACCCAAATAATGGATGCGGGACTGTGCGAGGTATTGCTTTATTTTGTTTATAGACTATACAAAATATTTGTGAAATAAAACCCTAAACGTTCGTTTTGTCACGTATACTTAATTAATCATTAAATAAATGCTCGACTTGCCATTAAATGTTTTAAAAAATTGACTAGGCAGTTTTAAATTATACAAAAAAATACCCTTGACATCAATGGAATAAGGAATCTAATGTTAAGGAAATCATAAAGATGATATTTACAAAAATTTAAAATTTAATTAATTATATGTTAGAATTGTGAACATTTTCGTTCGTTTGTAAATAGCTGTAATAGTTGCATTGAAATGCTGCTCCGTTGAATGTCATGTTGAGAATACTATAATCAGCATAGTTTGTTACCAAAAGAGAATGAATGATATACGTATTCAGATTGATTATCTCCTTGTTTGGATATTATAAAATCAAAGTGTCATTGAATCACGGAATTCTTGGCTTTGGAATAATGGAAGTTCTTTGATGTTAACTTAATTCCTCTTTCTCTCAATCCAATTTAGGTAATTTACTTTTAATTAATCGAGTTAGGAATAAAACATTTAGTTGTTAAATAAATTGTATAACGCAGAAAATTTTGTGTTAGTTTTAAATTATTGTTAGAAAATGTATATCTTAATATTAATGCGTGCTTACTGAAACCCATTGTTTTAAACACAATGCGACATATTTATATTTTTTTTGCTTGAATTCGTAAAAAATAACTTTTATTTTTAGCTAAAACGATAACTTTTACTTTGGTGATTGAAATATATACAGGGTGGTGACCTTGGGCATATAAAGTAGGAAAAAAATGTGTAAATAATGCACTATTGTTTTAGTTAAAGGTCATTTTTATCAAGTTTGCATCGTCACGGATTCTATTCACTTGCAAATCCGAACCAAGTAAAAAGTTTTAAGTTGCCTCACTGATAAGATTTAATTGAAACCTTTTGCGCTGCACACAGTCCGTAATGTCAATAACATTTTGCAAGAAAATGCCCAAGAATAGGCAAGGCTCTTTGAACAGATTAAGTTTTTTCTCCGGTTTTTTTTTTGTTGCTGGTTTCAATTGCGATTTGCAAATGTCTGCTCTATTAAGCGTTGATTTATGTACAGTTGCGTGAAGATGTATATCCTGGATGCCGTAATGTATCAGGATCACCGTAAGTTATAACGAATATTAGTGTTATTACCACAAAGTTACGATCTATTTTATTATTTTTTTTCATTGAGACGCGTTGTTTGAAGGATGGAGGAAAGTGCAAGTTATGCGGGCAGTTCTCTTGTGCATGTGTAAACATTGAATGTAAAAGTTTCCATGCTGTTTCTGTAATTGACAGATGTGGAGTGAAACAAAAAAAATGGCACAGACACACACACACGTATAAGAGTAGCAGCAGCACCATATTTATTTTCGTTTTACAAAAGGTTTTACCTATTTCTTTTGTGTGCTTCGCATTTCGACATTGAATTACAGAGAAGGAATTGAGTCAACAGACTAATTCAGGGTTGCGCAACCCGCACTTCTTCTTTTATTGCCTGAATACCATTTTGCGTTTGAAGGGTAGTCCGCCATTAAAATACCGAAGCCCTTGAATTAAATTATTGCAATCAACTTGTACTTGAAAAATAAGCAACAATATATGAATGTTACATAAATATAAGTTAGATATACACGTTTATTAAATACATGTTAGTTTATAATTAATTAATAGGTTAATATAGAATACATACAATTAAGTATTTATTGCAATAAATTTATGTGATCTGATGTAAATATTGCTTTTTTAAGTCTATATCAGTGATTCCCAAAGAGAACCTAATTCCCCAATTAAACAATTCGGGAATTTTCTTGGAATTTACAATTTGTGTGGTGACAAAATTCCAAGAATTTAGCAACTTTCGAGTCTTTCATTGTTTTTTTTTCCAAACGCAAAAAAAAGATTGGGAACCTCTGGTCTGTATAATAATGTATTATTTATAGAAAATTTTATTATACTGTATATTTTTTTTAGAACTAAAAGATTATTAAGATTAAACTATAATTAGTTGCAGAACAATTATTTTTGGTTGAGTTTATAATAATATTATTTATAAAGTAAGATGTCATTGATTTATGCTATATCAAAGTTTATGCTAAGCGGCTCAAAAACTCGAACATGATAAATTGATACCAGGAAGGAACATTTGGAGACGAACGGACCATCATAGAGGAAATTCAGAAGGAGGAAATCCACCACCAACATAGGTGGTTTATATATTAAATTAATTTAAGATAGTCTTAGGTATTACATAAATTAGGGCAAGACTGTATGTATTATTTAGCATTGTATCTATTAATTAGTATAACTTTAAAGTACCGATGTATTGCCATGCAGTTATTATAAAATGTATATTTTTTATAATTAATAAATTAAATAAGTAAGTATATCAGAGTTTCATAACATATATGTCACAAGCTGTTACTTTGTGTTAAAGAAATAAAGTGAAGAACCAAAATAATTAAATCTCAGAACAACTACAAACAAATATATTGGGTCGCGCGACATGAGGATTGAAAATTTTGAACTTTATAATCTTAGTTATGTAAGAATACATTTTCTTTTAAGATTTGTATATTTTGAGAAATTATTTTAAATATTTTACAGATAAAAGTCAATATATTTTTGGTACGAATTATAAAAATTGACTTACAGTTGAATATTTATAAAATTCTGCTTAGTATATCTAATTTATTAATATTTTTTATATAAATTAAAATGATTATAAGTAGTTTTTAATTATATATTTTTTTTTGTTCATATAGTTAAAAACTTATTAAACTTTCATTACTTATGTTTCTGGGTACAATATATTATCGCATAAAATAAACTTTTACATATAAATATATTCTAACAATTTTCTGAACTGCATTATAATTATTATATCAAAGAAGTATTATTTACAGTTTACTAATTATAACTTTATGGTCATTATAAATATTTTCATAAATTTAAAAGGAAGTAGTATTCCTAAAATGTTTGGGTTATTGAACTTTGAGGTAATAATACTAAGCTTTTCGTTATAATTAGAACATGTGTAAAACATTTTTTAAGACAAAAATTACTAAATCGTATTGCATGTAATTATAAAGAAACACATGCATTTTATGTATTTTAAATTGTATTCTTCTGTAACATTAATGAATATATTGTTTAGGTTTGGTGCATTTTTTTTGTTCTTTTCTGTAACTTTTTCTTGTGTTTTTGTTTTGGAGGAGTTATTGTGGAATGTAAATGCGGCCATATTAATGTGCCGACTCGACTATAAATGATATGCAGTTGTTTTCTTGGCTTCGAGGTCACTTATTCTGTATTCCATTAATTATTGAAACACCTTTTTATTTAATTTACATTCAGGAAAATAGTAGAGCTATAAAATATGCAAATCGTACACACGAATATAACGATTTGAAATTTCGTTGAAAACGATTTCGTCAATAATATAGATTTCGCAAAAGGTTACAGCGATTTGCAGATATTAATAATGGTTACTTCCGTATGCATAGCCTGGTTGTTATTTAAGCGGACGGAGAAAGCCTTCATACGCTCAGTACTTTATATACTCGATGTTGTTTGTTTATGTCCAATTCTTGTTTTGCCTTTTAATTCCGCGTGCTTATTTATTTCTTTATTTCGCATGAAAACTGCTGCTGCTTATTTTTATTTTATTTTACTTTCGTTCGCGATGACCCGCATGCTCCATCTTCGTGCATAACAAGCTAGTTTTACGTTTGTTCTTTTACTCGCGGTGTTTTTGTCACAGGTTCTCTTGTTTCGTTCTGTTAGTCACTAATTCATTCAAGATAATTGTAGTATTCAAATGTGCTTTACAATTAGCAATCAACTATTATATTCGATAAGACGGTATGTTATTGAATGTTAATGAAAAGTTTTAAGGCGCGAAGAAAGTATTTCCGGTTGCAATTCATCATTCAAATTATAATTAACTAATCAATATTTAGGAAAATTTTAAGGACCACTCTTTTAGTGGGAAATTGCGACTCCCATATAAGTAACTATGCTAACTACGTCGGAAAATTAATAAAAACTAATAAAAAAAAAGTGATGTAATATTACAAGATATTATTTTACAACAACATATTTATTAGTCAAAATTTGAGGCTATGGACAGAGGTTATTTATACTTGCTTCGCAATACGCAATTATCGATAATTACTTACCAAGTAACACGTAGTGTGTACGAGATCTACGTACTAAAAGCACGTTGCATTTAATATTATTTATAGTTAACAATCAGTAAAACGATGCCATACACATTTTGGTCTATAGTTATATACGTATCTAAGAACATGTTATAACAAGTAATATGCAGCTTAAAATATATATAAAAAGTACAATTTTAGTCAAAGCTCACATAATTTAAGATTTATCAATTTTATATAAAAACGATATTTTAAATTTCTAAAATTTTATTATCTTCTTGTTAAAACTGTTTAATTCCAATCACTCAACATATAACATCAATAACTTTTTGGTTGTTAAAGTTTATTTTTATATGCAATGTTTATTGCAATGTTTCCGACCTACGATTTTATTTATTATTAAGTTTAAATAACTTTTCATATTTTAGTTTATTAAAAAAATATTTTAATTGAATTGTAAGAAAAAGTATTTATTATATTTAAAAAAATGTAATATAATTTGTAAAAAGTTTGAATTCTATTTTACTTATTATAAATGTATTTTATATAAATAAATCGCTTATGTTCTTATAGCATAATAATTCATCAATAATTTTTTGATTGTTAAAGTTTAGTTTTTATAGCATAATACGTTTAAATAATGGATTTTATAAATACGATTTTAGAAGTTAACAAAATTTATTGTGTTTTACATAGAAAGGGTTATTGACCGCAATCTTTCCGACCTACGATTTTATTTATTATTAAATTCAATTAATGTTTCATATTTTTGTATATTAAAAAAATCTTTTAATAGAATAGAAAGAGTAATTATTATATTTTAAAAAAAATTAATATAATTTGTATAAAGTTTGAATTCTTATTTATTATAAACAGATTTTATATAAGGAAATCGATTATGTTCGTATAGTAACACAATAATTCATTAATAACTTTTTGAGTTTAAAATAATGAATTTTATAAAAACGATTTTAGGAGTAGACAAAATTTACATAGACAAGTTTACATAGAAAGGGCTATTGCCATAGTCTTTCCGACCTACGACTTTATTTATTATTAAGTTTAAATAACTTTTAATATTTTAGTTTATTAAAAAAAATATTTTAATTGTAAAGTAAGAAAGAGAATTTATTATATTTAAAAAAATGGAATATAATTTGTAAAAAGTTTGAATTTTATTTTACTTATTATAAACATATTTTATATAAGCAAATCGTTTATGTTCTTATAGCATAATAATTCATCAATAACTTTTTGATTGTTAAAGTTTAATTGTTTATAGTTTAATAAGTTTATATAATGGATTTTATAAATACGATTTTAGAAGTTGACAAAATTTATTGTAGTTTACATAAAATGTGCTATTGATTTTTCAAATAATTTTAAGTTTTTGTTTATTAAAAAATCTTTTAATTGTAATGTAAGTTTTTTAAGAAAGAGTAATTATTATATTTAAAAAATTGGAATACAATTTGTGAAAAGTTTCCTTTGGAATTAAGTAGAAATGACAAGTAAAAAATAAATGGTTAACAGATTGAAATTACGAGATTTTAACAGATCGTAAATAACGTTGTCATAAGTTTAGAAAATATATATGGGGTTGAGTTTTTTTTTTGTAAAATTAATGTCTTCGAAACATTCGATCCCTCATCTTTTTTAGTCAATCCTTTAATACGTTGAGCGAGCTGCGGTGGTTCACATCTTGTCTCTCGAACCGCCTAATGGGGCATTGAATTTCCACCATGTCGTTTTACTTAGGGGTGGTTCTAATATAGGGTGAGATGGAAGACGTACAAGTGCAGAAGACTGCACCCTTCAATCTGAACTAAACCTGTTGGACTCCCAGCAACAAGTGCTACACTTAGTCGAAGCTGAATGTGATAATGGACACTTCCCCTCATTTTAAAAATAGAAATTTTTATTTTTGTCATCTGTAGACTTCTAAGATGCAAAATTCAATTTAATATAGATATTTGATGTGATTCATATTTGTGTTTATTCAAATTTAAAAAAAATATATTTGAAAAACATGATTTATTATTTAATCGAGTTACAATTATTCCAAGCTTAATTATCAGTAATCCTATTAATATTATACAATTCAATTAATTGATAATCAAGTTTCAAGAATTATTATAAGCCGTTGGATCAAATTAATATGATTTGAACATTACTTCAAATATCTTGTACAAGTTTCATAACAAACTTGGGGCTCTAAATCCTCATGATTAATTACTTCAATTAATTAAAACTATCTACACTAGTTAATTATCAATGTACACTTTCATTATTTTGATCCTATTTATATAACATTCATATAATAAAACTAGTGTAAGATCTGGCCCCAAAAAAAAGTTAAGCAAATATCTTAAAATTGTATTTTGAAGTGTCTGTCATTCAGTGATTGGCATTCCACACTTGGAGAGCCGCGGCCCTATTTATGATAAATTGCGGCTCCTAGATAACGAAAATTAGCAAATATGGCTCTTTATTCCAAAGAGGTTGCCGACCCTACGTTAAACCATGTTATGTAAATTTATAAGTATATTATATTGATTTGAATTTAGTTTCATTAAAATTAGTAATTTAATTAAACTTCTGTAAAATAATAATTAATAATAACTAATTTCAAAGTTTTCTTAGTATATGATTTTATATAAATATAAGAAATCATTGTTCTCTATTAAACATCTGTTTGTGATTTGCTTAATTCACGTCATTCTTTCAACAGTAAATAGTTTGTAACATGCGGCAATAATATTTCACCATATTAATTAGATTATATTTCATTCATATTTTTCTTCATTGAAAGAATAGATATTTTTCGTTCTAAGTAATAAATTCAGTAGCTTTCAAAATCTTAAAAGTAATAATTAGTTTTAATAGTCCCATTTTTAGCGTTCTATTTTGGTGTATATTGCAATACCTCGCATAGTGCGGATTCGAATATTCCGTAGTTAAATGTTTGAAATTTAAAAAAATGTAGTACAAAAAACAGCTAAGTCTCTTTTTATTTATCTATATTAAGTTCCTCGATTAGTCCGATTTCAAACTTGTGCTGCCTCCATAGTGCGACTTCCATTAATTCTGTAGTATAAAACAATAGTCAGTTCTTCGATTAGTCCAGGATATTATACATATCTCTTGTCTCTTGAATTGATATGCCGACGTTTTTATTCTTTTCCATAGGAGTTTTTAGATGATTTCCATGTTGGATTTGTTGATTATTCTTCATAATCTGTATCCAAATTTTAGAATGACTAAAATTTCAGTAGATTCAAAAACTTTTAATATTCAATTAACAGTTTGTAAAATATTTAAACTCCTATCCTTGAAGTATTTTCAAATATTACATTGTGTCAGAAATCGAAATTAGTTTGTTTTTAGGATATTTAACTAGATATAAATAACTCAAGTAAATTTACCGATAAATACTGATAAATTCGAAAATTCGAATAAAGTTGCTTATTAATTTTAATAAGCAGAAAGTCAGGTGCTAATAAAGATATTATTTATTTACTTCTTATTAATATTTGTTAATGTTAAAGCTGTAAATTGTTGTTGTGTTTTATTCGATCCACCTATCTGTCCATATATATATATATATATATATATATATAAACATATATACAATATTTATTTTGTATTTTTTGATGCTGATGGCCTTGATCGTTCTACGGAAGTCTAAAAAGTCCACAAAGTCCGCAAAGTTTAAAAATCCGACCAAGCCTGTTATTGCCGTGAAATCGTCACACTAGCACAGACCACGCATACATATATTAACTTCGGCTCAATTCGGAGACAGATTTTTTCCAAAATACCCGTATTGAAATTCAAGCAAATCTGAATCGATTTCATTTATATATTCTGATTCAAAATTAATTCCATTCGGCTCTACATAAATTTCGCACAATATTTTCCACGCACATAATTATTCCGAATTTCTATATTGAATATTCATAGCTTCGATTTGGAATACGCTCATTCAGAAAAATAAAGAAAATAGTTTATATCACAAGTTTTACTTAATTATAATATTATAAATACAATACAAAATATAAGAGAATTTAATAATTTATCATCATCATCATAATTTGATCAGACGCCAATATTTAAAGCGGTTTGAATGTTTCGCCACTTTAAATACACTTTGCTAATTATAATCTTGTCTAATAGCTGTAGGCACATAAGCATTTGTGTCAAATTTCATAAAAGTCGCTCATATTAACTAAGAAATTTAAATATTTTAACGAATTTCTTTTTTTGAATCCACTACAACAATAATGTTTTATTTAAATTAAATGCATACAAATTGACATAAATGAACAGATGGATAAGATGTAAATAAATATTATTCTCTCACTAAGTCCTTATTAATAAGGATAAAATAAATAAAAATAGATAATTATTAACTAATAATTAAATCATTTAAACTTGATTAATATTTGTAATGGTTGCAGGAACTGAATTAAATTTGTATCATATCGATTACTGGTTCAATATAATATATCTATATAGTGGCTATAACAGGCTCTAGTAACCATAACTGTAATAACAACGTTATTTGTGCTTTTAAATTGAAAATTAATATTGGAAATATATTTGCTGCTTAAAAGGTATATTCATTATAAAATAATTAAACAATTTCAAGACATGATTTGGGTGCGGTTGATATGCATTAACCGAGAGAAAACTCTCTGACCTTACATAGTCACCTCATTCGTTTAAGATTCAACTCTGCATTTTATATACCAAGAGACATTGAAGGAAATTTGACCGTGGACTTTTTACCTAAATGGTATTCCAGTCGTCTCTTTCATCGAACCTTCATCAGTTCCGCGTCCGTATTTCTCCTCCGCAAATTTACTTCCTGCACTTCGACATTTCACTATGTTTTTTTTTTGCTTGTTTAAGCGAAGACGGAAGTGAGGCAGGAATTCCCATAGCCAAAAAAATACATGAATGGTCATTCGAAAGTAGCTTTTCGCAATTTATATGCATACAAAAATTAAGGCATCAAATGAAAATAGAAACTTCCTACTTAAATTAAAGTGTTTCTGCGAATGAAACGATATTCAAGTAGAAATCTTAGCGGAAAACATACTAGGTTTCCTGATTTACTCCATTTGATTACAATTTTTGCTGCACTTTATAACTTCGTATCTCTGGAGTGCACAGATTGCACAAGATTGATCAATATTATTCTATCGAAATTTATATCTTACGACATTCTATTTGTTTTTGAACATATTAATTACTTCAATCAATTAAAACTATCTACACTATTTTTAATTTTCAGATTATCAATGTATACTTTAATTATTTTGATCTTATTTATATAATATTCATATAATAAAACTAGTGTAAGATCTGGCCCAAAAAAATGTTATAGTTATAAGCAAATATCTTAAAATTGCATTCAGGGCCCTATTTATTTGATATTGCGAAAATTGATATAATTTATTAAAAATGGCTCTTTTCTTAAAAAAACGATTTAACTCATTTGCCATTTTCTTGCAATTCACTATCAAACTTAAATAAATTTTATTGAAACTTTAAGAGTGTGGCTTCACATTTTTGCTTATATCTCAAAAAGTATGAACGATAAATTTAATAACAAACACGCATATTAAAGACAAATGTTCACTTTTTTAAATTAGTATAGTAATATTATTATACGATTTGTCATTTTCTTGGAATTCACTGTCAAACTTAAATACATTTTATTGAAGCTTCAAGAAAGTGGCTTCACATTTCTGAATATATCTCAAAAAGTATGGATACAAATTAACTAATAAGCACGCAAATTAAAGACAGGTATTCACCCTTTAAAACTAGTATAATAATATTATTATAGCATTTGCCATTTTCTTGCAATTCACTTTCAAATTTGAATAAACTTTATTGAAGCTTCGTAAAAGCAGTGTTTTCACTTTTTTGCTTATATCTCAAAAAGTATGAACGATAAATTTAATAATAAAAACGCATATTAAATACAATTGTTCACTCTTTTAAATTAGTATAGTAATATTATTATAGCATTTGCCATTTTCTTGCAATTCACTGTCAAACTTAAATACATTTTATTGAAGCTTCAAGAAAGTGGCTTCACATTTTTTAATATATCTCAAAAAATATGGAGACAAATTAACTAATAAGCACGCAAATTAAGTACAGGTGTTTACCCTTTAAAACTAGTATAATAATATAATTATAGCATTTGCCATTTTCTTGCAATTCACTTTCAAATTTGAATAAACTTTATTGAAGCTTCGTAAAAGCAGTGTTTTCACATTTTTGCTTATATCTCAAAAAGTATGAAAGATAAATTTAATTATAAACACGCATATTAAAGTCAAATGTTTACTCTTTTAAATTAGTATAGTAATATTATTATAGGATTTGTTATTTTCTTGCAAATCATTTTCAAACTATATTGAAGCTTCGTAAAAGCAGCAATTCACTTGAATTTAGTTTCATTATAATAAGTAATTTAATTACTATGTAAACTTCTCTAAATAAAATAATAATTAATATTAAAATTTGATACAAATGTTTATTTTATATAAATATATTAATAAACATAATTAAACTAATAATAAAATATGTAGAGTTATAAGTAAATAGTACACAAATATATTTTTTATTTAATATTTTTTTACTATTTGTGCTGTTTATTTTTAGACGATTTTTAAATCCTGGATTAGTCCGGTTTCAAACATTGCGAGATATTGATAGATTATCTGCACTATGTGAGGTATTAGTTAATATCAAGCACAATTCTCTTTGATAAATCAAGAGCGACAAGAAAATTACTCAAAACAAGTATATTATTCAGAAGTGACCCAAATTACAACAATATTTAGATGTATACGTGCTCTTGTAATCGTTTAGAAATGATAAAAATTATATACGAATTGATGTTTAGCATAATAATAAGAATGGAAAGACGATAGTGAATCTTTGTACAAAAAAAAATCCGATTATCTGAAGGATGAATGGTTTATTTGTGAATGAACAATAAGTCTTGGATCGAGAGACGAATAGAGTAATCCGTTTTCTAATGTCTCAATAAATACGGTCATATTTTTACAGTATGATTGAATGTATCCTGCCCGGTGCTACACAATACACTTTTCAAGCGCTTAGAAAGTCTGCTCGATATTCCGCATCATTGGTCATGCAGAAATTAATTGGAAAAATATTAACTATTACACACCTAGTGTGGAAATAGCTAAATGAATACAGCAAAATAAAATGAACAAAAAAAGGCAGGGAGCAACAACTGTGCGTTCGAAACTACAAAAATTATATAATTCACACTTTTTAGTCCCATTAAGCAGTAATGAATGTAAATATGCTACGCGAATTTAGTAAATAGGAAATACGTATGTATTTATATGCATGTGTGCAAGAGAAAGGAACTGTCGTTGGAAGATAAAAGCATCTTGCGACTCGTATAAATAGACGCCGGTATAATTTGCAAACTAGAAAAACTCGTTAAACTGTAACTAAAAATATATATATATATATATAAAATTATAATGCGAAGGACGGAATAAATTGCTCCTCTAAAATTGTTGAAATATTAAAACCGTTGCAAAGCGTTGGCAATTACCTAAGGTAAGGTAGCAGATTACAAATTATAGGTCTGCTTGCGAAACCGAATTGGAATTCTTCGTGGATTTAGCAATGATTTCGGCTATTAATAGATTCCGGTAAATAAACAATTATTTTCGTTCTCCAAAATGCATAACAAAACAGCGATATGAATGGACGATGAAACTTTCCATGTAATCTGTTGCAGTGACCTTTTCCTATTTGACTTTTCTCGTAATCAGACACTTTGTACTTAATCTCACGAGGGGGTCATCTGACCGTTTCTATATACTATTAAATCGAAAAAATGTTCTTATACATATAGGTTACTGATTTTTCATTCGAAAAAATGCTGTTATTACATTTACTATGTTACAGACGTTTGATGGAATTATTGTTTTCGATTTTATATTAATGCGAGTATAAATAAATTGTTGTTTGTATGATAACCTTCGATAAGAAAGTTGAAAAGACTATCTAAACAAGCGAAATAAATAACTCTGCTGTGCTGCATAGACGTCGTATACGATATTAAATGTTTGAGCGCAATGGAAAGCATTTTCCTGTTTTCGTCAAATTCATTTTATCTGCAACAAGGAAATGCTGTCTTAGGTTTAATAATATGCCTAATTATATATGATTAATGTAACTGTAATATTTTATGACTTTATTGAGGAAAACCATTTGCAAAATTTTCCACTTATCGTAAAGAAATGCATTAATGAAGCGCTGATAATCTGCAATTTAAATCACCATTGTTTAAGGAACAACAAAAGTGGTAACGTTGAATTATTGAATTAGTCATAGTTTTAAAAATACTTTATTATAATTTATTTCTTATCAAATATGAATAGTTTATTCAGTTTAAAATATTATTAAAAAAAATGTTGAAATATAAAAATAAACGTACAAACTTTTAAAGATATTTTCATATACATTACAGATTTTGAATTATTACTCAACTTTTTATTCTGATGAATAATGAAAGAATAAAATAAAGCAAAAGTATCACATTAATTTTTAATTTTAATTGATATTTTTGACCAGTAATTAGATTTTAATTAATAATAATAAGTATTTATATTAACCATAATTTTAAATTAATGAATATTACGACTGATAATAATTAAATATGCAAATATTTTGTAAGTTATTTTATTAAAAATATATAGTAAAAATGCGAACAAATCTTTTCATATGTTTTTAAACCTTATTCGAGATTAATTAAATTTAGTCATAAAAATTAATAAATAATTAAATTTATTAAAAACCAAATTAAACTTAAAATTGGAAATATCTCGCATAGTGGACGTAATCGGTTTCGAAACAAAAGAATTTTTTTCCATGTTTTATATAATACTCAGTATTGTTATCAGTTCGTGGTCGACTGAAAATCGATGTTTTGGTCACCTCTGGTATAGAAGAGGAGAAAAACAAATTTTTATATTGGAAGATATTTTAATTATAATTAGATAATTAAAAAGTATTAATCACCTTATATTCTCAAAATATTATTTTAAATGCAAGTATTTGCAATTAAAAACAAAAATTGTAATAATTAATAATGCAAGAACTAAAAATAAGAAAAATATAACGTAAAAAAAATGGTTTTAGATACATTACAATTATTTATTATAATAATTTTGTGCATCATTTTTCAAAAAAAATATTTTTGTCAATTAAAATGTTGGTTTTGAAATTTTTATACTGGAAGTGAATCGGCAAAATATATTTTAATTATAATTATATAATTAAAAAGTATTAATCAATTTATATTTTTAAAATATTATTTTAATTAGAAGGATTTTACAATTAAATACAAAAAATCTAATAATTAATATTGCAATTACTAAAAATAAAAACTTTAATTATTATGGAAGGAATGACTACGTGAAAAAAAAAATTGTTTTAGGTACATTTTAATTATTTATTATAATAATTTTGTGTATTAATTAAAAAAAAAATATTTTTGTCAACTAAAATTTTGTTGGTTTTGAAATTTTTATACTGGACGTGAATCCGCAAAAGATATTTTTAATTATAATTAGATAATCAATAAGTATTAATTATTTTAATTGGAAATATTTGCAATTAAATACAAAAAAACTAATAATTAATAATGCAATTGCTAAAAATAAAAATAACTTTAATTATTATGGAAGGAATGACTACGTGAAAAAAAATGGTTTTAGGTACATTTTAATTATTTATTATAATAATTTTGTGTATTAATTTAAAAAAATGTATTTTTGTCAACTAAAATTTTGTTGGTTTTGAAATTTTTATAATGGACGTGAATCCGCAAAAGATATTTTAATTATAATTAGATAATCAAAAAGTATTAATTATTTTAATTGGAAATATTTGCAATTAAATACAAAAAAACTAATAATTAATAATGCAATTGCTAAAAATAAAAATAACTAATTATTATGGAAGGAATGACTACGTGAAAAAAAAATGGTTTTAGTTACATTTTAATTATTTATTATAATAATTTTGTATATTTATTTAAAAATAAATATATTTTTGTCAACTAAAATTTTGTTGGTTTTGAAATTTTTATACTGGACGTAAATCCGCAAAAGATATTTTAATTATAATTACATAATTAAAAAGTATTAATCAATTTATATTTTTAAAATATTATTTTATTTGGAAGCATTTTCAATTAATTACAAAAAAATCTAATAATTAATAATGCAATTACTAAAAATAAAAATAAAATTATGAAAGGAATGACTACATGAAAAAAATTAAATTAGATTAAAGTATATTATTCATTATATTTTTAGTCAATATTTTTAATTATGTTAAACATTAATTGCTGATTTCGATATTGCACGAAAAGCGGATGCTGATACATACCAAGACAGGTTTCAATGTCATATAAATGTTATGCAATCAACATTATCAAGGAGTAACAAACCAACTGATATGTTTAAAATTATTGGTTGTGACTTCAAGGTTTGATTATCTAAGTTATTATATGTTATTATAATAAAAGTTACCAATATCATCAATTGAAAATACTGAAATTGGAAGCAAAAATTTTCAAATGAAATATAACATATTTTTAAAAACAATGAAGTAAATAAAGTTTAAATGAAAATTAATGATAGCAGCAAGTTTGAAAATATGAAACACTGACGTTTAGTCACGTTTTGTAAATCAAAAACAATGCAGTTTGGAGTGGAAAAAAAGTGCGTTGCATGCATATAAAAATTATTGTAATGTAAGTATTTCATTACAAAAAAATAAGCAACGCGAAGGCTACGACTAAGTTGATAAGACTTAGTCATTCCTCAAAGATAAAAGAAAGCATTTGCACTTGCATATTATTTTTATTTAAATTAAAGTTACATTTCCATCGTTTCCATCGTTGTCCTCAAGTTGTGTATTATTGAAAATGTATCTATGAATATATACACTTACTACTACGTTAATTGTTTGTAATTTTTTGCCTATAATTGCACGCACACATGTATGAACGGAAAATGTCGTCCTCGACACGTAATACAATCTAATTGGAATTGACTGTGGTTAGAATTAATGGCTGATAATTTAGTCGTCAACAACCCTCGTGATTCAACGGATGAATCAATCGAAAACGTGGCTCCGTTACGTACAGAGAGATAGCACAACGTTGAGATGAAGATTGAGTCATATTTTAATCAAATATTTGTTTCATTAAATAAAATAACACAAACAACATAGTTAATAAAATTTCAGTTAACATGTAAAAAAAACATATTTACATTACATCAGCTTCACTAAAATCTGTTTTTTACGTGAAGTGGAATAATTCCTGCAGCCAACAAAAATTGCCATATCTTGCGAAAATTATAGCAAATGTTTATTTTGCCTATATATTGTGCCTCTTGAGGTTGACGAAATAATAAATGTCTTTGCGCAGGAGCTTACTAATAACTGAGGAAGCCCTAGGTTATATTGTTTGGAAGCTCCGCTACATAGAACATGGGTTAAGGGTTCAGGAAAAAATGTTTTTAAATATTTAAATCTTGTATAAAAAAGAAATGAGGGGGAAGAAAAATCTTGTCAACTTACACTGCTTAGCGGCCTCTATTGATAGACATGTCTAGCCTCTGTCTGTGCATGTGCCGTAAAATCTTACTAGTTTAATAAGAAAAGGGCTTCAATGAATTCTATATTAATTTTGTTACATATAATCGTCTTACTGATAAATCTGCAAAGTTTAAACATGAAATGATTAGATTTTAACACGGATTTTTCATGTTCATATTTCTTTTATTGAAAGAGGAATCGCTTTTGAAAATACGTTTTTGTGATTCATTTATTCCACATTACCATATTGCATGTATAGTCAAAGACCTCGCCATTGAGCACCTTTGAACTGTTTTATTTCTTTTGTTTTATTATAAAATAAAAGACAATTTACAAACAAAAGCCACCAAATGTGTTGTTTGATATTTGTACACAATTTCGAATTACGTAATTAACATACAACAAATATATTAGATCTTAATATTATTTTAATTTATTTATTTACAATTTTTATTCAAATTATTTGTGTAAATCAACTATATTTTGAAGAAATTAACAATTTTGTATTAATTTTAAAAGAATTTAAACTAATTTATTAATACTCTACATTAGCGTGTCGCAACCTTTTAATCACGCGACCCGACTTGTTTTTTTTTGTAGTTGTACTGAGATCTATTTGTTATAATATATTTTATTTAAATCGGGAAAATATCAATTGGAGCTAAGAGTATTTCACTTCACAGCTTCTCACTTTGACGCACTGTGAAAGCATTTAAAAAATAGGTTGAGAAACGCTTTTATTTCTCAAAACCAACACATAAAGCACATAAATCCACATATTTTAAAGCATATATAATATGAAGGAACAAACTAGAAACTAGGTGGACTTCTTCCTCGCATATTTATTTAAAATTTCAATTATAAAATTCCTAAAGTATACAAAACAACAAAAATATAAATATTGTTTTATTACATTGTATTTATATTTTTATGTTTTGTAATAAATATTATTCATATTTATTTATTTCATATTTTAATTTAGTATTTTTTTACTGAAGCCTGATTTAAAATCAAACGAATATTAATAAATTTTGTTAATAATTTCATACATAATAAATTTGGTAAAGAAATGATTAAATCCCATTTTGAAAACTAATTTATACTCCTCTAACCTTTTTTTATGTATTATAGTATATATATTGTTTAAAATCTATTCGTAAGAACATTAAGTAAATCTGAATTTTCCATTGCAAAATTTTACCATTTTCTTTCTACAAATTATTTCAATTTCTTGTTTTGATTAACAGTCATTAGTATATTGATGCGCTGAAATTCCACTATTTCTCTGTATATCTGCTTCTATCCTTAATTATCCTTTGACTTGGGTGAAGGGCGACCCTCATATGACGACGGCCCTATTGAAGCAAACACCGAAAGGAACTCACAAAGACGAGTTTGAACCCATCACAATTTATGAGAAGAACCATTCAACTTTGATAAATGTAAAAACTATTTGTTAGTTCAGACATCAAAAATTAAAGCTAACCATCTTGATGACTAAAGGTCATCTGTTAATGATTGTGCGAAAGGTATTTAATGAATGGAACGAAGGAATGCTTTACAAATTGGCAAAGTTGTGAGCCCCATTACATATAATAAGCACTATAAGAAATTTTCTTATAAACAACATTTATTCCATAGAGTTGACTTATTTTGAATAATGTTTTTAAAAAAATAATAGAAAACAGTTTTGGTGTAATGTTTTTTTACGCAATTTCTAAAGTGTCGGATTGGCATTTAACATAAATTAATTTCAATTTATACTTCCTTGTGAGAAAGATATTTAAAATTTAAATGTCAAAGTAAATTATTTAAAGAAAAAATAATAACAAGGACATTCAAGAAATATTTTCTATCTTATTTATAAAAATATACATGTTCTTTTATTGCTTACATTTGGACTAACATTTTTGTCACTGTTTTTATTATATTTCTAGTTTAGCTTGTGAATGAACTATTTGTCATGTAAGAAGTTTCCCATTTGAAATCATTCAAACTATATATTTTTTTAGTATTTGAAGTACTGTGGTTGCTTACCATAAAATAATAATATATTAACTCTTACTTTTAATTCTAAAAATATTATATTCCAACAAATTAATTATATTTTAATTCGGATGTAGATAATATTACTTACTATCCTTCGGAAAGGACATAGTTAATAAATATTCTATGAATGCGTTAATTACTCGCCGTCTCAACTAAACAAGGAATCCAGGCTTCAATCGATGAAATACCTTGCAATCGTAGAAAAAACATAGAATACGTAACATTTACTACATTTATAACGAAAAGCGATAATTGTAAATACTTTTTTACTGGAACGATGTATTGTGTTAGGTTTTTTTTTTTAAATATATTCAATTTATTTTCTAATGGAAATAATATCAACACACAATGTTTTCCTCTATCCCTATTTAACATTGAATTGAATCTACGTTTATGATCATTTTGTGGCACCAAACAAATTTGATAAATCTCAGATTAGATCGGACAAGTCTACATGAATAGTTTTTTTTTTCAGTATGAAATATCAAGTTCAATAGCTCTCCTAATTGTATAAACAATCTCACGTCGAGGATCTTCTCGGGTTGTTTAAAACGGATTCAGTAAAATGAATTCAAGAGAATTTACTTAGCCGAGCCACGTGCTATGGAATATTGATGAGGTATAAATACTAGGAATCATACAGTCCTTATTTAATTTTATAATTTGCTCCTGTACACCGATGTCCTTGGTCTGGGATGGGTGTAATTAACATAGGTAGAAGAGTAACGTTCTCGGGGAAAATCCCTCGATTAGTTTGCGAAACTTATAATATAGTTTAAGTTATATAAATTATTCATTGATCAGATTACTATTCTATTTTATTTTTCCGTTAGGCATTTACACACTAAACTCCATAGATACATCGTGACAAACATGTTTATTGTAGTAAATGGATCAACTTTTCCAAATTATAATGTGATTACTTATCCAACATTACGACAGAAAATTCGTGACTCAATTTCAACAGTAAAATTGTGACTATTTATTTTATTACTTTAAGCAAGAAATAATGAAAGATGTTGGAATACGATGTCTATTAAATAACCCGTTAATATCCCGTACTGTTTGAAACCGGACTAATCCAGGATTATAAAATGCATAAAAATCCTCAATTTTTAGAATCTAAAAAAACTATGTATTTTGAAGTATGGACTATATTTAATTAATTTAAAGCAGAAATTTAAAAATAAATAATATATTCTATTATTATGAAAGTAAATTTTCGGAATTATAAGGACAAAGGTTGATAAAGTATATTAGAAAATATTGAATAATTATTCTTAGTAATTGCATAAGTAAAATCTAGGATTTTTTATCTTTTGAATAAAAAATCCTGTTACTAAAAATATTCTGATAGATTAACGTTTTTCGTATAAATAAATATTTAATAACGCTGATTAGATAAACAACTGTACGTAACGTAATTAATTACACTGAAATTGTGAGCACAGTACTCAACCTTAATGGTAATCAAATAAAGGTTTTATCGAAGAAACTAAGAAAATTACGAGTATATGCACTGTAAAATAAACTTTTTAACGAGCTATTTATTTTTCAAATGGTTATTGTTTCGTTACGCAATTCGCTTGAGTCAGGGAAATAAATTTAAAAAAAAAATGGTTTATATAAATCACGCGAAACAAACGGTCATTTGCGTTGTTTGGGTTTCGTGCTGCTCCTTGTCGTGGAGGCAGAGGGAGAGAGAGAGAGATCATCGATGTTCTATATAAGAAATAATTTCCTTTATCGCACGTTCATGTAAGTCTATCAAAGTCATACGATATGTTGTTTTGTACATACACTAAGATAATGCAGCGGTTTTAAAATAAACACGTTCAAAGGGCATTGGCCGATACGATTGGCTCACAGTCATTGGCGCGAATTCGAACCAACCGACGATGCCGGCGTCGCGACGCTCTGCGCAATTCCCTTCCAAGGAGGAAAATGGCGACGCCGTCGTCGAAGATTGGAGCCACCGCACTACGGTGGTCATAGCTTACCAAACCACTGGGAACTTAAATCTTCTCTGTTTTCCAGCCAGATGACAACGACGACCATTACTTAAAATGACGAATGCGCGGCGTTGTCGTTGTTTTATTCAAGCAGGAGCGATTTAGAAAGGAAGGAGTATTCCACGAGCGTATGCCGAGCGAAAAGGAAACGATAAGAATTAAAATGGCATAGAGCTAAGGTGTCCTTGACAATGCTTCAATGTTACTTGATCTTACATGTACAAAACTGAAAGAACTCTTCTCTTTGTTTCTGTTTTTATTAGTATTATTTATTTCAATTTTGATTACTTACCAAAGAATCTCATGATAATTGTAAAAATATTCTATAATTAGAGCGCTATCAGTCATAGTCTGAACATACCACATCTCATAATTTTGTTGTGGTTGTCGATATCTTTGTAACATCGTCAACTATTTTTTTAATACTAAAGCGCAAAAATGAGTTTTTTATACCAGAATACTACATTATTGACGCACAACAATCATCAAATCTTATGCATAAGTTAAAAAATAAAACGAAAATTGCTAATTAATCTAAAATTTAATTTACTGTTCTGGACATGGGGTGGCGTAACGGTCGTTACATCCCGCTGAGGAAACGGTCCATCCTCAAGAACTATCTGGAACTCTTCAAATGTCTCACCGTCGTGTGAGGCCTGACTGGTTCCATCAAAGAACAGAAGATGTTGATGATGGTTATTACACCAACCATGCATTAAGAATATTTTTCAAATACTATTTTCTTTTTCAGCCATGATACATCTATTTCTTCGAAAATAATTACATTTATATTAACATGTGTTAGTATTTGAAGTTTCTATAATTAATTTGTTAAAAAAAAAATAATTATGCACAACACAAAATGTTAAATAAATAGTGAGTCATAACACGAAATAGTAATTAACAAAATTACTTCTTTCTTTTTAATATTGCCATGTAATCGTCTACCAACATTTTTTTGTATCATAGATAGAAAGACCTACAATCCAACTTCTTTGATAAATGTTTTTTTTAAATGTATTTTATAATATTTAGAAAAATTGTTAAGACGATGTGAAATTCAAATTGAATTTTAAATACTTCATTAATATTAATATAAGACATCATGCGTTCATAGATGACAAGCGTTAAACAGAACAGCATTTTTAACATACAGTAAAAAGGTAAAATTTATGTATTTTTATAATATTTTATGTTTTGGCGGAAAGACTGCAGTCAATAGCCTTTTGTATGTAGAAATGTGTTTTATTTAAATAAAATTATGAAAAAATACTTTGAAAATTGGAAAAACATTTATTGAATCAAAATTGTTAATAAAAAATATTATAATTAAAAATCATTAGGATTGTGTAGTGAATTAAACTTTATACTCCGATTGATGATTATATTAATTTATTAAAAAAAACACTGAGTAATCATGATCTGCGCTGTCGAAGGTCAGACGAAAAGTAATATTACAATGATCATTCGTCGTGTAAAATTCCACGAAGAACGAAGAATAATCGCAATAAAAGATTATCATTGGATTGTAATTAAGATAGTTTTAGCGATACGTGATATAATAAATTATTGTATATTCGAACTGAGCTTAATCATTCTGCATTAATGGCGTGGATTGGTTAAATCAACATACGGCAGTTCGAATCAATGAAGGCAGCAATATGTTCGCAGATTAATGGCATTTGACAAGACTTGGAATTATTCTTCAATCTTGGATGAGTAAGAGATTACTAGGAAAGAACCAGGTATACGGGGCCAGAGATAATAATGGCAGGCAATTGAGATAACATTAAATCGTGTGCTGAAGCGAAAACAATGTCAAACAGTTTGCGCAAACAAGATTTTGGAATAGAGAATATGTGCATGCGTCGGATTATTCACGTAAAAAGTACTTGATTTACTGTTTAATTATTAAATTAGTTTACTTACGCTATCACAAACTTAACTACTAATTTTTTTTTCTAAAGAATTTTTCTTTTCCAGAAATTATAATAAGTTTATTTAATAGGAAGTTTTCTTATTGACCATTCGACCAGGTATCGACTGGAGCTATTAGTTAACAGATTTTTCTAGTAACTGACCATTTACCTCGAGATCGTCATACCTTTTCCATTCATATTTATTAGTTATAGCTGCATTTATTAGTCTTTCTACTAAACTGCTATTTTACTATATACTAGGTAAACGACACCTGTCTCCCATCTAATCACTGTTCATCCTAGAAGTTGTTTAACTTTCAGAAACTATAAAATACCGTTTGGACTACAACTGGTATTTATTTTTTTCTTAGAATAAATTATATATCTAAATTTTAATGATAAAGCAAATGCAATTAAATTTAGTAAAACTATTAACTTTTTTACGTATAAGATTAGATAAGAACAAGGACACTGCCCAACGTAGCGACTATTTGTATGTAGTCAGTAGGTGATAGCTGAATTGCAAGATATCATTTTTTTAAATTAATTTAAATTATTCACAAATGAATTTACCACTAATTTTATGATGTAATACATTTATAATTTTAAATATTCTCTTTTTATTAATTGAAAGAAAAAATTAATTTATTAACATTTACTTATTATTAACAAAGAATAAAATTATGTAATATTGGCTTCTTCCATTAATTTTCATTATGTTAAAAGATATTTTCATATAGTTTTGCAGTAAATCGAAAACATTATAAAAGGAAAATATAAAAAGCGATAAATAAATTCCCATATGAGTTAAACTTCGCAATATAATTGAATATTTATTGTGCTTTAGACTTAAATGGAAAATAAATCAATTTTAAAATTTTTGTAGTTAATTACTGAATTGCATTTGATAAAAGGTAAATATAATATTGTTTTTAATTTTAAGAAAAGGAAATATCTGTTGCAATCAAATTTTATATTATGGTTTCTCCATAAAAGATAACATCTAAAAAAAAACAACAACATTTATATACTAACCTCATTTCAGGATATTAACCTAAGACCATGTAAGACTGTAATAGCAATAAATGAGAAATAAAAAGTAGCCTTAAAAACTTTAAAAAAAGTATTGGTAGTTTTACTCTTTTTTTTTTCAATAAAGGTTCGGCATGAAGTGTGAACTGCGGTGCGTAAAATATGGTAGGAATACATCCATAGATAACGGAATATATGTATTATCTATAGGCACTTGAGCTATTTATAAAATCTATCTCTATGTGCGTCTCCGGCAAATACGGCACCGCTGATCGATATAATTAATTAATTTCGTATTTATTACATATATCACCAAGCTTTAAAAACCGCTCGTTATTTCCAGCTCGACTTAACAAAAAAAAAGTAAAATGTAAATAACCAAGAAGATAACAAACGGTTCAGTGTTTATTCAACTCGATGATTTATTGAACAATATTTTACTAGGCTTCCAGACAGTAAAAAATAAAAGAATGATACTGCGCGGATGCAATGTGGAGCGATTTGAATGAAATTATTGTATTTGTACACATATGGGTTTCGGTGTAGTTATTTAATCGTGGCTAAGTCTTGGTGGACGCATACGTATGTAAATAACTCGTTATCATTTGATACTGTTATCGAATCCAGCATAATAACATATTGTTACAGGATGAATTTTATCAGTTCCTGTATTAAGGTTCGATCTACAAAACGGTCGAACACAAACGGTTCTTCTTTTGGACTCACGTTTACAGAATATATTTGTATACGATATTTTCCATTCAAACATCGTCTCGACGTACCGAAAATAACAAATTTCCTGCATTTATATCAATTGAATTGTAAATCGTTGTTTTCGAGATTCATTACCGTCCACAGATTTGCAAGTTAATCTTCTTTGTTTTGATTCTTTTATATATTCTAGCAAATACATATTAACTACAAATCCATTTATAGAATGCTAATATTATGTTTTCATAGCTCGGACTCTTCATCAACGCTGCATTTCAATGACATTAACTAGTTAACAATAAATTATTGTATAAATAGTAAATGCATATTGTATAACATAAAAACTGATCAGTTTTTAATTAAATGTAACAAAATTATTATTTTTTTAAATTTATTTTATATTTTCGAGTAAATACATTAATAACAAATTAATTTATAGAATGCTATTAAACAATTGAATAATTGTGCATTTATATAATTATTATGGGCTAAATAGTAAAATGGGTTCATATCCAACAATTCCAGGCCCTTTGTGAGCTGTCATAAGAAATTCGTCATATATATCTTCACATAAGTCAAAACATGCAATAGTAGTGTGAAACAGACTAGTAAAATCACACTGCATCAAAAAAATTACTTCGCATAGTCCGGGTAATTCGTTCCATATGACACCGGGCTAATATTATTTCTTCAATTAAAATTCAGTTTGTAATGAAATTTTCAAACTGGATTTCAGTGAATCTGGACTATGTGAGTCATAAAATAAGTAGACATATGATATCTTAGAAAAGTTAAGAAACATATACAAAAAATGCTCCTTATTTTAGTGCAAATAGTAAGGGAATTTATTAGAACAGAAACGTAACAATTCTTTATAAAATATTTCAATATATCTATCAATCCTTATCAAGTATGTTAATTTATTAAATAGATTAAACTAATTTGAAAAATTTAGAACTTGAAATTATAAAAAATGCACTCGAAATCACGCAAAATTCATAATTTTCAATGGAATTTTTTGAAAATGAAGTACTCACGTTGATTGACAGTAAGATTTCGTTTATCAGTAATACACACATGTGTTACAACTATAATTACAAATTATAAAGAAAAGTGGTGTAACCCGTATATAACATAGGAACTTAAATAAAAATTACATATTTCAGTAAATATAGTAGAAAAATAAACATATTTGTAAAAAATATATATTATATTTATAAAATATTATTGCACAAACAAGATACATGAATTAATACCTAGGATTGCTTGCTGCGAGTATTTGGAAGTCGATAAAAAATATTAATTAATATTAATTAATTATTGTCAATTAAAGTTTAATGATAAACATTATAAGAAATAGAAGATTATTACAATGAGTTATGTAAAAATATAAAATGAAAGCTGCTTTTAATAATAATATTTTATGATATTTTTACTATAATAATAATGCAATAAATTTTATATAAAAAAATAAGTACACAGAATAATAAAAACAAATTAAAAGTAATTAAATAAAAAAATATTATAATTAATTCTAAATAGCATTATTATGAGTCATTAAACGTAAAAAACCGATTATGTAATTTAAATCATGTACATTTAAAAAAAATCTGCGCATGTAAATAATGATTCAATAAATTATAAATCGATGTGCACAGATTATAATTCTGAGGTTTTCTTGCGCTTTTCTGGTGCCACATTCGTGAGTCATTCAGTTCCAGCAAAGTGTGTAAAGTATAACTGATTCGAGGAAATGTATTCCTCGGATCTTTTTACATTCTTGTGGTCTGATTGTTGAAAATTGGAGTTCCATTGCAACATCGTTTTTAATTAAAAAAAAAACAATTTTTTTATCTCATTAATTGAAATCTAATATTTTTTATTGCACGTATAATAAGCGTCTTTTGTTGCATAGCAGTTGATGCTACATCTTCTGAAGTTAAGCAACGTTTCTAGAGGTCAATTCTTGAGAGGATGATATAATTAAAATTGTTTTATTTTATTCAAGAATATTATTCTTAGCATAAAAGAAAAGACAAAACAGTCTAAACAAAACAAGAAATTATGTTTAGTATTTTATCAAACGGTAATTTGTCATAAAAAATCTTTGTTTCTGTAATCATTAATAATGTGATAATATTTTTGAAGTCCATATGTATCATTTCCGTATTTGATTGGTAGTAAACGAGGTCTTGTATTGATGTAGCTTATTAAGACAATTGACGGACCGTAAATATAAGTAATATCAAACATGTTGTGGTATTAAAGCACTAAAGTCCAACCACGATTTTTTTCTACATTTGAACTTTGCTCTGGAAGCTACGGTCTCGTAAACTTGTCGATTACATGTTTCGTACCGCATTCGATAGAAGTAACAATTGTAACATTATCTTATAATTCCATGGAATTGCATTACAAATACGAGCTATTATTAGACAAAATATTAGTTTTTCTTGCTTTATTTTTATTCATGTTACAACATATTATAATGCAATATTCATAATAAAAACAAAATAAAAGAAATGACATTAAAAAAATTACTTTCATCAACTTTTTACAAATTACAATAAAATAATCTATGATTATTCTAGTTATTAGTATATTTTATCTAGTTATTTTTTTGAGGTTTGTAGTTTTTTTCAATTGCAGCTTTGCAAGCATTGAACTCGTGCTAACTAACCGACTAACCGCAGCAAAAGATCCTCAGTTCTGTTATACGGTGGATTTGCATTATCACAAACGAAATGTACGTTAGGATTATCCACCACATGTTCATAAAAGAAAAGAAAATACCGCAGTTTTCGTCATAATAAAGAAATTTAAAAAAAATCATATAAACAAAGCGATGGTATAAAACGCATGCATGTATTTTTTCTTGCAGCTCCGAAGATTCATAAATAAACTTACTGTTGACCTTGAAATATTACAGATGTTCGTCAGCAAGAGTTTACACTTTACTGAAACCATGAAACGAGCTTTTAATTGCTCGAAATTAATCAAAGTTTCGTTAATATAATTCACATTGTTTTATTATTTGGAAAAGATAATTGCACATTTTTTTTAAAATATGTATTTACGAAGAAATGCACAATAGTGCTATTATCAGGTCGGGGATAAGGAAGTCCAAAAATGATGTGAATGTTACGTGATTTGTAGTTTAGATTAGAGTAAATGATACGATGATATTTGTGGCTCGGTACGGCGAACAATAAATACGTTTGTAATAGAGTTCGAAAAGTGCATTTCAAGTATTTAGATAAAGCGCAATATGCATAACAATGCCCGTTTTCCATAACAAAGTTGTCAATAATATTTCTGAACTGCGGTGCGTTTCCTTCAAACAATAACAGACCGAAAAAAAAGGAGGAACTTAAGATGCAAGCACATACAAACAGGATTTTTTTACATTTCGCTTCTCGGTATTCCTGAATTTGTATTCACAAATGTGGAAAGTGCATCTTTTGTGCTCGTAAGAAAAAACGCGCACATGTCTCATCCGAGCAGAAACAAATAAATAAATAGATGAAACCCTACACTTCGGAGGACTCCGCTCTTAAATCTTTATGACCCTTCGGTTTAAAAAAGTTGGTTGCGTCTTTGATAGCTCGTGCTTTAAAATAAAACTACGAATTGATAAACGAAACATTGCAAGATATACAGACAATGTTAATAATCATTTTAATTGTTTATTATTAATTGTAAAAATACAAACAAATGGTTTATACATTATTTTGATTTTCTTAACACTAGTTTTGTTTATTTTGTATAATATACAGTCAATTATAAACAAGTTTACACTTTCACCGTCACATACGCATAAAAAAATCCTGAATGAAACGCAATTCACAGGAATATTAATGTAAAATATTTTCTGAGAAAACATTACTACCAAGTTTTATTTTATATTCAAGAATACTAGCATTCTATAATAGATTCTTAAATTGAGGATGGTGAAATTTTGTATAAGGAATTTATATGAGGACACAAAGGTACGGGAGAATCAAGGTAATATATCGCCAATCACTCTCTAATCCTCGTTATTAAGAAGATTTTAATCTATCTTAAATAACATTAGGATATAAAATTAGAAATTTTTATTATAAATTTAAAATTAAAATAAATAAATTTATTATTGATTCAAAATTAACACTACTTATTGAAATTGTATAAATAACAAAAAAAAAAAAAAAATTTAAATTCAATTAAAAATAAATATCTAATTTCGAATTAAACTTGAATTTTAAATATTTTCGTAGCTAAATTATTTAAAAAAAAAATATTAGAAGATATATTATTTATATAAGAAATCCTCATTATTAGGAAGATTTTAATCTATCTTAAATAACATTCTCTTAAGTTGTTATTAAAATTAGAATTTTTTATTATACATTGAAAATTAAATTATATAAATTTATTATTGAATCAAAATTTACATTACTCATTGAAATTGTATAAATAACAAAAAAATATTATAAATTCAATTAAAAATAAATATCTAATTTCGAATGAAACTTGAATTTTATATATTTAAGAAATTATTTAAAAAAAATATCATTGAATTTTATCATATATGCTTATATGGTCAGACAAACAAATTGAGAATGTTTTATATGCAAATTGTATGAAGTTCATAAGGTCATATTTATAAATTTTTAAAGTTAAAATATTTTATTTTTATGGGCTGATATTTGTATCTAAAGAAATTGTATTTTAAAAATGGTATGATTGTATAAATTGCAATTTATCACATATTCTTTGTAGATGCATATGGTCAGACAAGCAAATTGAACATGTTTTATATGCAAATTGTATGAAGTTCATAAGGTCTTACATACAACTTTGAGTTAAGGCGTATGAAATATTGGTAAGATTTAAAACATAAAGTTAAAATAAGATAATTTCGTTATGTAATTTGAGTATGATTTTAGTTTATTAAAATAGAAAATATAAATAAATAAACGACGTCCATCAACAAAGGAAAGCGTGTTTGATTTATATATGTGTAGTCAAACAACTGGAACTGGTCTTGGGGAGGCTCTAACTATCCAAACTAATTCTCTATATACGCGTTGATTTTTTTTTCCTTCAACATTTTAACATTAGTATTTTTTTCCATTTCAACTTGCTAAACACGCTCGATGTGTATATTTATTTATGCGTCCGTGATGTGTGCTGTGCGTTAAAAGATGCGTACTGTTGGTTAGCCGTGTTGCAACCTGTTGCCCAGACCCCAGACCATTCCTTAATCTCTTCACATTACAACGTTGTCTTTTAGTTAAGTAAAGCCAGACACACGCAGCACAAACCAGCGCTGAACGTGTTCCATCGCTTAAATTTCCTGCACTTAACTCTGACTCTTCATATAGCAACAATCTTCGTTATTCAATCTCCCACACACATAAATTCACGAGGCCACACGAAATTCAATTTTCATTCCTATAAGAAATTCTACAATTTAAATAAATTATATTAAAAGACGTGTATTTAATAATAATAACTAAAGTGGAAGGTAATAAATGTCACAAGTAAGAATAAAGTGGATTTTTAATATTATTATATTTTAATTAGTTTATGAAAGTGCAAATCGTAAACAAGCTGTTGGTTTTTCCAAATTGAAATAAATGGATCTTCGATTATTATTATTTATTTACTTATAAGATGATTTGCGTTAATTGAACGAAGTATGACGCTTAATGTTGCATACGTTGTTACAAAGCTCGTTTATTTCCCACAATCAGCGACGTTAATTGGAATATCCGTGGTAAATAATGCATCGTTAATTCGTTGCCGTTAAGAAAATTGCATTGGCTTGGATCATTGTTAACGCAGCATGCGAAATGTTTTATTAATTTGTTATGTTTAATACGTGCATCATGGGCGAGTTTATTGGTAGAGGAGTGTCCGTATTTCGCGTGCCGTAACGTATTTATTGCGAAAACGTATTTTAGGCAGTGTGAACTTGTCTAAAGTCCTTAGTTTCACCCTACAATTTATGTTTGGGGTGATCCAGCGCGATGTTGCGTCACATTGAATGCCGACCCGTCGAAGAACCGTCTGGTCGAATGTAAACACTTGTGGATATTTTAAGTTGAATGGAAAGTAGTTTCGATGTTGAAAGCGCCGAAGATAAGGAGATTTTTCGTGGGCGTTCGCTCGAAACTTCCTTCCATTTCTTTAATGCCGGCCGTACACTTGCGGCCAGTGGAAATGTTTTTGACATGGGGCAAATTTATCTTTTGGAAATCTATTCTCCGTCCCTCTTCCACTGCATCGTCCTCCTCGACCATCTCCGCCTCACCTCCTCCAACTCTTCTTCTTCTTTTTATTATTATTACGAGGGTGGTTTAAGATAGCCCCTTTAGACCCCAAGGGGACCGTTTCGAATTAAGAATATTTACTGATCCTCCATCCCACTTCAGGCTTAACTTCCTCCTTGTCCTTATTCGCCTCTCCATCTCTACGCTCGCCTCAAGAACCGTTTATATGCATCAACGAATTTTTTTTACTAATGATCAACCTATTACTTCTGTTAATTGAGTAGTAATCTGATTTATTTCAATTGGAATAACAAGCAATATTTAACAATATAAAAATATTTCCTGCCACAAACAAAAATCTGCTTAAACTTACTAACATCAATTCATTGTTACAAAAATATATTTATAACCATTTTTTAATTAACTAATAATTTAATTTATTTTAATTAGAAGAAAAATCAAATATCAACAATTAATAAAATTAATTTCAATTAATTGTAAAAAGTGGAAATTTGTTATTTTTTAATTAAATTATGAACAATTATTTAAGACATAAACATATTACAAACAAAAATAAGCATAATTGTTTAATTTTTTTTCCAAATGAAATATGTGCTTTGTTTAATTGTAATTAATAAAAATCTTATTAATTAAAAATAAATATTTACAATAAATAAATTATATAAAATTTAATTTCTATATAAATTACAGATATTTTTGCAAGAAAACATTAGTTTATTCATTAAAAAAATGGATTGCGTCTACTTTATTATAATTGAAATAAAATGCAATTATTCAAAATATTTTATATTATTTTAATTATATAAAAATATTTCCTACTCATTGTTACAAAAATATATTTATAACCATTTTTTAATTAACTAATAATTTGATTTATTAAATTAGAACAAAAAGAAAATATCAACAATTAATAAAATCGATTTCTACGTACATATAAATAAATTAATTTCAAACAAATAATCACTTTTACATTCTTTAAATATAGTTAACAGTATTAAGAATTACTTGTAACAAGAAAATACAAATACAAACAATTTTAAAATAGAAATAGAATCTAAAAAACATGTTTTGTTAGCTAAAAATAATATTTGCATATTTTATTAATTGTAAAAAAGACATAAATGGAAATTTGTATATTTTTTAAATAAATTATGAATAATTATGTAAGAACCATATAAACATAATATAAACAAAAATAAGCAAAATTGTTTAATTTTTTTTCCAATTGAAATATCTGCTTTGTTTAAATGTAATTTAGAGACAATTTATCAAATAATTGAATTTAAAAATTACTCTTACACTAAAAAATATAATAATTAATAAATTAATAATATCTACTATATTTAGTTAAAATAATAAAAAAAAAACATAAAAATTGATAGAATATTTAAAGCACTCTAATTAATAAAAAGTAAATATTTACAAATAAATAGATTATATAAAATTTAATTTCTATATAAATTACAGATATTTTTGTAAAAAAACATTAATTTATTCATTAAAAAAATGGATTACGTCTACTTTATTATAATTCAAATAAAATGCAATTATTTAAAATATTTTTAATTATTTATAATTATATTTTAAAAATATAAATTAAATCTGCTTTAACTTATACGTAACTTAAAGTAACAAAATATTTTTTTTACTTAGAATTGAACTTATTTATGTTTACTATTAATAATATAACAATAAGAAAATAACTTTTGTAAATATTATATTGTTAATATTGAGAATCTGCACGTTTCTTGTGTATTGTTTATTAAATTTCTTTATCGCATTTAGAAAAATGCTTACGAAATATACATCAGTTAACTTCGTTAAAATGACAATATTCTGTATTGTGTGGTAAATTAAAAAATAATAAAGATTATAAATGAAAATTATGCTGAAGGCTATCAGCCCTATAAAAAATAATTGCATAAATAATGATAAAAGAGCAGCGTAAAAAATGCGAGGCCAATAGGCCATCGACCGTTATATGCATTTCAATATTGACACGAGCAAAAAGACCTAAGGTCAATAGCCCTTTAAGCAACTTTTTGTTGTTAGTGCGATAAATATGCCTGTCCTCTGTTCTCTGTTCAAGCAAAGCGAAGTAAGCAGCTTCTAGTAGGACCGTGTAATATTTTTTTCTTTCTCTTCTTTTAAAAGCACCCCGAAAAATCGGTTAGCGTAGCATCATCAGAATACGAGACGCTCCTTCTTAACGTTGTGACCGTGAAACTTGGACCCTCACAACACCGGTAGTTAATGAATCTATTTTATTGGACGGCCTAATCTACAATCATCTCTACACGGACCCACTTTTAAAACTACTATAATATTAAGTTCGTTTATTATTTATTAATGACCTGCTGTATACTGAAAATAATCAATTGTATTTGCCAATGAATTAACGGAACTTTTTTTCCAAGTAATTAACTATTTAATGAGAAACAAATGTAGGAACTTAATAACAAGTCTATATATCAGCATAAATATACATATCAACTGATAACATTGCAATTATTCTTCTTAACAATAATATTTATAAAATTTATTGTAATAATAAACAAAAATAGATATTTTTTATAATATTTTTAATAGTAAATAAATATTTTATAAGCTTATATGAATATATTATATTTCATATTTTTTGGAATAAAAAAACTTTTATTAAACATTTGTAATAACATTAAATCACCACAATTCTAAGTCGATTTTTCGATATAAAAAGATTAATTTTATGATTAAAAAATACGATAAGTCAATAATAAAATATTATTTGTGTTGTATTCAAATACTGTTGGGAGATCGGCAACTTTTGTCAACTAGGAACAAACTTTCACATTAATAGAATGAAGTCGACTTGAAGAAGAAGTTAAAATATCTCATAGCTTCACATAAAATTGAAGACCGAAACTACAAAAAAAAAATACAGGTTTTTCAATACAAATCTTCACACATAAATAGATGTAATTTTTACATAATAATGATAGTTGAAATGAAGCCTTTTTTACTCTGCGCATATATTATTAGATTATTTTTTTTTAACTTTTGTTAGGCTCGTAACAGTTAATGTTAATAGATACAAGAAATTTTAACAAAAATTATCATTTTGGTTTCATGAAAATTTCTAACAGTATATTTGAAATAAATGTATCCAGTATTTTCGATAAATATAATTGAATCTATCATTGTTTCAACAATAATATTATTTGCTAAATCTGATAAAAAATCTAGTAATTCCACTACTATACAATATACAAAATTAAATTTTAAAAATCTGTTAACACTTAAGTTACTCAACTCTCATTCCATAAACGCGGTGTACTATAAAAAAAACTTATCACTGCACAAAGCCGTCTGCAATCGTACTATCATCGTTGCACAAACATCGAACATAAAAAAGCCTTTCCTGTTCTTCAATCATTCATAACTTTTTTTTTCGCCGATGTAACATCTGTTATTTACTTATCACAGATACCATATTTTTTCCTATACATCATTCATCAAAATAAATCCTGCGCACGAATATTTTATCTGCTTCAAATTTACTTTGACCGATTCCGATCATCATCATTGCGTTATTCCCAAATCAGTGATTTTTTTCTTCACTTCCATTTTAAGTATTTCAAATTAACTTTACGTCTGTTTTTTATATTCTCAAAAAAGACATATATTTTAATTTGTCATCACTTGAAATTCTGCAGCTTTTTCACATGAATGTTTGTAATTTTGATCTTTTTAAAATGTTACTAATTTTAATTTGCTTAATATTATTAGTCATTCTTTTTTTGGAGCTATTATCAGTTTTCTTAATTGTAGTTGTTAACCTACATGTAACTCTTTTATACAAGATAATATTCGCAATATTTGATTTGTGCTATGCAAGACTTGTTTGTTCTTTATTTTATATGAAATCACTCTTTACTGTAAACAAGTCAGTTTAAACTAATTAATGTTCTTATCAGGTAGTTGCAGTTTGTAAGAAATCAAATAATTATGAAACGAAGAGATCGTTAACCCGTAATATGTTATATGGTACTGAAACCTTGTAATTCATTCAACATTTTTCATTCATGAAATACAAACAAGCTTGATAATTATTTTTGATCTAATCTAATTTCCTTCCTCTGTAAACTGTCTTAGAAGGTCAAACCTATTTTCACTGGTTTATTAATTAAATTTGTACATATAAAAATGATATTTGTAATTAAAAGAGAGTAACATAATTATAACTTAATTTATTCCCAAATTAAAGTAAATAAAACATAAGTATTAAATTCGACTCAAATTGCATTGGAACAGCTTGCAGTTTAATTTTATGGTGTATTCTTGATTAATTTATTGAATTTATCCTCAGGTATCACGAAGTTCGCCTGGGGGAGCAATCGAAAAGAGCCTTTATTGCGGAGCACGACGTGTTTCATACGTGCTTAAATTTTATTTTGCATGATAGTTGCACTAGGTCTCTTGCTGTTTACACTGGGTTTCGATGAACTTATCCACACGATCTTACATGAAATCGAAGGATGCTATTAATAGTGAGTACCATTGAGAAAAAGAAATGAGCTGTAGACATGATTCAGTTTTTACTAAATAACTATATCACGAGTTATTGTATGTAATTTTTATAGTTTGGAATCTAGTGTTTTGCTGCTATTATAATTCCCGCATATTGTAGTTCAATGACTAACCAGCTAGGTTTTACCTATACGAAATGGTGAATCATCAACTCGGCCTAATGGCTTCAACTTAAAGCGCATCCGAGTCTCGGCCCATTAAGTTTTACACGTGTTTGCTGTTCAAAATGAAAACATAGTATTTTTCTAATTGGTGCTTTCAGAAATGTATATTATTTGCATAAAATTGAATTCTTCATTATCAATTTTAACATCAATCACTTTAAACCAAATTCATTACGCTTATGCACTTAATGAAACTTCACTGTCTTAGTAAAAATAAAGCAAATTATTTTTTTTTTTGGAATATATAAGTTTAATATATTAATGCTGAAGGCTTGTCGTTTATATATTTATTAATGAAGTCGAAACCAGCTTGAGCAAGTTTTTGTTTTGTATCTATCAACTAGACTGAAACGTTTAAGTGACAACGTATGTTGTGGTGCTAAGGGGCAATACTTGACATAATGCGCTTCAGACCGGAAACGAATTATGAATGGGACTGCTTTTGGTCCGTTAAAGTGATTTAAACGCTGTTATTACGAAAAAACTTTCAAAATTTTAGAATATATGATAAATTCGTTTCTTCACCAAAAAAACGGTTAGAAATTTTTGAAAAAAACATTGCAAAATAAAACATCGTGTGGTTAAATTCGAGTATAATACAATTTATATTGCAAAATTCAGTGCGAATTTTAAGCTCTATTTATCGTGCACAATCTCTTGCGTTTCTAAACATTATTTATTTAGGTATATCTATTTGAAGATTGTTATCAGAATGCGTAGCCCGTTCAAAATCAATTAATGAACTTTCGAATTACTTTTCCTGGACAGACACTTAATGTTATTTATTAACTGTAAGTGTCGGTATTGAAGATGGTCACGTCTGTAATGTATTAGTCATAATGGAAGACGTGTCGTTAATTGAAAAGTATTTAATAAAAGTATGGACATCCGTGGCGTCGCTCTATATTGGACACATCCGAAATTGACTAATCGGAAATTTGCTTTCAATACAATCCACAAATCGTACGTTATTATCAAACGTCTGGACGTGGAATATTCAAGTGCGCGAATTCGTAACCATTCTATATTTCGATTGTTATACTACTTCTCATTCACTACATGCTATTGCGCAACAATAAGTTTCAACGTTGAAAAAGGTTACCTAATTCTAATTGATGCTTTACATATTGATTATGAATAACATTTCCTTACAGCAAGTCTTATATTTAATATGTTTCAAAACCATGATAGTTAATGATTATCTTTTTAAGAATGTTATGTAAGGTGTGTAGAGGTTTGTCAAATCTCAATGAACTGAAAAAAATCCTGGATAATTACCATCTAACAAATATAAAAAAAAAACTATTTCATAACGAAATTATAATAGAATGATATTTTACTTCATATAAGACATGTCAATGACATTACAATATACATTATTTACAAACATTTCATATGAACATTAAGTAATTCTTATGGCGGTTGACATTTATTTAAGTTGATGCAATTTTTTCCATTTTTTTATTAACATATTTAACTCAAGAAAATTTAGCTTTTCTTGAAGATATTGAGATGTAATTATGGACATTTCTTCTGATCTGCAAATGTTGCCATAAATATATAAAAGTTGACCCAAGACGCTCCCCTGTGGAACGCCCGATTCGATTGGGCTCAGCTTAGTTTGTACTTTCTCAAATTTAATAAAAAACTTTCTATTAGATAAGATTTCAAATAGAAATTATGTGGAAGATGCCCTAATAAATATATATGATATTAAGTTACATTTAGGAACTTAATAATCAATAAGCTAAACTGGTTGGTATACATTACAAAATTTTAATTGCTGAACAAATACAATTTAATACAATTTATTATATAATATAAAATAAATTTCACAGTTTATGTAATGATTCACATATTTAATTAATTGTAAAAGTGCAACTTTCAAGGTTTAACATCGTTTTTTTTTTTCTTTTTTGAACGATTATTAATCGTCAGACTGTGCAGTATTGAATTAGTGTTTTATTCTCACAGAAAAAAACAATTATGAACGCTTCCTGGAGGATTGTTGTTTGTATATTTTTTTATCCGATTTAATTGGTTATTTGTTGTATACAATCTTGCTTATTTCAGTCAGACGTGAGTCGTCTTTCATCTAAAAAAATGCAAATATATGTACATAAAAAATCTTGCTTAGTTTAGCAATTTTCAGCGCACTTGCATTGTTGAGGTATCACGTATGAAGCCTCAGCAGTAATCCTAGATTACATCGGTATACTGGCCTTTGATGAATTAGCAACTTGCTGAAATGTGCATGAATTTGGCTGAGTGTAAATCATGGCGGAAAATAATATCTTACTCGACGAATTAACGTTGTAATTGGTATATTTTATGATTCCAATAATGAATATTTCTTAGAAGGTTTCTTTTGTGAAATGGTCATCGACCACAAGGAGGTACTTCGGTAACATGAATTGTGTCTTCTTGTAAACCGTCTACTCGTCTATTATATTTGTCAAGAGTCGGTACATGGTACCAATTATCCGTAGCCAGGTAACATCCGTAACTGAATTTGTAAAACTTTTTTGAGTCACCAATTTCAATGTTGTGACTAAAAGACAATATAATATTTCAAATTTTATTTAGATTTACTACTGTAATATAACCTTTCCTTACTATTGTTATTTTATATATATATCCTTAAAATTTCGTAATTAATTTTAATAAGAATGAAACGAAAAACTTAATTAATTAATCAACGATTTCACTTCCATTTAACATTTATTAATATGAAACGAATAACGCTATTTATTATTATTAGCTTTTCCACGAAATAAATGCTAATTGTTTCACATTTCTTTATCGCCAAATTAACAAATATTGTAAACAGACAGCAAGTCGTGTTAAGCAAATAGAAATGGTTCATTTGCAACGTTGGGCGTGAATGATTCATTGGCCTTAAGTTCACTTAAGTCGTTGAAATGAGTCAACCATTTCATACGTACAAAACAACAATAAAAGAAATGTTTGGTAAATTATAGAATAATTTAAATAAATAAAAATAATAAATTTCAAACGTAATATTTATTTATATATTTATAACAATTATTTTTAAGTATTTTTTTTTATTTGATTTACAAATTGGATTTGTTTCACAAAATTACTTCGTTTTCAGTGGTAAAAATACTATGACCAGAATACCTGTAAAGAAATTTTAAAAAAATGTGCAAAGAAAGTTTCAACCAAAAATAAATTGTTAAGATTATTAAGTTATTGTTAAATATATATTTTTTTTCGGTAGAAATATCTTAAATTTCATCTTCATTAATAGAAAGATTTTTTAAATTTTCCATTGATAAACCGCAGTCTGTATTCAATAAATTTATCTTCATTGATTGATCTAGATAATTTCATTTCTAATTTCTTTGATATTATTTTATTTTTTTAGTAAATTTTACTCCAAAATCCATATAAGCACATTTTAGCGTCTTTTCTTCAAGAACTATCAAGAATGTTTTCAGACTAATTTCGTTGTTCATATCTTCGTCTAATTTCTTTAATAATTCTTTTTTTAAAGATAATTCAAACTAACTTCAATACAAAGATGTAATAATATTTATTATTAAATAATTTTTATTATTAACAAGTGGAAAAAGCTAATTATTTCTTACGGTAAAATAATTATATATTATGTAAGATTTAAAAAGCCAATTATTAATATAAAATAAATATATTATTGTGTCACTTATAGTTGTTACAAGTAATTGTAGAAAGCATGAGAATGAAAGTAAACATCTAACGAATTATAATGGAGAATCGAAAACATAAAAGAACCGAGAGTAAAAAAAAGTGATGAAACACCACAAAGAAAATTGGAGAAATTATAAAATTAAAACCCGTAATGATATTAAATAATAAAAAGTAATAATAAAACGATCCAAATGTTGAGTAATTGCGGTGATATAATTTCGTTTCTTCCGTTGCGCAAAGCGAAGAGCAATTTGGTGAAGTCGATTTTAACACTTGAAAAAGCACAATACCTTTCACATTATTAATTCCGCTTCCACAGGAAACGATTGTCGAGAACTCATCGAATCATTTATTGTCGCTGTACAAATAAATAAATGCTGAAGTGAAAGTGGTTACAATTATCTTTGATTTTTTTTTGTATATTGAATTTTTTTTTTCTAGCTTAACTGATTCCAGTTTGGTTTTAGTTGCAAACACGGCATAATATATAAATCGAATAATAAACTAAGACCTAAAAAATAATAAAATCATATATCAAAAATATAATGTTTCAGGTATAAATTGTAGATGAATACACCGATTTACATCTATTAGTTTAGGGGTGATACAGGGAAGTATTTTATGATCACTTTATTAGACTAGTTATACTATAGTTGCAACATTCGCAGATAATACATTAATCTTAGAATTGGATGAGAATCTAGTTGTAGCATCTGATTTGCTTGTCACATTCACATTAAATAAAGACATCTACTGAACAGTAAGACTTAATGACCAATATATTCCCAAATCAATGAAAGTCAAATATTTAGTCATGTATCTCGACGGAAGGGTTTCCTGGAAAGATCAGGCTAAGATTGAAAAATTGGATATAAAGTTTAGAAAATCTACTGGTTATTAGGACAAAAGTCGGAGAATAAATTACTAATAAATAAAGTCATTTCTAAGTTGAAGCTTTAATACCAATGTTTAGAAACACATACGAAAACATACTGTAATAACCTGTTTGATAGCAGCAAAATAACAAAATAACTTTTTAAAATTTACTTATTGTTCATATTGAAAAGATTGTAAATAAAATTATTACGACTTAATAAATAAATTATTTAGCAGGAAAGAAAATAATAATATTTATAATTTAGTATTATTTTAAATTGAATAAAGAGATGTGTTGTTTTCTCGGTTGCATTAATATAAATTTTCCCATAAATATTTATAACTAGATAACAGTGACCAAAACATCGGGTACGATTTTTTATGCCCCGTTTCTCGCGTCAGTAGATTCGTATCTTCTTCGAGGAATCTTTATAGGTCAGGATCCCTGGTTCTTTATTTTTGAAAAGGGTCGACGATTTCTATCTAGTCAATATAAATTTATACAAAAAACCAAGCGAGATCCAGCTAGTAAACATTATTTTTTAAACACAGAAGCCAAAACCGAACGTTGAAACAAAATTATTTTTAAAAAATGCGCAAAAGTGGTTTTCTGGACCTTGAATTACCATTGAAATATGAATATTCATTCACTTGAATATTTTAAATTTAAATCCAACGTTTAATATTTAACACTTGACAAAAAAACACGAAATTCCTACTTATACTTTTTATTAAATTTTTCTCTTTCGATTGATTGGATTACATTTATTCAATTAAAATGTGGATGCATGTTTAAATAAATATCAATTTGCACAAGTGTTTGATGAATAAATAATACGTAATGTAGATTATATTTTTGTGTACTGAATTATTTCTTTTAAAATATAGGATGTCGTAGAGGGCATATCAAGAGTCATAATAGATAAAAGCATAATCGTCTACGCAAAGGTTATCGGGGTTAGGCAAGGAAAACTGTACAGATATTTTTAGAAAGAAATTTCAACAGGAAAGTAAGTGTTCGAGAATCTACTACAATTTTAGTATAAACGCAAACAAGCGTTCATTGATTTGCGAAAACATCGCGCAAATTCCAGAGATTTGTTTTATTTTGAAATATTTTTTTTGCACGTAAATAAGAAAACACCTAGCGCTGCGTTCAAAATAAAAGTGCATCTAAAAATACAGCGTGTTTTCGTGAGAGAAACTCAGGAAAGATAAAAATACAAAAAAATGTGTACGCGCGCCGCAAGCACAAAGGCGATGCTGATTATCTCGGCATTTCGGAAATTATATTTTTAGGTATACCTAAGCTACAGTTTATTCGAAGTATGTGATTTCCACGGAAACCTCGTGCTCAATATAATCAGCATTGTTTAAACTATTAGACTTATTAGCACAATTTGTTGCTGTTTTTTTTATCTTGAAGTTTTCTTTCAAAGTCAACAATTTATATTTTTGTTCTATTTGTTTGGAAATATCCACCTAACTTATTTATAAAATCGTTTCACAAGAACAATTAATATGATTTAAAATTTTAATGAGTTTCTGAATAACGATTCTATAAGATTTATGATTTCAATTAATTTATAGCTTATTATGAATTTAAAATAATCAGATTTATGGTATTACAAGAATAATAATTATTGTTTTAATGATTTTCTTAGAATTCTATAAGAATTCATAAAATGAAATAATAGTGAAAAATGCAAATAAAACTGGTAAGATCGTCTAAAATTTTAAGTATTGGTTGAAAAATCAGATTATTTCGAAAATAACGCAAGTAAATCTAGACAAAAAACATAGATCAGAGATTTGTTTTATAAGATGATTTTTAGAAAATAAGTAAATCGGTGATTCCCCCGCTTGTGTTGAGATAATTTGCGTCATTTTAATTTACACGATTTATTAAAAAAATATTTTAATGTTACCTTCAGACCATAAGACGCACCCAAAATTTGAATCCATTTTTCTATGTAAAAAGGTGCGTCTTATAGTCCGAAAAATACGGTATAGTTTACGTAATGCAAAAAATAGTTATTTTTTCGCAAAACATTTTAATTTTAATTATTGCATTATATTATAAGTGAATAAAAATATAGTAGTAATTCAATAAACTGCAAGATTGTGTAGAATTTGTCGTATTGGCAATTCTCCAACAATACTACTGTATGTAAATATTTATAAAAAAGTTGAATGAACTAAACTATTTATTGCGTCTTATGATGCCATATTTTATATAATAAAAATAATGTTAGATGATATTCTAATAATAAGTTAAATAAATATTAAATAATAGTAAATTAATTTTTATGTTTGAAATTTTAGTTTTTAAATTCCGTAAATTACTCGAATTACATGTGCTAATAACATATGTGACGAAAGTGATTAGACACTGATATCCCGATGATGGCGTTCGTCCGTAATGTATCCATGATGAGTGTGCAAATGCGAATGATAATCCGATATTTATTGCAAGAAAAAAACTTTAAATATCACTAAGCGAATGAATAATAAACAAGTACTAGAATTACTAAAGTATTTATGCTTTGATTTATTTGTAAGACATGGGCTGTAATTATGGATGGATGAATCATGTAAGGACAGTTTGCGAGATTTTAAATAGGACGGCCGAGTCTACTCAAAGAGGTGAACGCGTTGCTTTTTGCTCTGTTTTGTTGTTTGGCGATATTAACACTGCTGTAGTGCATCTAGGAAGTAGAATATATAGGCTAGATAAATCTGCAGCCGGTCCCTGTGTGGTGGTTGCCTTGGCCTATGTGGATGACCTGCTGTTTGTGGCTTGTGGCAGGCTGCAACGCAGGAGTCTTCGCAATAAGACGTCGCTGTCTGGAAACAGGCATTGCACCTGAGGCACATGACTCTCTTTCGAGTGTGTGGATTCAATAACAGTCTAATAATACCAGTATTTTTTTCCCCTCATAATTCCAAAACCCTTAACAATTTATATTAAATTTTATAATTATTTAAATTAATTAAAATAATTTGAACGTTAGGTGGAATCTTTTGAATCCACAGTACTGCTAATATGGGATAACTGTTTGTTAACTAATTTTACTCTATTAAGCAGGAAGACAATTTACAGTAACAATTTTTAAATAACTACGCACATTTACATAATTGCAAGACAAATTTACATGTATAATAAAAACCTTACAAAGAATACAATTAATATTGACAGAAAAGGCTTTGCATCTATTTTATCAAAATAAAGTCAATCGTCGAAGCAAATTTTGGTTGATCAGAACAGTTTAAAAAATGATTATTTCAAATTTTATACTAATAAAACAAGTCAAAATACTTAGGTTTCAAGTAAAAATTGTAGATGATGATTAGTTTAGGGGTGCTACATTTTAGGACCACTTCCTTAAACCAGTAATACTATAATTGCAATATTTGCTGATAATACATCAATCTTAGAAATGGATGAGAATCTTGCTGTAGCATCTGAATATCTGCAGAAAAATTTAGATTCATTTGTATGTCATTTTCACACTAAAGAAAGACATCTATCCAACAGAAAGACTTAATGATCAAGATCTTCCCAAATCAAAGAAAGTCAAATATTTAGTCATGCATCTCGAGGAACGGTTCCCTGGAAAGATCGATTCGATCACATAGAAACTCTGTAGGTTATTAGGGCAAAAGTCGGAATTATTAGTAGTTAAATACTTAATTTGAATAAACGATCAAATTTTAAATAGAAAAGTCGTTAAATATGTGTAAAATATCGCAACATATTGAAAAATGTAATATTTCGAATAAATAAATCGAGGTTTATATTAAATATATGAAGTAGATCATAATATTTTTTTTAAGTTGATCTCCATCAGTTTTTAAGTAGAAAAGTCGATCTTACGAATGAATACATTAGTGGCCCATATTTTAAAGTATAAATATGGTATAAATCATGATGAATGGGTCATAAAATTTTAAAATATTTTGTATAACTTAGATATTCAAGCACCACAAATCTCATAATTTATTAACCAATATATAGTAAAATTATTACAGTTACGTTTTTAACAACTATTTATAAAATTACAATTATTATAAAATATTTTGCGATATACATCTTATTTTTTATTATATAAATTCCGCTGGTTTTGTTTGGATTAATCCAGGTTTAGATAACGATTTATTCATTCAATAGATCTTGTTTTTTTTTCAAAATATGAGCTAATTAAGAACAATTTACAATAATTTTGATACAGAGATAATTAGTTAGAAATATGAATTATGAGAAATTTGTTAGGAATTATTATGACTGAATCTTAAAAAAATGTTTCATATAATATTGTGTATGTATTAATATTTTTTTGGTCATTTTTGTTTAATTATTATTATAAAAACGTCTATAACTCTTGAAGCCTAGGGATATTAGAATAAATCGCGAAACAATGCATAAAATTCGATTCAAGTAAAAGTATTACGAAAATGGTCGTAGAAGCGATAGGAGTAAGTAGTTGTAAAAGTCAAATAATAACGCTTCTTTTATGTCTCATTGTAGTATCCACTTGAATATTTTCAAAATACTATTTCCTTATGTTTTATTTATCATAAATATAGTAATAGTAATAAAGATATTTATTACTTCAAAAAAGTAATCACGAATTTAATAACACTACACTTTCAACGATATTAAGGTTACAAACGTATATTTGTCGTGTTCACAATTTGTTCGTAATTGGGTACAAATAACATTCAATAATGGCTATCGATTCATTAATTGTCACTTTATAAATCTATTTTTCGCATTTAATGTGAACAGTTATTATTAGTATAAAAGCGGCCTGAATTCTCATGATAAATGGGCCTTTCTAACTAATATATGATAATACTTACATTACTTCCTTATAAGTTTCATTTTTTTTACAGCAATTTATTTATATCCTTAAGAGCAAAATTACGAAATACATTAATAATCTAATGCAAACAATTTGTAGTCTTATTTAGAGAGAGGCAACATTAGTATTATGTTTGTAATTAAAAGTATGCTTTATTACAAAATATTACAAAATTGGTTTCTGATAATTACAGTTATTATTGTTTTTCTAGGTCCATTGTCTATTGCGTTAATCGAGGATGGTATTATATAAACTTGAAGGTTTTAAAGAAAACGTACAGCAAGGAAAGTGTTTATACTTAATTACTGATACAATAAAGCGAAGATATTGTCAATTGAACAGCACGTTTCGTATGTGATTATTTTTTTTTTCAGATGTGGATATAAACAAATAATACCTTGTATATTATTATACGGAGTAAACAAAAAAAATAAGGTGCGACCTGTAATCCATACACATAGCGTTTATCATATTATCCTTCAGTCAGCAAGCAATGCTTGCTGTATATCCGAGCGTTTCCTTTATGTGTACATAATATATACGATCACCGTACTTTTGTACACATGCAACAACTCTTGTAAACCGACCCGAAAATCTTACATTACAACTTTTGTTTTCACACATCGTCATCATATTGTTTACAGCCAATAGTGCCGCTCTCCACTTCCATTCGTTTCGCGAATCGTAGGAAACATATTGAGCAAAAATAATGAAAAAAAAAAACAACACAAACATAATAAATCTAAAGGCCAAGGTTGCGTCCCATCGCAACGTCAGATATATTATTTCGCGAATGTTCAAGCTAAATGCGCAATATCAAAATGTGTTTCGCAGTCTGCGCTTCTCGAATCCTTTTATTTTATTTATTTATTACCTTCCTATATTTTAAATTGGAAAGTACTACATCGAATATGCATATAAAGCTTCTTTTTTAATGTACACTTAAAAGTTTTTTTTTTTCGAATAGGTCCTTTCGTTTATCAACCCTTTTCGTGTTGTCTAGTCATTATAAAACTAGTTTGGGTTGGATAGATGCTGTTGTTTCTTTTAGGGGATTCAACTATGCATTTAATGGTCTGCATTTAACAGCGAATGGTAGTCTAACCATTATTCAGATTTTTTATAAGTCTAAGCATTTGCTATAACCATTTTGGTTACATTTCAAGGTAAACTAGCCCTATTTGTGTTTAAGAATTCAGGAAATACACTCCTTAATTCCTCACGATTTATGTATTTATATTTCTTAGCGCAAACACTAATTATATCAAATTAATCTTTCTTATACTAAACAAAAAAGTCTATTCATGCCAAAATTGTAAAGCAATGCAATAATACCTTATAACTATACAATTTTTACAAGTTGATTAAAGCTATTCCATTCTAACAAACTCCAATAAAGATTAAAAACAAGTTTTATTCTCACAAATAAATTATATTTCTTTTATTACTTATAATTATTATTAACTCCTACTACTTTATTACGTTCTTGCTTATTTAATTTTTTAGTTCTAAACTCAAAATTCTACATAAGTATGACTTCAATGATATTTGAGCAAATAAATATTTTTCATAAAACTTATTGAAATATGTTGTTTCTAAAATTTGTATTTTTTTTAAATATTTTGAAATGTTATTGATTGTTGATTTATGTATATTTTTCAAAATATAACACGAATATAAGTTAAAATAATTTGTTTTGAAAAATTTGATAATACTGTTGGATAAGAATAATTGATAATATAAAAATGACGCAAATTAAAATTATTTCTCATGTAAATAATTTTTGATAAAGATGTTTACGTCGCTCGGTCATAGCGTCACCTATATTCAGGTTTATTAAATGATGCTACAATAAAGTGACCACATTTTCATTGAACATTATGTTTTTTAAATAATTTAAAATTTTCTTTCACGGTCATATTTTTATCCGAGTGAATACTTTGCAATAGATTCGGATCATTTATTAAAATGTCGTGAAATTTCTCACATGAATTGGTCAAATTATATTTTACGCTTAATATAGATTTTAAAGTTTTAATGTTCAACTGCGTTTTTTCAGTTGTCCATAATTTATTGATACTAGAAAAAACACTACAATTATTTTACAATTTTCAAAATATTATTCTGTTTAAAATGAAGGAATAACTCCGTCCATTTTTTGAGTGTTTCCACATTTGCAGACAACCAACTTTTAATTTTTTTCATACGTATCTTTTTACCAATAAGACCTCATCAAAAAGATCATTTTCGCAAATATTATTTTTCGAAAAATGGTTACTAATATATTGAAAAGATTTTTCCACATAAAAACTCCTTTTTTAATGTCACCCAAAGACAATTTTTAATATCCTCGAATTGAACTGTCCATTCTTGAAAATCCTTTCGTTTAAAGGCAACTTGTACTTCCAACCTAGTGATGTCCTTTCGAATAACTAAAGGAACGTAATTGAAATTTTGACCCCTTCAATAATTTTCACAGCATTGTGAAATAATGTATCTTAGTTGTGGATGAACTGAATCCAAATTTGTAATGTGTCACTTTCAAAAAAGACATTTTTTGACATTTATCTTGTGATAAAAAGTATGATTTTAATGGTTCGTATATTTTTAAAATATATTCTACAGCTGGTAAAAGAGCTAAAATATGGATATAAATATGCATTTATCTAATTAATTCTGCAATAGCGAAAACGAATATGATGAAAAAACTTTACAAATAGTTGCTTCGGTTTTTGTCCTTGCACAATCAAATTTTATGTCGTACAATGTTTTAAACATTTGCGACGTACAATTCATTGATCTGAAACTTTGATTGTGGTTTATGGTGTGGAAAACAAATAACACTTCAGCTAATTCTAGCTGTTCCTCCGTGTTGCCAAAACTAGCACTGTGAAAAAACTGTTCCATTTTAGTCGAGAAAGCGGCATTATTCAAAAATCTTCTGTGATTAATAAATAATAGGTAATATATTTTTACAGTACATTTAAAATAAGAAATGCAGATATTTTCTAAAAAGTGGGACATTTTTAAAAATCGGCGGTATGCGGGACTGTCCCGCCAAAATCAGGACGTGTGGTCACTTTATTCTACAACCTAATTGGCATACAAACTAATGATGTATAATATAAAGTTATGTAAGAATAATGCAAACATTTATAATTTGAAATTCAGAAGAATTTAAAAGCAGTCGTAGAATAAGCCAAAAATAAAACAGAAGTGACCATCAGAATCTTAATGAAGAGAGCCGAATAATGATGCAAAAGATGCTAAAGGATATGACATCTTTTATTATTCTGCAAATTGCATGTTAACCATATAAATTGTCGACAAACAATTTCAATTCTTAATTTTTTAAGGACTAAAGAAAAGATTTGTTATCATTCTGTAATTATCGATGTATTAAATTTATTGTTGACTCATAATAATACTTATTTGAGTGAGTGTATTTATAAATAATAAAGTTTTTTTTAAATATTTAAATTTATATTGAATTTGGTAATAATTTCTATAGATTCGAAGCTGTTTGAAAAGTTGACTTTTTTCTTAGAAAAAAATTGTCTTGCGTTATAATATTAGTTTCAGGAAAAGTAGATTATGGCTATAATAGTAGACAAGCGTATGATGAAAGTGGTACTTCTAGAAATCAAGTTATATGCTCTTATTATGCATATAAAAAGAAGACATAAAAAAGAAACCATCTAAAAATGATTATTATCTATACTCTACATTTAGGTGCTTCCAGTCTTAAGCCGTCTCTGCATATACAATATAAATATAATAAGACGCTTATTCCGAGACGTAATAACAATGGTCGTAAATCATCTTTGTTATCCAGTACATGCATAGCGTTCCTAAAACGTCGATCAATAACGAAGTATTATAATATGAGTCTTAATTAAATCCAGTTGAAATTCACAATGAAAATTTTGAAACGTAAAACTTACTTCTTGTTTATGTATAAAAATATTTGCTCGGTTCTTTTCTACGTCGCTTGCAAAACATGCATCAAACTCAAATCACGAACGCAACATCCAAACGACTTTGTAATTTCATCTTTCGGGCTTGGGTTGTTGTAAAGAACGTGTTCGGAGCGGGTCGGGTCAGCACGTCCCAAAAACTTTCCACCTGAAATAACTGTTAATGGTCTTTTCGCGGAAACCGCTCGTTCGGCATTTTAGCCCTTAAAACTCTTTCTTCACGAACATAAAAACACAACCGGTCGGAATTTCGCTTTCGCAATTTTAAATCGATAAATCACAAATCTACTTTTCAATGTTCGTAATTTTTTATCAATTCATATTTATACGACTTTATCCAGTTATTTCATTCATATTTATATCCAAAATTATTATCTTGAATAATTTTACGACAAATATTCTTAATTAAACTTACAAATCTACAAATTATTGTGATAAATTAAAATTTAAAGATCTTATTTTAATATTTCGATTTAACTATTCTTAAATAAACATAATTAAATTGTATTTGATTCATAATTATTAAAATATGTTCATATAAAACTAATAGAAAATAATAAAATGATAATAATTAACAATTTTTGGATTATTTGTACAAATACTTATTTGTATATAATGAAAAGGTACTTTATGCGTTGTTATTAAAAATGCATACAAATTTAATTGCACCCACTTGAGAATGTAAATCTAAAGAAAAAATATGTAAGTGTATGTTATGTTCATGTATATTATACTTTAAGTGAATGCGTTTCCGCCCCAAGCTTTTGGTTCTCAACGGATGTTCAACTCTCACTTTTGGATACGAGATTCTTAACGAAATGTCGACAATCTGGATCATCCTGTATAACATATAGTATAACAAATTGTAAGAAACTACAGCTAATTGTAGGTCAATTAGTTAATGTTTAAATTTGGATGTTCATCAATACTGTAGAAATTTCTATCAGATGTGTAAATGTCAAGGTAAAACTGAGTCAAAATTAATATTTAATAATTGTAATTTATTAACGTAATTAAATTTACATTATGGAAAATTTATATTTTATTTCTCAGTCGTTTCCATGAATAATGGCTTTGTTTATAAATCATTTTAATTATAAATAATTAGTTTTCCATACGACAAAAACTACAACTTAATATCAACTTATTACAAAATTAATTCATTTTATTTAGTGCAATTCAAGTCATATCTTTATTTATAATAAATAGTTATATTCAAGATGTTTTCTAGTTAAAAAATGAAATTGTATTCGGTTGGGTCGATAATTTGTCATTGGAAAGAATGTAATGAAAATATAAACATTTTCTTGGAATGGTAATAAACCGAAATGCAGACATAACAAGTTGTATTTATACAAGTTACTTAGTAATTACCGAATTAGTCATTTTAATTAGTACACATGTCTGTAGAACCTCCAGAAAAATGTTTTAACACTTGAAAGAATTAAGTTAATTTGATACAATTATAATTTTAAGCAACTATGAATAATTATAGTTTTTCATTGAATCAGTATAAAAACCTAAATATTATTTTTGGTTGAAAAGTTTCTATAGTTTAAGTTTTTTTCATAGTTAAAGAAAAGTGATTTTTTTTTGCAAATAAAATATTGTAGTGACGAAAACTTTCTAATTACTATTTTTTTTTTATTTATTGAGACAAAATTACAAATTTATTTAAAGACGAGAAAGTTGTGTACAATTGTCTGTATTTACTTTTTGCACGTCATACAACAAACGTATATTAGCTTTAAACTCAAACAAACTAAATCTAAATAAGTCACAAGATTTAACATGCATTATTTATTATTATCATTACATAAATTACCGATTTATGAATAAATAATTAAAAAGTGTTTAATTTCATGGTGGAACATCATCTCTTCCTGATTATGTCTTGTAAGCCTCAAATAAGTGAATTAGAACAAAAAAACTGTAATTAACTAATGACAAGAAATATTCTTATGAACATTAATCTGTAAATTAAAGTTCAAAATTATTTCATGAAAACAGTTAGAATTATTGTCTACTAGAGAAAATCAGGATTAATTATTAATAAAAGCTGTATTTTCAATTATTATCGAAAACATTGCGATTGGTAATAAATTTAATTATGTAGTAGAACTACAAATAAATATGTTGGGTTGGAAGTCAAACAGGTTTTTGAAATATTATTTTAAACCTATTTAAATTACAATTAATAAATATATTAAAAGTAATTGAAAGATGCTGTTAAGAATTCCATCTGAAAAACATCAATCTTCTCTAATTTTATCAATATCCAATTAAAATAAAGTAATAATAATTCTTGATATTATTAATTAAATTTCTAAAGTAAAATAGATTTTTTTGTTGTTATATTTGATACTAGAATATTCTATTATTGAAAACATTGCAATTGTTAATAATCATTAGTTATGTGGTAGAAGTACAAATAAATATGTTGCTTTGGAAGTAGACAGATTGAGAAATGTTGTTTTAAACTTATTTAAATTACAATTAATAAATATATTAAAAGTAATAGAAAGATGCTGTTAAGAATTCCATATGAAAAACATCAATCTTCTCTAATTTTATCAATATTCAATTAATAATTCTAGATTTTATTAATTAAATTTCTGAATTAAAATAGTTTTTTTTTTGTTGTTATTTTTTACTAGAATATTCTGCTAGTCGGCATATTCTTAATAAATATGCAATGAGCAGCAGAGTATGAAATTGAAGTGGAGATGTGTCGTAATGCGATATACGAAAATAATATCGAAAGCGTTGCTTTACCAAACCAAACATTAATATATTTTGGTGTACTTTGCTTTTCGATCATGTGCGGACCGTAATGAATATAGCGATGTGCTAACACCAGATTCTTTTCGGTATTGACATAATACTGTTGCATAATATGTAACATTCGCTAAATAGAATACGAACCCAAAAAAGGTTATCGATTTGAAGCACTCTCGACGTGACATACAGCTTATGCCAGTACGGATCTAAGTACATGTGTATATATTTGTGTATGTGTAAAACACGTACGTGAATTTGAAACGGGAGTGACGTAAATAAAACGATAAACTCAATTATATTTAATTGTGGCACTTTGCACTCGCAATCAATCTTTTATACAATATCTCTCTCTCGCATTCACTCCTCTCCACGCGATTTAAATTATTTTATCAAGACCAAGATTTTCGTATCGTCATGGAAAGTTTTCATCCAATTGTGCCTATATATTTTGATATCAGCGTGCTCGCAATATAATGGAGAGGATTTAGTTACAATAGTCCTCATCTCTCTTAAAAAAAAAATGTACAACAACGCAATTATAATTTGCTCATATCTAAAGTCGCATCTTTTACAATTTTAATCTCGTCTTTAATAATCGTTGATTTTATGCATAACGTTTTCCATTGTGATTACCTCATTTTTTTCTTAGCGTTATTAATTTAATTAACAACAATTAAATAACCACACAAAATCATATATAATAAAATTAAATTAATATATAAAATACGTTTAAAACTTTGTTATTTGATTGAACTTTATTGAATATTGCTTTAAACATATACTTCTTCTATATTATTAACAGTTATTGATACAATTATGTTCAATTATATGAAATATTCAACATTTTAGAAAATACTGAAATCAATATGTAAAGTTTATATATTTGTTTTAGTTAAATATAAATCCATACCTAGTTCCGCTTCGATCAATCAGGATTCAAAAATTAGTAATTATTGTTTGTACAAAAATAATCCTTTTTTCCCTTTATGCAGTCTAGTCTCTTTTTGTGCAATTTATTTCTATTATATTTACTTTAGTTTCAAATACTCTGGAATAATTCTATTTTTTCAATATATCAAAATTATTAAATTAAATATATTAACTTTACTATTAAATTTGTGTTAATTTCAATATTATTTTGGTAGTCTAATTGTAGTAAAATTTATTTTTCAATTATTTTATTTACGAGGATTATTTTTCGAAAATAACTAATAAGAATTGTATTTCCTTTAATAATTATGTGTAGATCGTTATAAAATTTTTATGTTTGCATATCGAACTTTGTTCAATAACAAAATTTTTTTGATGATTAAATGCTGTTAGTTAGGTTTCCTTTCAATTAAATTAAGAAAATTAAAATTTGCAATTATCATTAAAGCAATTATCAGTAAATCATTTAAATAAAAAGTTATAAGTATATAAAATATAGCATTTTAATTAATACATTTTTATAACAAAAGTACATAAAAGTGTCACAGTTTTTGTTTGTAGATTTCAGAAAATATTCCATTATTTAATTTATTTTTTAAAAGATGAAGAGTAAACTTAAATGATTTGTATAATCGATATAATCGATAATGATGAAAAGATTTTACATTAATTGGATCCAGTTTTTCTTCAATAAGATAACATATTATATTAAACTTGTATTTAATTGATTTAAGCATATTCTTATTTCGGCAAGGAATAATAATTTTCAATCATTGTATTTCAAATAGTCTCTTACGAAGTAAATATATTTAGTGGAAAATATAAAAATATTCATTTACAACTTTAATACTTGTTCAAATATCATATATTAAGATTTATAAGTAAAAAAGTAGTTTGATAATTTTGAAATGCAAATCACCTAATTGTGCAATTTTTAATGCAAAGTATTTTGTAGTATCGTTTAAAAAGTAACCGTATAAAATAGAATATTTCTAAAAAGAATATCGAAAAAAAGTCAAGAATGTATGAGATTTTTTCAGACTTTGCAAAATTCAAGTCATTACTCTGACATACTAAATGGATATTTTTTTAGGGAAAGACCACTTGAGGAAAGATCCAATCTATTAGAAAACAAAGGATATTTGCAAAGAATTAAAATACAGTAATAACTAAAGCTAGAAATAGGAACAGTGAACGAAGAACTGAAAGAAAAAATCAAATATTAAATTGCATTGATTAAAAATGATAATAATTTGAATAAAATGAAAAAGAATATGATCAGATGATGATGATTCACTCACCAGTCTTTTCAACAATAGGAAAGATATTCATATTCCCAATGCAAATACATCAAATTTTCCTATCCTTTAGTTTCCTGAAGATCTGATATTATATGACTCGAATATAATATTGATAGTTGGGACATTCAACAAAACACAATGTATTTTTATATAATATATTATAAATTATATATATTTCAACATAGAAAGAAAATCATAAATATCATTAAAATATTCATTTATCATAATTTAAGTTTATTTTTTGTCAATCAAATTATTTTACGTTTTTTCTAAAAATATACTTGATTCACGAGTATAATTCGTTTGGCAACGTGGTTGTAATCCAAACCACTCGTATATCAAAGCAAGTTGAATATAGTGATTACGTGATGTTCGGCACACAAAGAGTATAGTTAATACTTGTAAAGTAGAAATCGATAGTTTATCAATTTAAAATTGATTAGAAAATATTGCTCATCTTGCAAAAAAGTTGTAAGTTATTCACATATTATTCAATTATTGAAACTTGATATTTAAATGTGTATTGTAAATGGATTTAGTTCAATGGTTTTGTTCGATGATTTTATAAAGTATAACAGATATAGCTTAAATATATACGGTTTCCTAATTAGTGCACACAATTTTCATATCTGCTAGTGAGGCACGTTAAAAGAAATATTAATGTATTTCTTGAATATTGTTCCGCTAGTGCACGTTCTGCTGATAGGGCTATCACACTTTCGGAATACGGTTTTAACCTTTATAAATATATATATTTTTATTAAAAAAAAAACCCTTGCGCGATAAGAAAATACTATTCAAACAGTACGGTTCTCTTATCGTCCCACTCCGTTCCGTGGGACATATTTATTATGTATTCAGTTGATAAGAAATATAGGGCTTAAATATGTTATTTACTTAAGTAAAACTTGATAAGATTTTTGTACAGTTCGAGATTTGAAGAGGCACGTCAACTTCTTTGCCGGTTATTTTTTTCACGCTTTACTAGAAAAAGAAAATCCGTGCATTCTTAATTTCAAGGATGTGCAGTCCGAGCACGTCGTCCAATGGAATTTCCTACATCAAATATTTTTGTCTAATCTTAATTAACTTCATGACTTAGTCACGGGAATACTCAAGAATGTACAAAAAAAATCATTATCAACGGGGATTTACATTTCATCTTAAATTCGCAAACATCCTATTTTTAAATTTATTTTTTTTACGGATAACGTTTTTATTTCACTTTCAATTTCGGATCAGTGCGATCTAATAAATATGCCTCGAATAATTGAACGCTCATTATAAATGTGTTTGCGTAACATCGTCCAGTGTTTGCGTTCGAGTTATGAACCGAAAAGCAATTTTGCTCTAACGAATGAACGCACAGATTATCATTGTTGATGATTGGTGAAGAAATCGTCAATTATATAATATCCGGAAAGAGATCTGTTCACCAGCTGTTTGTTCCATCTGCAAATTCTTAATTTCAAACATAAGATTATGGAATATTGATTATGTAAAATTTTAAATAAATTATAGAATCACATTTAAATTTATTTTGCATAATTTTTTTTTCCATCAAGAATAACAAATTATCATTTTTTAATAATAATAAAGTGTGATGTATGCTTTTCTTTTTGAATATAAAATTATATTTTTTATTTAAAAATATATATTAACAATATCTGTATTTTAAATATAATTATTTTAAAGAATTACATAATCAAAAACTTATGTTTGAAGACACTTTGTTATATCATCTTTATACTTCGTTTAATGTTATCTTTAATAACGAATCTTCGATATAAAGAAGTCCGCAGTTTGACAACGAAATATAGGCAGAAGACGTAATAGAAGAACTTAACATTTTGAAAATAACAATGAAGTTTTTGAAGAAAATATTAAAAATGCCTGTTCCCACATTGAGCATTTACATTTATATATTACTTTTGTATTAATTTATTTTTCCAAACAAGAATAATAAATTATCAAATTTATTTTTTTTATAATAAACTGTGAAGTTTGCGTTTCATTTTGAGTATAAAATTATATTTTTATGTATTTTAAATATCATTATTTTAAAGAATTATATAATCCAAAAATTAAAATTTATGTCTGAAGACACAACTTCAATATAATGAAGTCTGCAAACTGACAATGGAAATATGAAGACGAAAGAAATATTACAAATGTATTGACTGCAGAAGATGATGTTTTTTTTTCAGTAGAAAACCTTTTTAGCAACAAAGTCAGAAAAATGAAGACGAAATTACAGAAGTTTTTATCTAAACTATATAACAATTAAAGATTTAAAAAAGTGCTTCAATTTCATTGAAAATGTTTTATTTTTTTCTATTGACAATAATCCTGACTTATATTGTTAAGAAGTGTTATCACAGCTCAAACAATCAACAATCAATATGAGTCTACAATATTTTTAAATATGATTTCACTTAGTCTGTAAGTTGCTTGTTTATATTTTTAGTTCGTATAATGTGTTATTCATTTTCTTTACGAACAAACGTATCTGCATTCTATTATGTTTAACTCTGAAAACTGAAAGACCACTTGAGGATAGAACCAATCTATTAGAGAACAAAGGATATTAGCAGATAATCAAAATAAAGTAATAAATAAAGTTAGAAAACATTATTACATAAATCTTGATCCAATTTAGACCTTTCCAAATATTTTTTAATCCTAGAATTATTTTTACTATATAGAATAATTAAAAATATAAAAAATCTTAAATTTAGTAAATAAAAACACAAAAAACAGTTAAAAAATATATTATTATATAACTCGAAAACCACATACATGTATTAATTTTATTGCTATTCTTAACACTGAATAATGTTTTAAATGAATTACAATCTACAAATTACCTAAATTAAGTGAAGTAAATAAAAAAATTAAATTATTTAAAAATAAAACTTCTCGTTAAGTCGACGCTTTGAAGTGGAAGTTTAGAACTAATGTATTGTAGTGGTTTGACTTATGACTAGAAGCCAGATGCAAAGGATTTTAATAATTGGAATATGTATTTATTTTTATTTACTTTTTGTTATTTTAGTAATTGCATTTCTTAATAATTTTATAAATGTGACATAATAATTTTACTGTAATATATAAAATGTATGTGATAGAAATATATGAGTAGAATGCAATGAATGTTCCATACGAGCAGAGTATAGTCAATATACTGCACGAAACAAGAAGATTGGTTTTCCGATGACCAGGCCATATATAAACTGTTGAAAAACCAGTCCCTCTAAAACTCTCATGATGTTTGCAAGTCGATGGATGTACACCAGACGTCCGTGACTTTCAGAACACCTCAAATATTTAGCGACTCACACAAAACACAAGCAATTAACACCAGTCGACCGAAGGCTTCAACAAATTCAAGTGGACAAGTTTCTAAGACAGTAGACCAACGTATGCTAATGGGAAACGCACACGTAACCGATGATCTGGATTTATTCCATTCTAACAAAAAGAAAAGAAAAACTATAGAATTTACATTTAAATTATTTCATAAAAACAATTATTGTCACAATTCTTTTTAAATACCAATTAATGTATCATTTGATTGATTAAATGGAATTAAGTTTCGTGAACCGTGATGAATTAATACCGATTCTTGAATCGTTTAACACGATAAAAATGTACATGTTTAAATATACTCTCGGTATGCAAATTATCAATTGATATTGTATCTATAACGTTACAATCAGCAGAAAACAGGACGTGCAGTGTTTTGAAACGTAATTCATTATATTGGACAACATTTTATTTTGATTTCAATTAATTTAATTTCCAGCCGAGTAATTTATTTACATATCCAGCTGGATTAATGAATAATGAAACACATCGGATGGGATTAATGGATGGATGTTAACGTGCTGTTATGTTTCTTTTTTATTATTACTTTTTTTTCCCTATCTATAAACTACACAAAATATTTGTTTTGTTCGTTTCTCATAAACGAATCTTGATAATGTCATGTACATAACATAAGTAATCCTCGATTCTATTTATATTTTAAACGCAATTAATTTTAATTCGCAATTTGTCTTTTATGTTTAATTTATCTATTAATTTTATAATTACACTTAAAAAAAAATAAAGTAAACTTATTTAGTAAATATATAATCAATTACATAAACTATTAATCAAAATCATTAAATGCAGTAGATATTTTCTACAAGTTTTGGTATGACCTTGGTTTTTACCACAGTAGCTAGAAATTTTAGGCTCAGCTTATTTCTAGGCACTTAATATGACAGATTTGTTACTGAAACACATTTTAAGTATTAAACAATGCTCAGTAAACAGTATGAAATATAATTTAAGCACAATTTGTTATATTTTTTTAAATAAAAAATGACGAAATATGAATTTTCTCAAAAACAATGACTTTCATTAAAAGTGCTTTTGTGTAACAATCTTATTTTAGTTTTAATAAATATTTATTTTATATTGAACTTAATGTTCATTTTTATGTATTATGTATTAATATAAATAATTACGAAATGATATAATCTTTCTAATAATAAATTCCTTAAAGCAGAAATTATTTGTAATTAAATTAATTTTTAATAATTCATTTCTTCATTATATAAATTTTTGTTAAAGAATATTAGCTATGCTAGTTTCGATTCCTTTATATATTTAGTTATATAGATGATGTGATAGGCCTAACTATAACAATAAAAAGTGGCATTATCGGTCGGTCCACGTCAACCCGTCAAACCTCAATCAAACCCCAACCAAATTAGATGTTTATTCACCATCCTCAAAACTACCCGCACCTGATGTAAACCTTAAGACCAACCCTATTTGGAGTCAAGTTTCACTGGTCCACCATATTATAATATACAAACAATCCCCGAAGGGAAAAAAGGTACAAAAAAAACCTATAATGAAAGGGTGTATATATCCACATCTCCGGTTTTCGTATATGAAAAAAATATATAATTGTTCAGTCCTCTCACTTTCTCCGACAAGTGTCTGTCTGAATGATCTTGATTACGTTCCACGTGGACCGTCCAATATGCAATTACGCGTTGCGCAATCGTGTTGGGAAATTTCGATTATTTTCCCCATTTTTTTGTGTGGCAGTGAAAGGCGAGGATATGGAATCATAAACTGAGATAAAAATATAAATTTACGCGGAAAATAATTATGCAAATTGTGAATATGTTTCGTAGCTTCGCAGAAGACAGATAAACTCGCTGTAACCGCAAGCTGAACGTTATCACAGTCCGAGCAAAACCCCAACGACTTGTATATGCTTCTAGATAATAATACATACTGACGCTGTGACGTAAACATGATTGCAACAGTTACAATAATTAGAGGAAAAAAATGTTTTTTATTTCAATTCTGTGAAGATTTGCTATTTCGGAATATTCCGTAATTTAAATTAAGATTTTTTAATATTTCTATGAATAAATATTTCAATTTTGAAATTTTATTACACGTACTTTTTTTTATATATTATCATTATATATCCGTTATATAAGCTGAGCGAATTCGTAAATTTTGCATTAAATTGCTCTATTCATGTATTTAATAGACACTTTACTCGGCGACACTCAATTTTCATACCATGCATGATTTTATTTATTGGATAAATTGAAAACTTGATGTGCAGTAAAATATAATATGTATTCTATGATATAAATTATTTTTTATAACAACAAAAAAAATCATTTGTTTGTAGATTTAAAATCCATATTATTTTTTAATAAGTTTATTGAATTTATACGCTTTAACAAAAGTTTTTTGATATTTTATGAGTATTAATTATTTATTTATAAATCTTTCTCAAAAAATGTATTTTTTTAATTTTGCAGAATATGCAAAAATATTGCACTCTTAATTAAAGTTATGTAACAGTAGTAATATCAAATAGTTTAAGCGTTATAAAAAGAACTTATTTTGTAGCAAAATACATATAATTGAAAAATGTTGTTAAATATAAATTTTTATAAGCGTTCAATATCAAAATTGAAAATTTTAAGAGAAAAAGATGCGAATATAAATGTTGGTGTTTTTTAATCTAAATAATTAATAATTAAAATGAATAAAGTCATTTATAAATTTGTTTTCAAAAATATGTTTATGAATGAGCTGTTTATATGAGATTTGTTAATAAAATTATAAAGTTTTTATAATAGACAGGATATATATTTTTCGAATAAAAGTAGTTTTGCATACTAAATAAAAATGATACGTGTTTTGTATAAATAAATTTGCAATAAGTATAAAAAACTTGAGTTATTTAATATGAATTTCGCAATGAAGAAAAGTGCAGATACTAGTGTTTGGTAATATTAGACATTTAAATGGTAAATTAAATCTATTATTAATGAGCTTTCGCTGAGCACGTTTCCGGTAGATGATGACTAATTGAAAGAGATTGATCGAAGCATTCGGAAAAGATCGGGGAGAGAATACGTGCTTCCTCTATGTGCGTGTAAATTTTCAATTGAATCGCATTTGATTCCAGCAAATCATCGGTACGACTCGAGGATTTTCATTCTTTTATTATTATTATTTTTTGTACAAGAAACAAAGCGAAACCTACGTATGCTGGAACTGTTGGTATTATTATGTACAGGCAGGACTTAAAGATGTGATTTTTAGATTGCATTGAAATTTGTCGTGTGTATAGAGAAGTACAAGAGATTTTATTGCTCCATGCATACGACGTATCACGTGCAAATATAAATAGGTTCGCAGTGGTCCCAAGGCACGGTTCAAGTGCAGAATGTGTATGTTCAAAACAACAACAACAACTTGTTAAATGGAATAATGCAGTTCGTTACGAATCGTTGACTTGCTTAGGTTCTTTAAAATATTATTTCCCATTGCCTCTCTTTCTACATTATGATTTAATACTTGTGGAGAGAAGGCAAGAATTAGGGCAGTACTGCTACACCAAAATGTATTAATCTTCCTGCTAATTTGAATAAACTAATAAGTAACATTTCCTTAGGGCAACCGGTTTCGTGAACAACAAAACATTAACATTTTTATGGTGGCGCGTCGTTGCATAATCGCGGATTCGCGCAAGAATCTGAGCGTATAATTTATGCGCATTTTAGAAAATGTTCCACTTCTCGAGGCAGAACCGAAACTCAAAGTGGTTTCAAATTTGGTGGAAAAATACGATCATTGCGCAGTTGTTCATTGGACAATTGTCACAACAAGAGCAATCAAACTTGTTATCCCGTACATCACATCAACTTACGGAATAGCCAAAATGCCAAATGTGGTAATTAAAGCGTTGCGTAATAACCCGAGGAGCGCGAGAGGACGTACTCTGTAAATTACTAATATCGTTAGGCAATTTACACGTTGGACAGAACTTTTAGTGTACATAATTAACAGCTCCGTCATTGGGCAACGACTTTTCAAATAAATTTGATCCTCGCGAGTTTCTCCAAAATAAAAAATATGTTTACGCTTTTTAATCAGTTTAGGAAAATACAGTAGGATAGTTTCCTTTGTCGAAACTATCATATATAGATATTTATTTGTGGTTTTCCTTGAATTAAAAATCCTACTATACCAGCAATTACTCGCCACATAGGATGTTATGTACTGATTTATAAAGTAATGACATGTAACTTCATATTTATATTGTATGTGATTCATGATTTTACTGCAATTTTTCGTTGTTGTTGCAGTATTATTTTCATAAATGTATCACATTTTTACTACGATAGTAATATCGCGTAAGTGGGTCTGCGTATTGTCAAAAAACTATCAGAAAATGCAACAATTCCTAACTTCCGTCCGCACAAGCTGATACCGAACTTATCGCATGGAAACATAATATATATTCATATAACTCGCACAAACAACGCGAGTCGCAATTTCAACATATCACAATTTCCTTCATTACTAAAAAAAGAATTACAATCAACAACGAATATAATTTACTAAATACTAAACTAAAATTTATATAAAATACATTCACAAAGGGCTACTGACCTTTAAAAAAAACTGGTTTTATGGATAATTTGTTATAAACATATTTAAAATATCTTCATGTTTATCAAACAAGTATTACGTTTATTTTGTTGTATAAATATTAATAACCGGTTTTTAATATTGTTATTTATTAGCTCTTAATCGAAGAAAATATTCATAACTTAATGTCCATGAAATTAAATGTGACCACAAGCGTCTGGTGAAGGAACGTTCATTTAATATAATTCATGATTGAACTGAGGTTAAACACACACTTAACTCTTCCATGGTTTTCAAATTACTATACCAAACAATTTTGAAATTATACTTATAATTTTTTATTGGAATATTAATACAATAACATTAATTCATATTAAATTATATTTTCAATTAAACATAAATATGTAAAGTTATTGTTAGTTAAATTAAAGTTTTGTAACGATTCTAAAATAAATTGATGAATCAGTATGTTTTCGAATTAGTAACACAAATAGCGTTTGGCTATTTATGAATTTTACTTATCTGTGCCGACCCGAAGAAAAATAATAGTAAACAGGATCTAATCCAAACTCTTTATTATAAATTATTCCTTCGGTATTCTTATTTTCAACAAAAAAATAAAAATTTATACGTATGAATTTTTATGTTTCGTAATAATTATATTTACTTTTCAATATGAACAATAGTTACGATCGCGGTTGACATTAAATGGATAAACTTTCCCGGTGGATGTTTACCATTATTATATTTATGAATATAAATAATTTAATAAATCTAATGGTAAGTTTATTTATTTTGTTGCTGTTATCAAGCAGATTAATAGCCAGAACATAATTATGTAATTCCAGTCTAACTTCGTAAATGCCATTAAATATTTGTCTTATATCCTCAACGAAATGAATATGTATTTATGATATTTTTTGATTGAATCCTTTGGATAATTTGTATGTCCGATTTGCTGGCTGCACTCCATATGTATATATTAGTAATTTATCCTCCACTAATAATTACGACCTTTGTCCTAATAACTAATTGTTTTCTAATCCAAAGATTAGGGAATAATTGGATAGATACAAATATCTTAGCCCGAATCAAAACCTTCCAACCTTCAATTGAAATGCATATAGAAACATTTGACTGTCGTTGACTTGGGCAGATTAAGTCTTACTATTGATCAGGTCTCTTTCTTTACAGTATGAATGTGATATGCATAGATGTCAATTAATTAACTGATATTCTCCATTTTTTGAGACATTGCTGTAATTTATGAAATTATTCCTGCAGATTTTCAGATACTACATCAAGATTATCATGCAATGCCTAAATTGCTGTATTTTCAGCGAATGTTGCAATCGTCCAAAAAGTCCTTTCCTGTAGTACGTATAAAAAAATGCGAAAAATCGATATTAAAATAATAATCAGATTATTTTATAATTTTACATCAAAAATATGCTCCATGCAGCACGATAAAAAACGTAGAAAACTTTTGATTTTCAAGAGAATAGAAAAAATACATTTACAAACTGTAGAAAATAAATTTATTGATATTTTGGTTGGTTACTTCAAAATTTTTTGATTATTTACAGAGTTGCTAAGATACCACTATTAAAATTCCGACAAAAGTCAATTATCAACAAACCTGTCAATTATTGTGTGTAAATTAGTTAGACTTTCTTACTTAGTAGAAGAGATATAGAATTGGACTCAAGAGATTACCGAAATACAATTAACTAATCTGTGAGTTTATTTATTATTCTTCTAGTTTTATTAACAAAATCATTCTGCAGATATCATTTTTTTTAAGTATATAAAATCAATGTAGTATGTCTAAATATTATGGAAATAAAAGCAAAATTCATCAAAACAGCACTTAGCAAAACATGTTTATATTATTTAACACCATCTGACATCATAACGATTCATTGACCAATATGCATACATTTTATAATTTTGCAATTAGTTGCAATATATTGAAATTTTAAACAGAAATTCAATAAAAAAATAAAGATATTATTTTATTTTTATAAATAATAATATAATAAAATAAAACAGTTACTGTAAAATATTATTAACTAATATTTTTGTAAAACTGAAATAATAATTATTATCAGTTTTACTATTGAGAGTACTTGAAATGGTCTGGTCGTATGTAATGAATAGTAAAATGATGACATTGTATTATTTATATTTTTAAATTTAATATGAAGTTAAACTATATGGAATATTATTGCTGATAAATATTATCGATGCAATGATTTCAATAAATACAAAATAAAATAATGGTTTTTACTAATAATATTCAATTAATTATTATCAAGGTACTTGTTAGTATTATTTTAATTTTAATTTTTGTGGCCGATATGATGATTATTGCATTGCGGGTTTTGATATACAGAGAATTAGAAATGAACACGTCCGATGTAAAATTATGACATTGTATGATTTATTTGTTGTTATTTTTTTTTCTAAAGTACTCATTATCCCGATGACACGTATTTCCGGATTCAGGATATAATGGTACATGCAAGGAAATTTACCAAGGACGAACACGAATCGAACCAGACCAGAGACGCAAATGAACGTACCGACATTATTACAATGGCCATATATGTATCGATCGCATGAAATTGCCCTTATAAATTCCCTGTTCGTCCTTGCACTTGTAAACAATCATCATGCGGGACGTATCACAAATGCATTACATTAACCAGTTGCCCATTACGAACATATTTATTAGTGCTGCCCATTTAAATACGTTTAATTGTCACAACAGAAAAATAGAAATAGTCGTACAAAATAGAAACTGATTATATTTATAATTATTATTAAATCACAACAAATATTTGTTTAGTAATACTATAGTATACTACAGTCGTGGCTCCTGAGCCACATGCGGCTCTTTAGGACTTAAATGTTGCCCTAAAATGAAAATATAAATTAAAATATGTAAAATTTTCATCAATTTTAAAATTCCTGTATCTTTTATTATTTTATTCTTAAAGTGTTAAATATAATTGCATTTTCAAAACTATAATTATTTATTTATTTTATCTTATCTCGATTAACGTTCCATGAAATTAAGTTATTAAGCAAAATGTTTTCCGGCCTTAATCAGAATGGTGATACGTTCCTTTGTAAAGAAAATAAAAAGCTTTTGCATAAAAAGTTACATTACACAAAAAAATGGAAATTTTTAAAATATGAGTTTAAAGTTGTTTGTTTCTGTGTTCTTCAAGTATTACGTTATAATTTTGCAATTCATGCTTTATTATTATTCCAAGATCTATCAAAGTTTTTCATTCAATCGTGGAATTTATTAAATCATAGCTTAGTTATCACAGGAAACTTTTAAGACATAAAGAAAATACAAATTTAATATCGAAAAATATTTATAAAACCGTATTTAAAAGTAGATGAAAATAACTAGTATTTTAATAGCATATTATATTTTATGCATAAATAAATAAAAACTGGATACTTTCAAACTTAGAAAAGTTAAGCAACAAATCGTGTTTTGACGGTTAAGTTATTCATTTATCCAAGTCGTGATATAGTAATCTGGTATAACGGAAGTTTTTTTTAAAAGAAGTCTTATCATTCAAATAATAATATTTAGTTACTTCAACTTCCAGTGGAATTTCTTTTATATTTATATTAAAAAAAAATTGTAATTTATTTCTTTTTAACTTTGTTTCAAAAATATTTGTATTTAAGTTATTTAGAATTGAAACCTTTCTAAAAATAACTCTTATTTAACATATAATAATTGTATATATGTTAAAAAACATAATAATTTTTTATCATAAATTTAAAAAAAAACTTAGAAATTATCATTATCATAATTTCACAAGAATTTGTTTCAAATAAAGATAATATTTATGGTCAAGGAAAAACCTCTAGAAAAGAAGTCTTCGGTTTAAAATAAATAATGAAAAATCTTCTTGCGGTCTTGGATCTCGAGTTGCGGGGCTGTAAAACCAGTTTCGTTTTATACACATACATGCGACAATCCCCAATATTTCAGTTTCCAACTGGATATCATATATTCATTTTTAAATCAGTTAAACGTACAAAAGAAGATTAATTGCATAATGCGAAGATAATATATATTTATTTTTTCATGTATCAGAGTATGCAACATTTATAAAGTAACAGTTATGCAATAAACAAGAAACGTGATTGCAATCTGGTTTTATTAAATAATATGTTTTTTTATATCTTTTATAATTCTAATTTATATTTATATCTAATATAATCTCATTAAAATAAAAAATATATTTAGACTCATGTAATAATTAATCTCACTTTTTCAGTCTTGTAACTATATTTATGTATTTATATAATTTTTAAAATATAAATTGTTTCAAATCTAAATACTCTAAAAATAATTGATTTGAAGATGATGAATTTTCTATATAATATTTCATATTGAAAAAGTTTATAAAAATTAAAATAAATATTTATTATAATAATTTGCTTTGGTCAATAAACTAATGACTTTTAATGTAATATTATAAGTATTATTATAAAAACTAATGTACTAATTTTATGAAATCTTATTGAATAACTGATATTGTAAAAGATTAAATAAAATAGTGGATATTGTGAATATAAAAGATATTTGATCCAAGTCATTTCATTAAGTAAGAAAATTGAAATTCATACATAAACGTATAAATGCCAAGGTTATATGTATATCTACAATAGTGTATAATGGACGCTGTGTGTATGTTGAAAACGATTTCCAAATGGCTGAGAAATAAAATCCACAATCGATGAAACATAAAATATGTCCGATGTTGCAACGACGATGATTGCTAAATAAATAGATTTATACATTATCGCCGAAAAACTGCTTCAAGAAACTGGCCTCTTGCTAAATAGGTTCTTGACGAGTATCGTCTACTTACATCCATTTTTTTGACCTCTTAAGTGTATATATTATATATATAATGAAACAACCAATTATTTTATAGAATATTCATTATATAGTTATTCTATAAAATAACGTTTGAGTTCTGTGTAAAGTGTGCAGTAAAATATTGTATAAGTGTGTAATTTAAATAGTTTTGCTTCTAAATGTAAACTCGTTATTCGTGCTGCAAAATATGTTTACAAAATTCATGAATGAAATAAAAAAAAAGTTAAAATCTATGGTAGTAGTTACTAATAAATAAGAATGCGTTTTTGTTAAGAATAAACTTAATATTTATTTATGTTTAACATCAGAATATTTTATACAACAAGTAATATATAAAATAAAAATAAAACATTAAATAAATTTTAATTAAGAACTAAAAGTAGTTAATATTTAGGAGTTTTATAGAAAAAACTATTTTAACGACATTATGCTGAATAAATTTCAAACAAATTTATATTTATTTTTGTTTAATATTAATATATTTATTATAACAAGTAATATATAAAATAAAAACGAAAAATATTCAATGAATTTAAATTAAGAACTAAACGTAGTTCATGAAATATCTATGAGTTGCATAGAATTAAAAGCATTTCATGAAATATCTGTGAGTTTCATAGAATTTTATATTAATTTATGTTTAATATCAATATATTTATTATGACAAGTAATATATGAAATAAAATGGAAAAATATTAAATAAATATAAATTAAGAACTAAAAGTAGTTCATGAAATATCTGGGAGTTTCGTAGAAAAACTATTTTAACAATTTCAAGTAACTTTATATTTATTTATGTTTAATATCAGTATATTTATTATAACAAGTAATATATTAAATAAAAAGGATAAATATTAAATAAATATAAATTATGAACCAAAACTAGTTCATAAAATATCTGGGAGTTTCGTAGAAAAACTATTTTAACGACATATACTGATTCAATTTCAAGTAATTTTATATTTATTTATGTTTAATATCAGTATATTTATCATAATAAGTAATATATAAAATAAAAGGGAAAAATATTAATTAAATGTAAATTATGAACTAAAAGTAGTTCATGAAATATCTGAGAGTTTTGTAGAAAAACTATTTTAACGATATATACTGATTCAATTTCAAGTAACTTTATATTTATTTATGTTTAATATCAGTATAACAAGTAATATATTAAATAAAAAGGATAAATATAAATTGAGAACAAAAATTAGTTCATGAAATGTCTGGGAGTGTCATAGAAAAACTATTTTAACGACAGAAATTGATTAAATTTCAAGCAACTTTATATTTATTTATTCTTAATATCAGTATATTTATCAGTATATTTTTTATATAAGAAGTAATATATAAAATAAAAAGGAAAAATATTAAATAAATTTAAATTAAGAACTAAAAGTAGTTCATGAAATATCTAGGAGGTTCATAGAAAAAGTATTTTATTTCAAGCAAATTTATAGTTATTTATGTTTTATATACTGATATTTATTATAACAAGTAATATATAATATAAAAAGGAAAAATATTAAATAAATTTAATATAAGAACTAAAAGTAGTTCATGAAATATCTAAGAATTTCGTAGAAAAACTATTTTAACGGTAATTTTATAAGCAATTTTATATTAATTTTTGTTTAATACAAGTATATTTATTATAAAAAGTTATATATAAAATAAAAAGTAAACATATCAAATAATTTAAATTATAAACTGAAAGTAGTTTCATAGAAAAATTGTTTTAAAGATATAAGACATAAGTTTCAAGCAACTTTATAGTTATTTATGTTTAATATAAAAATATTTATTATAATACGTAATATATAGAATAAAAGGAAACATATTAAATAAATTTAAATTAAGAACTAAAAGTAGTTCATAAAATATCTAAGAGTTTAATAGAAAAACTATTTTAACGGTATAAAACTGAATACATTTCAAGCATAGTATGAGTATTTTCGTTTTCGTTGCGTTGAGATTTAAGAGGCTTTTGTCGTCCGAGAGATAATTTAAGTAGATTAATAATACAGCTGTTACCAATTGTTTCACATTAAATGTCGCCATTGTAGGGGTCAAATGTGACCCGCCTATCTACGATGAGAGAAGAGACCTCAGCAATGTCGAGCTCGGTACATCCTACAGAGAAATTGCATGTATATATCGTTCGATCTAATTGCTCATATTGGTTAGATTGCATACGAGGAAATCGAACACGATTTTCGAATTGGTGCCAATTGTCTGCTTCGTCTTATTGTTATTATTATTATTATTAATCCTTCGTCGATTATTTATTTTGAATTAAGAGAAATATGTGACTTTTTTTCCGCTCTCCCGTGGTGTCCGCAATAGAAAGTTCTATTCCGGGTTTCACCTCTCAAATAGGATCTGTCGTTTAGCGCAAATTATTTACATAAAAGATTACAATAACATCTGTGACTGCTTTGATTATATAAAAAAATGTTTTTATGCAAATAATTTTTGCATTTTACATATTTAAATATTATTGTATAAAGGGTAGAATTTATTCGTGCCTGTATATCCATTATTTTAATAGTTTTATACTTTTAATGAAAAGCTAAAAGTCATTAGGAATTTAAAAGCGAGATTTTGAGAAAATACTTTCAATATCATTAAGAGTGAATCGTACAAAAGAAATGCGTGACTTTGTTGGTTCTGCTTTCAATGACAGTAATTTAGTTTATAATGCTTTCATCCATCGGTCTGACGCTCCGATGATTCAGTTGCTTTAAAATTTATATTATAAATGATTATATTTTATAATGTTTCAATTTATCTAAAATATTCATAATTTATCAAATAAATTAAGTTTTTTTAATCAAGTTTTCTATTGCTATTAAAATTTAAAGGTTTTAAAAAATCTTCCTTTTTATGAGATGAAAAGATAAGAAGATACAAGTTATGAACTTATATAACCCAGGGATAATGCACTATTGTCTTAGGATAAAAGTAGAAGTCATTAGTTAAAAGATATAATTAAAAAATAATTTATTATTGAAGTTACAAAAAAAAATTAGTTGAATATTGAAAAAAGATTTGGGAAAGTGAAGTAGGTATAAGTTTGAAACAATTGAAAGGTGCCTTCTTTGACTGCAGGTCACTGTATTTTTTTTTGTATTTTTATTTTTTGAATAATGGTAGCAGCCCCAAGGCATTTACTATTAATGTTACTAGACAAATTATCTCAACAGAATTATTCTACCTGGCCTTAATAATTTGTCATTTCTATTGACTATGAATACAAAAGTCAAAAATACCGTTTTTAGGCTATTTTTATAAAGATAACGTTTTATCGTACAGATTTAAATATATATAAAAGGATTTGCTATTAAAGAAAATATTCATTTGGAAAAACAAAGTGAAGAAAATTTTAGATCTGTTTTCTATTATTTCTATATAATTATTTTATTTATTTATTGATATTAAATTATTTACCATTTATTTTAGAACGAAAGTTGTTTGAATTCAAAAATAAAGATCAAAATTAGTCAATTCCACAATCTATACATTTTTGTGGTTATAAGCATCAAATCTTTATGATTATTCTACCTGCCCTTACAAATTTGTTAATTTTATTGACTATGCTATTTTTATTATTTACATAATAGTTTTCATGAAATTATTTTTTATACAGTTTTTAATAAATTTAAAAATATTCTATGTTTAGGCTTATTCAAAAATAATTTTATAAGCAAAATTTTTATTCTATATTTAGATAAAGATCAGGTTTTATCGTTCAAATTTAAGTATATACAAAAGGAAAAACAAAGTTAGATCATATTTCTATATAATTATCTCATTTATTTAAATATTTATTTAAATTTTAGAACGAAATCTATTCGAGTTCAAAAATAAAGATCAAAATTAGTCAATTCCACAATCTATACATTTTTGTTGTTAAAAGTCTTTTAAAATATGTAGTCTTAGTATCGAAGTTTTTATTTTTTGTCATTTTACTTTGTATTTTAATAACAAATGAATAATGTATGTATCAAGATATCAGCTTAACATAAAATTATATATAATAACTAGTAAATATTGTAATTTAAAAAAAATATAGTAAATTATCTAATGTATATTTTTTTTTGTATGAACTCAAACTTTGGATGTTGCTAAAATATTGAATCAGCTACGATTTTGACATCAATCTCCACAAATATCACGTTAATATCAAATAAATACCAACCAAAATAGTCACCAAACATAATCTTATACTTTACCCATTTATAATGAATATTCTATAAGATAATTGGTTGTTTCATAGCATAACGTATTATATTCACTTAAGATGTAAAATATATATGCAAGAGGCCAGTTTCTTAAAGTAATTTTTCGATAATCAGACATTGTTTATATTTCATATTTTAAAATTAACTAATATCTTTTTAGCACTCTAAAAACATGTAAAATGCAATTAAAATATCATAATTTGCGAATATTAATTATTTGCCGTTCATTCATTGTTGACACGTTAATAGTATTAAATTATAGAAAGTCTAAAAATACATCGAAATCCATTACTTGTTTTGTACATATTTTTTTCAAATTTGTATAGTCATCATTATAAATAAATGAATGTGATTCAAAATATGCAACGGAAGTGATTGGTATTTATTAATAGTTCCTCATAATTTTAATATAAAACTAAATAATAAAAATTGTTATTATTATTAAATCTTGTTTAAATGAATTAAATATTTTCGTTTGCTTAATGAGAAATGCGGAAATTCGTTCGCGAAATCAATGCCGGCATATTAAATCAAAACACCTTTCTACAGATTTTTACTTCGTTTTATTTCACAATGCAACGTTTATATCCTTCAAAGGTGATGCACTTTTTTTTAAATTTTATTACCTTTTTCCCTCCCGATTGTTTTCTCTGCAGCGTTGTTTTTACGTTTACTCACACATCTTTATCCGCTTGTAATTGCACGGGAGGGGAAAAATAAAGCAAAGTGAATTTATATATATATATATATATAAAAAAAGCGAAAGAAGAAGTAATTTTACTTATATATGGCGTTGTATTTATAACCGGTTGTGATTTCCCCTGGCGTATTTTATGAAAGTGAAACCGATGTTATAAAACTCTTCGAGTATATGTTGTTTGTGTGTGTGTGTGGATTATGTATGTCGCGTCTACCTGTTTCGAACTCACAATAGGGAACGGCTTGTAAGCATAATAAAACACTACAAAATATGCATTTTAATTTAACATGTAATCCGTGCGTCGATATATACGAAAATAAATTTGAAAAAAAATGGTGTTTGGCGTTAGCTGAGTTGGAATGATTTTCGTTCGGTCCTTGGGAAGGAATCGTGGATGTATTGTTGTTGCTTCGACTGGGAGCTAATTATAATGGCGAATCGTAATTTATGTTGTTTCTCTGAGAAATGCCCTGAAGTGATGTTGGGTGATTATTGAATATTTAATAGGTGTTACGAAACAGTCGGCTATCCTCGTTTTCATCTGAATGATTCCCATAAATGAGTGGCTACGAGGCACTCGCATCGCAGTCTCTTCTGGTGGGACGTCGCGAAATCCTAGTAACTTACATACGAATAGAACAGGTTTTTAATTATCTTTCTGGATACAATGGAAACAAAACTCTGGTAGCAAACTCGTTCAGTATTATACGGCGAGTTGCGCTCTGCGGCGCGTGTCAACCAACCTAGCTACTTTCAACATCCAATTCATAGAATCCACAATGCAGAAGCCGTCGTATCATATGGTTTTATTTGTACGCATCTTAAATAGTACGAGCCACAACGAAACGCACACACAAAAATAAAAAAAGCTCGAAAATCGAAAGAAAAAAAAAACAAATAATAACAGAAGGAACAACAAACAAAAAGTGAAAATTAATTATACATAATCAATTACAGCATAATGTGGTGCGACTAAATGGTACGTGATCAAAATGGCTTAGTGTGAACCGTTGGTTCTCTCCTTCTCGGTCTTCCGTTTCGTTTCGTTCTTTCTCTCCTTTTTCTTTTTTTTTGTTGTTGTACCGTGCAGACTAATAATAATTATGATGGAGTAGATCCACTAGGTCACGGTCGTACGCGATGTCGACTATGGTTTCACTCTTTTTCCATAGCCGGATCACTTTCACCGTCCAAGAGAAATGCGCTCGCATTTGATGGGCTGTTCCGAAAACGATTTAACAAACGATTGGAAGCCAACGAGCAGCCACCTCTCCTTTGGTGAAATTTGCCAACTCACACACAATCATAGAGATTGGTACGACATCACGATTTCACAAAGAAATTTCAAACAGGCCATGCGTGTTTCTTTCTTTCGGTTTAGGAAAAATGGAAGTCTCAAAATCTCTACATGGGCGTGTACCATAACTAACCATACCAAAAATAATAACTACATTTTACATATAGCGTACAGAACTACTGTAGAACTACCTTAGATAGTGAGCAAATTGGTCTGCATTTTTTTAAATAAATGTTGACTCAATAAACCAGTGAGATTTTATTATACCCTCAACTTACCCTCCAAAACTTTTAGATAATGATTTCCATGTTGTAAATCATCGATAAATTAGCTTCGATATACGAATTCTTTGGATTAACCCAAACATGAATTATGCTCGCAGTATAAATTATACAAAACTACTGTTGTACTTTGGTTTGTGAGCAGATTGGTCTGCATTTTTTTAAATAAATGTCAATAAACCAGTGAGGTTTTATTATACTAATCCTACTTATATGTTAACCACACCCTCCAAAAGTTTTAGATACTCATTTCCATGTTGTAAAGTGCCTTAAGATCATCTATAAATTAGCCTCGATATACGAATGCTTTGGATAACCCTAAGCATGAGTATAAATTATATAATCTACCACCTAGTTAATAAAATGCATGTAATTGGATATTTCCGTTAAAAATTGAATATAAATTATTTGTAGTTTGGATCTTAGATTTTTTTAATAATATGTTATTCAACTATTTTAATTTGTAAATTATAAATTAGTTATTGTCATAAAAATAAAGTATCTAAAAAACATTTATAACACTTTAAATGGCACAGACAGAAAAACGAGATCAATTTAAAAAATAACTATAATAATTCTATATTGCAGCAATTATACTTTTTTTTAATAATTGCATATAAAAATTTGTAAAGCAAAAACATATAAATCATTCCAATAGGCTAATTTTACTAATTAAAATTAAATGAAACCGAAATAATTAGTGAAAAAAAATTACAATATTATAAAATAATTTATTCTCGGATATAAACAATAGTTTTTATAAAACAACTCAAAAAGTAATGATTTTTATTAAAATTTATATTTATTAAACTAATAATTTTTAAAATAGAATATTTTTTCCGACATTTCCGAAATTTGAGGATATTTTTCTTAAAATTTTGAAAATCAATTTTCATTTAAATAATATATAGAAACTTTTTGTAATGAAAATAAAATAGTTCTACATGATCAAAATCGCCAAAGATCTAATTTTCACAGAAATATAATTGATAAACTAAACTTTAGTTAAATATGTAGAGTAATAAATAAATTGCATTAATTTCAAAAGAAAATATTGGTTCTTATAGAAACTTAAAGATTTACGTAACACATTTAGTTGTGACATGTATTTTTAAAATTATCAAGTGAGCAACAAATTATGAAAGTCTTAATATACATAGAAATAGCCATGTTCGAGAGAACAAATGACTGCGTCCTATTTTTTCACTTGTTTGTTCGTTGATAAATATGTATATTTTTTTACTAACTTAACAAATTTATTAAAGTTAACAATATTTTTTAGACGACACGATGAACCAACAATTCGTGTTATTAAATTTAAAATTATATTTATAAACTTTTAATTAAAGTAATTTTGTTTCCGATCATTAAATTCTGTTGTTAATTAATTCGATGAAAAGTTAAAATAATAATAAAAGTAAAATGCATGAACAATTATCTTGTATTAAATTATAATTCCGAAAACTACAATCGCTTTTTTTTCACTTCTTTGAAATATGCACACAATAGTACTACTAGAATTTCCCCGACGAGGCACGCTTTTTATTTCTGAGAATTAAATCAAATTATTTTACTATTAAAATTGTTTCGCAAACTGAAATAAGCGAATATTTAATTTTAGTATATAATTAATAGAAAGTTATTCAATTAGAGAATCACGCGTTTTTTTATAGATTTTAAACTGTTATTATCTATTTCATTTATTGACACTCAATAGTTAAGCAATAAAATACATCATAATCTTCATTAAGTAATGCTTTTAGCAGAAGTCTTATGTAATGTAAAGCTTTTCCAACTTATTACAATGATTTTAAACTACAAAAAATGTAGGTCAAAGAAGTAAATAATAAAAGTCTATAATTTAAATTAATTTACGAATGAAATATTTTGAAAAATTTTTAGATGGTAGATTAGAGATAAAATATGAAATCATGTTAAATTTTCAATAATATTGTAAAATTATTTTGTATCTGACAAGCTGTATCTCGATAAGACAATAGTTAATCCGCTGATGTTCTACATTGAATGATTGCAAGATTAAAAAAAATAGTAATACAAAACACAGAATTAAGGGAAATATAATTTAAATTAATTCTTGGACATCGAAGGAAAATCAGTGAGTGAGAAATATGAATGATTTATATATTTTATGTAAATGATTTTGCAGAAAAATGCTAAATAGTAGGAAATTACGCTTCGCTTTTTTTGTAAGATAATGTCATACCTTTTGAATTCAAGATATTATTAAAAGATATATGTAAATCTTCCACATAATTGCTGAAGACCCAATTAAAAATGCAAATTGGAAACAATCGAGTGAAGAGATGTATTTAATAACAGAGTTGCTGCGAAATGGGTTTTAATTAAGAGAAATAGGATGTTGTTTGCTCGTACGAACAGTTTAGAAACGCCAGAAAAACTTCAATCTCTGTTTGTTTCCTCTTACGCTCTGTACCGACTTTATCTAACAGCAGATTATATTTTTATCGTTCGTGTAGGTGAATGAACACAGCAGAAAACTACCGCGTAGAAAGTGGCAATTCTGATAAGGATAAAAAATGATTCTAGAACGAATTCCATAAATGAATTAACGTAATTTTTAAACACAAATAAAATGTACAATTTCAATTTTGAATAAACGCTCATAAAATTGTTAAAGGTTAATATTTAGATTTTATTCAAAGTTTAAGTTTCTTTATATTACTTGGAATAAATATTTTATGTAATTTAAAATACATTTTTGTAACGCACAAAATTTTACGTTACATCAAAAGTTTACTGAACTTAATTAATTAAATTGTCATAAAGATAATTGACGTTAAAGATTTTTTAAATTAAAATTTTAAGTTCTTTTGACTTAAATTAAGCATGATTGCTCATTATATCGAAGATTTTACGCTAAATGTAAGCACAGAGTTTAAAAACTTGATTCGATTTTCTAAAATGTCTTGGGAGGAGGCTGCATCAAGATAGAAGAGAAATAAAGGACAAGTAATTATCTGAACTGAATCGAGATTTCTGTTCACTTCTTATTTTTTTTTTGTAGTAATTTACACCTTCAACCCTTGTAATGGAAAAAGGTGGAGTCAGGTAGAAAAAGTCCGTTACGAGACTTCGAGATCTTCGGTTTTTCTTCAATCTCTCGACTTCCCCATGCGGACAACTCTCACATTATGTATATCTATATATATTTTATTTGATATTATACGAAACGGGTCGGTAATAATTATGCAAATGAAGTAATAGCTCGATGATTTTACTCTTGTTTCAATCCACCTCTTTTTTTTTTATCAAAAGTTAATTAAAAGTAAATGGCACCGCTTATTTTTTTTGTCCACTGTTAATACGAAATAACTCAATCCAAATTATATGTAAATCTGAAATATGAAGACTTTCGTAAACACTCGAGTTTCTTAATGCCGGCGCTCGGACGGCTCGCGATGATGAAAGAGCCACGAAAAAATTTCTTTTTACTTTCACTGGATGTTAATTTAATAAATCAAACGATTTACATAAATGATTTGCATCGGGACGGTGGAAGCACAACGGAAGATACGAACGGGAAAAGAAAAAGAAATAATATGGAGCGTCGCGATACGTTGTGGTTGCGCGTCTTTTGGATGAATTCCAGAACCTTGGAAACGTATCAACGTATTTATTTTTCGGTTACAGATAAGGTAATATGTACCTTTTACAACATCTAAGTCAATATGTGCCGAGGAGTCCGATGTTTGCCTTATAGATTCAATATTTAGAGAGGGTTTTCAGGGTTGATAAGTGAGACTGCAGGGCACGGCCTTTTAGCACGAGTTTCTATAGCTATTCCTGAAATATTGCGTAACAATAAAATCGTGCATTTCCGTTTGCGGCTTGAGCGTTAATTGCCAAATCTACGGATGCATTTATGTAACTGCATGATCCGAATTTGGTGCAAATAAAGCGGCTCAACGCTATCAGACGACGCGGTACTCGATAAATAAATAAAATAAATAATATTCATATCGCTATTGACGTTCCGCTGGTTTGTGGATATCCTTGAAGGAATACGGATGTAATACTTTTAAACTATCTGTTCGAGTGATATGACTTTATGGTATGACTTTATATCAAATACAGCAAGTGAAAAATATTTATGAATATAAAAAATCGATATATCAATCAGTGCGTTGCGTGTTCAGTTTATATATTTTTCATTTAATTACGAAAGATATTTATTCCATACTTTATTTGCGTTTTTATGAACAGTTCGTTTTTCTTTCCAATCACATTTATTATTTTAAATAAAATATTACCGCATTTTTTCGGACTATAAACAAATTTAAAAGATGATTTTTAGAAAAATATATTTTAATTTTACTCTCGGATTATAATCATGTTTTCATATTGTTTTTCATAATTAGTTTAAACCTCACGTTATATGAAAAACTTTTTTGTTTTACGCTCATGTTTTCTAATTTTAGAACAAAAAAATATTAAAGATTTATAAAAGTAATTCAATGAATCGTACAAAAGCGCACATAATTACTAGCTATCGACGATCATAGACAAAGAGTGTAGGTAAATCGGTGATTCCCCGGCTTGTCTTGAGATACCTTCAGTGGCGTGCCACATTTTTGGGACTATAAGACGTACCTTAAATTTAGAGACGATTTATTAAAAAAACATAATTTAATGTTACCTTCGGACCATAAGACGCACCCAAAATTTTAGACCATTTTTCTATGTACAATGTGCGTCTTATAATCCGAAAAATACGGTTTCTATTTTAAAATATTAAGAAAATAATATATAATATAATATGGTTGAATATTGTAAATATAATGTAATTCTTAACCAATATAGAATTAATATTAAATATTAGGGGTATCATAGAGAACTTATAATCGAAATTAACGATAAATGTAAACAAAAATAATAATCCCAAAAAAATGAAAATTATTTACAAAAAAATTAAAATATTTTTAAAATAAAAGGAGTAGATTTTAACATTAGTCTTTTGGCCCATTACGATTAATTATGTCATTACAATAGAATCAATATGTACAATAATAGAATAAAATTTAACCCAAAAAAAATAAACATTGAAAAGTAAGAACATAATTTGAAATTAGAATGGGATATTTGAAGTTGAAGATGAATATTTGCATTTTGAGAGATACAGAATTTGGAGATGGGATATTTGCATTTTTGGAAATAAATTGAAGGAAAAGGGAGAAGTATCTGCTGTGAAGAGGAACAATGTAGGTTTAAGTATAAACGAGATCATTGGGAGCATTTTAGAGAAGGTTGAAAAATGTATTTTTTAATTGTTAAATTTTATTTATATTTTTTAGTTTAATTTTATTTTAAAATTTTAGATATTAATTTACAGTTACAAAAATTTGTCAAAAGTTAATTAAATAATATTTATTCATATCTGAATAATAACATCGAATTAAGACACAAACCATGACCAAAGTGCTATTAACCAAAGTCCTTCCGTCCATATGTGATTATAATAAATGCTATCTTGAAATTTAAAGTTTAAATTCTATTTTTATATAATAAATTGTATGAATATTAACTTTTAAATGTGCAATCAGTATTGACGTAAATAGAAGCCACAATTTTATTTATAAATAACATAATTGATATTATTTATAATATAATAGATATTTTTAAATATTAAAAATAACATTTATTTGAATATTTTACGAAATATTTAATCTTGAGGTGAAATTAAAAAAGTCACTGGATTACAATGTCAGAGGTTAATCAATAATAGAAATACATATAATTAGCCTCATATGGAATAGCAGCTTTCCACATTTTTTATACTTAAAAATAGAAACCAGAATATTTTTTCTTCGGTTATTTAAATGTATTATAATTTATATTGTTATGTAATAGATAATCAGTTGTATTGAGATTTCGAAGCTGCGCATAATTTTATTTATTATACTGCTAACAGTGACGGTTCAGAAATAAAGATCAATTAAAAGACGATTTTTCTAAACTACACAGTATCTTTAATTACAAGTAAGATTAATAGATTGTAATGGTTATATTTTTTTCTACGATCCCTCCAAATATTCCCAGGCTGCGAAACGAACGGGAGATTATTGTACCAAGGACGGATTAATCACTGCATAAAACAGTATTTAACCTATGGATGCTGCACACTTTTCTTTTTAACTCGAATGTGTGTACGTAGGAATAGAAAAATATTTAGTAATAATGTCAATGAGCATCGCAAGTAAATACACGTGACCTATGCGTAAACGAACAAAATAACAGCTTAAATAATAAATATTCTTTTATGCACCTTTACTGATGAAATAGCCTTGTTTATTTCAGCGAGTTGTAGTGAATCAATGGAAATGGAAAGATGCCTCAACGTAAAATCCGTTAACATTTGCATTTTATTAACAAGTAATTTTCACGTGAGAAAATTATTTATTGCCACTCTCAAATATTTTATTACTAACTTCACATGCTCAATGTTTTATTCAAAATATTAGAATTATGTCCAATACAGTATTTTTTTTTAGTTCAAGTTCAATGCTTCGGTTAATTTCTGTATTTTTTTTATCAGATATTTGTTTCAAGGTGAACGAAGCGCTACGTGTACATTGGGATGTTGTGCAATTCGTCGAATATTTTCGCTTCCCATATTATTACGTGAGAAAATTGTTGGGAAATATCTGCGATTGCGAAAAATTTATTTATTCTGTGTTCCTAATTAAAACATAAATAGGCTAATTTACGTGAAAAATCTTTCATCAATTTTCCATATAGTACTTGTAGAAATTTAATATGAATTACATGCATAGTTTCATATTTCTTTCTTTTATTGTTTCTGCATGCTAATAATCTTGGGAAAAAGAGATAAATGTGAAACTACAGTGCAATATACAAGATTTTATGAAAATCTCTATTTATATCATATTTGTATAAATGATGATGACTTTTTAAATAATAATGTAAATATGTTTTATTTTTTGCATATCTTTTTATCTTATCTTAATCTAGTAATATTCAATAAATGACTAATTTTTTTCCCCTAAATTCCAGCAATCTATCCCTGTGGATATTAAGCTGCAATACTGGCAATGTTCAAAAGATAATTCAAGGATTGGTCCAGCAACCATCCCTCACTCATTTCATCCACTTATTAAAACCGATTTTGCAGGTTTTCAAGCTTCAGTCTCCAACGAAGGTTGATTGTGTCGGTTAACCCTGCTGCTAGGTGGTTAGGTTGATCTTCTAGTCGATGATAGCAATTTGTACTTGATTTTTTTATTTCATCCCTTACCAGGTTGGTTTCGGTAAACAAATGGATTTCTGCATTTGGTGCGATCATGATCAACCTCAGTGTTTTCGATTGATATCTCTGAATTAAGTCAATAAAAAAATCTGATAAATATTTTTAATTTGAATTTTTAGTTTAATCTTACGTATTTTGTGTAAAATCTGTAAATATTCTCAAAATTTAATGAATTTTTAGTAAATCATGGCTTCTAGAACCTTTTAACACATTCATTATGGTTCTTTACTGTTGAAGTATTGAATTATTTGTAGTATTATTATATGTAAGTCACAAAATAATATTAATAACGAATGAAGAAAAGTGATATACTTTTATATTTCATGATTTAGTGTTGCTTAATGATAGATGTATAAATTGTCTATAATTTCCCATAGGAAAGGTTATGTCCCACCCAAAAGGTGTGATCGCTTTCTATATATATTCAAATTCAATAGTATTGAAACTAAATGTTAAAAACATAACCGATTAAACCTATGACGTAAAAGACAAGTGTCGTAGGATTCTCACTGCATGCACCATATATGCACCTCATTATGTTTCGTATACTGTTATGTAAAATAGAAATCGGATATATAATATTTGTTTAATTTATAGAAAAGTTGGTTTAATAAAAAAAAACATCAATAAAATATTGGAGATTGTTTTAATGAAAAACATTTAAAAACCGATTATTCGAAACGAAACCGGTCGCAAAGAATTAATGAAGAACACATTTTGTATCGAAAGGTTATAAAACCGTGCGATGATATAACGAGGAGAAGCAGAACATAAAAATCGTATTCAAACTAGAAATTTGAATTAAGAAAACGAAACCGACTTCCTCCTCTTTTACCATATAAAAAAATCCCTCTCCTTCTGGCATTTCTTTTCTTCAGTTCTTGCATATTTATAATTGGAACTTTGTGAATGCAAAAAAAAAATCCACGGTGTTTCTTTCCATTTAATTCACGGATTGTAGAAGTAAAACAAAACTGTGCGTTCTTTCTTTCCATTCCGTAAAAATAATAAGGCAGTGTTCCACGCTACTGTTCCAATAAGAAAGTCCTTTCACTTTCTCTTGCATTAAGCACTCGTGTGATGTTGCTTTTTTTCTTCTCTATTCCTTCTCTCTCTCTCTCTCTCTCTTTTCTTTCTCTATCATTTCTGCAGTTCTTTCTCTCTCTCACTGACATACGCGGTGTTTTGTTTAATGCAGGTTCACGCAACAGTCAGGACATCATTGTTGTATCCACAACCTACGCCAACTCGCGCGATTTCCCCGTTCTGTTCGAAGCGCCGAAATAAAGCGGAAAGAATGCGTAATTAGTTAATTTCATTTATTAAGCATTCGGAAATGATACAGTTAGTCGCATTGCGGGAGCTGGAGATGAGCACTGTGGTCAGAGAAGCACCGTTACTGAATTTCCATACCGACTAAATGATTAGGTCAACTTTTAAATCATAACTATGTAATGCTGTGTGCACCCGATCGTGGGACTCTCCATTACGATCAATCTTTTTCCGGTAGCGCGGAAGCATGGAGACCCTTCCGGTTTCCGCCAATGCACCAGTCTTTTATTTATTTTTTTTTAAACATTATTTTTTATGACCATTTGCATATCGCATCAGTGAATAATGATTGCTCGATGGGAATGAAATGAATTGGTTAGTTTTTCCGTTTTCGGGGACCCGTATGGGTATTTCCGTTTTGGGCGCGAGAGAAATATGCACTTACGCCCTTATTCAACAATTAATAGGGTAGGGCGTGTGCTAGCGCGCATGCATCGATATATATATATATATATATATGTGTGTGGATAGGTGCAGCCCGTATCTCGCATTATGGTTCACTTGGTATATAATAGGGTGTGATAAGTCCCCTACATAGATCGGTGTAACCGCATCCAAACATATGTCACGCAGAGTACTATTTAGCTGGTCGTTCGTTACCATTCATAACCACTTGAGAAAATCGTTAAATTCAAATCAAAATCAGTAGGGGTTTTACATTCTTACTATATATATAGTGTGTACCACAAACACACGTTATTTCATTCCTCTCCTTTCATATTCTGATTCGACTTAGTCATCTGGGCATCGAATTCAAATATTATACCATCTCGATGCATGTTCCTAAAATAATTTTGATCTCCACATTCAAATATAGTTTTAACATCGCATTTCATATACATAAAATTTTGTATTTTTCAAATTTGCAATAAAAGACAACTTATATAAGATTAATTGATTTAAATATTTAAGGTTTTCCAACTATTAAGTGCATTTAACTAAACTGCATTAAAATAAAGCGATAACAAATTGGAGCAAGGAGAAAACTGGCTACTAAAATTATGCAATCAACATCTATAAGCAAATGGATTAGAAAGATAACATTATATTTCTATATGCAATAATATTTTATTTATTATTATTGTAAAATTATATTATTTATAATAAACAAAATTACTTCGGGTACAAAGAAATCAATTAATTTAAAATAATTTAAATATAATTAACTATAAGAATTGTAATCATACAAAATCATACAATTATATTTATTGTAAACGGTATCCAATATTTCTACTATATAGAGCAGTGCTTCCCAACCTTTCTTGAGTTATGCCCTAACATATACATCATTTTTAATATTCAAAAATTAAAATGTTCACTAAAAAAACTTGAGAAATCACTAAGAAATTATTGAACAAACATAGTAAGTAAATTTTCAAAATGTTATTTTAATTATTTATTATTTAAATTTAATGAGATCCTTACTCTTGATGCTTGCTACAAAAAGATTTTATGTCAGGTTCCAATATAATTAACTTCAGTCTCAAATCTCTCCATTTGTTACATCCAGCCGATTTCTTTTCATAGAATCAAATAATTGATGGCACCAAATCCGATTCAGATAAATTATCCCTTTAAACAATCGAATTGCCCCCCTTTGGGTAGTGGACCCCACGTTGGGAAACACTGATATAGAGCATTGGAAATTTATAAAGATAAGATGATCAAATAAACAGACGAGATATAATACGGAATATAAATTATATTAATACAAATATACTTCTGTTTTTAATTAATATTTGTAAAATAACATAATACAGCAATGGCATAGTGCCGTTTCGATCAGTGCGGATTTTTAATTCAGCAAATTCAAAAATATTAGTATTTATTTAATATAGATGCATTATTGTTTTAAGTTTCTTTGTTTGCTGTTTTTCTACGGTTTTAAAGTCCTCGATTAGTCCGGTTTAAAACACTCCAAATGTTTGTTAAAAATGTGATGTTAATTAATTTCTTCTTTTATAGACATAACTGAATCTTATTGTTATTTTCAATGTCTAATAACACTTTGCATTATAAATAATTTTAAAAAAAACTTAACAACCAACACCAGCTTTTTTAAATTGTTAACATAAAGACTAAAGTTTTAATCAAGGAAATAAATAAATAAATTAGTACTTAAAAAGTTTTAAATTCTGTATAATTATAATCTAAAGTATAAGTTAAAATAGATTCTGTTAAATCTGTGATTCAGATATTTCGGATAACATAAACTACTAAACTTCAGCTTAATATGTTCTGGTATCTATTCTTTCTTGGTATCAATTAAACAACAAAATTTTAATGAATTTCATCCTAATAAATAAATTTTCGTGTTTTTTTTTTAATATATTTTCGGCAATTAACTCTCTACGTGATTTTGAAACTTTTCGATTCAATCAGAACCGGATCGTGAAAATAAGAAACGATCGTCCTTTTGCTTCGGTAATCTCTTAGTTAGCCAACTCATTAGCTGACCATTCTTAATTCGTCGCTTCTCAATGTTTCATTATCCAATTAGATTTTATTTTTTACAGTTAACGCGCGCTTTTATAGTGTATTGATTTTTCTACTTTTAACTGCCCAGCGAAATGCACTACCAGTATATCCATATATAGAAGAGTGTTGTATAATACAATCCTTTCATCCTTTTCGTGGACCCTTTCAGATGAATGCGATAAAATAAAAGCAAAACACGGCACGACTCCAAGCGGTGATAACAAGAAAATGGTAAATCTCTGGTTCCCATGGGTTACGGATCACACCACCCGCTTCCCAAAAAATCACACCGCTCATGGGTGGATGGATCGAAGGATGGTGGAAGTCAGTCATTGTGGCCGGAATAGTCATACGGGTCACGCGTCTCTACAATAACCCTCCAAGTCAATTCGAGCAACCCCCATGCGGGTAAAATACCAGTAAAAACTTCCCTAATTATCATCATCCTCCTCATCCCCAATCTAAATAATTATAGCAATTACCGTTGCCGTATAAATTACTGCAAGTCCATTAAAATATTTAAATTTAGAAGGCCATTTACTGATGCTCTATTGTCTTAGGTCAGTTTGTTTTTCTGTTTTTAACCGAAATGCGTTCGGATCTCTCTGCCAAAAACCAATTCCACGAATAATTTCATTAAAAGTACGGAATTAGACGTTTCACATTTAAAAATAACGCTCCGCAAAGGAAACGCATCTGTTTACTTTTACGTTCAATTGATTGCAATCCTTAGAGCCAGAGCAAAGTCCCAAGGTATTTGATTTTATTGTTTCTACAATATATACACGCTTCAGTTTATAATCATATAGCATTTATAATGGGATACAATACATATCACTATCAAGGATAAACGCCCACAGGTTAATATCCTTTCGCACATTGTCTACATTATTTCTCATAAGGAATTATCTCTTTAGTTATTTGTATTTATTGAAATAAAAAATGTAATTTGTAGAAGCAAATCAATTTCAACTAATTAAATATAAACGGATTGGTAATAAATAATGATTCAGATTGATTTATTCATATCTGATGAATCAAAGAATTAAGTTATAATGTATTAAACGCATACTACCTTTTAATAAACTATACATAATTATAATTAGTTCATAAGAAACAAAAAAAATAAATTTAGTTAAATGAAATATTTTTTTAATCCAACTTTTAATTCTAATAAAGTAGAAACTATTTTCTATAATAATATCTTAAATATCTCATGATTGTCGCTGTTAACTTAAGAAATATTATTATTGGATAGAATATGAAAGAATTTAAAATACGAAATGAATATTGGATCTACAAAATTATCGGTATATTGTTAATAGTTTGTATAAACAAATATTTGCTAATCATATTTATCTTAATGGAACTGCAATGCTTTTTACTATGAAATTTTTAAGAGTTTTTATTGGAATGGTATTTAATATATTTGATTTGTGTGTATCGTTCAATAAAAATACGTTTTCAAGCAAAATTAGGTGTAAAATTCCATAAGATTTGAAACTTGACAAACTAAAGAAAGAACTTTCGATATACAGACGTCGTGACGGACAACCAGTTACTAAGTAAATTTACATACACAATATTATGCAATATATATGCGAAAACCATTCAACTTAACATAATAAGAATAATATTTCGTTAAAAGAAACTGGAATATATTAGATTTTTTTTTTTAAGAAAAATGTAGTTTAAAAAATATATAATTTTTATATGCATTTATTTTATACTTTAAAATTAAATTGTAAATTAAGAAAATTTAAATAAAATATTTATTTTATGTTTTTTGGTGTTTTATAAGTCCAAAAATTTTGTAGAAAACATAAGTTTTCTATGATAAAGTAGTACAAGAGTTTCCATGCAGCATTAAATCAACCTACGCGGAGCGTGACTCATCTTCATTTGTAATTTTGTCGAAAACTAACTTTACTTTCTATTTCCTCGTTCAATAGAATAGACGAATAGGAATTAATGAAGAATTCAATGGTTTGAATAGTTCGATTCACCTCAGGTCAAGAATCATTGTTATGCTATGCAAATTTGTGATTATTTTACACGTTACGATAATAACCAGATTACTGTGCGACTCGGTTAAGCGATACATTCAATTATTTCTTAATTTCTGTGGATTTCCCAATCTGGAATTCTTAAGATAATGTTGTACCACTTTCTCCTCATTTCCAAACATTTCAATATTTTCGTTCTTTTTTTCGTTTCTCAATCGCTGTTTACATCGTGGAAATATTTACACCTCGCAATTCTTAATTATTAAGAAACTTTAAAATAGTTCGAAATTCACAATTATGTTAGAAAATAGCTATTAACAACTATTTAAGAAGCAATTTATGAATTAACTTTTACTTTTTTTGTGTATTAAATGATTGTTGTTCGACAAGTAATATAAGTTTATTATAAGAAACTGTCATTTCAAATTTAAACGTTAGTCATCACCTAAGAAAATGAAAGTCGCTCCAATTATCCGTTTCATATTGAAATTACCCATAATTGCCATTGTTTTCTATCTTACAATTCGCAGCAGGAAACGCGACATCTCCGTTATAAGAACTTTCCCCCAAAAACGAGAAAATGAAGAGAAAAAAAGAGATTAAAGAAAACAAGAATGCGCGGAATATAATAAATATTGGTAGAAACATGGAGTAATTTATACGCGATAAGATGTAAATGCGCTTTTAAAAAGGGAAAGTAAAAGAGACTTAATTAAATTTAAAAATAACTCGAGTCAAGAAATTTATTAATTATTCGAAAGTGCTTCTGGCTTTTCTCATTTGTGCGAATGACAACGGTTCGACGACGCGCGTTCTTGCGTGAGGAACGAGCTTCGAGCATCGAAGTACGAAAATAAAGTAACAACGAACGGGAATGAAACGGCGAAAATCGCCGGTTTCTTCACTTCTTCGTTTGCATAAAGCCATTCCGGCCGGGGCGTTGCAAAATTGGACGTGATTGGTTACGCAGCTTCGGCCGAACGCTAATTACTAAATATCTCTCCATTTCTTTATTTCCGTCCGTCTCTAATTTGGTTTCGTTTTGCATACATTAAAATATTAATTAGAGCGTTTAGAATTAAATATTATATAAACCATCTTGCGACATCTCTCATCGTTTATAACCAACTGACGCTTTGAAATAGTAATGAAAGTTGCCTATACGTATACACGTTATTTTATACAAATCTAATATGTTACAAAGATGGCGCTACATTTTAGTTCATGTATTAAGGCTAGATGGCTCTATACTTATTAAGCATGTTAAAGCTAGTTTCTTTTTAGAGCAATATTCCTATTTCTTCATTTAGGCGAAATAAGTGGGATTCTGAGCAATTATTTTAGAAACGTAACTACTTAAGCTTTCGAACTACAAACACCCCAAGTGTGTGACTGGCAAATATTGAGCAAAAACGTCGAAACCCATCAGGTGAAGAATAATGCCACAAGGTGGCTACATTGAGAGAATGAAGAAGATAATTGTACATAAATGTACATCTTAAAATATAAATGTCTAATATGATTACGCGCTCAATAGTGTAATTTAAAGTAATTAATTTTAAAACAAACAAATCATTTGGACTATCCAATTAGGAACAAAATATTTATCATTATGTTTTGAGAGTTAAGATGTCCTATACAGAAAAAAATAAATATGTATTATTTTCATTAGAAAACATATAAAATTGATGTTCTTTGTATTTGATTTGCAAATTTTTCACATATTTGTTAAAAGCAAATTAAAAAAAATATATGTGGCTTTATAATAATTTTAACCCCTTAATTGGTAATGTAATCAATTTTTTAACAGTTTTTTGAACATAAACTAAAATACGCTTATAATTCCATATACCTTGATAATATTTTAGTACTTAAATATTTAAAATAGTCATGGGAATGATATCTTATCAAATTTATAATTCACCAAATATAAGAAATTAACTGCCTGTTTAAATAAAAATAAGACTGCGTTAGCATGTAGTTATTTCTTTACCATTTATTTACACATATAATCTTCAGAAAGATTGTAACATATCTTAAGTCGAAATATAATTCTAATATTAATAAAGATAATTCCTACATGCAGGCTGAAGTGTAGTTTTCTAAGTTGAAGTGTAATTTCCTCTTTATTTAAATTATATTGATCTAAAGAAGAATATACTAATTAGAGAGAACTCTAAACTTTACTAATTCGATTTAATAAAATAATAACTAAAATAATCATATAATAATAAAAATAGAGATACTATAAAAATTATAAGTGTTACAAAAAAGTCAATTTTTTATTATCATAAGAGTAAATTATTAGAATTGACGTTTGGCGTTCTAAGTACGCAGCTAAGTGCATCAAAGTTTGAACTTTTTAATTTATAAAATGTAATATTTCTTATTTAACTTTTCTGAACATTGATCTGATTGCAATAACATAACACAAATAAATATTTGTTTATTAATAAAATATTTACTCTTACCATACAATATAATTATTTAATGATCAACTATATAATCATAAACTATTGTCTAAAATTCTATAGTTGTACAATCGTCTGAGCTTAAAATTGTTTATATGGTTGCCTTCGTATTATTTTTAGATGTTAATCTAGTTCTATTTCTTCATCTATTTGTCATAAAATATAAATATTTTACTTACGACAGGTTTAATTTAAGTAATAAATATGACTTTTTGCTAGTTGTCAAAAATAATTTAATGCTAGATTTTGAATCACAAAAACAGAAGTTACCGGACTTTGAAAAAAATATTAATTACTTTTTATTTGCTTATATTTAAATATGTTCATTAACTGAAAGTTCTTTTAATTTTTAATAATATAATATTCAATGTTTCAGCTATAAATAAAAATGAAATAGAATCAAAAGTCTTTCTGACCTATTTTCTAATATTTAATAATAATAATTCCATTTATTTTCATAATTCTTTAACAATGTTTTGATAACTATTCATTTTATTGATAAAAAATGAGAATATATTATTTTTATGTTACCAGGGCTACATTAAGCTTGTATTAGATTCTATGGACCAAAACTCCTATCCCCGATATTTTTTCGTATGCTTTAAATAAGCTATAGGTATTGTGCCTAATGGATAAGATGTTGCTTAATATCTTCGATGTAATAATTAGGGTTCATTTTTCAACTCAAGAAGCTATGTAATGATTTTTTTGTATGTTAATATTTGGTTATCTAAAACATATAGTCATTTTATAATAATAAAATAATAATAAAAAATAATAAAAGGAAATAATGTACAATTTCAACTAATTCCCTAGAACCTTGAACAATATAAGTAATTAAAATTATTTAAGTGATGAAAAGAAAACGGTTTATTATATAATCATATATTTATAATTATATAGTTGAGGAATAAATAATATTTCAAATAGGATTAGCTTACAACATACATAAAAAGGGTTAATTGATTTTTTTTTGTAGAATGTTTAAATTTTATATAATTTAATTAATTATGGTTTAGTTTATGGCTTTTATAATCTACATTGTACATAACTTTTGCAATTTTAAAGGTTTCCATATAAATCCTAATTCAGGTGGACGACTTTTATTCATACTTTATACAAAGAGAAAAAATATTTTATATTTTAATAATAAGATTCTTACGTTTTTTTTGTGCCAAATACAACAATATTTATTACTTATTGGCACGCAGCTCGACAACAAATACACGCAATGCGATTTTCCGAGAAGCGCAAAGGTCTGAGGTCATCTAAGATACATTAAAGCTATTGACCATGATAATAAAAAATATTCTGCTTAATTATACTCCTCATTCCTCCTCGGTTAAGAGCAGTAGCGACAAGAAGTACCGCTCTTCCATTTAAGTAGAATATAAAGTGGGATAACCTTTTACGAAGTGTTTTAAGTCCATCCATATACAAATATAAATAGGTACCGTTATCGTGCAGACAGATTTCATTATTCGCACAACAAAAATAAAATAAAACGACACCACATAATATAATCAAGTATTTATTTCTAAGTAATTTTGCAAATCAATGAACAATGCATAGGGAACAAAAATACATTTTATTACAATACTACTATATATATTTACAATAAAACTATTTTAGACATTTTATTCTGAACATAAAGTCTTCAATATCGCGTGTTATTTTCTTTACCGTTTTTTTTTTGCTCAAATAACAATAATGTTGTATATATACAATAGACAGGATAAATTAAGTTAAATTAACTAAACGCTTCATATTTTGTTGTTTTCTTTTTGTTTGTATTTCTTCTCTTTGCGAAACGACGTACTCATTTATTTATTTATTATTTTTTTTATACATACTACACATATCAATAAAATCACTTCGACGTGTGCTCAAAAAATGGAACGCGCATTTTTGTTTGTTTATCTTAATTAAGATGGTGTCGTTGTCTCAGCACGTTTCATTTTTATTCCACCCTCGTCCTCGTATTCGGATAAATTAAATTCTATGGTCCATTTATATATATATACTTTAAATATTATATAATCAACAAAATTTATAACATGTATAAATTGTGATTGCTATGATAAACAATAATATTTAGGACCACTTAAGCGAACGTTAAAAATTATTAGGTACACTGGTATGATATTCATAATGCTTTTACACGTTATGCTTATTTCTTCTTTTTTTCCTTTCTTTCTTCGTTTTGGGAACATAAATGCGAATGGGACAAATCATATTGGAGGGATGATACAGCAGGCTTAATTGCTAAAATATTAGAAGAAAACAAAACGAAAAATAAAAATATTTATATAGACAATATAGAATTACATGAGGTAACTCCAAATATATGTATATATCTACTTAAGTAATACTTCTCATTTTAATGCAAGTATATAAACACGTATTATTCATTTTTTTTTAATATATATTTTTTTTTTCATATTCTACAATGAAAAAATCGTCCATAGTAAACAAGTAAGTGTTCTTTACTGCTCCGTATTTAGATTTGAAATTGTTAAAACGCGCTTCCGTAATCCATTTCCTTTTTATACATAAAACAATCAAGAGAGTGTATAGACAGTTATATAGAGAGTGAGTGAGAGAGATAGAGTTTGGTATTAACAAGAATATGTATAAATATATAATACTGGATAAAATAAAAAGAAAACTGTGTCGAGTGAAAATAAAATCAAACGAAAAGAAAAGCAATACAATGTCAATAGTTATTATTCTGTATAAAACATAATGTACAAACTACATATATAAATATACTAAAAAATATAAAATGATGATGTGGATGAATGCAGCGAATTTTTCTTATACACGTTTTATCGTTTTTTTTTCCTTTCCTCAAAATCAACTGAAAACACTCTAGTCTGGCACATGAGTATATATAGATATTACACACTAAAATGATATCACAACATTATGGAAACTTCATTATTATTATTTCTTATTATTAATATTAATATGTTACAGTTACACACTGAATTTGTTTACTTTGTAATATAGTTTCCATATATAATACACAAAATCCAGTTCCTCTAAAAATTATAATTTACGTTCTGTTTATTTTTGTTGTTGCTGTTGCTGTTGTTGTTATTATTTTTCTCCTGTTTGTTTATTATTATACGTTTTTTTCATTCTTCAGTGCAGTCACCGTGTTTGTTACATCGTTAAGGAGTGACTCTTTAATAAAATGGCAGCCTCGTGTAGCTTAAAGTATACAGCAGGACGCCGAGCAACAACTACTGTTACCTCCTTTACTTTTCTGTCGTTGATCTAAAAAAAAACATTACAAATAAATTAATATTAATGTTAAAAAAAAATAGTTAAGATCTTAATACCTTGTGAGTTAGGCTCAGGTAAGTTTTCTCTAGGAACCAAATGCATGACTGTTGTTCTTCCATAAGGCAAGCCGAGCGCCCCTAATGTAACATTGCTGTGTAGAAATCTGCCTTGATATATGAGCCGAAGTATTTCCGCCTTCGACACCGACTCCTGGCACCAATCTACAATTAAACAAAACAATTAATTAGTAATAATACACATCAATGTTTCAAGTAAGCAATTTTGAAATGAATAATCGATTCCTTGAAACACTATTTTGCCATTCAATGATTTCATGCCATTTGCACAACAACAATTAAAATTACACTTTAACATTTAGCAAATGCAGCACATGATCTTCATTTAGAAATAAACGTTAAACATCACACGATGAACGTCAATACATAATAGGAATATTTTTATTGCTGTAAAGCACGACAAAAAAAATCTTTATTGATTGTTCAATAAATTGCTTCATTCTTAAACTTCAAGATCCGTTTTCACAATTATATCATTCTATCTCAATTTTAAATTCCCTTTAAACAAAAAAATATCGTCCATGTTTCCGTCGCATCAGGGCCGCAGGATGCCGTCATCCCTTCTTATTACAAATATTCCTGTTGAACTCAATTTATATTCACTGAAGATGTACGGAGCGAAAAATATTGGATTTACATACATTATCGAATAACAATTAATATTTAATGTATTAAATTTTTTTATAACAGTTTCAATGTAATAAGTCGAGTTACTTGCATCAAACTCCTTTTAAGAATTCCTCGAAGGCCGACCGTCTGCTCCATTGTTGATGTTTACGAAAATAAACTTTGTATGAAATACAAGTTTTAATATTCTATACATAACTATTAATTTAAATATGATTTCAATATATTATCTAGTTTCAAGTTTAAATATGATTTCAATATATTATCTAGTTTCGAGTACCTGACTTTAATGATCAATTAGTTAACGCCAACGCGTATTGAAACTTTAATTAATCTGTAATCCTGGATAAGGATTCAGGAAGAAATGTTTATGATTTTCCTAATATAAAAACGTAATATTTTATTAAGTGGAATGACTTGAAACTAGCTTACAAATTTAATGGACGAAAGTAAGGTACAAAGAGAACGGCGATTGTGGGTAGCTAGTTTAACATCCGTCAAAGTATCAGTGACCATAAAGTTCATAAATACTTGCGGTGATTTTAGTGAATGGTAACATAAAAATCGGATCGGATTTCGCTTCATGGCGAAGATAAAGCCTTCAATTTTTGATAAATACATATTATTGGATCAAACGCTTTCATGGTATAAAAGATCAAAGTCGATTACTGGAATAATCTTTAATGACGTTACGAACTTTCATATAGTTTTGAAAATAATGAAATGTTCTTTTTAATGTGCGTTCCGAGATTCACTTAAATTCAGTGAACTCGTAAGATGATTCCACGAACGGTTTTATCTCGATTTATGTTGAATGTAAAATGATGATCTACCATTTCTTTTTACTATTCATCCTGGTGCTAACGTATTCATGGAATGTTTAAATAATGGAATACATCTTAAGCAATGCCAATGGATGCGGCTTTTGGCATTGAATGGATTATCAAACATAATGGGTATGAATAATTAAAACTTGATACACAGCGCGCGTCTTGATCCGATTGAGATTCAACATACATTACGAAGATATCAGGCAACTGCGGTGTATATTAATGAATCTGAAGCACACAATATGCGAATCGAAATAGTCGAAATTCAAATATCGAGTAAAAAATGCTGATGCGATGAGCACACTCCGAATCCAAAATTGCTTTTATCGAAATGAGACTTTGCACTGGAAATGTATTCGTAAACCATGTTTGTGTTTTGATTATTTAGGGCATATCCTAGTCGGTTTTGGTACGCTTGCATTTATTATTTACTTTTTTTTGGTAATTGGGTTACAAATTCTGAGTAAATAATAAAATGAAGGCGATCCATAAATTAATCAAATTTAAACATAAATAACCAAACATGACACATAATTTAAATAGGTTATCGCGCTGCTTGCTTTAAAATAACACTCGGAATCAAAGAGGACACACCGCGTTCCATTTACTTATATTGTGCTTGTATCGATGATTCTGAGCTACTTACAAATACTACACTTAACTTACTAGGATTATTAACAAGTAAAAAAAAATAAGATACAGCTACAGACATAAAAATTATGTTTAAAATAAAAAGATAAATAAAAGGTTCTTTACCTTCCGGCCAGTTTTCGAAAACATGCTGAGCAATGTCTCCGGCCGATTCGCTGGGACTGAAAAGGAACTCCTTCGTTTTACCGCTGACAAGGATCAGTCTTAAATTGATCTGAAACAACAGAAGTAGAGGAAAGTCAGTGGATGGATAAATGCGATATGCCTGCGGCGTTGCAGGCACGTGGATGGCGATGTGTAATATCCTGCAGGAGCTCACGTCCACCGAAATACTCCCCAGATATCATCATCGTAATAATAATAACAATGATCATAATACCGTTGCCAAGAACGTTCCGCTTAGCTACCGCAGCTTGCGTTTTATACCTCAGATATTGATTCACCATCACCATTTCTTTTTTGTTCCCAGAAGCGTACTTTTTATATTTTATTTTTTGGTAACACATGTTCAAAAAGATAGCAAACACACAAGGTTATTAATTCTAGGAAATAGGTGGAAAAGTAGATAAGGAAATAATGAAACCACATTCGATTACATATAATGATGGAAATTCCAATTAGTATAAATTTAAACATATTTCATGCACGGTGCGATAGCAGGATTCAAAGTACTAAGATTATTTTGCATTTTCATGAAATTGATATAATTGCCATATAATCTATTCCCGAGAAATTAATGTATTCTTCATTTAAATGATAAACCAACAAAATATTTCCACAAATGTGGACTTAACAAGTTAAACAATCTGAGGACGGGTTTTAAATCCGTTTAAATTTAATATCGCTGAAAGCGAAAGTTGAGATTCCTAATTAATTCTATATATATATAATATACTAAAATTAATTAAATCTGTTAAATCTCAAACAAGTATATATTAATCATTAAAAAGGCATATATTATTTTTATACCAATATAATTTAATCTTAATTTACAATTAAGCAATCGCGAATAATGTAAATATAAATAAATATGATAAAATATCGTAGAAAGTGAAGATATCCTCCAAACTACATACATATATTTTTTAGAGTTTAATTGTATTAGTAAGATTCCAGACGTGTGGGTAGAAAAGGTTAAGGGAGGGCACGTAACATAAATTGGTAATTGGATTAATTTATCATTTACTATAAAACCGTGAAACGCCAAAGATGAATGGTAGGAATTATGCACACATACCAGACATTCTAAATCCTTCGGTACTGCAAAGGCTAACAACCTTACGTACTTCCTCATTCAAATTATTGAATACATTTTGCTGCTATCTTGCGTCGTCTGTGACATTGTATATTTCGCAGTGCACACAAATAGCATTGCGCTATTATTTTTATGTCTTAATACAGGAAAGGTGTTCAATCTTGCAAACGACGTTACACGTAAAACTGGATTACCAGCATTTAAAAAACCATTAATGCCGTATATACTGTGGATTTTATATATTCGAAGCGGTGCGAAAGAGTTACGGCGCGAAATATACAAGGCAACTCTTGGTGCATAACGTGTCTGAAAGATTTGATTGTTTCCAGCACGCAAGATAAGACCAAAGAAATGGGTCACAAATTACGACGAAATATATTTTTCTTATATATCTCTGTCGCTTAGCGGAGTGGTTTTATGGTGGTTAATTTCGTAGAAACGTACTCTTTTCGCTGTAATGAGCCGAGTAATCTGGATCAAATCTAATAATAATTACGTTATTAATGTAGTTTTATTTGCAGATCATTACCATGACTTTCTTGCAGCAGCGACCATTGCTTTTAGTTTAACAAAAGCAATTATTTCTAATTCAGACCGAAACGCATCAGCCGTCTAGACTGTCAGATAATAATAGTCTCTTCTTATCTCAAGATGACCAGTTCCTACAAGCAAAAAAAAATCGAGATTTATTGAGGTAAGGTTATTACCGAAAATTTACTTTGAAAATGTCTATTAAGGAACTTTCACAACTCGGTTATACAGCTTATTCTGAGAAAGGTACAAACATTCTAAATTTTCTTTACTTCTTCATGGATAACAAACTTTTCCCTGTCAAATTACGAAAGAAACGGAAGTCCACTTTCATTCAGTCCTACGCATTTTTCTCATCTGATTGTGCTTGACGTTTATGTTGAAATAAAATGAAGGGAAAGCAACCGAAATATATATTTTTTTCTTGCCTTTAAGAAATCAATATACGTTTCTGTTTTTACAACATATATTTCTCTTAAAAAGTATATTCGCATAAGTCACGCAAAATTTAAATGGAAATACGTAATGTAACTAATGATTAATTCAAAAACTAAATGAAAATGTTGCTAAATAGATTTTATCGCACCGTTTTTTATTATTATTTATATTTTATAGGGTCGTTTTATATTATTCCGTTGTTGGCTTTTTATTTATGAGGAAATAATGAAACGCAAAATATAACAATTTTATAGCTAAAATGCGAACTGTACTCTTTATTTTTTATTGATGGAAACAAAACTACAAATTACCACTAAATTTAATAATATTAAATGTATTAGTTTTATAATCGGATTTCTCCAATATCTCGCACTATACAAACTTATAAACTGAGGACTTTAAAAATGCATGAAAATAAACAGAACAAAAATTAACTTGACTGAAATCTGATGATTTATGCATGAAAAATATTTTTGGTGTACCAATTTTTTAAAATTAATTTCAGTTTTTTTTGTAAAAAAATAATTTGTTTTCAAAATTTTCAAAACAGACTATCTCTGTGTGAGGTTTACATTATTGTTTAATTATTTTATTTATTAATTAATTAATTGAATTATTTTGTAAAACCATTGATGAAGTATGAAAACAAACCTATAAATTGTATTCTGAATCAGTTCAAGTAATTATAATTTAAGTATGAAAATAAAATTGAAAATATAACCATGTAAAGTAGCAGAATGGTAAAATATTTTATTTATATTTATCACACATTCTGTCATCTACCAGCCATAAAAGTTGTTTGAATATTTGAAACCTGCTTAAATTATTTACCCATGCCTTTATCTCCGGTAAGTTCATTTCGTTTCGTTTCCTAAATAACTATTGTGAATAATTTATACGCACATTGAATTATAAATAGCGTTTTTTTGTGTCTCTCCGTTCGTTTTTAGTGGTAGTATTTCGTCCTGTACTTTCCGGTTCTCTCTTTTCCTTAGCCGAGTCGTGCTCATAAGGTCGCATGGGAGAATACTTAAATATTTAATTCAACACGGGTCGATACATTCTTATAGCAGAAGGCCGTTAACAATTTGTTGTAGCTTGTCTCTTGTCAACAATGCTAAAGAATAACACACCTCCTCTTCTCCATCCGCTTCGAGTTTCGTGGAAGAGAAAGTAGTTTATCTATTGGTTCCGGTGGGCAACGATGTTCATGCGATAGATGACGATTTATTTCTTGCATTTGGAACAAATGGAAATTACGATTGGTACAACTTTTTTTTTCTTCTTCAAAATCTTTTAATAATTGAATCATTTCTAAAACAACTTTAATTAAATTTAACATCCCCTTCGTTTTTTAATGTTTTTTGTTTTTTAAATTAATTTCTCAAACTATAATTAATTGATTACTCTAATGCAACACTCTCATTTTTGAGCCGTAATTTAATTGTTATTCAATAATAAATGCGGTTTCATAAAAACTACTTTCTCTATGAGAAAGTGATGTAAATTGCTCTGTGTAAGTTGTAACATTGAAAGTGAGCAGAGCTGTTTCTGATTTTCTATTATTTACCAAATTTAGAGCGTCTGAAAACATCCATTCAGATTATAAATTTGTCTTGAATTAAATCTTAATTAATTAATTATATCCAAACTGTAGAAGTACCGGATTGTATCCTTGTTTATAAATATATACCGATAAAAATGCGTCTCCTTAAGTTCAACGCAAGACTGACCTCAACAAACAACTTTTATTTAAAATCAAGATTAATTTTAATTTATTTCTAGGTCCTGTCGACACAGGAAATAACGATTTTCGACAGAAGATGTTCCCGAAGATTAATATTTTATTAAATTAATTTAATTTTCAATGAATTACCGTAAAAAGAGCAAAAAATGTAGTAAGAGTTTTCATACGATACAGGATGTAATTTTCGTTTAGTTTAGTGATTCAAGATGTTCTTTTCAAAGGATATTCCCACGCAAGCACATCACGTGGATCTGGATCAGGTCCTGAAGATTGTGTTACATGGTACCTTTGTAAAACAAGTAATTAAAATCACACGACACCGCTCGTTTCAAATTTATTAACACCGTAGGCTTCTATTTCTTCCTGCACTTTTTTTTTATTCGCATACACTGAAAAAAAAAATAACGAAAAGCAATATCGTGTTATTTTTTAAACACAATATTCCAACCTACGAGATCATTTACAGTTTTTTTTTGAAGGCGTTTATTAATAGGAATTTTATTTACGAAATTAGAACGAAAACAATAATAAACACCTACATTGCTATATTCAAATATATAAATAATTCCACAAAAAATGGATCAGGTACAACAATTGGTAAACATATTTGTACATAAATAACACAAATTAAGCAAAATTTATATTATAAAGCTTACTTAATTTTTAAACTTGTTGAAGTCTTCAAGTACATTTATCACCACATGGTGCTTAACTTTAGTAAGTACGATCATTAAAACCCAATCGAAAGAAGCCGGCATTTCACAATTAAAATTTTATTGAAATCACGATTTGGGTTATGTCAATAATGAGCATCTAATTTCTGTCACGATTATGAAAGTATCTTGTTTGCATCACATTTCTATCATTTCAATTTACAAATTCATCGTAATTGGTATAATACAATCTTCTATAATTATTGTATTCCAAATAAAAAATCTGGTTTGAAATGTTGTATGGGTTTCAAATAAAAATAATCATAGGAAACAATCTATATTCGTGTCACAAACTAGTATTGGAATTTCTACGGAGCATGCGACTTTTCGCAGTTTAGTGTAAAATAAATACAATAATTGTTAGTGCTGCGTCCATAAAATATAAATTATATTTACTATGCTGACGATAGTTATATAATCTCTAATTTTCTATTTTCAAAGAATCACAGTTTTCACAATATATTTTTGAATTTGCAACAGCGTGTATAGGAAACGTCATTAAGTTTAAATGTAAATATTATAGTTAACCAATAATTTGAGTATATTTTGTTCTTATTAATTATTTTTTTATAGTTTTGAATGCAAAAATATCATTAAATTTAATTGGTGCTATCCTTTAACGTCATTATCAAACAACAATAATTAGTTAATTAAAATTATAAGTAATTTTATTAGTTGTATTAATAGTTTTTGCTGGTAATCTAATTTCAATGTTTGAAACCGAACAAATCGAGGAACTTAATACATACTAATATATACTTGATTGTATTAAAGTAAAAATTGATAAAAAAATAATTTAGTTTGTTTCAAATTCTCAAACCCGAGATAAAAATGTATGTTTTTTTTAAATAAAATAATAGATTATAAGTTTAGAAGAATAATGGTCTGTTAAAATGAGCGATTGCACGATAATCAATCACATTTTTCAATGGGTAAAAATATCATGAGAACATGGTCCAATTCGTAAAGGTTACATTGTAATACAATTTCCTTGGTCAAACGAGTTAGGTCGGGCCGAGGCAAAGCGAAAGCGGCCATTTTGGACATTAATTAAAATGAACTTTACAACAACGGGCATAAAAAAATCCCCGCATCCCATTGACACTAGGCTTTGTTCATCTAGACTTGAATTACAATTACCCACAGCCCTGTTTAACCTTTAACAATCGCAAGCATATCATTTCTAATTGGGAAGTGGCACATTGGATGCGACGACAGCAATATATTTCAAGAAACGACAATTAAACGAATGCAGCGTATTATATAGATCACAGAGTGAGAATACGAGCGGGTGCATCAGTTTTTTCTTCATTCCATTTTCTCGGGGATTAAGAAATACTTCTTCTAAAAGGTTGTTTCATTTCAAGTTTGATGTATCCCTTGATGTACATGTGTGTGTGTAGGTCTCGAGTTAGGGGATATAAAGAAGTACGTGGGATGGCAGTGGATAATATCCAGTTCTGGGTCAGCAAGGAGGGGCCCGTTCCCGCTGCTGCTGCTACTACTCTCTGCTGCAGATCGATACCATGGCCACCGCCGACGCTGCCAAACCCCCCCCGACACTTATCGCTCGTTTAAGTTTACCAATATTTCCTATGTATTGAACCATGTACAATATGTATCATCGTATATTCCGAGAGAAAATCTATACCTATGACGTGATTAAACAAGAGCTCTTACGTTGATTTTTTTCTGCTCCCTTTTATCTCGAATCGATTTGGTCACCTGCTCCGTGAAACTCTACCCAATTTCTGTATACATCACAAGAAAAAAAAAACGTTTACCAGTTCAATAATTCGCCATTGTCCTTCAAGGACAAGCTACACCTAGTTCTATTTACGTAAAAAAACTCCTCTTTTCCAACTTGTATCATAAATACTAAGGAAACCTAAATATAAAGTTGACGCCTCGTGAATGTAATTAGTAAACAGTTTATCGCCAATCCTAAAGTAAGTAAAATTTAATTATTACAATTAAGTACAATTTAAAAAAATATAAATTATTTCTAATGTAATTAATGTTTTATTATCTATCAAATAATTACATAATCCGAAACTGTAAAAATATTTTATAAACCATATTTGTTGATGCTTTCACAATATAGATATAACCCGTATTTTTTTTTTTTTTTTAATAATTAAGAGAAAACAAAGAATATTGTATTTCTATACGATTTCCTAGCATGGGGAAAACGCATGTGGGACATATACATATATATTTTTTTTCTGATTAAACGCACCAATAATCGTGAAGAGCTCCGAGGGTAATACGACCCTCGGCTTTTCGAAGAGATTCAACGCAATTAATCTCCCCCAAAATTCGCCGCCTTTCGTGTCAAATGCAGCAGCAGCAATATGGGAATTCTGTTCGACGCCCGGAGACACCTTAATCTTGGAAACTGTCAGTGAACAAAGTACGCGCAATTTGCAACTAATCGAATCCCGATGGTATAAATAAAACTGATTGTTTGTCACATTTCTTTATCCTTGTAATGAGAATGATACTGCATTCAATGCGAATTTCGATTAAAATTATTACATAATACTCGCATTAATTAAATTTGATTGCGTTACTAGTTGAAAAGCTCGCACCACACGACTATATTAAAATACAGCATTCAGAGTTTCTGTATAATTAGAAGCCCTCTCGCAAAACGTACGCAATTATTTAAATTGCACTGCTGGTAAATACTATTAGAGATAGATATATACATTTGTATGGTATTTGTAACTGAACAGATTTAAACTATTTTCAATATATATTTATTTATATTGATGTACATTTCCAATCATATTAATCTAAAATTTCTATAAATTACACAAATTACAATAACAACAATTATTAGTTTCCATCAGAAAGTGATTCATTACAGACACAAATATCCATGAGTATTTACATTTTGTGATAGTTGAAGCGATTATCACAAAACAAAGTAGCATACATACATAATGATAGTCTGGAAATATTTGTTTATATTTGGGCTCGCGACAATTAGGCGACAGTTAACTGGACGATATACACTTCAAAATACAATTTTAATATATTCTCTCATAATTATAATATTTTTTTGGCCAGCATAAAATTTATATAAAAAGTAGAAAATAAAACAAAAAAAAATCAATTAAAATATAACTATATTACCATATTCTTCGGACTATAAGACGCACCCCAAATTTATAAGATGATTTTTAGAAAAATATTTTTTTGCATTATTGATCACATTTAGTAACACACGTTATATGAGACTTTTTTATTTTACACTCATTTTTTCTAATTTTAGAAATAAAACATTAAAGATTTATAAAAGTATCGTACAAAAGCGCACACGGTTACAGGCTAAGCTACGATCATAGACAAGAGTGTAGGTGAATTTTCTTGAGATAACTTGCGTCATACCTACCTTCAGTGGCGTGCCATATTTTTCGGACTATAAGACATAATTTAGATGATTTATAGTCCGAAAAGTACGGTAATTATAATAATTATTTTAAAATTTACTTTAAATTAATTGCAATTTTAAATTAACAAGAACCAAACAAAATCTCTTGATTGTTAATTAATTGAAATTAAAATAATTTGAAAAGTTACTACATATTTCCATAAACTGACATTTTACTAAAATATGATATTGGAAAGTTGCAAACAACTAATGAATAATTAAAAACACGGCGAACATCATACAAAATAATCAATATTATAATACTTTCTATAAATATCTGATTATTTTTTTAAATATTTTATAATATACAAATATTACTTTCGTTTTCAACTCAATTTTAGAAAAATTAAATTTCATTAAAGCGACTCATGTTTTTGCTTATGGTTTGCATAACTTCATACAGTAGAGATAATAAAGTTACTTGGAAATTATTATTTTGTAAGATTAACATTTTATTTGTAAACAATTTTCAACTTTCCAAGTAACAATTTTCCAGTTATTTCATTTTCTTTGAAATTTTTGAATGTATCCAATGATATTATTTTGCTGTTAAAGGTCATTCTTATACAAAATCGATAAAATTCGTAATCTCAGCAAAAATTATATAACATCAACTTAATATATAAATTTAATAAATGGTTCTACAATTTTCTTGTTAAATTTTGATTTTTCTATAAACAATTAGGGTTATTTAGAATTTTAGTGCAAACAAGAATTTCTAAATTTAAATTAAATTTTCATTCATATTAACAATATATTATATGCATAATTATATCCATAAACTGAGTTATTGGAACGGATAATTAACCTTCCGGTCAAATTCAATTAATAATTTTAATTGCATAACCGAAAAACAATCAAGAACTTCTTTGCAAGATTTTGCGCTAAGAACGCTATTTTTTTGCGAATGTTCACTTCCTTCGAAAAATAGGTCAAAGTCAGCACATTGGAGTTCAATCTTTTCGAGTGCGCTAAATAAAATAGTCGGTGGATGTGGCTTTAAGGGAGAAAAGAAAATGCCGACGTCGGAATATTGACTGGAGAAAGCAGGTCATCTGCAGGATAAAATTAGATTGCCGCACTTATAATAATGATACGAAACAGATATGTTTCGTAGATGTTATTACAATTCTGAGCGATGAATACATTCAAACTTTTATTAAATTATTGTCGTTACGGATAAAAGAAATTGAGTTTTCTAAAAAAAAAATATACAACAAAACAACGAAGAGAGTAAGCTGATATTTAAATAACTCTGAAAAGTGAAATTGACGTCGAAATAACTATTATTAGCGAAATGCAAATTTAATCTACCATTTGACACAAATTATCTCTGACATAATAACTTGCCTTTTGCAAAGTATACCTGACGCTAATAACAACAATATTTTACTATTAATTTGCATGCCATACTTTATTGGAAAGTCTAGAAATGTAAACTTATTTATTTTTTTAAAGATAATTAATGTAAATTTTGATGTTACGAACATTTAAAATCTCAAGAAATTCACTTGAATAATATTTTTATTAACACTCTTCTGGTTTATGGACATGGCTACAGCTTAGCAAGTACTTAAAACAAACGCACGTGTTGGAGCGAAGTGCCGAAATTAATTTTTAATCCACAAAGTTACATTAATTATGATAATGGAAATCAGCCATTTAATATTGTTTATACCTAAATAATTTAAGGTTGTTTCAATATATTTATGAACTTGTTGAAATACATTTAAATTCGTAATTTATGATTATATATTTATTTCTTTAAAATGCATAAATTTTAAATAAACAAAAGGCGAGGAAATTTAGATCTTGGATAACATACAGGGAAGCCTTGTTCCACTTTGGCATTGTTCATTTAATCTATTTCCCAGACTTTTTTCTCTCTGAATCGTTTTGCTCTTATTCAGATCCGAGGTTTAATTTAACAATAGTTACTGTAAAATATGTCAATAGTGTGAAGTATACCAAGATGGAAAAAAAATGCAAGATCACTCAACATAACGATATCAAATATATTTAAATTAGTATATTTTATTTAGAATAAAATAAAATTATATTGTACAAAAAAATAAATGTATATTATCTCTTAGAATGAATTACATAATATAAAATTCAATAAATTATTACATGAAAATCCGATAATGTCAAACTAAAATTGAATAAAAAAACTTTTATATTTAGTATGTAGAAATAAATAGAAAAACGAATAATTTATAATTTAGTTTTATTTTTAGTTTAATAGTTAGTAGAATCCAAGTTTCTAATAATTTTAAGTATTACAAAAAATAATAAATAAATTTAAATTAACTTTTTTTTGTATTCACAGAATGGGCGTAGGTTGAAAATTGTTTCGCAGAAATATATTGATGTTAGAACTTAAAGAGATGTATGAAAACACTCAACCCACGTTATTTTTCTTTTGAACTCAAGTCAACAAATCCCAAACAACGCAAATATAATTAAAATAAATGAAAATTTATTTTTAACTTTAATATTTTCAAAGTTCAATCATATCTGGTAAACACATACATTAACATTTATGTTTCTAGGGGTCAGAGAGCAAAACTATAATTCATTTTTCCAGAAAGAGTATTTAAAACAATTATATAAAAAAATATATAATTATAAAATCAGAGACTAATTACGGCCATTAAAGTATAATATTTACGTGCATAATTATAATTTATTGAAAATATTGCAGGAAACATAAAACATGTTTGCTTTTTATATGAAATTTGAAATAATAAGTTAATTAGCTATAATTAAATTTGCTTGAAATATAAACAGTTGCGAGAACTTTCCATTAATTGGAGTTGGGAATATTTGTCGATTTTGATAATAACTCGAATTTCTAATCTTAAGTTTGATCTCGGCTTATACATACATAATAACAAGTTTGTAGCCTAGATCGGCAAATTCATATGAGATTTCTTACCTAAACTATTAACTAGTTTCAGGAGTACATCTTGTGGAACATTGTGAGATGATACACTCGTTTTGTTTCCTTTCATCCTGTCAAGATATTCTAACGTAATCGCGTTAACTCTAATGATTGGTAGCTCAAATGATTATGATTAACTCTTCCTATTTCCGCAATTCCTGGAGCCGTTTATTATGTTTTTTTCTTGAATGAGCATTATCTGCGACTTTCGGGTTAATCAGCTGGAAGTGCGTCCGTTACGGTCTTTATCTCTGCTGCTCATACTTCTACTACACATTATATAGATTAAGCTCAAATTCAATTTAGTTAATATATGCTCTTTGAGTTCATCATCTAAATGTACGTACGCCTTTTGATATAATTTCACTAAATTATCTAATAAATTTACATTAATTTATTCGCTTAGCATTAAGTTTTACATAACGATGTTAACGTTGGTGAAATATTTAGTAGCAAGTAAATAAAAAATAAATTTCTTTTGTTTTTGATTTAAGATTGTTAAACAAACTTTGATGTTATTTTGGTCTTCAAAAATCCAAACAGGCAGAAATAGAGAAAAAGAAATAATCTTATATAAACGCTTTAACCAATGATTCCTTTGGTCGTTGTCTAAGCACACTTTATGAGAGAACCACGCGTGTGGTAAACGGTTTATTCCTTTCCGTTAACAATAAAAGTGCTTTGTAGTACTCAGTAATACTATAAATAGGTTCAAGAGTTTTTTTTTTTAATAAAAGTACTCTTCTATTAAATTTAAACCATTTTCTATTTCCTAAGACATAAATATTTCTTATTATGTACAAAATTTCAAAATTGTATAAGCGACACGTAATTATTATTATTAATATTAGATGATCGACGAGTGAAAGTGCGATGGCATCAATAGCATAAGTTTTCCATATTTTGCATGTAGAATTGTAGATGATAAAGTTTTGTGCAATATGCGCCTTTTGGATTCAATTTTTCTTCCAATCTAAACATTGATTAAAAGCTGATTCAACCAAAGAAGGCAAACGGTTCCATCAGCAGGATTTTTTTTGGATACTAAGAAAATTATACAAGCTTGGAATTGTAGGAACAATTCTTGAAATAAGACCAGTTTTTTTCAAAACTTTTCGTAACTTGAATATCATTATTTTAGAACGTTTCACTTTTATTAAAACTCAAAATTCTTTTAGCAATATAAATCATTATTATAGAGAAATATTCACTTTATTAAACGTTATATAATAAATTATTTTTAACCACGTTGCAAACAGTACATTTATCCGAACACTAATTACAAATTGAACGCAATTATTTTTCCGTCAGAACGTAATTATTTTAGTAGCTTTTATACCGAACATTTAGGTATACCAAATCCGATTTCAACCACAGCCACATTCGATTTACGCAGCAATTCCAATTGGATGGACCCCTTAGTCAGTATAATTTGAGTAGTGGCTATATATGCTCAAAATGCCCTTAAGCTCCAGTTTTTTTTTTAGTTTTTCCCTTTCCGTAGAAAAAAGGTCTTTCAATAAATTACGCTAAAGTGTAAGCTATAAATATCAAATTAATATCGGAAGAGGACTGCCACCATACTTTTTGGAAGGGAAAGGAATTCTGCTCCGGGCAACGATCGTTTAACAAGGCCGATATTGAGGAGCTTTGCGGCCGAAATTTACGTTTATATAATGAAGACGTATAACTTTTACTTGAGATTTCATCATTTCCTTTACGAAAGGAAGCGTGAGAGTTTCCAACTCTAAAATGCAAATGTTATAAATTGTAGGTTTTAACTAATGAAATACAATTTATTTTCAATCGTAGGTTTGTTTCAAATAACTGAAATGTGATTCTCATTTGCGAATTAGCATACATATTGCGTTTAAGTTTCAATTTTAAATCATAAAAATATTTAATTTTCGGAAAGGAAATGCACACTCCGCATGATTAATGTGAATATTCCACGAATATTTAATCCTACTTAAATGATGTAATTAATTAAAGAATTCTTGTACGCAAGAAAGAATTAGTAAAAAAAAACATCTAATTATATCATAATGATTTTACTGTTAAAGTTCCTTATGTGTAGTGTTCATTGTTCTTTTATGCGGCGCTTCCTTCCTTTTTAACATATGTTTTACCGTTAATTTCGGTAAATCTGAGCGAGCGGAGCCCGGTTCTCCTTGCGACTATACCGAAATAATGTTCCCATGCGTACACGTACGAACATCGATTTTAATTTAGCTGCTAGATGGTGAAATAACAGAATTTCGTTGCTTTTAGTCATTTACGCGATGTGTCATGTATGATTGGCGTAGTTCCAAAAATGTCCCCGTTTCATAATTTTCCTCTCTTTGTCTCCATCACAGAGTTCAACAAAAAAAAATGGAGAGAAGAGAGCGTCGCCTCTGCCGCGTATGATAAATAAGTGGACCATTTTGGCGCAAAATTTATATCCCCTCGAGGATCCGAGAAAGAGGTATTACGTGCGTGATTTTCGCCGAACTAGGTTGATGTACCGCACTTTGTACGAGGATGAGAGAGAAAAAGAGAGAGAAAGGCTTTTTCCCAGAAGAATTCTCCTCGGACGCTAGTGAAAAATAAATAACGTACATGGCACAGGGAATTTCTTATTTAAGAAATATTAGCGTGGAAGAAGGTAGTTAGTTATTGTGCTTCCGAGACTCGAACGCTGTATTTTGTAGTTTCCTCTAACGTAAAAGCTCAACAACTAATTAATTAATTTAATTATATAATACTTCTATATACAGCCGTTCATGAAACGTTTTCAATGTAATTGGACTAATTAAAAGTTTATTATTTCAGCATTTTTATTCCAAAAATAATTGCAAACCAATTATAACATAATTTGCAATTGCGATTAATAAAGAACAATATTTATAGCAACAATTACGCAAATTATTACTGACAAACAAGTTTGAAATAAAAATAACACATAAATAAAATAAATCATTGCAATAAATTTTAAATATAATCAGTTTATGCAATATTATTAATAAATTTCTCAATATATTAATTATTATTGTTTTTATTAATGCACATCATGCAATTTATAATAATGAAAAGCATATAAAAAAAACAAGATCTTTTTCACGATTTTATTATAAAACTTTTTTTTATTTGTAGACTGATAGAAGAACAATAGAAGAGTTATTGGATATCTCCAGTTTTGATATTTAATTGGAAATAAAGCTTTCTGCTTCTTACATGTATCAGATTACAGCAGATATGTAAATAAACATCAATTATAAAAGCGGACGGGAAATGTTACCAAATAAATATTTTGAAATACATATAGATAACGAAAGATGTTTAATTGCATTTTCTTTGTTCTGTATTAAGAATATATACGCCAACCGGAAGTGTCTGTTTTCCTTCTATTTTTTCCTTGACCACCTTAAATTAAAACATTATCTCTCCATAGGTGTTGCCGTGCAAGTCTGCGTAATTTTCGACTAATTAAGTCATGTTGCTAAATAATTAAGGCTGGAAAAATGAAAGTTGGAAGACAATGGTCTGTCGCAGTCGGCAGTGCATGACTCGCACACAGATTTACAAGTACGTTGACTTTGGAAATTTAGCGGAGGATTGTCCGAAGAAAAACCCCGTTAAAGTAAAATAATAAGAACCGAGCACCATTTACCAGTTGCTACACATCACATCTAACCGTGTGGAATTGTATTCCAAGAACTAAAATGCGAGTAGAGCAGAATGAACGTTAGTTTCGTTACGAAATCGTTGATTTGTAACTCTGCCATTTAACAAACATTTTTCGATATTTGAAAAGTGTTATGTTTTACTTCTGGAAACGTGCTTGTAATCCAAAGCACTCGTATATCAAAGCAAACTTACCATATTATGACGTGCTGCTCAACAGATAAAGCTAAAATTATTTAAAAATGTTGCTCGTCTTGTAAAATACTCGCAGAGTAAGGTTCGACTGTAGTTTATAGCAAATTCCTTTTGTTATTACATTTTTATTAAATCCGTATAACATTTATAATAATAATAAACATAATTTGAAGTTTTGTAATTTAAAAGTCGTTTTTTAAGTAGATTTGTATATAAACCTTAGTGGATGTACTGAATGCGGATGCTCGTGCTGAAACGAACGATGTTCAGGGGAATATGTTTAATAAATAGTACGCAAGGCAATTTGTATAGTTGCCGTAGTAAACCCTAGAGTGGAGCCGCTCCCCATCACGACATACTAACTTTGATTATCTGGGTCTGCTTTTGGATTTCTTCCTTCTTTTATATAACGGTTTTATAGTCTCGTGGAAAATGATGATTGCTAGGCTTTCAAAGAAAAAGCTTCATTTTATTTTTCTCCTGCCGCTGCCGCTTCAGCTCCTCACTTCGATGAGCAGCTCACAACAAAATATTCACGCCGTGTTAAACTAAAAGAAATACAACGGAATACGCAATTTATACTTTACTCCTCGCTAGCAATTTTCCACGAATTCTTTTCGCAGACGTTAATTAATCAAATTCTGCAAAGAAACATGCAAACTTCTCCGTGTTTCATGTACTGTATCATTTCGCGATTAATGACAAACAATCTAAAAAAAATAATTAAAAAGTTTTACGAATAATTTCATATCTTTCGCTTAGATAATAGTCTTATAAACAAAATAATCAACATTTGCTAAGTTTTTCCAATGTTAACCATCGACTATGAATATGTTTAGGGTTAAATGTCAAATAATTAATTAATCTTGCCCCGTCATATACAGTTATTAATGATGATTAATTCGTCGGAAAGCAATTAAACCGAAACCATAATATTTATATAATTATTATTAAATAAATAATTAACATAAAATTAATATTAATTCAAATAAATAATAATAATAAGTAGAATTACATATTTATAATGTTTAATTATTTTTTTTTTTTACAATTATGCAAGGGTGATTTAAATTCAGGATTTTTTCCGTACAATTTATTTTTCAAAAGCCAAAAAAAAATAATCTGTCGCTTTCAAAACTTTTCTATGTAGAAATAATATCTAAAAACTAATTTGAAATTTTATAACAATAAGTTTTAGTATAATAACAGAAAAATATTATCATTAGATACAGATATGAGATTAAATTCGGATTAGACGTCGCAGATTAAATTATATTTTTGTTTTTAAACAATAGATGTATTTTTTTTCCTCAAAGTTCATCTTGTTTTAGAACTTTAACTCATGGAGCACGATTGATATTTCGTACGGTGGAAATAATCTAAATGCAATCTTCCCTAGGTTTAATTGCAACGGTACGTGCTACGAGATACAAGCTCGGACTCGTTAGTATTCATAGGAAATAGAAATTCGTACAGTATAAATCTGAACTAGCAGGATTTTCAATTGCTCCCAGACACGGTTCAACGCGGAAATATTGTGTATTCTGCTAAAATCAAAGAATAAATATGTATTCGTTCGCGATTAATGGGATTCGAGAGAAAGAAGTAAGAGAAAAAGAGGGAAGTAGAAACGCAGTGTATTGTTTTTATAGCGAATTTATGTCCTCAAAATATTAATATTTATGAATGTATATCAAGGTGATTTAATGGCAGTATCACGTTCTAGTCCCAAGGGGTTCATGACCACTCTTCAATGGCCTTTTAACGATTATTGAAAATGAAATAATGAAATTTATTATTCACATACAAAACAATAACATTTCTTAAATTAACGTGTAATTAATCATGCACGCACCTTGCTTTTATTAACGTTAATTAATTGCTGCACAAAAAATAGTTATTGCCAAATCGAGAATATTCTTTTTTTAGGCTATCTATCAATAAATAAATGTATAATTATTTTATAGAAAAAATATTTGTCCTTTTAAATTAAACCTGTTTTCATTGATGTCGACTACGATCCATTCTGCTGGTATTAAAATCAATACTTTTTACTTCTGCGCAGTGGTAACAGTGAAAAATCACTATATTTCTAAATATTTAAAAATCCAGATTCTTCAAAAATATTAATTACAATTTGTACTAACAATACATTTATATACTAAAAATAAAATTGAGAAACATCTCAAGAAAATAAATATAAGACGATAAAGTTTGTGTAATAATTAGGAATAACGTTAACAGTAATTAAAATATAATAATGTAATTGAATATAATCCGACATAACTTTTAATTTCAAACATAACAGAAAAATTACATATTTTTAACAATTAAAATTAATTTATAAAATATTTAGTAAAAAACGGGAATCTACCCTGAATATATTATTAATAATACATGTTGTTAATAATAATAATTATAAAGGCTGGAATCCCAAGAAAATTATAATTACAGACTAAAAAATATAATATAAAAAACACACAAATGTATATTGGGACATTATGCATTTCAATTAAAAATTGCGTTTTACAAATTAATTTGTGAAAAAAAAGTTATGTAGCTTTAAAATATAAATTTGGTTGGTAAATGGAAAATGTTTGTTGTGTTATTGCGATATTAAATAATAATGCTTCGTTTTGGAGTTACACCATATGGAATGCATATGTATACGTACAGCAAAAACATAATACAAGTATAAATAATCCATAGTTTCAATATGCGGTGACAGTTATGATGAGACACATGTGTAATCATTCAATCAATTATAAAAAGGAAAAGAAAATGCTTAAAATTCTTTCAGAAGTGATGATTCTCAAGTCTGGGCTTGAAACGAGCATGTAAATCTACTTTGTAGCAAAGCGCATACTTAAGAGGTAAGAAAAAACGTTTCACCATGCAGCAAGAGTTCTTAATAATTATACACTTGTACGGCCGATGTTAATTTATTAAACACCTTTGCTCATACAATTTTTTCATATCGATCACACGTAAAAGTGGATTATGCGAGGGACCCGCATGGTAATTACGTACTATGAAATTCTGGATGGCAGAGGAAAAGTTAATAAAAGACGGGACGTGTACATGCATAGCAATTGGAATGAAATTCCTGGGGCTTACGAGTTGATTCCAGGTGATATATTGCCGCTTTGCTGGGACCCAACCGTGTTTTCATAACTTCCAGATCGATCACAAATATTTTTCCTCCCTATCGGACGTTATTGCATTTCCGAATTTATCGTACATTACACGCGTCCATTACGTAATTCCAGCATAGAACTGTGGATCCGCAGCGGCAATTAAACGTAGGTGGGTTTAACTACAGTGACGAATACTTAGGAGTCGATGACCAAATAATCCTACTCAAGCTAATAACTAGAAAAGGGCGTGGGCGAGTTTATTATTTTACACGTAGATATAATAACTACATTCTATACATAAACTAGCAAAGAAACTGATTGCGAGCATCGACGAAAACCATAAGAAAAGATATGTTGCAAATTTGTCAAGAGGCGTTTCCATGTGCAACAATCCTGGTTTCAGTCGTTTCGACCTAGTTGTGTACAATTCTGTGGCGAATTACAGTTACTTAATTTTCTCATGTACTCGTTTAGAAAGCAAGGTGTTTTATCGCCATCACTCGCCGAACGGATTTTATTAACTTTGCTGCTCTTTGAACTGCGATTTTCTATGGGGCTTATTATCCCTGTGGGTGTACTCCAATGAAATTCGCAATCCTCCAATTTGCGCCGAACATTTTCTTCTCGGAAATCGCTTGTGCACAGCAGTTTCTTCGAGTTACCGTCTCAACTTATCGGCATTTACAACCTTTCAATACTTATTCAATTGGAAGCTTCAAAAACAAACGAGATCAGAGTTTAGTAAAATATCAATATCAAAAGGAAATAACATAAAATATAAAAGAAAGACTACATTCAATATTTGTTTTTTTTTTCAGTTATATAATAAATATTAATTGTAAATTAGACTTAGTTTGATAGCCTTTTAACAAAAAAAGTATTTAATATTAAATATTGATTTAGAATTAATTTGGAATTTAAAATAATTACTACTTAGTTTTGATATCACAATTAATTGCGATCATTTGAATGAAGTATTCATAATAATCAATCTTATGGGACACCAATTAATTAAAAGAATATTTACTATTACTCCACTATAATGAATATCGATTATTGTTATCAGTGAAACGCTACAACCATAAGCACTAATACTGATTAAACCGCTCTGCCATAAATGAAAATAAATGACGCGCTTTATATTTTGTGTTTCAGTAAAATATTTCCTGTTCGCTATCACTGCTCTAGAATTCTTGCAAAAAGAGAACCACAAGCAGAGTATGATTAAAATAATCACATTTATATGAATATAAAACCTTGGAGCTTTTAAATGTGGCAACAATAATAGATATACCACGAATGTGTCCAAGAAGAAAGATATATATTTATATACAAACAACTGTATGTGTTACATTATTTATGTATTACATTCCAATAGGCTATTTATTATAATCTCGACACTTTTAGGCCAATCAAAAATTTTATTATAAATATTTATTTTAAATAAAAATACTTGTTATATTTTACTAAACATAGACAACTTGCATCTTCAATCTGCATAGTGCAAATTTAATTTTATGCAGATTTAAAGACCTCGATTTATCCGGTTTCATTTGATTATAAAACTATTTATTAAATATCTCTTATTTTGGATATTTAAACCTAACAATTGATTTTTTTGTTACTATTATCACTCCCAGAATAATATTAGAATTATGAATTAAAAAATAATGAATTTATAATGAATTTAAAAATTAACAAATTTAAATTAATTTTACAACTGGGGCAGAAATACTAAGGTCAATAGCCCATTGAATACGTATTTTTTTATTATAGTTAATTCTTTAGTGTATAATTCGTAACAATTCTAATTAAATAGTGTCTGATGTACAAGGACTTCAAATTATTATTAATAACTGTTGAATTACCAAAATGTTATTACTTAACGTTTTCCCTAGGCGCAACGAGCACTATTGGCTGTATTGTGTAATAACGATGACATTGTTACCACGTCCCTAATGGATTTTATCGGTTACCAATAATCCAATTTGAGCTGAAGCCACATCGCAAGGCTCTTATCTAAGAAAGTGTAACGTTATTAAATTACCGCTGTTACATAAAAGTCAAACGAGACTAATTTCGAATTACGCGATGCGACAAAACCGTGAAATTTCCGTGATTTGCGACAGCTTCTTTCGCTTGCAATGACTATTGCAAAACATAAATGCTGAACGACGGATCAAACCGGAAAACCAATATTGCTATTATATTGATCTATAATTTTGCATGTTAATTGACTTGCATCTAATATTTATCTATTGATCGTTCCACGTGGCGGACCGTTTAATGTCCCTGCCTGTTCAGTCATTATAACTCAGCCCTTGGTCATTCATTTAAGTCCTGCTCAATTATTACTACGAACCTCGCTCAACGCACCACTCTGATTTTGAATGCATTCTAGTCCTTTCCATTCATATCATGTAAGATTAGTGATCCCCATTATATGAATTAGACATGCAATTATTAACAATACAACGTCACAATATATGTCAGTAATGCTGTCAAAAACAGTTACACATTCACATTCTTTCAATTCAGAAACACCATTTATTTTAGTGTAATTGTAAAACATACTTCATTGATTCATATTTTTTAAACGATTTTTGGTGTTTCTACTTTTATTTTTTGATGTTTGGATATATACAAATATCAAATACAAATAAATCACGAAGAGAAAGTTACGAATGTGACCAAACCAGACATTAGTTTAAATTAGACTGATTAAGTAAATCAATTTCGTTTTATAAAATTGTTTGATTTTTAAATAGAAATTAAGTCACCTTCGCCAGTAATGCTAATCAAGATTGAAGTTAATTTTCAGTTTTTACGATTCGTGACACTAAAACGCACATAATGTCAGAATTAATGAACCCAAATTGTCTACTGAAACTGGAGGAATGCCATTTAATAAGTGCTTTTTTTTCATTTCTGTTGGGAAATGTTCTAAGTAATCCCACGGATTACGAACGCGCCTCTATTGCATAATTTAAGTGAAGAGTTTCACCGAAATTTCTGGTCTAATTATATTCATGATATTTAAAGTAAAACTTTATATTCTCATACTTTTTTCACTTTTTTTTTTGACTTTCAGCTAATTAAAAAATTAATACGACAATATTTTGTTAAAGTATGCAAATAAATCATAATAAAATTACAGCAAGTATTATTCAGTGATAGCAGGTCCAAAGTACTTTTTACAAATTTAATTATGTGATATTTTTTAACGATATTATTCTGAATACTAAACATAAAGTGTTTTCTATTAGAACTTATTAAATATTAAACTCTATAAATTTGAATTACCAATAGTTTGCAAATTTCAATTAATTATCCTCCAGTATTTGCATGTAACTAGAATTTTTCTTATTCCTAAGGTGACATGGGTCTACATGGTTTCCTTGGCTTTAATACGCCATTTCCTGTAAGCGTTCTGCATGGTTTAAAGCTATTTGTAAGTTATACCATGCGATACGACCTCTGAATTACCAAGATGACTTTAGTCATAAAGTAGTTTTTTTTCAGGAAAATGTTAAATGTTGGTAGATGCCAGAAAATCTTAGATATATCATACAGCCACAGCAAAAGTTCAAGTTAAAGTTTATTTTATATGTAACATAACTTGAAAGCATTCCTGAATTGATATAATTAATATTTTATAATATCCGCGAGGACTTCGTGCTCGTGCATAGGGAATGAATAAATTGTACATCATGTCCAATCTACGGCATCAATTATATAACACTTAGCAAAGATATGTTCCGACCTGTGCTCCACATCCTGCATATTTCATCACATTAGGGCGAGCATTGCATTAAGGAATATCCAAATTCACTTTGTGATTGTGTAACATAAGTAGATCAATCTCGTCCGTATTTTCGGGTATCAAATGACTTCTCGGATAGCTTCTAGTTGGTAAACCAATTAATCACAGCTGATGCAGTGCATTGAATTATGTGGAGCGAATGCGGGACAATGGAGAAGAGGAATATATAGAAGAATAAAAAGTTGGCGAAGGCGACTCACGCACTCGCTTTACGTGCCTTAATGTCATTGATCTGGATGTGGTCGACGTGTTGGACTACTCTGACCTCTTTCCCAAGAAGAAATAGATTTCATTATTTATGGAGCACTTATTAATTTTGGTACACTTTCCACAAAATTAAACCAAAAAAAATAAATAACGAAACCGTGCAAATGTTTTGCTCGCATTCACCAAAATAAAATTATATATTAAATCATGAGGAAACAAAGGGCTTTTGTTGCAATTCAAACAGCAACAGCACGGACTGTAATGTACGTTCATAATTTATTGTTCAAATAAAGCAGAAACACGTCAAATAAAATCGGGGCAAAAATATATGAAAAAAAAACTAATAATAACACATTTCTCGTACAGCTGATAACTGGAAAACACGTTCGTGTTTGTTTTTCAAAAATAATTTTAAAACACTCACCCGGCTGACCTTATTATCGATCCGTGTGGTAAAACGAAAAAAAAATATACCGCGATGTGCTCACCTGAAAAAAAAAGAAACATGAAAGCGTTAATTGTTGAATTCAATTATCGTGCGGCGCGATTTTTTCTTTCTGTTTCTTTGTCATAATTGGGGAGGGTGCAGGAGAATTTCCTTCAAAGGCAAAGAATGGCTCGAACATGCGCCATCATGCTTCACACGCATCGATTGTTCTCCCACGCAAAAAAAAGCTCAACACCCACAGGAACTTTTTTAGATAATGTTTTTGATCCAGAACATTTCATTCCTTACAATGAAAAATGAGGTGTCTGTTCCTTTTTTAGTGCATCCAAACATCATTAAACTCGTTTTATTCTACGTAGATTTATTATTGAAAATCGTACAAATTAATTCAGTTGTCGAAAACAAGTTTATCAAATAATATATTTAAAGATAATAAAACAATACATGAAATGTTGTAGCATAAATTTCAAAATTCATACGTTTCAAAAATAACGACTGCATTCAAATATTCACCAAAATCAGCTATTACTATTTATAAATCAATTGAAATGTTCGGTAAAAATATGGAATTGAATGAATTTAAAATTATTTTAATAATAAATGAAATATTGATTTATTATAAATAGCTTAGTTGAATGACTTTGGCTGTGTCGTACTTTGCATGACAATAATCGGACGATTATGGAAAGACTAAAGAATCAAGGTTATTTCATACTGGAATGTTTTATTTATTAACTTGTTTTCCTGATCAACTATTTAAAAAAATCTTTAATTTAGGTATTAATGTGCGTACAAACTTAAAAAAAAAACAATTATATAAATATTTATATTTATTAAAAGATTTCATAACCCAAGAGTTGACAACCTTTTGAAAAATTGCATATTACAAAAACCCTATACCTATTTTTACCAGTGAAATAAAACTGCAAATTTTAATTAAGAGAGCCGCATGCGGCTCTGGATTCATAGGTTTTCTCTGCTGTATTCGTAAAGGTTTAACTTTATATGGAAACATTTGACTTTGCGTAATTTTACAAGTCATTTATATTTTCAACAAAATTATTCCATTCATCATTTATACAAAATAATAATTATATTAATAAACAAGTTTTTTATAAATGTTAATTTATCTTTAATATTAAATTAGGTATCTAAATTTATTTAAGTCGATGTTGATTTATTTTATGAACCTGAGAAAAATCGTTGATAAAAGGCCAAAATATTACCTGCAGAAAAGGTCGAAGTATTTGTTCACGAAAATGCCAAACCACAAAAATAGTCTGGAAGAATTTCTGTTACCTGCATGCTCGCTACACTTTACATCTGTCGATAATCGCTTTCTCTAGTTCTTCTGGCTGGAAAGGTTAGGGACAGGCAAAAACCATTTGGGTCCCTTCCAAAAGCGATTATGCAGTTTCCTGAATAGAACGACAACTATTTGACAGATATATTGTCAATAAATATAAATATATGTACGTTTTTAAAATTAGTTATTTATCTTTACATTCGACATAAATAGAACTTGTAAAATTGATTTAAACAAGTCTAAGTGTGTAAATGGAAGGCTGTAACCCAACAATCAATCGAGCTATTGCATGAAAAATTAAACATCTCCATCAACGAGAAAGGGCGTTGTTTTCCGACAGGGAAATGATTCGTCCATGACTCAACAGAAACTTTATGACCTGTGCTTGGTCACCAAGCGTTTATACCTGACAATCCACCCTTAGATTGCTATCTCTACGAGTCCTTTATCTTTATGATAAGAACTTATCAATTACCTAACTCAGACATGACAACCAAATAATTTAAAATGCAAATATATTTATTTTTAAAACATTTTTCGAAAGTCAACATTTTTTATTGCATCGAAATGATGAGTATGCATAAGTTAGTCAAGAAGATTCAATGAAGCAAACGTGTTTCCTTGCGTTGGAATGTAAGTAATGAATGTTCATATCATAACTGCTGGGTAGGGTAGGAAAAGTGACTGACCTCGTTGCGATTTTAGATTAGTATTTGACATTTAATGACCACACTGATAATATGGCAACTAGCAGCCAGGAAACCGTTTGGGTTTATAAATAGAACCACACAAACTTTCCAAATATCGCACACAAGTGCGAGGAGACCCAAACTCCATAAACTACAGACTAACAATGTCAGATTACATTTTATGTAAATCAAATTTATCATACAGAAAATACTTATTCAAGATAAACTATATTTTATTTATATATAAAAAACAAACTCATGAGTATCATTAAACTTAGTAATTTAAAAGTATTTTTTTGTAAATGTTTCGATTTAGAAAGACAACAAATTCATTAACGTCGATCAACATTCTTTAGCATTGCTTGGAAACTAGACAAAAATATTTTTCTCAAATAAATTGCGCTAACAATTTCCAATTACAGCACTGTAATGACGAAAACCAGGAAGAGCGTAGCTGGTTTAGCACTGAACTGAGCAAATAGATGCCAAGAAAAACAGAGCGCCGACTAATAAATTCGAACGGAATCAATATTACGTCTGTCTGTTTGAATTGAAAAGTTTCAACGATATATCTACACGATAAAAGTATCCAGTTTTTTTTTGTTCCATTGAATAAATGCGCGAATTTGTTCAAACTTGAACAACATTATTTATAGTAAACACAATATTTTTAACATCATTACATCAATATTTTTAACATCATATATTCAGCTATATATATTTATAAATGAATGAATTCTATTTATCTTTGAGAAATTAATATAGTAATGTACCTGTCTATATATAGACTCATTAATATTGCTAATCGATGTTCATATCCAGTGTCATACTTATTTATTCCATCAATTTCTTTTAATTTTATATAAGCTGGAAATAGCAGAGCTATTGACAATTTTTTCTTTTCATAAATTTTTCATTAATGCATGTTATATATAAAACTTACAAAGAAAAATAAACGCGATTTAATATTTCCATGAAAAATGTGCGTGAAAATTAGAACTATATAAATTAGAGCAAGTCATCCTTATTGGTATTTGAAACTAGTTTATAGGAATGTCAAATAATCTTATATAATTCCAAACTTTGACAAGAAAATTAAACATTCCACACGTCCTAAAAACAATCTGTTGAAACTGCCAACTAAATCATTCATCTCTTTCAGTTCGTGGGGCTTTTGGCTCAGGTCACGTAAATCAACGGAGTTTGCTCCCAGGCGATTTAAAAGGTTCAAAGATAGTCCAACTTCTTGGCGGATATACATCTGCCTCTTCCAGGAATTTTAAAAATTCTTGAGAGAAAAAGTATGTTCAAGAACCTCAAGATTAAGGTAAATATAAATAAAGCATCGAAGCTATATGACAGGAAACACTTTTGCACACGATAAGAGATACTTTAAACTTATCTTCTTTCAAGACTTTAAAATTTATATAATATTTATATCAATTAACAAATCTTCTGACATGGAATTGCGGTATTTCTTTTTAAAGGAAAAACTTTTGTAAATATTTATTGCTCTTAAAGAGATATGTCCATTCATTAATAACTTATTTAGATTTAAAAATAATATTAAACTTAAATAAAATAATATAAAGTTTTGGTATTGTCTGAATAATGTCCTTATTTTTTAAAGAATTTGAATGTTTCTTTAAGTCTATTCAAATTTGAAGATTATCCATACAAAAGTTACACAACTACTTCTATTCTCGTTAAGTATCAAACGTGTTTGATGAAAGAAACATTTTTTAGTTCAATATCTTTAAGGTCATTCGGAAATAGAAATGTTAGATGCAATATCGCAGTAGGAGTTCGATAACTATTATAAAATGTATTTCTATGGAAACCAGATATTCTAAAAAGATCAATGGTCCATGGACCCTTTTTCAAGTTCGCATCCTTTGTAATCAGGAAATTCCAATACGTCCCTTTTTCCACTTTGTAAAAATAGCAGAAATTCAATATTTTGTGAATCCATCCGACCATCTAACTTTGATATCTATTTCATTTCGAAGATTCAAATCGGTTAGAAATTAGTACTTTGTTGAAGTCGTTATATTATAACATTTTTTTGTAATCACTTATTTATTCGTAATTTTAGTTAGAATAAACTAATAATTAAAACAATTCCTTTAAAGAAATGAAATTGAATTTCTATTATTATAGAAAGTTATTACGACATGATTAGCTCCATAATATGAAAGTGAATTATAACATTTCGCCTTATAAAGATTGTTTGTATTATTTTTTTTTTGATGTCGACTTTTGAGTAATTCTTTTCAATTCACGAACTGTCTCATCGTCTTTTAAATGTAGACAGTAGTTTCTTTGTTGTTTTGTTGAAATTCCGAACCATCTGCTCGACGGTTCATAGCCAGAAATTAAATGTTTAATTATCATGATATTGTTTCCGTTCTAAATTAAGAACATGTTATGCAAGAGACCGCAGACAAGCCAACGCATTGACAGCCCGCAATAAATACACGAGCGACAATATATCGTTAATTGTTAACACATTGAAATCACTTTCTCCGGCTCATTTTAATGAACGCCGCTATTTGTGGTGTTAATTGCACCATAGATAGGTAAATGTCACGTTTCACGAATTAATTCCTCCTAGGTATGGTAGTTAATCTAAATCTATCGAGCAATACGCTCAATTTTCTTTTTGCTGTGCTCTGTAGTAAACATGGGAATTAAGCAGTTTCTTGTTCTCTTGATATATATACGACTCTATCAACACACAACTTTCTCATTCCAATTAAATTCAACGATTTATTTGTATTTGTCAATGTGCGTTTAATAAATTTACTCGATTTGAAAATAATCATGTGAAATTAGTACTCAATGTGTGAAACTGCATTTGTAATTAAACTTTCCCACATAACATAAATAAGAATGTGCGGAAAGACTTTAGATCAACAATTGCAAGAATTCATGTTTTTTTTTAAAATTATTTCATATAATAAATATTATATATTTTTAATATTTTGTTAAAACATTATTATATATTAGTTAAATTATAAAAGGTTTATAAGAAATAAAGTCGTTATTTTCTATGCATGACTCAGAAGATTGTTAGACTTGACATTTTGCGAGACTGCGAAGTGAGTAAACTCGATACCTGTAAATTTCAGGTAAAACTTATACCAAAGATAGGATGGAAAGGGTCAACCTGTCTGTACTTGTCGATGAAACCAAACTATGACAACACCTGCAATTTTTCAAAGAATTACCAATTGGACAAGAAACTCGTAACAGGTACGTACATGCACAAATATATAGCAACACCTGCAGATTAAAGATACTACAAAAAAAACACCATAAAAAAGTTAAGTCAATAAATTTCCAGGTGATTTCCAATTTTTTTTTATCTTGACATTTGCAATTACAATATTTGCACCTGACTTTACAGTTAAAATCCTTTGTCCAATATCCAAGTTTATACAAAATTAATTAAATAATTATTTATTAAGTTTATATTCGTTGCACAAGAAAATACTTATAACAAAATTTTATGGTTTTTAATTTAATAGGTTATTTATTCAATTACATTGATTGTTCTTAAAATAAAAGCTGATTCCTAAAAGAAAAATAAAGCTATATGCAAAAAAGAAAATACCAGTTTTACTTTGAATGGCAGGTGAGACTTGTTTATAGCCAATCGGAGAATTATACCAATTATATAATGATATCAAGCCTGAATAATAATTGTTGTATTTAATTAATAAAATTTTTCAAAGTAAAGTAAATATTTGTGGATTAGAATAGAATTTATTTTGTATTTATAAACATTATAGAATTACAGTGGTAGAAATGTATAAACATTTGTATATTATTCTGGTATGTTCTATTTCTTGTTTATTAAACTTCTTGATCTTATGTTATGTTAGTATTTATCTCTTTTCTTAGGAAGTTTGTATATTTTAGCAGGAAATAGATATGTTTAAATACTTCTAAACTTTATCATTCGTGGAATAGTATTTACGATAAGTAGGTTTCAATCGAGAAATTACAATTTCAAATTGTATAAAAATAGCTCGTTTCTTCATATAAACTTATAATAATAGCACGTGGTTGGTGAAAGCGTTCAGCGGACAAATTTCTCTAGCCATCGGATTACATCCGTGGTTTCTTAGAAATGGAATCGTCGGCTATAAAGTATTGCTGAAGGTTCGCTAGAAAAGCCAAAGTTGTGTGGAATCGAAGAAAAGAGGATATTTTCGGGAGCCGCTCGAAATATTCAATTTGGAGTTCATAGAAAATCGAAATATCAGACAACCAAGTGCTACGTGACTATAAAAATAGCTGTAAATGAAGCCGTGAACAAAATACATAATATTTATAGGAATCTTTGCTGGGAATACGAAATGTGCTTATCATATTTTCTTGATTGTTTTATTGCCATATGCGCGCGAGCCGCTTGTTAACATTATTGGCCCCACACAAAGAACAGATTTAATTCTTTCGTATCAGTTGCATTTACATCAACGATATTTACGTTTTCAGTCGTAGTCGAGCATCGAGGGAAATGTTTATAGTAGCAGGTGCATCAACACCGTCAGACTCCATCCATTTCTCATCTCGCACCAAAGATACATGGCGTTTGTTTTTTAATCGCATTTTCGCCTTGACAATCCCACGAGTTTAATCAATGCCAACCAGAGTATTTGGCATTGATGTGAATAGGCAAGCACAAGATAGTTCCAATTGCATCACAACACCTCGTCGTCTCCATCTAATCAATAATAATGATTTTTTCTTGGGCGCAATGAAAACGCCGTAAACCCATTTACGTCCAGGGATCACAAAAGAATATTTATTATTCGGTGTATCCACTTTGACGGTGATAAAATAAAAGATTTACTTTTATTAGTCATGGACGCAAGCAACCTTTTTCCCGTTTCCTTAAAAAGGAATCCTGTGATCCCATTCAATTAGGTGTCATCAACAACAAAACTATTTCGAGGGACGTGTTATAAATTGCTTCGCACTTGCCAGAGCCTAGACAATACAATCATAAAGCAATTATAAACAATTTAGCTTGTTTTTTTACAGTCCCACGACGTACCTCCAGCATTAATGGGTAGTAAGTTTTCTCAAAAGTGTTATCACAGAAGGAAAATTAAAAAACACTTAAGCTATAAATAATGTTCAGCTGGTAAATTTCTATAAATAGATCTGTAAAGTAAGAAATTCAATTATTACGAAATGGTAATGCGTGTATCGAGTGGGCATCAGAGACGAGCCTAGAGCTGTAGTGCAATAAGGTGCATATTACAACACATATAGTGTACAAGTAGAAAGAATCAAATGTTAATTGCGAAGATGGGAATCAATTTTTATAGCTCAACAAGAATGACAGTTAATCATAGCAAGTAGTATTTATGAGTCATTCATATCAAATGTTTGTAAAACATAGTCGTCTGCACTCTCTATGGATATGAATGTGATTCCTTTTGCTTCTGTTCTTCAGATATAATTTTGTTTATTATTTAGTTTTTTTTTAAATGTCAGAAACCTATGAGAGCGCAGAAGATAGAGGATGAAAACAGTGGCTGCGGTGTATTTCTAGAAACAGGATTTTGCAAAGTAGTCACGGTCTTAATGTGGGGTAAAGAAGTAGGTCGTATACCCGAAACGTAAGTTCGCGAAGGGTGCGGTTGTATATTCAACAAAAACATAATAGTTACCTTATCTGCAGGTACGTGTCTCGTCATCTTGCGTAATTAAACTATCCTTATGGGAAACTGTGGGTTCTTGTTGAACAAAAATCTTGAGCAAAAATACCTCCAAGTTTACTAAACACTACTCCATTACGTTATACCACCGCGCGCAGCTACCAAAACACGCACAGGATTGCACAAAAATTACTATTACAGCACGGTCTTCATCATTCTGCAAAGTTTTTTTTCTTATCGAGTCGGATCGTCAAAGTTGCAACAAAAATAAACAAAACACCACTTATACAACACACCCGACGTACAGAGCCACAAATAACGACCAGGAACCACTACAACAATGCAATGCAGCAGAGCTATCGTCTGCGCGGACTCAATGCGCCTTCGATCCCTCCGGTTGTGTGTGGGCTATGATGATATTCCATCATAGGAAACCAGCTGCTACAACACCATGGAGCGCATTACACTACCACGACATCTTTCCCTTCTCTTGCCAACTACATTCGTCGAAGCATCCCTTCAATCAATGGGGAGTCCATTTTATAAAATTTCACCATCTCTCATGAAACATGTTGAAACCTGAAGAATTATAACAATCAATTTAATAAAGTAATATTGAGACAGATTCAGCATCTGAAATATAGTATTTACAATACTTACATCGACTTTATTATTATTTCTAATAAATCTGGAAACATCTAATAGTTTTCAGGAAGTAAAATTATTACTTTGATCTTCTTGGTTTCTTATTTTAGTTACAAAAATATTGTATAAATTAAATAGTTTAAATTTATTTAAAGAATTTTAAAACTTCCATTTATGTTAAAGAAATAGAAAATGTTTTAATTTTGTGTTGTGTTCTTATAGAAGTTTACAAACATTATCAAAATCAATTTAAAATATCAACAATCTACTTTTTATTTAGAGTATGTACAAATAAAGAGATTTCTTATTATATTTAATAAAATATAACAATAATTTATATTATACAACAGATATACAACTAGATAACAACTATATATGTAACAACAATAATATAACTGTTGCAAAGGGCTATTGACTGAAGGTCTTTCAGACCCTTTGAAATATAGTAAAATTGAATAATTACATACCATGGTACTTGATACTATTTGTATCATGCGTTATATGATTTTTTTTAATGATTGTTTTTATTTAATATTAGTTTTGAACTTACCATCTTTGTATTAAATTTTATGATACATGCGTCTTCATTTTGAAGAATTTGAAATTACGGATATATATAACTTCTCTATGTTTATAAGTTAGGTAACTCTATATGCAAGAAATATGAAGTAGATTGATATATGTTTCCCACGATACATGTTGGTAGAGTCCTCTGGTGATATCTATCTGTTCTCAGTAGCTGTCATGCAGTAGTTATTTTGTTGCATTTTGCAAATATTGAAGTGTACATAACCTGATCGGTTTCAATGAAAATAAGAATTATAAATAGTCAGTAAACAGTCATGTCAGACGATAAAAATGAGGAGGAAAACGATGATCCTATCAAAATTATAGCGGTAAGGGCATATTCTCATTCAAAATCAAAAGAAACTTTGAACCAGGTGTTCAGAGAGACTTAAAACACCTACTCACATCTATACCTAAAAAGTAAATGTATCTCAGAGTATCTCCAAATTTGAGTATACACTATTTATGACTAATTTTCTTTTAGCATTAATTAGAAGCTTTTGCAACGAAATTGTAATTTTATAATTGATTAAAGAATTTTTTTCGAAATTCTTATCTATTCTAATTAACTTGATTGTTACCACTCCTAGTTAGAGGATTAGATCATTTCTGGGTATTTTTTATATACCACAAATTAATTGCGTTTGTTTTAAATCACAATTTATTATGCAGATTAGTACAATTATTCAAAAGTACTGCCCACATGAGTGTTTTGATTAGAAATTTTGATCTATATAAGTAGGAGTGGTTTAAAATCATAAATCTTTACATTTTTTAACTCTACAATTCCTTTCTAATATTTACTTAACGCTTCTTTTTTTATAACAGTAGCTTCATAAGTTTGGTTTGAATTGTGTACATAATTTATATATCGTCGTTAAGTGATGAATGAGAAATTTGAATGTTTATTTATTTTTTTACTTGTGTAATAAAGTTTATAGTCAGATTAATATTATTAATAATTCTTTCTGCTTTTAGCAAGCAGTTAATAGCTTATATAAATTTCGAGATTATTATTTTGAACATCATAGCATTGAAAATGCGAACAATAGGAACTCAGATATAGAATTAGAATTGAATAAGACTCTTAATTTAATTGATAAATATAAAGGTAAGAGAGTTGCTCATGGATGACTCATGGTTTATTAACGATTCATCCGTGCCACATTACAGACTGTGCAATCAAAAATGACAGAGGAAAGTATTATTATCTGAAAGGTTATGCTTTAAACATAGTGCCTAAATATAGTAAAGAAGCCGAAGAATTACTATCGAAGGCAATCAAATTGGATCCTAAAATCGTCGAAGCCTGGAACGAACTCGGCGATTGCTATTGTAAGAATAATAATTTAATAGAGGCCATCAATTGCTTCAATAAAGCTTTAAACTATGTAAGTATGCAAACGATTAATTTTATTCAATACTTGTTCAATTATATCTGTTCATTGTTCTAGGGAAAGAATAAGGTGTCTTTGCGAAATTTGTCGATTCTGGAGAGGCAACGACCGGCTATTACTGCCGAAGACAAGATCAATAATATCGAGAGGGGTTTGGTACTCGCCAAGGAAGCTGTTCAATTAGATCCACAAGATGGACATTCCTGGGCTGTTCTCGGAAATGCCCACCTGTCTGCATTCTTCGGGATATCCCAGAATCCCAAAACCCTCAAGCAGTGTCTGAGCGCCTACAATCAAGCGGTTAGCAAATTAATTTGAATTCCTGTTTGCATTATCTAATTCCAAACATGTTTCAGGAGAAAGATGTAACCGCCAAATGCACTGCCGATCTACATTATAATAAAGCTGTGGTACGTACATCTATTCTATATCTTCATATCTATTGATATGTTCAGCTATCAGGTTTTATTTTTTAATAATGTTGGTATGCATTATCCACAATATTTATAGTATTTATACTAATTCCACATTTTCACAATATACATATGTATATTCTGTTGAATATACATAACGAATAGACGTTCGTACGAACGTACTTGACGTTCACACGAAAGTACAATTAACTAAACATTTGACAAAGTGAGCTTAAGCAAAAAAACATAATGCCTCTATTTGAATTTAACTGAAGTAAATATATATATATATATATATATATATATATATATATATATATTTTTATGCTTAAATCATCATGTATATATTATCGAATATATGTTAATAAACAGATAAATAAATTAAAATGACATTTTGCAAAAAAAAAAGATAAAAAGTAAAAAAGTTTTGAAACTCCATTCTGATATGTTCATTTTATTATTTTTATTATTTATTTTTTTGTAGATGTTGAAATATGAAGAGGAATATTTATTGGCCATTGAATCGTTTAATAAAGCTGTGTTATATGATCCAACGTGGGAACAGCCTAAGAATAAAATCAAACAATTGGTGAAATATTTGAAGGAAATAACAGATATGGTAAATACCAGCGGAAAGATGAAATCGAAGAAGCTGCAACAATTGCTACAGGTAATACAAAATATAAACAAAAAAATGATATATTACCTTTAATTAAATAATGGTTGTAGTCTGTAAATTCTAAGTTGCTTGGTCCTTACGGTGGAGGAAGTTATTCCACGGCAAATGGCCAGAGTGTCACGTTGCAGGAGGTGAATATGAATGATTTGATTGGTGGATTCAATGAGGAAAAAGTCGTATTGGGAAAAGTTGTCTGTTCGGTGTATAATGAGGAAACAGTCCCGTTGTAAGTAATTCTCTCTATATTTTACAAATCTATTTTAATTATTAAAAAAAAGAACAATAACGTGAGATGGAGTTATATATAAAGTTATATAAATATAGTATTTTCCTAATAATTACAATTTGCTCCATGCTCAGTTTGTTCTATGTAACTGAATGTGTTAAAACAATAAGTTATTATTATCCATTAGAAAAAAATGCTGATATTCTTAAAAAAACACGTTTGTATTTTGTTTTAGTACATTTTGTTTGGTAGATAAAATAGGAACTTGCGTCGTTGCTACTATTTACAACTTGGCCAATGGAAGGGGTGTCATAATCGGCGACTCCGTGGCAATTCCGGAGCCCTATGTTACGGACGTAGATTTTAAATACGAAGGCAATGTGAGTATGTCCATTCTTAACGCTAAGGCACCTCAGCACTACAGATTGTCGTTCTTGCAGGAGTACAAATTTAGATTGATCCGAATAGAAACGCCACTCGTCTTAGTCATTAACGGAAAGAAGACGAGCAGAGATTACCAGGCGGGCGTTCAAATGTCTTTGTTTAAAAAGTTCGATTAACAATAATACTATTACTATATATATATATATATACAGCACTCTCATTTTCGATTTTAAGTTCGTTAGATTTAGTGGACCAATTAAAATTTAATATATAATATAATAATTTTGGTATACTGTAACTATTTCTAAAAATAAACTTTGTTTACTAAAAGAGAGAGAGAGAGAGAAAATAACATGGATCCTGAGTAGAAAGGTATATAACAAAATAATAATAAACAAAAAATAATAAATTGCAGTTCTGTCACTGGTCCGGCGGTAGTTTTTTTTTTGTATCACAAGTGGTTATCACGAGTAGTCTTTCGTAGTCATTTCGAGTTCAAAATATCCCTGGTCTCAACTGTTCTCCTCGAGCAGATTTAAGTAATTATCTAAAATTTCGTTGAACCACTCGCGCTTCACAGGATCTTTGAACACTGGCGTCAGGCTTCGCAGGTCCAACTGTAGAAGAGCCTCGTTCTGGAGTAGTCCATTCAAATCGCTCAGCAATTTCGTATCTCCGTGGATCTTCATCAGGCTGGTATACGAAAATATATAATAGTGTACGCGTAGTCGATTTGTGGCCCAATGCTTCACAGTTTTATTGCCACTGGCTACTTGGATTTGACCTATATGCTCTGCATACCACGGACTGAAGAAGTTCGACAACTCCACCGGACTCAAATTCTTGATGCCCCTAGTTTTCAGGCGCTCCCTTATCCTTAGATATATAGGTTTGTGGTAAACAAATACCTGAAATACAAATTGATATCAATATTAATCAAATGTTCATAGTTTATTTTTATGTTAGATGAACAAGAAAGTTTTTGTATTATTTTTTACTTGAAACATCTACAATAAAACATAAAGCACAATTAAGTTTTTTTTTTATATAATATTACATAGTTTAGCTTTCATAATATTTTACAAATACACAATATATCAACTATAAATGAAGTTTTGAAATGACTATTCATAATAATAGATGATTTGAAAAGTCCCAGGGTAAAGTGATGTGAAATTAGCCAGATAACATCAACCTTTGGATGCAAATTAATTGTAAAAATGCAGCGTTTAATTGAAACGTTGCTGTGCATGCTAATAAGTCAATTTACGAAAGCTTACATAAATGTCAATTTGCGCAAGACAATTTACAGTGGATTTCTGTTGCTTTATTCAAATGCATTACCAAATTTTATTATTACCGAAGAAGGTATAAACATTCTACTTAACTTTACAATTCAGTTACGATTCTTTAAGTATTACCTTTTTGTAACAGGATTAACGTTTTAACTCATATATTTATGAAAGCTATATTCTATTATGAACTTCAAGTTTTATGTATCTCTTTAACGATTTCCAAAAATATCTCCAGTAAGTCAATAAAATAGACGAAAATAGTTTAGTACAGTGCTGCAGAGTTGCGATAAGTAGAGGAAAGCAATCTAAATTCTCGGTTGAATATTATAATAATCATCATACACGTTTTGATACACAATAGGAACATCTTTATATTATTTTTATTTTATATCTTATCCATAAAGTCTGTAATTATTTTTTTAGAGCCTCATAAGGTAATTAATTATATCAACTATTGGTATTACAATATTAATACTTTGAAAATTGTGTCAACTTAAGAAGAAATAGCTAAAAAATAGAAATATTAATGTGATTTTTTTTGGCAGTTCTTGAGACATCAGTTCTATAAAATAATATATATAAGCAACCAGATCAAATTTATTTTGTAATTATATAATAGATATAGTCTAACTATAAAATTGTTTTTTTTAAATGTATAATGAAGAATCAGATATTTATGAAAAGTTAAAATAGTCTGCTTGAAAACATTTGGTTAAATAATGTTGATGTGATATTTAAGGATGTTGGAGAAGAGGCAATCAATTTAAATCTGTTCCTTGTTCACAAGTCTAGTCGTATGTCGTCGATTCGCATATCTATTTTTATTCAATTGGTTGTAAGTAAATGGCAATAGCTGCACACGCACACATTCCAATTGCACTTTAGAAGTCTGCGCCTTTTAAACGGCAGGATAACATTATAGAAATTGTCCTTGGGGAACCGTCATCATCTGACAAAAATCAAGGATACGCGAATTTCTACGTTTATTAATTTTTGTTATCTCTGTTGGGAAAATTGCGCTTCACAATACGAAGTAATTATGTAGCCAAGGCTGCTGGAAATTATTAGTTAGTCAACTTTGGACCGATTGCAAAATAATGTTGATGAAAATAAAAAAAATAAGTGGAATACGCGTGTCATTAAATAAATTGGTAATTTACCTGGTATAGGGAATTTCCAGTAACGAAGGAATTGATGTAGTGCGTTCCGACGCGTCTGGTGAACATGAGGACGCTCGCAACATCACCCACGAAGATCTTCTCAATTTCTTCGGCCATATTATCCAGAAGATTCACATTATTCGGCAACCTCGAAAGTTTAACGTTGTCCCAGAATCGAGATAACCGCACTAGAACGTAGCAATAGTCGCCGTGGACGAAAGATGAGTTTATACCCATGTGTCGGGCTATCGTCTCCGGCGAACTCCAGCCAGTGGTGAAAGCCTGCCAAGGCTTGTCCAAACCTTCGAACGCGAAGTCCCTGAAGTATGCCTGCTTGAGTTGCCGTAGGTTGTCGCAAAATTCCATGTGGAATTCCCCGTTGAAGCTGCCGCTCTTGGCACTCCTCCGCGGGTGAACCGTTAACGGATCCAGATTTGCGAACACGTCGTACGTGGGTTCCCTAAATATCCAGCTAGTATCGCTCTCGTTTCGTGCGACTACTCTCATCGTAATCCCCAGGTACCCATATCTGCTCATTATGTCCATCGACTGGCCCACCTGAAGCTTATCCCCGTCAGCTGCAGACACGAACGCAGTTAGCAGCACGAGCAATAACGCCCGGCTACACATTCTTGCCGCGACTGCAACCTGCAATAAACAAATTTACAATTTAAAGACAACAAAAAATCTAATCTATCTAATGCGCGCGCCTTCCAAAGATACACGGAATCTTTATTTATAAACTTACACTTCGGTCTTTCTTAATTCATCTCTAATACTCATTCAGTTTGAATCTAATACATGGCAATTAACAAAAAAAACATATAATTTTTAACAAAATATTCATTGTTGATACAATTTTTAACAATAAATGATTAGATCGATATTAGAACTAGTTATAACATAGATCCATGATAAAACTATGTTCTTATAATGTTAATTCGTAATTTTATCGGAGAAGATTGTTGAAGTTAATTTTAAGTTAAAAATAAATAAATTATATTCAAATATTGACTCAAAATATTGAATAATCAGTGAAAAAATAGAAAGAAATGTCATGTATTTTTGATATGCATTATTTAGTATTTTTGTTTTAAATTTTAATGTTAATTTAATAAATTTGATGAAATTTACTAGAAATATTGGACCTGGAACAGTAAGTTTGAGATTTTACATTAATTATTACTGCTATAATCAAGATAGTTATGCTAGCGTATAATGTGGTTTTATAATTATAAAACCATTATTACTAAAAAGACAGTGATTAAGTAAAACAGTTTTCAATTGCCGCAACTTACTCAATATAAGTATTACTTTAAAAACGTTTCGTGAAATATTTTTTTACGGGTTTACTAGTTTTTTTTTTAAGTAACTACCAGCTTCGAGGAATTGCACAGTATTTCAAATACAAATTACGCGATTAATATTCTCAATACTCAATAAAAAAAATAGAAAGCTCTGTAGTAAACTGAAGGTCGTAGATCTAGATTGCGGACCTAATTTTGCTCATCTAATGAGCGAACGTTAAATATATTCGAAGGCTACCCATCCTCGCAATTACTTTCTTTCCATTTCGCGTTATTGCGTATCTTCATTCTTCCAAAAGAAGCGAAAACTAGATCGGAGCTGTTGGTGAATAAATGGAATGTAGATTGCGGTAACACATAAATAATAATTTGCAAGGACAAGGACGACAATCACGAGAAGGGAGAGTTCAAGAAATTCGAGACAACGTCTTTGAATAACCTTAACTCTAAAAGGAAGTTACCATTTTTTTCCTGCATCGTTCACACATTGTTTTAAATTTGGTCTCACTCAAACAAGGACATTTTTTCTGTGTAGAAAGTAATGGATTTGTTTCCATCGGCCATTTCAAAAGAGTCGGTTTATTTGATTTCTGATAAGAAGAGATAGCATCAATTCAATTTGTATGTTTTTTTTTCTTATTATTATTTATATTTCCAGTGGAGAAACTAAACTTGTATTAATGTTCTGCACTTTAAGTATGAAACATATTCAGATACGTTACGTGTTTTGATCTTGTTATTACATTTTTGCTGGAAAGTTTTAAGAAGAAATTAACGGACTCGTTTATAATTATATAACACTTCTTATCTCAGTTTTTTGTTATTGTATTCTACAATGAAACGAAACAGTTGTTTACTTTTACTAATTAACTTACTATCTGTGTAGTCTATCTAAGGACAAGATTGTTACTCTTTATAAGTGTGTCAATAAGTGCGATTAAAACAGATATATTTGTAGGGACTGGAGTATTCATCATGCAGGGTTATTCCAAAAAAAAAATATATGTAAAGTAAAAGAAAAATACGGGATCATCCTGATAAACTGGAAAACAGACAAGGTTATCAACCAGAGACAATAAATCAAGACTAAAATCGTAAATGAAGAAGATCTTTGTAATGTTTGTTTTTGCTAAGGCCATTGCAGTTTGAAATCAAAATACTTCTGATCGTTTCTTTGAAGCAAACATAGAGTAGATTCTGTGATTTCATATAGTATTTCTTATATTACGATTTAAACATTAAAATTTGTCAATGGCGCTATTGAATAGTCGATTGCTACAAAATTAAAGTTAAAATACTGTAATTACCACTGTCGAAGGTTGTGAAATTCACCATTATCTGATAATTTCAAAAAAATTGTAGTTTGGAAATAAACACGCAAAGGATAATGATAATGAGTATTATTATCTCTATATGTACATTTTAACAAACTTGCACTATTTTTCATCTTATATCAAATTCTCTCTCAATCAGCTTTATTATTTATACCATATAAATACTTCGTCTTAATAATCAATATTTGCTAAACTTACTAAACGCTCATATAAATTCCCGTTTTAGGAAAGAATGATCGGAACGAAGTAATTCGTTAAGCGTATATTCATTCTCATGTGTAATCCCGTTAACATATAATTAAGAAAACAAACAGGAGACTATTTGTTTTTTAGATGTATAACAGTTTCATTTCTTATCCTCTGCACGCTATTTCAGACTAAATTAAAATAAAATAAGTAACTGCGCCTAAAATAAAGAAAGTACAGTACATTTTTATAGACACGTAAAATTCAAGTAAAAATCAATTGATTTGAAAATATAAATTAAATCACATCAATTAGGAACTTTTATTTTATTTATTTATTAATATAGTCAATCCTTGCATGATAATCCGCGCATTTGTAAAATTTGAATACTTACGTCATTCCAATTACTATATTATCCTTAGTAAGAATGTTTTTAATATTGTAAATATAAATTAAATACGATAGATGAATACAAAGATGTAATGAATATAACGCAAGTTTAATCATAATTAATTTTGTAAATATTTTGAATTTTATTATAATTTAGATTATTAATGATAGTGAATGTATATGACAGTTGTAGAATGTAATTTATAAAGTTTGCATTAATATTCTGGTTAATTTGAAATTGATATAATTCCATATCTATGTGGGCTAGAATCATCGGCGTGCTCGAGATGTGAATTCCTACTACAATTAATCGAATCAATGTGAAACTATCAAATTATCATGCGTAATTCCCATAAACTAGATCACTAATGGGGCAATTGCAAAAGATAGCCGAGCGGAGAGCAGCAGTTTACGCGTTTCGGATCAGGCGGCTAATGACATAACGTTTATGAATTAAAATTGAATTTCGCAACGCGCTCTGCACCAAATCGAAGAGAACAATAATAGAAATCAAACTGTTGCAACAATTAGAGGTAGAGACAGTAATACGGAATTCCGTGCACGTCTGGGCACTTTTCACACACGATCCGAATTGAATTTGGTTGACCACACAATGCGTGCGTCTTGAATCGATTGCGGGAATCAACGTGAAAAAATAGTCAAACATGTACGCACACAACAATTGCGAGAGTGAAAATGTTAAATCGTGCTATAGAATATTATTGCAATACATAACCAGTTTTCTTGCAAAATCACCGTGTCTGAACTCAATCAATAGCGATTTAAACAAATAAGACAACTCTATTTCCAATCGCAGCCCGAGAGCGCGCCTTTCTTCTTTTCCGAATGGTTGTATTCATGAGATGAAAATGATGATCGTTATTAGATTAATTGATTACCCGTGATATCGTCTGAATGTTCATGGTATATAATCCTCGATGGTTTTTACATTTTACCAAGTGTTCACTGGAGTCACTGATAAACTAACTAACTATTGCAACTATAGAACTAAGTAGACGCGAACAAGGTGCGAGCAGCAGCCGCAGTTCCATAGAGCATCGTGAACAGTATTCGGATATTTGGTGGGACCGTGGGTCTATGTCTGTCTGTCTGTTGTACGCCGTGTCGCGTGCACTGGGACATTATTGACCCAGGTTGCTCCCCTTGAATCGGGCAGGTGGTGTCCCTCGTGACGCGAAAGAGGGGCCGTAGAGGAATAGCGTATAGCCGTGCACAGAACGGCGCGTTCACTTTCACTGTTTCCACTCGCGGCCGGTCTCCTGCCTGCTGTTGCTGTTACCTTGTTTACCATTTCATAATTGTTAAGCGATTGGAATTTCGACCTGGTGGCCCCAAAAACGCCGAGCCGGAGATTTACGGATTTCGGAGCTTTCGCAATATGCACAGTATGCACGATGATACCAATTGTCACTATGACTACGGGCGTCAAAAACAAAAGGTCTAGGTCTCTTAGTGTTTAGTGACCCAAAATCCAGTTACCTTGTTGATTTTTTTATATATTTTTTTTATTATTCGTATTCAACGTTGCGTTTCTTTCTATCTGCTATTAATGATGGTTCATCTGAAGACTATAACATTTGAAAGTGATCGCCGTGGGTGGCTGTTCTAATTCTAATTTATCCTATTTTGTAAATTATTACCAAACGATCTTTTTCAAATAATCGTTTGTGGTCATGAAAAACCAACGTAAATGTTGACATACTCTATAAATCTCATTGGTTATTATTATATCAATTTAATATTAATCGATATATTATAATAATTGCCCCGGGCAAAAAAACCTTGGTTGATAGCCCTTTGGCCAGGTATATTTATTGTATTGAATTAATTTTTGGTTGTTTTATATTTAGATTTTTTTTTAATCATTTGTGTTTTTCAAAGTTACGTTTATTTTCCTTGTATTTTTATATTTATTCTATACTGGCCAATAAATAATGTTATTTTTGGTTGTATTATATATAGAATTTTTTTTCTTTTATTGAAATTATTGTTTAATTTATTTATTTCTTAATTATTTTTGTTTTTCAAAGTTATATTTCTTTTCCTTGTGTTTTTCTATGTTTATTATATAATACTGGCCATTAAATGATGTCTAAATGACTAAAGTCATTCTGTTACATAACAATAAATTATTTTATAAAAAAAAATAATGTTGGAATGAAAATCATTTGACAAGTAAATCCTCAAAATAAATACTTACTATTTAAATATATCAATAAATGTATTGGTTTTCTATTGATGCTTTCTTTAATTTATAGAAAAAGACGACCTTTAAAAAATAATTCTCGTATTGAACACGGGGTCAGATTTTTTTAGTTTTGTTAAATGTCTGTGCGAAATTTATTGCAATCGCCGACATCCTATTCATTAGTTATTAATGCATTATTTTTTGACGTCACGAAAAATCAATAATACATTTTAAGAATGAGAATATATATTTTAAAGTGCACATTCAAATAGAAAGTATAGTTATCAAAAAAAAACTTATACCAAAATACACTTTTTAGAGATAGTCCTTGAAATATGAGTCTTATGAAGCATTTTCTTATGAATTGTACTTTAATTACTATATAATAGCTAAATCTACGGGCAATAACCTTTCAAACTACCTTCCATATTAAAGAAATGATGATTTAAAATATAATAACACATATAATTAGAAAACAAACAGTTCTGAGTGGTAATCATATTTTTACAGGTTGACATTAAAAAAAGTAATAATCTAAACACAAATAAATTAACCGTTTTTCTATTTAAATTATAATAAATAAAGGTAATGGACATGACCTTCCTATAATTATAGTTAATGCTTAAATTAGGTTCCTCTATTTTTGTCTTACATCACCGGATACCTTAATATGGTCATCACTTATTGTTATTTTAACTGTAATAAAGAATTAGAAAATTATTTAGGAAACGAACTATAACTCTGATAATATAACAAACTAATATAATGTATAACTTAATCCTAATAATAACTTCATTTTATGCAAAGATAATTATGTTATATAATAAGTTGTGGAACTAAATAAATGTATCGATTATATTTTAAAACTATTTTTGATCAAATAAATTACATTAACTTAATTAATTTGTTTATTAGCAATTTTATCAATAATAACAAGAATATTGAAACGTTTTAAACTTTTGAATTTTTAATTTATATTTTCAAGAAATGCTGGGCAGTAAGTTCCTAATGTCTACAGTGGACTAATTTACTAAAAGTTTGCAAATTAAAGCAATAAATGTTGCAGATTTATACAAATTATCTGTTAAAATTAATCAATGTCAGTTAGATAAAGAAATTAGTTTCCACAATATACTAAATAGTTAGTTGAAAATAAAACTAAAATAATTTGATTTATTATCATAATATGCTTATGAATCACATAAATTAAAAATTATTTTGACCAATAAACCGGTTTCAAAGATGCTAATGTAAAAAAAAAACTGAAAATGATTTAAAAAACTCATTGTCAATTGTACTTTTTTTTCAATAGTTAAAAATCATTATTCTCTTCATTATTAAGCAAGTAACGTATTTGCCTCGTTACTACAATGACTAGTATTAGATTAACAATAGCGAAAAGTTAATTGGGTAATTAAATGTTAACTTACGTTATATGATTTGTATTATTTATTACGCTTAGTTAGTCAAAGCTTCAAGTTCATTGGTAATAGGTTTTCATCCTACAGTAAAATCACTTCGTGAATACATAATAATCAATAGCAGAGAATTAATATTATCGTTAATAATTATCACATATGAACGTGCAAGGTCAATGGTAAATTAACACTTTTTTAACACAATTCAGTCATATTACGCAACTAAATTTTAGTTAATCAAAAGTTTCTATCCTCATCAAATATCAAAAACAAAAACTTTCGTTCATTAATAATTTATAAATAATTATAATTATAAATTCGAAGTTATATATCTTCTACATATATATTTAATTATTGAATCCGGTAAAAGTCAACGTTCATTTAAATGCAATACTGTTATATATAAATGTAAATGATATCATTATTGCAATGCTTAGACTCCGGACAAAAGCAATAACTTTCACTTTATTATGTTTTAGTTCTTTGTGTTTCATTTCACCGTAACAATTATTGAATTCGCAATATACGAAATCGCCGAAATGTAACCACAGGTTATACTTATAATCAGTTATTCAATTCAATTATAAAACAATAGATTAATCCATTACTAATTAATACATTTATTGTCTCTGTTAGATAATTAATTATAGATAATTAATTGATTATATTATAAAGCAAATTTGAATAATTTCTAAATAGAAATTTATAAATTAAGAATAAAATAATTATTGATATAAAATTATTGTTTCTAAAATATTTATAAATATTGAATTAAATTATACATTTGCTAATAGAAAATACATTTATTTTTCTTGTGAATTTAGAGGTTCTATGTTTATTTTACTTATTTAAAGTTCAAGGGGAAAAATTGGTTTTAACATACACATTGTTGTGCTTTCATTTCCTATTTGAAGATGCAAGAAGCAAGTTTTATTAATAAATGTTTTATTTATAGTAATTATAAATAACTGATTGAATAAATGCCATTGACAGACATAAATTACTGTTAATAATAATAATGTGATTAAATTAATCCTCTGAGGATTTTGCAAGTTGTTACATTATTTCTTCAATTTTCCACGGATGTTGCGAAAATAATCGAAAAGCAATATATTTATAGTCGTGAGCATGTTAATAAGCTGTATGTGTCAAACGAGTAGTTGAAAGCATGAAATTAAGGAAGTACCAATTTTCTTAACGTACACACATTTCCTGTGAAATTAAAATGAGCCATCGCTCGCCGACTACCTTTTGTCCATAAATTATTCAATGTACTGAAGCGTATTTCCCTTTTAAAAGGGTCCGCTTTTCATTTCATACAATTGAAAGGAAAAGAACCGACATTATAATGAAAATGAATCACGTAGTAAACACGCAGATTTTGTGTTTTTGGAAAAAGATAAAGTATTTTGTTTTGTAAATGTGATTATAATTACCATAAGACTTGTGCCGCAGTTGCATCTACTGTTTCAGATGGTTACTTCCATAGTGTATACAACCAAATAAGATAAGGATTTTCTGAAGTCCCTTATCATTTCCAAATAGTGAATAGCATTGCACTGCACCACTAGATTAATACTTAAGCACTGTTCGTTGCAAAATGAGGCATGCCGTCCCGTGAACTGTGCGAGAGTGGTGATTCGTTTACATGGACGTGTGCATCTCTTATGGTTTTGGATTTTTGAGAGTTCCCTATGTTTTCGAAGAAGCTACAAAGTACAGGTTGCAGCAGCAGCAACTGACGATGTGCGGTCGCGCTACGCATGGAAATAGGTTCTCTCGAGTGTTGTTGCTTGGATTCCGACCAACTCCGCGTTTCTGTCTTATCGTACAATAAAAATTGTGTGGGTAATGGATATCTTCAAGTGCGTGCTATATTTTATCAATCCGGACAGTGGAACGCACATTGTTGTGCAATATACTAATTTTGTACCACCGGACACGAACTGCTTCTATTGAAAATACTGCTTTCATTCAATGTGTCTATTAATACTATTGAGTCTCAATATACTAACTATAAATTGATCAACCAAATACTATCAACCATTTTTATTCATTCAATAACAAATACTAATAATGATAATATTTTTTGCACACACAACAAATAAAAAGTTTTACCAAATTGCAATTTCATAAAATGAAGTAAAATGATAGAAAGATGACCGATAAACCAAATTGGTAATTAAATAAACAAATTTGTAAATAAATAAACAATTAGGATAAAATTTTGACTTTCTACTGAAATTTGAGCTAATATTTTTTTTTTTCAAATTATAATTTTATGATCTTTTTATAATAGTAAACCTTAAGTGTAAAATAAATATGTTATTAAGAATAACTTCATATATAAATAAATATATGCAATTTTCTAATAATTATTCAATTACATTTGGTTAGTAAAAATGACCTTAGTCCTTTGGCCCTCATTTAGTTATTATCTTTGATTTAAGTATCTAAGCAATATCTCCAATATCTAGTATTATATTTACTATAGATATAACTAAAATAATAATTAAGAATCTATTGTTAAATATTATAATTTAAGAAAAGTTGTTTAATTAAAATAAAAATATTAAATAGTTATAATTTATTAAATAATTAAGTTTGAAACTAATAACAGAATAAATAAATATAAACCTAATATTATTAATAAATACACTTTCAAGCAGTGGTTTCAAACTGGCGGGCCGCGGGCCACATTCGACCTCCGAAACAATTTTACATGGCCCGCGAATTCTTTTCAATTATGCAATGCTTGTAAATATGCTGCTTATGTTTATAGAGTTTATGTGCTAATAAAAGAATAATATATATAATAACATTATTTTAGTCACTCTTATTATATTAATAAATTAAAATTGATATTAAATCATGAAGAAAATAATATATTTTTATTTAAATAAAAACCAACCCCTCTGGTATTATAATTTTAATTTCAAGTAGTTATGATAACTCGTAATTTGAAAATGCAATTAAATATATATTTCGTAAATCTGTATATTGATTAATGAACTTTCGTCTTGTTCATACGTTAAAGTAGTTTACAAGTATCTTCTTAAATAGGTATATTCCTTTTATAAATATGCAGCACAAGAGAAAGCTGTTTAATCGAATAATCCTTATTTTGTTTGCATTTTGTTCAAGTTCATTTGGAAATCTGTAACCGACTTATTTCACGATTACTCAGCAAACATAGTACAAAGCATAGCCTAATAAAGAATAAATGCTTACAGTAATTATATAATTCAGTTTTGACAACTGTTACTTCAGCTATGACATCAGTTTTTTGGAATGCAAAAAAATTAACTCAAATTATTATATAAGTTTGTTGGATGAATTGGATGGAAAAATTTGTAAAAAAATATCTGTTTTCTCTTTCGCTTTCAAAACTTTTCAAAATTCCCTCTTATATTTGAAGTGATGAAAAAGTTAAACATAAAATTTAATTTGGAATTGTTTTACGATTACTCAACAAACGTAGTATAAAGCATGTTTAATAAAGAATAAATGCTTACAGTAATTATATAATTCAGTTTTGACAACTGTTACTTCAGCTATGACATCAGTTTTTTTTGGGATGCAAAACGAATTTTGGTCATATTGAAAAAGCTAAAATAATTAACTCAGATTATTATACAAGTTTGTTGGATGAATTGGATTGAAAAAATTGTGAAAAAATATCTGTTTTCCCTTTTGCTTTTAAAACGTTTCCCTATTGTATTTGAAGTGACGAAAAGTTAAACATCAAATTTAATTTGGAATTGTTTTACGATTACTCAACAAACATAGTATAAAGCATGTTTAATAAAGAATAAATTTACAGTTTACAGTAATTATATAATTCTGTGTTGACAACTGTTATTTCAGCTATGACATCAGTTTTTTGGGATGCAAAACGAATTTTGGTCATATTGAAAAAGCTAAAATAATTAACTCAGATTATTATATAAATTTGTCGGATGAATTGGATGGAAACATTTGTGAAAAAATATCTGTGTTTCCCTTTCGCTTACAAAATGTTTCAAAATTCCCTCTTATATTTGAAGTGATGAAAAAGTTAAACATCAAATTTAATTTGGAATTGTTTTACGATTGCTCAACAACCATAGTATAAAGCATGTCTAATAAAGAATAACTACTTATATTAATTATATAATTAAATTTTAACAACTGTTACTTTAGCTATGACATCAATTTTTTTGAGATGCAAAATGAATTTTGGTAATATTGAAAAAGCTAAAAGAATTAACTCAGATTATTATACAAATTTGTTGGATGAATTGGATGGAAACATTTGTAAAAAAATATCTGTTTTTCACTTTCAAAATGTTTCAAAACTTCCTCGTATATTTGAAGTGATGAAAAAGTTAAACATAAAATTTTATTTGGAATTGGTTTACGATTAGCAAACATATTATAAAGCATGTTTAATAAAGAATAAGTGCTTAAAGTAATTATATAATTCAATTTTGACAACTGTTACTTCAGCTATGAGATCAGTTTTTTTTTTGGGATGCAAAACGAATTTTGGTCATATTGAAAAAGCTAAAAGAATTAACTCAGATTATTATATTGTTGGATTGAAAAATTTGTAAAAAAAAGAACTGTTTTCTCTTTCGCTTTCAAAACTTTTCAAAATTCACTCTTGTATTTGAAATGATGAAAATGTTATTGAAATTTAATTTGTAATTGTTTCATGAAATGATATATTTCTAAATAAAAATTGTATTAGTTATCATCATATTAAAATATCCATAAATAATATATTTCAAGTGGAACATAAACCAATTTATCATTTAAAATAACGACGAGATAGTCGGATAACTGATTGCACTTAAGAAGTCACGGTCATTCAATCCAGTGACATTTCACATTAATGGGATAGGTATAAAATTAGAATTTATGATAATAATTCCATCTATATTTTTCTTTTAATCGATACATGCATTCATAAGCAATGTTATCATTTTTTGAATATTAATACTTCACAATAATAACAACATTTATAATTAATAAAAGTAAAAAATATAAAAAAACGCGCCCTAAATAAATTATATTTATTTATAAAACATTAGATTTCTAAATGAATAAATTGCAAATCATGTTTATGCATTGAAAATGAAATATGAAAATGCATAGCGTTTTAGTTGCATTGCGAAAACCACATCTATATTCCATTGACATTGAATTAGAATAAAGAAAAGTGAACCAGTATACATAAAATGAAAATATATATACGCACACACATTTATTCCTCAGCGAGTGTAACTACTTTCGAACTGGCGTTGCCTTAAATGTTGTAACCAATTTGCACACACATATTGTACTTTCATTAGCAAGGAGCCGAAAAAATACTACAGGATTGTGCACTTTATACATCTTGAGCAACTCATATTTCGTTATAGCATCTTTGAAATTTACTCGTAATTATTACGTAAAGTTCAATTGAAGATCTTTTGTTATTTAATAAAATAGATTATTAATAACAGCTACTTGACAAGTATTTTGTAAGTACCGAGTAGTATTTAATCAATAAATCATAACAGTGATTATAAAATAATAATTATCTAAAAATAACTTAAGAAGTGATGAGGATATCTTAATTCTAAACTAATTGAAAATTCAAAAATACTTTCGTTTTATGATTTTTTTTTTTAATTTCTGCAGCTTATACAATATTTGTTACAAATATGTCGAATATGAATCGGCATCGAAAGCAAATGAATAAAATTATCGCGATTTACATAACTTTCCTTATGTGTGATAAAAGTGAACTCGCGCCGGCGATGTTACAAAATCGCTGTAACCCGAATAACGGTTATGAAACAATACGATGTAGTTTGAAAATTACGACCAAATGAATTAATTACACGGTGCAAAAGTCGCGGACCATGAACAGAGGCTAATATGTTTCCAAGTTAATAAATGAGTATTTTTCCCACATATCAGCTCTAACTGGAAAAAATAAATAGCAATTGCATAATGAAATGAAACTAACAAATTGTGTTATTTTATACCAAAATATTTTAAAGACTTCTTAAGAATTATTTGGTTATTGATGATATTCTTATAGATATTATGTAATCAACGAAATCAAATTATACCTAATTTATTTTATTATTAAATAATATAACGGCTTCAATCATTTTCAAAAGAAACTAAATTTTCAATTGATAAAATATAAATAAAATAAATATTACTACTTCCTGGATATTAGCAAAACCGATGTAGGTATTATTGCTACATTTTTAAAAATAGGTCAAAAATACCTAGGTTTTCAAAACTAGGGCCGATGTCAAAATATAATTTAAAAATAAACCAAATTTTTCCAAATTAAATATTTAACCACAGGCACAAGATTTCCTTGTTTGGATTATGAAACAGTTACTATTAAAAATTATCAATTTATCTAACAAACCTGATATCAATTAAAATTGTAACTTTCATTAATTTAACTCAATATTGAAAATATATAATAATATATATTCTTTATTAAACAAAAATATATCAAGCAATTAAAAAAATATAATAATTCCGGTTGCAATCAACAACTGTCATTAATCACAATGTGCATTCGTACATTCATTATTAAAAACCTTGATGCTTATAAAACCAGCAAACACATTACACTAAACCAGAAATAAAATCAGATAATAATAATTCACATCCGCAATACTATTTTTAATTTCTTTGTGAAAATTACTATAGAAAATAGATTGAAACATAATTTATCCTTTATAAAAAAAATACAGTTTTATAATTTAATATTGTTTTATATTTAAAATAAAAATATATTATAAATATTATTAATTACTATTATTATGTTAATAACACAATATAAAACCGATTAGAAAATTTTGTTATTTATTTTATTTACTTTTAATATGATATAAAAATTTTAAATTTTTAATTAGTGCCTTAAGCGATTATTAATATTATTATTAAGCAGATATAGTAAAGAAAGATTATCACATAAAAACAATGAGAATGAATATATTGTATAACTAAAATTATGTTATGAAAATTATGTTAGAAAAAAAATATTAAAATTTATATAAAATTAACTATTATTAAATTTATTTAATTATTGGTAAATGTATTAAATGATTTAACTTAACTGATGAACAAAATTAATGATGCAAATATTATGTAAAACGAGAAAAAAATAACATATATTACTACTTGCGGTATTGCAATGTATCGATTAGATTAAATTTGTACTACATTTCATCGAAATAACATACATCAAGAATGTTGTTTTGAACTATTTATAAATGTACAAAACAAAGAATCACCGTCAAAACATGTTACAAATCGCGAAGCATATAAATTATATAATTTTTGTAGACGCCAAATTGTAACGAAATTGAGATAATCCGAAATGATGTTTAGCAACTTTCTACGTACCATTTGATAATCGAAGAAAATGAAGAAGACGATTTCAAAACTATTTGTAAATCGTCTTGGCACATGCTTACTATATACGAGATTATTACACATTGAGCTCGGCAGTTCACTTAATAGTGCAATGTGACACAAAGCTTCATTAAAAGGCAATCAATGATATATAAATAGGCAATGCAATTGTCGTCGAATCAACTACCATTGAGTTTCCTTTTCAGGCCTTTATCGCTCACGATTAAACCATACTCGAACAGGAATTTAAATATTCCACTGATCATGCATTTTGAAGAAAAGAAAGATAGACCTTATTCATCAAAACGATGAATGAAGTTTCATTGTGAATTATAGTAAAACCACAATTCTTTATGCGTAAATATTCTAAAACCGCAATAATTACAATTAATTCTAATGCGTATTTTTGGATATTCTAAAACTATAGAAATTACTCTTACAAACAGCGAATAAATAACATATACCTTACAACGTCTCTTCCTAAACGCATCTCTGGAACGATTTGTTCTATACGAAATCATTATAATCACACGTCTCGAAAATCTACGGATACTGAAGGAAAATCATGATTTTTGCATTGCGCTCGAATGATGATGACAAAGCTAATTCATGAGAATTCTGTATTGTTTATACTTAATATCAAATTATATTGCTGATAATTTGAATGATGACCAACGTATATCAATTTGAATCCGAGAGCGGATTTTATTCTTCGATTCCGCCTGGATCTTGTTTCATTAATGTATAGGAGGGAAAAAGTACATACGTAATACAAAAAAAAAACTTTATACTCGCGATACGAGTTATTTAAATTTATTGCTTCTCGTTACGTTTTATTAGGCATTATGCGTTTTTTACAAATCAAACTCGCTCGATTCAGTCATATGATCAATTGCGCCTATTTGTTAGTAAGTCTGATGAATATCAATTGAACAGAATAACATATTTTCTTCAACGAAAATAGTCTTCTTATATTCAATACTTTATAATATGCTTGGTAATATATTGAATTATTACGAACTTCTGCATTATACTCATACTTCGATTAACGTTAACCAAAATAAAGTCGAGGAAAGAAAAACATCAAAAAGTCAAGATTGCTAAAAATGGCTATGAAGAGAATATTAGAAATTCATTGATTGCAGGAGATAATAGCAACAAAGACAATTATGAATAAAGATGAAATTAATTAGTTATTGCTGAAAAACTGTTAAAACTGTTAAAAACCAATAGTTTAATTTTTTTAAATTATCCTGAATATCAAGACATTTTAATATTAAACGATCACTCTTTATGAAAGGATGATACTGATGCTATGACTATTTATCTCCGAAAACAAAGTTTCGATTAACGATTTAATTTTATGCAATATATCCTATTCGTTAATCGATATATTTTAATTTAATAAAAGTTCTTTTTCTTCACAACTTTCACAGATTGTAAGCAAATAACAAAATACAGAATAAAAAATATTTGCATTATAAAGTAATTTATTCATGTTTTTCAATGATATTTTCATGAAAAAGAACATTACAATTATTGTCTAACACTATTCTAGCTTTAGTAAACTTCATGTTACCAAATAATTTAATTTAAAAAAATCTGATAATTTCTAATAACAAATCGTGATATTCTTACAAGAGAGAAAATTGGAATAATTTTGATTAAAAAGGAAAATAACTTTTTTGTTATGTATACATTTTCTATGATTTATTAGTATATTATGACATAATGCAACAATTTATTACTTATTTAATATTATGGACTAAAATGTAATAATCATCAATATTGTGATTGTTATCGTTAAAATATTTTTTTGATTTAGTAACTTATAATTACTTTCGCATAATAGAGAAAATATATACTAAGAATATATTGAAAATAAGTTGAGTCATTCTTTAATCCAAGAAATGCATTTTAAGAAAACACAAACATGCAGATCTGTAGGTCATATATTTAGTTAATACGTAATTCCATCAATAACACTGAAATTAAATACTTCTATTATTACAGACGCGTATAATTTGTTTTTCATTTCGAAGGCTAAACCAGCTGATATTGAGAACATTTAGAAAAAAAATCACGAAACACCGTTTATTTTCATTTGATATTTCCAGGTAATCATGTGTTGGTAATACAAATAAAAATTTGTTAAGAGATTATTTAAAAAAAACATGTAATTGACTAGTAAAATATATAGCAGTGAATTTCTTTGCAAGTGTCGTAAGAATATGTACGATCTCTCCTGAGGCAATCTGAGACCTTCAAATATTAAACAAACGGTTTGTAGCGGAACAGCGTACACAACAATATATAAATACAGAAGAGGAAAAAATAAACTTACATAACAATTAACAGGCAAATACTACAAATTCTAAGTAACGTTAACAAATATTCCCTAAGCTAACAGAAAAAAGCCACCACAATATACACCATTGTTCAAAGGAATTTTGCGTTGCGTATCCGTCCAATTCGCAGCACAGTTGCATACGCGGTTCCCATTTTATTTATCGATGTAGAAACGCTTGCAATAAATCGTTCAGTTTCAACAAAACATTGAATGTCAAATAAAAACACTCGCGATTCGTGGAAATCATGTACTATGAAATCATATTTTTCCAAAACGTACAAAACTAACGTACAAACATTGTTATCAGCAAAGAATGAAATAAAATTTAAATGTGTACATGTATATGCAGGAAAAGTGTACGTTCATATAAATATCAAATAGATTCTTGCGATTAAAGCATCAAAAAATCGTAAATACTTAATTCACCATCCGATTAACGTACATTCGGTTAGTGTACGTTAGTGCTGATTCAATTGTGAAATGTTTATCATACCATAAATAAAAATAATTAGCCTTCGTAAGAGAGTTTAAAGAATTAAGCTGGATAGAAAATCTTTAAATAAATACATTAACTGCTATAACTAATACTTCTGAAAAGTGTACGTTCATATAAATATCCAATAGATTCTTGCTGTTAACGCATTACAAAATCGTAAATACTTACTTAATTCAACATTCGATTAACGTACATTCGGTTAGTGTACGTTAGTTTGATTATATTGTGAAATGTTTAACGATTTTTTTTTACAAAAATATTGATAGAAATGTAACATAAATAAAGATAATTAGCTTACGTAAGAGAGTTTAAAGAATTAAGCTGGATAGAAAATCTTTTAATAAATACATTAACTGCTATAACTAATACTTCTGAAAAGTGTACGTTCATATAAATATCCAATAGATTCTTGCTGTTAACGCATTACAAAATCGTAAATACTTACTTAATTCACCATTCGATTAACGTACATTCGATTAGTGTACGTTAGTTTGATTATATTGTGAAATGTTTATCGATTTTTTTTTACAAAAATATTGATAGAAATGTAACATAAATAAAGATAATTAGCTTACGTAAGAAGGTTAAAGAATCTTTAAAAAAATACACTAACTGCTATAACCAATTATAAAAAACTGAAGCAAATTGTGATATTATATCCATTTTTAGATTCGCGCAGCATTTAACCGCAATATCCGGTTCTTAAAATGTTTAAAAAAATTGTGATAAATTCGTAAGCGATTGTTACGATGCGATGTAATTTATTTAAAGAGAGCAAATAAAATAATTTGTTATTGTTCCATCTATCCAAACACTTGTGACCTCTGTGCAGCATAAATCATTTCATTAGAATATGTATTGATGAAGGGATAATGCTCATTTTCTACTTGGCACACTTTGTCAACAGAATAATGAATCAATTGTTTCTTGTAAAACGAAGTACGTCAATCAAGTAATGTATTACGTGTAAGTGATTTTACCATATTACTGTAATATTCCGCTGTAAATTACCTCGTACATTTGTCCTTTGAATATTTAATCGTTGCATGATTGTCAAAACTTAATTACGTAATTTGTTACGTTTCTGAAATAATAGAAGTAATCATTCTTACTTCATAAAATCATTTGGAGGTTGAACTGAAGATGTGATGGAAATCGTAAATTAAATGCTGTTGAGGAAGCTTTTTCAGGTTGCACTGAAATGGTTCATTGCAATGACAATATAAAAGGCCTTGAACTGATTTGGAAAGACCGGATTGAAGGTCCTAGAAGAAATGGATTCAGTTGAGGATTGAGTGTAAAATATCTATAGATTTCTGTTATGAATTTTTATAAATTATCCAGTTCTACCAAAATATTGTCGATATATTCGAAAGTTGTAGAATCAAAAAAATAATTTTAAAACTCTAAAGAAATAAATCATATTAGATAGTGTTTAATCGTTCATAGAAACATAAGGGATGTAACAAAACCAGCTATAGATGGAGAAATATATTAATTATAGGCTATAATAAATATAAATCTATATTTGAATATAGAAATAATTATATATTCTGCATACTGCAATATCCCGAGTTACGTGAACTAATAGTTACACAATTCCTAATCTTCAATGTTTCTTGCTGTGCTTCGTAATGGATGCGTTTTGTGCGAACTCTACGTGCATTATTACATGTAAATCGACTTACACGATTTTCGTCGGATTCACCTATTGCGTAACTTAGGGGTATTATTGTACTATACACTTTTTTAATGAAAATTTATATAAAGATATGATTGTCTCACTTTTATGTGGAATTATTCTATTAATGATTTATCTATAGAAGTACATAAATATTCCTATAGATAAATAATTAATGGATTTGCTAGCACTAAACGCATTACTAGCGTGGAAAATATAATAAAAACATATTTTGTATAAATTAAAAATATCCCATAATCGATTAGTCATATCTTAGTAAACTTTATTTCTTATAATGAAGTCCGCAAATGACCAAAAACATTAAATTTCTTGGAAAGAAGTCACAATTAAATGCTTAAAGTTTAGCATAAAATATGACTTGAAGTTCAATCAATATGTTTCAAAAATATCTATATGGTTGTTAGAAATTTATTGAATGCAAAAGTTGATGCGTTTTCAGTAGAAGATATAGAAAACCTTGTAGACAATTTACAAATAAATATTATTGTTATTATTACAAAAGTGTTTTTTTATCATATATTATTATAATTATAATTAATTAATAAAAAATAAATTGTATTTTCTCTGTATTCATTTAATATTATTAAAGAATTATAAAATAAACATAATCAAATAATGTAAGAATAATTGGTATTATTATCAATATTAATTTTATTTCTAATTTAATTTAAAAATTTCTCTTATACAAAAAAATCTCTATTTAATAGCAGCAATTAAAAACGGACGAAAATACTGATTAGAATCGTAAGTATTTATTTTGATGATTGTAATTAATAAATAAAAAATAAATTTTATTTTCTATGTATTTATTTAATATAGATTCATTTAATATAATAGAATATTATAAAATAAATATAATCAAATATTGTTAGAGTATTATTGTCAATATTTAATTTATTACAATTTTATGATTGTTAATTTAATTTATAAATCAGATTTATTTCTATTATACAAAAAAATCTCTATTTAATTGCAGTAATTAAAAATGAACAAAAATACTGATACTTTGTAATTTTAAAGTAATGATACTCAAAATATTGTTTGACTCACCATTTTACTGCACGCTGCATCCCATCCATCATAAATGCACAATAATTTGTAAAATGTTTGTGTTTTCAACCAACGAAATGCCAATTTCGGCAATTACCGGAACGCAGCTAATCAATGTTGACACTAAATATGTCAACTCGTACGTTGAGCTGTTGCCATGGTTATCATACCTAACCAAGTGTTTTGTCGAAATGACTTTCTGCTTGTTGTTGCCTGCATCACTTCGAGGGACCAAAGATGTTTACCAACCATTAATAAAAACGTGTCATTCACGTTACCCGTCACGGGGGGTTAATTTTTTTGTTTGCTTGGAGGGGTTTGAGGCTGTTCAGGATCCATCTGTGTACCCACAAACCATAACTTGCTTAAACAGGGAGAAACTCTAACCGATGTTTAAAAAAATTAAATTCAAAGATCAAAAACAACAGTTATTTACAAGAAAATATCCAGATTATTGCATAATTCAATAAGAAATCGTTAGCCTATAAAAATTTCGATTTTCTTAATACTAAAATTATTTTTTGTTTAAAAATTATAATGCACAAACGTATTTACAATGAAAATTTAAATATTTTATCTTGTTATAGTAGATAATTTTTACGAAGTTGGTAATTTGCAATATAAATTGATTGATTATTTAAATTTCAATAGAATTTATTTAACTATTGGAGTGAAACAGATTATTATTAGCATTTTAGAAAGCGAATTTATTCAAAAAATAAGTTTCGATTGCAAAACGAGAATACTGATTAATCTATAAAACCGTCATGTGTGAAATTAATTTGTGAAATTTCATTAATCTTTATTCAAATTATTCATGAATAGATTTCTGCAATTTCTACTATTATATAATATAGGTGGCGCTACATATACGAAGTAATCTGTACATAATCATAAAGCTTTCTATGGTGGTGGAATTGGTTTTAGGATTATTGTGTAGATGGCGCTAGAATCCATTTATGTCTAATTTCCATTTAAATAGTACGATTATTATTCACAGATGTCAGCAGCAGTTTGTATGAGATTAAAATTATAAAAAATAAATATAATTAAAACCCCTAATAAATTTTCTAATTTTTTTTTATTGGAATAGATTAAGAATTTTAGACACATACAAGAATTTTATTGAATGTCCTTAATATTTTATTAATTGGACTGAATGAATAAATATTATCATTTTTATTAAAATAAATTATAACAGTCACAGCATAGAAAAAAATAAAAGTAAAATGAATATTTATTGCAGGAAAAAATTACAAAAATAATTTTAAAAAAATAATTAATATAATAAAACTAAAATAAAATTCAACTGCTGCAAAGGGCTATTGACCATAGGACTTTATGCCTGAAATTAAAACAGTTATATAAGTATAATAATAAAAAAATCAACTATTATTAAAGGGCTTTTGCATTTTTAGAAAAAATTTCAAAATTCTGATTAAAATTCCTGAAAGATTATAGAAAAGGAATTATAAGTGTTAACTGAATTATGATAAAAATTAGATTATTAGATAATTGCGACAAAATAACATTTTTTAAAACTATAGTTCTTTCAAGAAAAATAGCAAAATTTCAATTAAGTTAAGTTATCTTTATTTATCATTGTTATAATGCGAATCTGAAACATACATTTGTTGTTATTAATTGGTTCTAATACCAAATGATTTTATGATAATCTCAATGTACATGTATTACATTGTTGACAAATGGATTTGAATCAACCGTACACTAATAGGGTTTAAATAGATCTTCGTGCGAACACATCAATTAGCTATTAACTAATTATTGCACATCAAAATTGTGTACTGCTGCTTGTAACAATAACTTAAATTCATAATGAATATTTAAACTTATTATCAATATCTCATTCTAATATTTAATATTTTTTACTTAGTTATGATTATATAAAAACGTTTATTATTATTTATATTGTATAATATTATTATTTCTATAAAATTTGCATTGCGGATAATAATATACAAGATTGTTTTAAGTAATAAAATGTTACGAATAGAATAGTAACTATTTGCTAAAATAATTACAAAAAACAATTTACAATAAGATATTTTTTTATTCAATATTCCAAAACAAAACTACAACCTTTTAGTCATAATTTGGAGCTGTATTATAATTGAATATTTAAATACATAAATAAATAAGCAGCACGAAAAGCTTGACTCTATAATGAATAAAAAAACGTTTTGCTGAATTAAAATATAGTGAATATGGACTGATGGCAGCCGGATTATTTGAATATGACTGTTTCTTTAATCGTTTTTATTCTTATTCTGATTTATTATTTAAAGATTTGTAATGTGTAGTGTATATTGTACTTTCATTTATTGTATGTGAACTTACTACAGAATAGAGATTGCTAAAAGAAATGTAGCAATCTTTGTTAGTAGAACATCTTTTCTCCTATATTTAGATATTACAAGGCTCGCAACAAATGAAAACATACTCAGAGCGTGAGTGCATTTGAGATGAATGGGGCTCAAAACTATAAATCTTCTAAACCGAAACTCCACGCATAGGAAACGGGGAGAAGAAGCGAACAGAAACTTTTAGTGGCATGACAATTCGGCATCTTTTCACAAGTGTTAAGGTATTCGTTCCGCATAATGGCAAACTTGTGTATATAAGTAGTATGTATGTACGTACACGGCCCAAACTGAAATCTATACCCATTCATGCTTCATTCCCCATTTGACATTTCCCGGCTCGCACAATGGACACTCGAAAAGTTTTACAAATTTATTTATTACAAAAGTACACATTCATACCAAACATATACACACTTTCGGCCATTGTGAAATGCGCTGCAATAAATAACAGTGTTGACAATGCCGTTGAGCCAAAATTACTCACGGTCAATTTGCTGCGATTTGAATGAAGGATCATAGGCGACGATCGTGTATAATCAATGATTATTATTCATTATAATGCAATTCCACATCATCAATATGCTTATACACTCTGATTGCAGCCATCGCGTGAATACCGTTTAACGAACGCGTATTTTTTAAATTGCTTCTTCTTTAACTTCTTCTCCCCGTGGATTCGATGTTGCAGCTACCTGTTTCCTCCTACTTGCACATTACTCTTTTCCACACCCTCTTCTTATTTTTTTATTATTGATAGGTACATATACCTGTGCGTCTGTCGGCACCTTTCAAATGGATCACATAACTTTGCCCTATAAACATTGCACAATGTGTGTACGTCAGGAATGGTAACAATATAAACAGTAACGGCATGCCATTATGTTTTGACGCCGATTTGTAAGCACTTTCCACCACCGAGCAATCGCATTCTCTTAGAGCGGAGCCGTGTGTGAAACGCTATATCTCTCGAGTTTTCCTCCAACATTATTTCCTTTGTGCAGAAATAAATTACCTTTTCCTTTGTATATTATTTACTTTTCTACATTATATTTTGTGTATATTCTAAAGCTCCAACTATCTTTTTATAATTGAAAGATATCTACTTTGTATTGTTGAAATATATATCTTTTTATTATTCTTTCTTTAAACCTGCTGAAATTCGATAATTCATACTCTTGAAATATAATGTTTTATATTCGAAACATCTATCTTCTAACTTTCGAAACATTTTATTAGATCAATAATTTTAAAATAAAATCACAACTTTAAATTATTTTACAAGATGAAATATCGCTAAATCTAATCCTTCGGCAACGACTATTGGCCACTGACTTTCCACTAAAATGTATATAAATTTCATAAAATATTACAAAAACTATTATAGTAGACTAAAAAATACAATTTAATAGAAACTAAGTAATCTTAACATCACTTGTATTACCACATGTACATACTAAAAACACCTAAGAAATATACTTTTTAATTGCATCATGGCTTAGAAAAATAAAGCAACCTGTTTCTTAAGCAAAACGGCGATAATTTTCTCGATATCAACACTTATTTTTTATATAATTACGATTGATAAAACAATGATAAATTTTCTTGAAAACCTACTTACATACTATTATTTTTATTTGCATATATTAATTTAAATATTAAAAATAGACATATAATTATTCAAGTTATAATCATTAACCTAATTTTTGATATAAAGATCAAAGTACAGAAAGTCTTTATATCAAAAATTAGATGATAGAATAATTCTATAATTAATTTACATTACTAACTGAGAATGAAATAATGCATGAAATACAAAAATATTACTTAAAATGTAGTATAGAAATAGATCTAAAAAATTTCATGCTCTTTAAGGATAGTTATTTTTTCTTCGAGTAAAAATAATTTAAAATAATTCCGACAGTCTGCGTGTATTATAATACTGTACTTTTCTTTTCTGAACCAAAGCTTAATTAAGAAATAAATAATAATGAAAAAATATGAAAGAAAAGAAAAATAAATACGGTAGCTGGCGGGCGCATTGAGAAATCTGGGAACAACAAAACCTACAATGAGGTGCCGACTGAATGGTGAATAGCAGCAGATTTGTAAGACTTGTTATATGTAGGCGAATGAAAAGATGCCGACGACTGCGGCAAAATACAAGGCGGCTTTATGGATTTGCACTTTGCCGACAATGCACCAAGGATATCATTATGATGTTCTTTGGGGTTTCTACCAAAAACTACCAATAATCAACATTAACAAGTAAATCACACCCAAAGCAAAAACGCAAAAGTGCGCTCGCACAATGCAATTGCAGATATCTATGTGCGAAGATAACACCGCACCATTCGTCCTGGCAGCTAAAAGACGACACATTCCCAGGACTTCTTTAGTTGTTCATTTACGCATATCTAGACGCATTCAGAATTCCTACATATTAACACATAAAATCCTTATTTTATTACGTATAACTTTTCAGTTAAAATACATTTATATAACTATACAATTATTAAATATATTAAAGTATTTAAAATAAAAACGATAAATAAAATGCACATTTAAAATCGGGACTATCAACATTTCAGGTTTATGGAAAATGCATTTATACGCATACGCAAAATTATTCGATATTAATATTAATAATCACTTTTATATAATAATCATTTCGATGAAGTATTTTAGTAATTATTTTGTATGCGCATTCATATTATAATTAATATTTCATTTAATATTTAAATTAAATTGTCAATTAAAACATTAACACATGAACATCAAATGTGTACAAATTAACTGGGGACAGGGGAAAAATTAATTAACACCATTTGATGGATATTTCAATTTAATATTGCACTCATTAAAAAAATTATATATATATATATTTATAAATATATTATATGTATACGTCGCAAAAAAGGATTTTCATTTCCATATATTATTTAATATTTTTTTTATATACACATTAAATAAATTAATTTAAGATTACTGTAATTGTTTTCAATTACTGTTGTTAATTATTCCTTTAGATGTCAGATTTTATATATGTTTTGCTTTAATTTAAAAATTATATAGTTTTTAATATAAGTATTATTATTAACTTTTCTTCTAGAAAAATATAAAACTAGCTCTTGGATCGCAGTTTTTTTTTATATCATTTAGAAGTAATTAAAGACATAAATAATTATTTTTTATTATTAAAAGAAATAATTTCACCATGAATGTCACAAATTGTATTTTGTTTTGTTTAAATCAATCATTTTGTACGTGAATTTCTTAAGTTAATAATAAAAAATCAGTATAAAGTCAGTATTTTTTTATTCAATGTTGTTTCTCGATTCCAGAATTTTAAAACAGATATTTTATTAAGAAAGTGTACAGTTATATTTAAATATTTATTTTTTAATAGTATAAATCCATTTTCCTAAATATTGAGAAATTTAAGGGTTTAATCCACACAAAAAATATTAATGATCACTTGTACTTTATGTTTTTTTGTGGTGACTAATATCTAAACTCTTGGTAAATAAAATATATCGGAATTACTTTGAGAAAAATTGGAATTTTGTGAATCTAACTTATATAATATTGAATTCTAAAGGTTTTGTCAAAAACTCAAATATCAAAATAAATATGTTTTATTGGTATAACTGAAAAATCTTTAACTCTACCGAAGATATAATTTATTTTATGGATCGCTATAATATTTTATTACAAAATTTTGTATGTACAATTTATGCATAATCTCAATTTTCTTAAAATTGGATTTAAAATAATATAAAAATACACGACTCAAATATGCATTTTTAGTAATATTATGTTTGGCATATTTTTTATCAATGTGGTTCTTTGTAACAGATCTTTAAGTTCAGAATGTTTGTTTAGTTATTATGTCTGTGGCTTTGATATAATAGTGAATTTACAATAAAAAATAAACTATTAAAATATGCTACAGATATTTTTTTCAGTTTAACTATCAAAAATAATGTATGCTTTATACCAAACTTTTTTAATATCGTACCCGTAAGCTAGTAAAACTAAATAGATCATATCACTAATCAATTGAATACAAGATTATTGACATAAGTAAAATTCAATTTGATATAGATTGTTTCAATTTTACTTGATTAGAATAAGTAGAATTAATGTCGTACCTCCAAGTATCGACTTATTTCGAAGACTACTACTCTTAATAATATTGATTAAAAAAATGTTTGTTTGGTAGAAAGAAATCCATAGGCGATCCTAGACATAAAGAGAATCATATTTTCTTTCCATTCGGTATGTATTTTTGAGCACTTTACAAAGCTTCAATTGAAATATCAATGTTTCTCTTAACATTACAGATCGATACAATAATAATATTCCACACATTTTAATAATGAAAATTTGTATTCCCTTTTTAACATATTTATCATAGAATTGCTTTACAAATGTTATAAATTATAATCAGTAATAATAAGTTAACTATAGTTGAAATTTGTTTCATTTTATTATATTTTTGTAGTAATTATCTTAGAACAAAATTCCTAAAAATAATAAATGTCTTTTAAATTGTAGACCACATAAAAATCAATAACAAATTTGGTGTGATTAGAATATTAATATGAAGTAGTATAGTAAATTTAGTACAGTTTTCTATGCAAATGATAGAATTTTTAAGATAAATTTCAATAGCAACGAAATGAAAATGTATATAAAGTGACTTCATTGTTTGAATTTGTAACGCGTTAGCGTATAGGTGAACCCTTATCCCTTATGACTGTGAGTTGTCAAGTCATGTTGCCTGGAAGTGACGTGAGAAACATTCGGGTTAGAATGAGGAGTGTGTGTGTGTGTATTTGTATCTCATGAATTTATTCAAATCGTTATAAACGGTAGCCGTGGCAGCTTAAGTTTTATACAACTATTTGGTTTACCAATCATTCTGCGTGAGTTGGTCCATCGGTAGTCCTCCTTTGCGGTGCAATACCAGGAGCTCCGGGGGGTCCTGCGGAGCAGGTAACCCCCCTTCAAATGATATGGCAGTTAGAAAGGATTGTTGTAGGTGTATCGTTTTAAGAACGTCAACTCTGGGGGGTCTCGCCCAAATTATCTTATACACTCACTCTCCTTTCTCTGTTTCTGTCTTTGACTCTCTCTCTATCTCTCTCGCTCGCATCCACACGGCAGTATCCACAAAACGTACTTATCTGTATAATTGCTGCGCGGTTACTGTTATGGGGGTGTACACCATAAATCCGAGATTTGCTGGGTTGGAAAATTACGTTCTGTTCACATAAACAGGCGGCCCCCCCACATCAAAATAAAGGGAGAATTTTTCGCCACTCACAGTTTCCTTTCTCTTCTGTATACTTAATTTTTTTTGCAGAAAAAGGGCTCACGTATTTTTCCTAAATGTACAAAATAATACGCCCTTACGCAAAAACCACAAATCTTCTAACTATACTTTCAAGAACTAGTACCTTTACTCGATGTTCATAAAACCTCATAGAAGTTACAATATAATTATGTAATTAAATGAGTTACCTACATTTTGACTTAAACAAAAAAGTCAATATTTAACATTTGTATAAGATTTATTATATAAATAAATTTATTATTATGTATTAAAAAATAGTGAAAGAAAAAAAAATAAATCCGCAAAATTTTAATGAAATCCTTAATCAAAGTATTTTGAATTATTTCAAATATTGCTTTGTGATTTTATTTTTGAGATTCATTTTGAAAATGTGAAAACTGCAGTACGAGTAACAAATTCTTTGAGATTTACATTCATGATTTTAGTCATTTTCCCAACGGTACGTAATTAATAGAACACCTCCTCGCGTGCATACGTGACGTTTTAATCAGGAAATTTTAATTAATATGCAACAATTCATGCGTGCAGTTCTTGTAATTAAAACTGTAAGTGAGTTAAGTACGTAATATATTTACCAGATAAAATGATCGACTAATATGTTAAAGATCGTGTGCCATTTTAATTACAACTGCACGCTGGATTTTCATGCACGTACGTGTACACACAATTTGCATCCGAGTTTCGTAAGGCAGCTCGCTCGCATATAAACTTTACCATTCAAAAAATAAAATTAAAATAGTTTATATATATATATACAAAAATCCAACTCTAAACTTTCGAAATACTCAACTGGAGTATAAAGGGTTTTACTAATCACATTTCGCTGTAAAGCTGCTTTGTATAATGTGCACAGTAGCAAAATCATAATCGCATTTACATTAGAAGTATTGACCAGACGCTAAACGCCTTTAGATACCGCCCACTTCATGATTAGGTGTTAAATAATCACCTCTTTTGGAAAGTTGTTAACGCATTGTAAAAACATAAATCAGAGGTAGATTTTAGGTAGTTTTTATTATCACCTTTTACTCTTAACGAATTTGTCAGATTTTAACAATTCTTTTCTAAAGTTAATTGAAATAATTTTTATATCCTTCTACTTACATACAAATTACTATAGTCTGCTTTTAACTCACATATAACAGAAATATTTTAAGTGAAGAATGTAAGTAAAAAAATATATTTCGCTATATTCTAAGAATCTTTATAGTAATAAATAAAAATGGAAAACAATACATAAAATATATGAACCAATACAAATTTTATTTTTATTAATAATATATTTTTTTATCACAAACATTATTTCACTTATGCAATTTTTTTTGTCATTTAATGAATATTTTAATGAAAGTAAATAATAAAATAAGTTTGTTTATTGTTGACCTAAAAAAAATAATAATTATTTTCTTCTGCAATAAAACATTAAAATTATGTTATGAAAAGTTTCTAAAGTTCTTTAATTATGAAAATCCTATTTATAAATGAGTTTACAGTAAATAGTTTTTAAATCAAATATTTGAATTATTAATATTATCATAAATAAATTATATTAATACTAATTTTTATTCGAATATTTAACTTAAATTTTATGTTTATTAGTTAATATAAACAATAATTATAAATTATAATCTCAATTGGCAAAGTCAGCAATGCCTCGCATAGTGCGTGTTTGCCAAAATCTCATACTGTTCGAAACCGGACTAATCGAGTACTTTAAAACCTCATAAATATAAACAGCACAAAAAAAATTGTATAATAGTTATTTAAAATTTAGTTTTATTTTGTTAAAAAATTTCAAATAGTCAATTCGGATTAATAGAAGCCAATCTTACATTGATAAAAATGTTTTGTAATATTTTTAATTTATTTAATAATAATAATTTAAATAATAATTTTATTGATTTTTGTAATTATCAATTTATATATTTAATGAATCCTAATAATTGAATTAAATTTTTTTATATAAAATAATTGCATAAGAAATAAAGTAATTAATCCAGTGATTCCCAAAGTGTGCGCCGCGGTGCTGTCATAAGGGCGCCTCGTAATCGCTTTTAAAAAGGAAAGTATTCCAATTTTTTAAGAAAGCGGAAAAATATCAGATTATTTAGGAAAAAGATTGGGAACCTCTGGACTAGTCTATATAGTAAAGTGAGTGTGATCGAGCAAATTATTGTTGATTATACAAGCTGGTACAGGTTACTCTCAAGAATGCTCTCACCTTTATCGAGTTAAGATCAATGCAACAATATTACGTTGATTTGTTTTATTTGCGCATCCAAATCTGATCTATATATAATTTCCGAGACGGCGATGTTTGTTTGTTTTGTTTCCGTTCCAGCGTTAAATGTTGAAGACAGAAAGAATTTCCGATGTTAAAATGTTAATCGTGAGCGGGAATAGATAGAACAGAGTGCGGCACGGCCGTCGGCTCATTAAAGAAAATGTCCCTCTTGCAGAACGATGATGGATGACATCTTGTTATCAGGATATATCGCTATGAACGAACAACGCGTCTCGTACAGATACTACGGTGGTCCCTTCATATACGCCGCATGTCATACATTTTTACCAAAAACTTTTTTTGATGTATCTTTCTGTGTGTGTATATGTATATATACGCATACATCGGCGTATCGCGTTACAAAACACCGAATCCCTTTATTTCTTTCATTTGTTACGTATTCGTGTTTTTATTTTTGAATGCGGCTACCGCGAAGAATATGTTGAATGAAGGTGCACCTTACGTGGATAAATTTGTTGCAGCTAATTAGCTTCGAAATGCATCTAGGCCATTAGAGGCGGCCAAAAGCCATACGAATTAACACAGGGTCCTTAATAGGACGAACTCTCCGGGATGAACGAGAATGGTACGGCATGAAATGGAATGGGAACGAGTGAATTGAATAGCCGTATAATTTTCAATGAACACAATGGTGCCAGATCGCGGCCACGCAGCATCATCTTTACTGTAATTCTATAATAAGAATGTCCGTGAAGAAAGAGAAGCCAGTAGCTGCTCGTCCATTGAGATAGATCAAAGACGGCGGCCATCATTTGGAGAGAAGGCATCCTCCGTCGCAGCCGGAATTCCTTCGAGCATTATACACGTCTCTATATATATATTTATATATGTATACCTCCCGAGTCTTTCATACATGTAGGAATACATTCGAATGTAAAATTCAATTAGACAAATTATAAACAGTGATGCCATATCCAACCATCATCAGACCAAACATTTTTCTTTTAAATTTTATTTTATTGAGATGCAATTATCATAAATATATGGGCCGACGTGTAATTAATAATAATTGTCAATCTCTCGCATCCGATAATTATCTATTACATGTAGATTAATTAAATCTCGCATAATTATCTAAGGACCGAAAAATAAATGAATGCACGGTCATCCCTTAATTGTCAGTCTGTCACGGTCTCGTGGAGATATTGTCATCAAATTGCCTTTTTCCTCTGTTGCGCGCGCCGCCAGATAAGGAACATCAAATGCTGGACGCACGGATGGACATATCATCATCGGCTTATCGAAGATCAATAACATTCTAATTGGGAAGTAAGTGTATTTCACTTTCGAATTAATATTTTCGAGCCGATACAAATATAATCCCATTATGCATATAAGCTAAAATCATCCACCGAAAGTAATATTCATAAATCATTTAATTTCTTGATCATCTCAAAGACACTAATCATATCGTTAATAAACACCATCAACACAACAACAATAAAATAGCATTGATATAAATAAAGTGATATTCAAATATTCTAAACTATATTTGACATTTATCAAATAGATACGTTTGGAAATTTGTATAAATATGGATTTCTAAAAATAATTTTATGTACTAATTTTATAGAATTTAATTTAATTAAGAAATTCAGTTTGAAACAAGATATTACTGTACTTGCCACATATGATTTGTGAATGTTCAAGTAGAGGCTGTTTGGAAAGATTTGTAAAAAAAAATCGGTATCAAGATATACTCTACTTGATCATTAAAGTACTACTAGTATTTATTTAACGAAAGACAATTATTTACGATTATATATTATTATACAAACATTTTGAAAAAAAAAAATATTTACAATCTATTCGTGCAGAATATTAAGTAAGGAAATCAGGTGGCGGTTGAAATATATTATAATATTTTTTAACTTTCCCAATAAAAGTTTTACCTTTTTTATAAATTATTTCAATTTGTTGGTTGGCTGTCGTGTATGTTTGCTAATAGTCATTCGTAATTGATGAGCTGCGATCGCTATTCTCTTTCTCTGTGTATCTACTGCTATCCTTAACTATGTTGTTACAACCATCACAACTTTTTTTGGCCAAAAGGGCCTGGATTGGACTATAACCATTCGGCTATGAATCGCTCCAAAAAAATATGCGTACGTCCAATTGTCGTGCATCCGAATGTCCTCATTCTTTTGACGTAGAACTCTTGTAATAATGTTTCCGAACAGAAAAACCACTTTGTGTATTATAATTATTTTAATATATAACATAGGATTTGTGTAGCACAGAAAGAGAAAATTAAAATTATATTTAATCGATTTAGTTTAAAGTAAATCAAATATATTTTTGTACTTTACTGTACTTTCAATATTATTATTTAAATGTATTGAACAATTTTCCTAAATATAACAATAAAGCAGTATGATTTATAGGTAATTGCTGTATTATGTTAATTGAAATTATACAGTAATCCAGTTTGTAAATATTTTGATTAATTAATGTAATTAATTAATCACAACTTTAAAAGGATTTTTTAAACTTTGTCAATTTATAATACAGTTTGTACATAAGTACATTATACTAATATATTAATTAAAGTATTGATTGAATAATTTAAACTGATTATATTCTAGAAATTATATTAACTCAATCGTTGTAATTAATTATATTTAAAATTTTTTTTATATATTTAGATAAGCGTAAAACTAAATTGATATTTTCATAATTATTTAAAGAAAATATAAATTTAATTTTCAATTAAGTTAATTATTGTATTCTGTTAATTTAAATTGCAAGTTAAAAGTGTTTGTAAATATTATTAATAATTATTGTAATTAATTATTTTAATTAATTACTATATTTATTAGTTTTTTATTTTTATTTTAAATGGATTTCTAAAAATATTAAAAAGATTGTAATTGTAAGGTTATATGTGTTTGTAAATATTGTAATTAATTACTGTAAATTCAGTTTTTTTTTTAAATATTTTAACTTTAAATGTAATTATTGAAGTTTGTATATAAGTTAATAGTTTTATGTTAATTGAAGTTTTGGTTGATTCATTTAAACGGAATATATTTTAAAAATTCAATTAACTCAATCGTTTTCAGATGATGTAATTAATTTTATTTAAAATGCAATTTCTTAATAATTTAATTATTATTGTATTTTGTTAATTGAAATTGCAAGGAAAACGTATTTGTAAATATTGTAATTAATTAGTGTGGATTCAGGTAATATTTATTTTCATTTTAAGTTGGAATGTAAAAATCCAGTGTTGTTATTAATTATTTTTAAAAACTTTTGTTATATTTAGATATGCGAAAAACTAAAAATATTTTCAAAATTATATTAATAGATATTTAAAAAAATATAAATGTAATTTTCAATTAAGTTAATTATTATTGCATTCTGTTAATTGAAATTGAATGTATTAAATATTATAATTAATTACTGTGGATTCAGGTAATATTTTGGATTTTTTTATTCTAAACTTGATCAATTTTAAAATTGCAAGGTAAACGTGTTTGTAAATATTGTAATTAATTATTATAATTAATTACTGTGGATCAGGTAATATTTATTTTAACTTTAAATGGATTTTTTTTTATAAACTTTGTCAATTAAAAAAAAAATTGCTATTTGTACATAATTGTTTATTATTCTAATATATTAATTGAAGTTTTGGTCGATTAATTTAAACTGAATATATTTGAGAAATTTAGATGTTATTATATGATGTAATTAATTATATTTAAAAATTGAAAATTTAATTTTTAAATAATTTAATTATTGTATTTTGTTAATTGTAATTGCAAGGTAAACGTGTTTGTAAATATTGTGATTAATTAATGCAAGTGATTCATTCTGGTGGATTGAATCCGATTGAACATACTTTCGAAATTCTATTGAATGTAATCGGACACTGCACGCTACCATACCCTTCATCTTATCCCCCGATAACATTGTAAAACCAAATTACTAGCATGTTAGGTACTTAAAATACATCATTGTGTGCATTGTGTTTAGGGTAATTGCACCTCCACCTCTGTAACGCCGCAAATTCCACCCTTGCGCACAACAACAACTACAAGCACTGCCAATACCAATACCAGACTGGTACAGCGACTGCTGCAACCACCGTTTGGACTCACGAGGAAGCAGTACACACAGCGCGGCGATCCCTTGGGTCCTCGTTGATATGGTCATTAAGTGGGCACATACACAGTCCGCCCTCCACAAAACCCAAGTGCTTTTTTCCTGTTTGCCAAATGTCATCCCGATATGTGTAATTGACAAATTATTAGATCAAGGGACATGCGACAACAAAAACGTAAGGCAAACAAACAAATACAGGAAATGCATTTGTCCTCGAACCGGGATCCACTTAAGGACTTCTTTCCTGCATTTCCGAAATCCTATTGCAAATAGCACGACAATTATCTTCCTCAATCTAATCTGTTTACCTAACAAATTTTACTTTCGCCATTCGTCCGATACGCGCCAATGCACACATGCAGTTTGTTGAAAAATAAATAACATAAAAATAAGGTCCGATGTTAATGAATGCGAGTGAATGAGATTATTCTTTTGATTAAAAGTATTTGTGATGTGTAAGCTAATCCTTTCTGAAATACAGCCAGGAGACGGATTTTAATAACTGACGTCGTACACGTATCCACCCGAGGTAGAAGTATCAAAGGAGTTATCCTGACGGCTCCCAACTTATTGACGTTTTCTGTTTGCCTGGGTTGATTTCTAACGCAGATAACAACATATGATATTACCTGGTCCGATTTTTTATTGAAAAGAGGTCTTCGGTTTCACCTGTCTGTTTGTGTCGCGACCATATATATACATATATATATATATATAGGCTATTCCCCGCACTAGTGTTGAAGTATATAAAAGCTGCCGAGATCCAGTGACAATAGAAATTTAATTCTTCATTTAATCTACAAAACACATAGCTATAGAATATTATTATAAGTCTGGAATACCTTTTCTCACCACAAGAAAATTAATAATTTATCGCATCATTTATTTGCACATTTTTATTGCTTCTAATTATTTCTCCTTAATTGAATTAAAATAATAATATTACAAATGCAATATTAATCGCAGTAATCTAAAAATTTACTTGGTAATAATTTATTATAAGTTAATTCTAATATTCACAAAAAAAATATGATCCGTTTCCCGAACTAATCTCAATTTTTCTAATTTTTAAATATTACTATGCTATGATATACAAGTTATAAAAAAGCACTAATCTAAGTACTATATATTATACACATTGCTTAACTTTAGAAATTTAAAATATAAATGTACGCTAAAAAAAATTGTAAAATAATATAAATTCTCCGTATTTTTTTCTTTTTCTAAAAAGATTGTATTAACGAATTATCAATACTTCAGTTAAACTCATCATGGTAAGTTTTACGATTCAAGTGTTGTAATAATATTAAAATGATACTTGGATTTAGAGGGGACGTCGAGTAGTATCATGGTTAATAATCCTTTGGTAATCCTTCAAGTTTAAAATTTTACTGCTTGGAAAAAATATATCGAGGACTGAAAGGGTTGTAAAAGTACTTAGGTAGTCAATTTTCGGATCTTCTAAAACCCAATAAATTTACAAAAATGTTATCCTGTGGTATTTAAGTCGTGTTCAGTACAAGTGATTTCTTGTTACCAATTTGATTGTTCATTAAACTGAATGTTTTCAAATTTTAATCTTTTATAATGATTTTTAAAAGTATTTTGAAGCTGTAAATTTTGAAAACCAAATATACTTTGAAATTTTGAAAGTTATTTAATTTTCGTTTGTATTTTCAATTTTTTTTTAAACTGAAATCAATTTTTCTGCAAATATATCTAAAGTTGTAGATTTATTTTTAATTTGCTTAATTAAAAAATAATTTGTTTCAAAATTTCTACACTTCGGTAGTGAATCTGTATTGATCGAAGCAGAATCCGGATTAAGCTGTACTTAATCTATAAAATTAAAATAAGATAATGTTGAATGCATTTCCTTAAATCTTAATCTTAACAAATTTTACAATTTTATAGGATTATTTTTAAATTATGGAGTTTGAAGCCATAAATTGAGCGGTATTAGAGCGATGAGTGAAGCACATTAGTCATATTCGCACTTCTAGACCCATGTCAAGTTGCATTCTATTTTTATATATTTTTTTTCCAAACCGCAAAGTAGGAAACGTGTTTCCACTCAGCCAACATAGCGAAATCGGACAACTTAATTAAGTTCGAAATCGAGATGGGAAAAATCAACGCATCCTTTGTGGGAGTTGTATATGTGAAGGCAAAGCAGAGATGGTGAGAGTTAGGACGAAAGAAGGAGAAAACAGTCCGATAAATGGTTTCTTAAGTCACGATAAGCTGTAAGCGATCTTCCCAAAAATCGAGAATATTGGCCGATACCTGCCATGTAATCCCCATAATGTAAAATCCTCGTACTTTTTTCTCTTCTCTTTTTCATCGCTCTTCTCATCTCTCCTCCTCTTCTCTGGCTTAGTAAAGTTTTATCCCTTTACTCTAGTTCAAAAGAAACCGAATCGGCGGCGATTACTTACTTCTTTTATGCAGCATAAAGCCAAACTGTATATGTTTTTCATAAAGAGGAGGGATGTTTATCTCCGCATATATACACACACACATTAGAAGGATGGAAAAAGCGAGCGAGCGAGAATGAGAGAAGAAGGGGAGAGGTTGAATCTTTTCTGGAATAAAAATTGAACACTTCAGAAGACCGAGTGAGAAACTACACACACGCATACACCCATACGGACTTTCTACACCATTATGAAAGTATTCTTTCTTTCTTCCTTTCTTAAAAGGACCGCTCAACCCCATTAATTTTTTCCCACATTGTGGGTTACGCTTTAATACGATTTATTGTTTATTTTTTCGTCTTCCGTGCCCGTTCTATTTACTAATAATACTGTATCAATATTTTCTCAAGTATGAAACACAATGAAAATACTAGTAGCTATTCCCATCGATTTTATACATATACATTTACAAAGATTTATTATTATGTTATGTTCTAAACATTCTAAAAGAGTTAAATCTCAATATTTACGACTTTATTTAACAAATTAAAAATTGTCAATACCCGCATTATTATGACTCGGGAGAAAATTAAACAGATATTTTAATTTTTAAAAAGATGGAAAAATTCAATTAAAGTTTCTGTATATTATAAAATTTAATAAAATTTATTTTGTAAATAGTATCAATATAAATGTACGTTAAAATAAATGTCTACTTTTAATTAATTACTACAATGTGAACCGCTGCCAAAGCGTGGATTTACTTTCAGCCGGTATTGACAATGTAAATTATATAGCGATTTATTGGTTATTAAAATTACGTACCACCAATAAATCAGCATGCTTGGCATGCACATTGATATGAAGTTATACAATAGCAATTTTAAACGCATAAATTATTAACATATTCATGTTTTAGCAATTATAATAGATTCAATAACAAATATATTCTATGCCTAATAGATATTTCTTGTTATTTAATTATTTATGTTTTTTTTGTCGTAAAAATTACACATTTTATTTTATTTAAATGACATTTCTACATACTTTAAGTTTTTTTATAATTATTGCAAAATTATTATTAAATAATATGATGTAAAACTATTGATCTAATTTCAGTTTTTTTTCACCTAAATATTATACTGTTAATAATTATAATTTGATTATATTACATTATTTTCTTTATTTTATAAAATTGTCATTTTGTCTTTGCTGAAATGTAAATTACGTAATGTAAAATTTATTCTATATATTAAAATATATATAGAATCTTTACAAAATTCCACTCTAACTTCATATTTTTCTTAGTAGTACTGAATTTACTAATGTATTGACATTGATTGTAATAATTTTCACACAAAAAATATTAAAATATCAATATTGATAGTTGTTTCAATACTGACTTATAAATTTATTGTCTTCGAGGTCTTTCTGATTTTATGTATAAAAGTTGTGTTTAGATTTGGATATTATTAATTCATATGGACTTTCATAATAAATTGAATTAATAATAATATTAATAGATTCAAGTTTTTTTTAAAATATAAAAAATTGTATATTTTGTTATGTTTTTTTTTACTTGGAGTACATAAATGCTAATTATGATGATGTTAAAAAATGTGTATATTACGTTTGTTTACTGGTAACATTTTAATGAATTTAATGTTTATTAAGTGAAATTTATAAATAAAGAAAGGAATATTAAGCAGAAGCTAATTTAATTATGATCAACTAATTATTCGTCAAAAATAAATACGAAACATGCAGGAACGTGTACATTTCCGTTTTGATTATGTCATCAAAAATGAGGCAATGAATATGTATTTGCTTAAACGAGTTCATCATATGATCCAATAAAACTTTGGCTTAGCAGAATCTAATTAGTGAGTAGCGTTTGAATTGCTTGCGTGTGTGTGGGCCATGTGTGTGTTTATCGCGTAGATGGATCGAGGAGAGTTGCGTAATCAAAAATGATCCGTCTCGCCGTTGTTGTATACGGGAGGGTTGCTACACCCTCACTCGTCTGTTGCAGGGCGTCTGGGGTTCTGCCTTGTGTATTTGCGTTATTTGTAACGAATCATTCACTATTCAAGCTGATGAATGGGGGTGTTTTGATCCTACAGTTGTAAGCTTCATGGATTTTATAAATGCTGTTATATATATATATATATATATTTTGTGAGGCGCTTTGCGTTATGTAAGAGGGGTAACAAATTAAATAGCCTGCAATGACACTCATGAATATGTTTATTATAGGAGGACTAAGAGCACGAAGAGGAGGATGATGGACGAAGAGGAGGCACCGATATGCAAATTGATAAAATATTGCGCGAGTTATAAAAAAAATAAGTATATATTATATAAATAAGTTATGCACTCGACGCGTTAAAGCTTATAACCATCAACTGATAGAATTTAATGCAATTACGTTTAGAACACATTATTAACACTCAACGCTGCAAGTCATTTTATTTTGTGATAACTTAAAAGCATTACTGATTTATTGAAATATCATCATATATAATCATATATAAAACTCAAAGATATTATTATTAAAATAGATGTTTACTTATCTACTGTCAATGGTCCAAAACGGCGGCCCGCGAGCCGCATTTACCACAGAAGCTACTTTACAAATACATTTTATTGCAAAGTAATTGAAATTGAATGAAGAAAAGATAGAATAAATAGTGTGAGACTTTATCTCTGTTCCAGCTGCTTTCAGATCTTGTAATTTAAGTAGTCTGACTTAAGTAATTAAATCTTAAAGTCAACAAAGAATATTAACTATTTTGAATTGAATTGAACAAGAGTTTATTTTAAATAATTTATGCGGTACTTGTACAAATATGTATAAACCGTAAAAATAATTATTTATTTTATTATTTTTTAACTATTATATATTATTAATTATTATAATATAGCTAAAAATGTTTTTTTTCTGACTATTGTCCCAGACATCGTAAATAACGGCTTGTTAGAAGGCAATATTTAGTAATTAAAAAATACAAATAAAAATATAAGAGTTATGCATCACACATTAAAACTAAAGCATTTTATTAAATTGGAATTCACTATATATCAATACCTCGTATAGTGCGGCTTAAATCACCGCACATTTACTACAGTATGGTTTGAAAACATCAAAACAAAATACATTTTAATTGAACAAAACGAACATAAATTCTAAACAATTAGTACATAAAATTATTAGTTTTTATACATAAATGATTCTTTTTAAAAATGTATGCAGGAAAGTCTACTTTTTTGCAGTATAAATATTTATGCGGTTTTAAAGTTTTCATTGATGGTACTTATTAATCGGACAAAGCGGGGTATTTATTAATGATTTTTTTAATGTATTTCAAATGAAATAAGTGTATTGATTTTGGCACTATTGACTTAAGTAATGAAATCTTAAAATCAACAAAAAAAAATATAGTGTGGTTTGAAATTTGTACAGTCAAGTCTATTTTTCCGGTTTTAAAGCCATCATTGATGAAACTTATTAACCGGACAATGCGAGGTATTAATGAAAAATGATAAATAAATTTTAAATAAAATAAGTGTATTGTATAAATTGATTGAATTGCAATCATAATGCAATATATCAAGGACATATTATATCATACCATTATTTCACATTTATAAGAACTTGTTTTGCATGAGTAACTGCATGTCATATATTAGGGCGAGACGTGTATTCAATTGTATAATTCGTCTATATGAATGTCCTTTCTTCATATCCCGCAGTAGTCGATTGCCCTTTTCCCATTTTATTACATATTTATTCCCCCTAAACACTCGCACGTCCATTCTGTCCTGCTTATAATCGAATAAAGATTATACTTATTACTTAAATATAATAGTAAACCACTTACCCTCAGAAAAGCATTCTGGAAATAAACAACAATCTTATATTCTTAATTTTATTATATAATTGATAAAATAATCAATATCATTTTTTGTATCTATATTATTATTATATCATTATGAATTAGTTTTATTAATACTTCAATGTAGTATAAACAATTTTGTAATTATATTAATTGATTTAAAAAAATCAATTAAATTTGATTTATAAATAATTATTATATAACGGTCTCAAAATAAAATAATAACTAATTCATAAAAAAAGTATCTGCTATTGTAAATTTAATTTATTGACTATTTAATCCAAATATAGTTATGAAACTTTTGAAATGTCAATGAGAAATAATGGATTGTCAATTTGTTATAAAGCGGTAGAACCTTGTAAACATTGAAATAGATGCATGCCGTGAGTACATTTACATACCTATTTAACGTTGAAGTAGATTCCTGTGCAAACAACGACCTCAATGACCACAGTTGTGTTTTTGTTTACGTGTTCTATTCTTTTCTTCTGTCATTGTGTTAAGCTAAGCTTCGTCCCCTCGACATCATTTTCCAACCGAATTTTTAGCAAACGGATTTTTTTCTATAAAATAAACTTGAAAATACATAATAATTGTGAATATATATTTAATTAATAAATATTATTTATTAATTATTAAAAGTAATAAAGTTAAAAATAGAAAATGTTACCTTAAAAAAAAATTTGGTTAAAATATATTAACATAATTTAAAACACATTTTATAAGAATTTAGGGAAGACAAAATAATAATAATACACTAAAATTTGTAAGTTATTTATTTTATAAACTGTCATACAAGTACAATTAATTAAATTTAAAAAAAACGATTGATTAAAATAAAATTAGTTAAATCTTCCATGTAAAATTACTATATATCAAATATCAACTTAATATACTTTATGTTAAATAATTATGTAGACTTTTATATAAATATTCATAAAAGTATGGTATACAAATTTTCATCCAGAAATTATTAATTTACTTAATGTTTTTTTTAATAAAAACTATATTTTAAATTAAATTATGATATTTAACAAATTAAATATTAGATTATAAATAAATATTGTAATTATTTAAATTGCTTAAAGAGATGCGCGTAATTTATTAAAATGATACAAACATTTAATTCTTGTTTTTATTTTTCTCTGTGTATTCATTTATGGATAAAAATTAATGCATTTGGTAAGTTTTGAAATAGCGCAAAGATAAATCAGGTTTTATATGGAATTGCAATTGTAAAAGAATTTAAAAAGTTACCAATTATATTGATAAATTGATACTTAAATGTCTTTATATTTCAATTGAGATATTTTATTAATGTACATTAAGTAATAATCAAAATATTAGTTGATAAACATACATACCATGATTATTAAATCATTTTTGACGAAGGTCTTTCTGCTAAAAAAAATATATTAGTATGTAATTATTTTAATAAATTTGCATTCTTCAAATACTTAAATTATACCGTAAAATTCAACAAGACTAAATTCTAAAATTCAATTACTCTATAAATGTATAATATTCATTCAACAAATAATGAATTTTAGTATATTTATATAATTCTAAAAAGCATTAAATTATTATTAGGCATAACAATTTTATGTTTGTTTGATATATTATTATTATTTGTTATTTCATTAGATTCATAAATAGAATAATATTTAGTTATCGGTAAAATTCTATATTTATAAGGTTAAATAAATATAAAAATATTTTAATATTATTTTTTTCTATATTTTGTTTTATTGTAATATAACGTTTTCAATAAATATTAATTTATCTTTTTTGAATAATTGTCATATAATAATAACGATTATAAAATTGATTCACGTTCATGAATAAAATTTGTTTGCGAGAAAATTGTTCGCAGAATGTAAACATATAAAATGTATGCAAATAATATTGTTATTTAATAATTACAACAGAATTGGATCGTGTTCGCTCGCTTGGATTCGGAATCGTGTTACAACTAAAAGCCAGATTAATTTAGGTTTTTACTAATTTCACACTTACAAACTAAATTAGCTTTAATCGCGTGCGTGTGCCCTCGTTTCTCGCATTCGGCCCATTCAAATTACAAGCAAGCAATTAAAACGAAAACAACAAACCCACGTACAACGATGATCGATCATCATCATCATCTTGTGATGTATTGCGACGGCGGCGGCGGTAACGGCGGCTATGAATGAGCGCCGAATAAAACAAACGCGTATCCGAAATGAAGATCTGTGCGCTTAATTAATTGCCATTAATTGGAAGCAGAGATCAGATGCGGTGCCTTCAGAACGTGCATCGGGTTTCGGTCATTTATGAACGTCTCGTTTATGCGCTTTGGATCTACTGAAAAGATGTTTATTTGCAGATGATATTATTTTGTATTTTATTTTTCGTTGCTTCCGCTTGTGGTTAATCCCTTTTGGATGATGGGCGAATGTGAGGGAATTTCCGGTGTTCCTGAATTCGCCGTGTTTACTTAGCTACAAAAGTGGGAAAGAAAAGAAGCGAAGTTTCTTTTTTATTTATTTGCTGAGCTCACCTGGTTCTCTAGTTTTCTTCGATGGTTTCGCGGTATTTGTTGAGGCTTTTGTTGTTGTTGCAGTGGATAATAACGCTTTTTGAAACACTTAGTTGCGTGGTGTGGGATCTGTCGTCGCGACGCTAATGCGTGCGGCAGGCAAGACGCTGCAGGCGAGCGTCGGAATTATGCGCGCCGTCGCGACGACGTGCGGGAACAATGGCGTCCCCGTTGTATCCAATCGAATGCTGCTTCAGCCGCGACCAGTCAGCCGCGAGTAATTCCAAGTCACGCCCCGCCAAATTCCGAAACACTTAATAATTCAATAACGGCGATAACCGAAATTTTGGTCATTTCGCCGGAGAGCGAACGTCCGCGTCTAATTGCTGCAGGGGGATCCCCGGGTCCGGGTCAGGGATCCGCGTCCATCGGTGGCGGTAGCATCAGCAGCGGTGGCGGCGGCGGGTCCGACGTGCGGTGGATCCGAGTGCGGATCCGAAGCACCGACAGCACGCGCTTTTTTTCCCCCCGGAACCCGAAACGCCGCAATTTTTCTGCACGGGCCGCCTGAAAAACCCCACTTCGATGGGCGGTACCAAAGCGGACGCCCCGCCCATCCAGACTCCAGGATCAAGTCACCCTTGCACGGCTGACTGACATGGATGGTGCTGATGCCAGTCTTTGGTCCGCTTCGCATGGTAGCACAGTAGTCTTGAACACATATCATACTTGAGCACGTGCCATTACTGTGCGAAAGATCACCGGACCACGATTGAACGGGTAATTACCGTCAAATCAACCGGAATCGCGTCTGTGCAATCAACCGAGCTTATTAAAGCGTCTTGTAGTGTTCCTCCTTCTTCGGGTGCTCTAACGTTTTACTTTTATTTACATTTGCGTTACGCTACTCTTCCGGAACAGACACTTGTTTATATCGGAATCGAACAGGAAGGAAGACAACCCGTGCTTTCATCATCCGAGATCATCTCCGACGCCGCCGACTCCACAGCCCTGTGTATATCCACGAGGTGAGTACCGCAACTTCAAAAAAACCCTTCGTCAAATCCTCGAGTGGTCTCTCCTTTTCGGAGGCTGCCGATATCAAGTGCGTCGGCGATATCAATCGCACACGCGACCACTCAACGCATAATTAGAAATGACGATCATCACATAGACCGTCTCCAATATACTACATACATACACCTAGTAGCTCCTATACCCCACCAAGTTAATGATGTACGTTCATACCGTTCCGGCAGCCCGCAAAAAAGGAGAAGATCAAAGGTGTAAATAAAAAGGAATATAACCTTTGAATGCACCGACTTGTTAATTCAGCACACACTCGACATGCACTCCACATTACGAGAGTTTATACAAGAAAAAAATGTACATAGTTTACCACAAAAAAAACACACACACACTCTCTCTATACATATATACGCGCGCTCGTATATATAATTGAACACCGCCGCAACTTCAAAAAGGTCTAAAAGATTTCCGTTTTATGTGTGTATAAAAGTTTTTAATGCACAGAAAGCCCACCCTCGCGTGCGCGCGTATGTGTATGCGTTTTTTTTTCCCTTCGCATTCGCGGGAAATTGTAGCGAGGAGCAAAGGCTCCATCAAAAGCCAACTTCCAAACGAGCCCTTTGCTATTTACTTTCTATTGGAATGCAACGGCAATGTTACCGCACAGCATATATTAAAAATTGTAATCGCAACAATACACAATGCCCGTTTAAACCAAATATTTTCCCATTACACAGGGAATACACCGAATAGCAACATCAAAGCTCCAAAAGCGGTAATTGGATTAACTGAACATGAATCTCAATTTCACACCAATAAATAAATATAATAATTAATACACATTTCCATAAAAACATACAATTTTAATAGTACATCAAGACGCAAATAAAAATTCAATTATTATTTTTTTAATATTCCAATCAGAAAAAACATACATTCAATAAAAAAAATTCTGTAAGTTCAAAGCTGCAATTAATCGGAATTTATTAAAATACATATACCATCATATATTATAATTTATAATATTAAATATTTACTGGAAACAAAGAGAATTAACAATTTGAAACAACAAAAGAAATCTAAAGTTACAATTAGAAAGCAAATTTTAAATAACATATACTATTAGTAAATCACGTTTTTAATTATAATTTATATTAATCATATAAAAATGTTAATCTTCATTAATAAAATTCATCATATTCATCGATCAAAAGTCAACAAGTCAATTAATACGTAACAATTTAAAAAATATATATTTTAAATTAATTTTATAATATAATTTCCATAAATTATATAAGAAATGTATTTTAATAATAATATAATCATTTTACATTTTATAGTGAAATATATTAACAATAAACACAATTTTTCTACTTATTTCTACAAATTGACCGCAGATTTTACATCAATTAACAATAATATATTATAATTAATGAATTGCATTATTTTAACATTTTGAATACTTGGTGTAAATTATGTTACAATAAACAAAATTATCAAAATATTTAATATTGCCTCGTATAAATTCCAATATTTATTGTATTGCAGTTACAAACAAACAATTATCACCGTATTTTACAGTGAATTGCAGCAATTCCACTTTTCAAAGTGCTTAGTAAAGCAAATATATCGAATTATTAAGTATTTCTCAAATATAATTTAGATTTATTTGTTTTTATATAAAATAATTACAAAAAAGGCAAAAAACTTTGCGATATAATTTCGCACCTTATTTTCGTTTTATTATATTAAAAAATGTAGAAAATAAAAAGTAAATTCATTGAATATTCATAGATTTAAAATGAAAAGTAGATATTAATAAAAAAAAAAGATTTTAATTCTTCAATCTGGATTCGGAATGTTTAATTAGTTGTTAAGTCAATAATGAACTTTGATTTAATTAAATATTGCATTGAATATATTATTTTAAATGTATGAAATATTTATTTCCAATTAAACGATATTCATTAATATAATTATAATGCATCAAATTAAAATAATAAAACGTTAATCAAATTCTCATTTGAAATTGCAATATAGTTTTTAATCGAGAAAAATGTAGAGAAAAGTTCGCCTCGAAAGTTTCAATTAAACGAAATTGCTATAAACAAAGTAAAATTGGGTACGCGTGAAACGTCCCATTCCGAAATATAATTAATGCATTATATAATGTTTGCATTTAATTAATCAACATTGCAATTTAATTAACTATCTTTCGCGTTTTAATTAATTAAATATCGCCCGACGCAATAATGCGCCGCGTTTTTCGCATGCATTGATATTTACTAATTTAGATGCACTTTCCATCTATTTCGAACATATAACACTCGTATAAATAAACAATTATTAATCATATACAATCGATTTTGCCGAACTATTATTTACAAATTGTTAGGTAATTTATGGAAATTTAAGATTTGATCATAAATATTTTAATTATAAATTTAATTTTAATGGGTATTTAAGAATTTATTTTGTGAGCTTTGTTTGAATGAATATATGTAAATTTAGATTGTATGAAATATGTTTGGTTTTGTTAGTAAAACTGATATGGAAATTACTAATTTAATTAATATTAAGTAAGGATGTTGCGGATACCTGCGTGTAAGTGAATTGGAGAAGATGTTTGAAATGTGGTTTGTAAAAGTAATTTCATTAGAAACTTGATTCCTTGATGTGGTGTAAACTTGTACAGTTTAAGCCCGTTTTCCTAAACGGAAAGTTAATATAATTGAATTTGCAGCAACTAAAATTCAATTTGTATTGTTTCTTAATTAATATATTAATAATTTGTGTTCATTTTTATTAATTAATAGATGTTTATCTTTGAATGCGCTTTAATTAATGAGATATCGGATTTGATTGGGTTGACAAGTGATTTTATGTCCTAAATAGGAATGAATTGTAATTGAATATAAATGGTCGTGGTAACCAGAAATTGACACATAAAATACAAATCAATCAATCGACTTTTGTAATCTGATTGAGGTGTCAAAACATTGGACGTCTGTATAATATAACACCTAGTAACAATGAGATAAATGGAGGAGTGCACAACGCAGGTGGCGATGATGCCTGGTGCTACTGGCACTTCGACGGGAATGGAGTTGGAGGAATGGAGCATAACATAACGAGACTCTCTCTCTGTTCAAGAAATATAGAAATAAAAGTTTGTATATCAAATATAAATAAACCAAAAAAAAAATTGTATGTAGTGGAGTATGTAGTGATCGGTGATATATGGCTTTGCTGTAGCGACAATTCTCCGAAGCTATTGTTCCCAACGGGTGGTCGGCAACCGCTCTGCGTAAATGAAGACAAATTCGAAACGTCTGTTGCTTCCCCATTGTTCGCTGATTGCGATTGATACATAAATAGAATAGACGGAATAGTGCCGAATCACCGCATTCACCGGACCCAGGTCATTGTTTCTTAATAATCAGACGGTCGGCTTTTGATTGTTTCCAGGTGTCCGCAATAGTTCAGGCTGGGAGCAACATCCGGACCCGTCCCGACTCCGGGCGGGTTTTCTCCCGTGATCTCTACGGCCAAAACACTGTCGCTGCGTGATCCCACCTGTACGGAGACCTTCTGGAAGATGCCACATAAAGGTAATGTTAATCTCATCCTTACTATAATCCTTTCTCTGCTACCGTTTTAAGTGCTTCATTTCAATAGGACCAACTTGATCTTTGCTCAAAATCTACAACTACCTACAATTTTTCAAGAATTTCCAAATATTTTCTCAAATATATTTCGCCTTACTCTAAACTACGTACATAGCAAAATATTTCAAATTAATCGCTTTTCATTAATTTTGAATATTCATAAACATCGATCATCTCTAATTAGATATATTTACAATGTAACATAATTTCTGAAAAAAGAAAATCTAAATCTTAAATAATTTATAACTATTTCCCCTTATAAGTTCACCTTACATAAATACATAATTCTAATTTGTTGTATAAATGAATAATAATAATTATTTTTAATTAACAAAATATAATTTTAATATAAACAAAATCTTTATAATTTATCCAATAAACACAATTATTTGTTTGGTGTAAACTCTATTTTTTTTACAATCTATCATAGTTTGTGATAATCTACAGTTGAATATTTATAATCATTTAATTGACTTTATTTTTAAATATTTCATTCCTCAAAATATTTTTTAATTTTATTAAATTTACATTAATAATTGTTAATTTCATATTAATACATAATTGTAATACCTAAAACAAACAAAATCTTTCTAATTTAATGAATAAATCTAATTAAAAAAATATTAACATGATTTTAAATAGCATTTGAATATTCATGTATTAATTATCATTTGTATAATCTTTCTACAATCCCCTAAGTATTTTATAAATGATGTATTTTAATGTATTCTAATTTTATTTTATATTTCAAATCTAAATAATATAATATTATATTTTTTCAAAATATATTTCAATAAATCAAAGTAATTGAAATTAAATTAACATTTTTTTGTAAATTAATTATACAATAATAATATATATTTTTGTCGAAATTATTATTGAGACATAATTTTATTATTTGTTATTAAAGATATTCAATCTAAAGTTAATTAAATTATACAAATTAAATAAATTAAATGTTATTTAAAATTTTCATTTGAAATGAAAATTGTTGTTACTTTTAAGTTTAATTGATTAAAATATGAAATATTTTTTGATTGTGTTATATAATAAAATTATTACGTAATAAATAAATTGTGAGTTTGTATCAATTATTTGAAAATATTCTTAAATAAATCAAGGTTAGTGCGAATGGATTAGACAAAAATATCTGGGTGGATGCAATCATATTTTATTGCTCTTTTTTATGTTCTTGTCGAAATGAAAATTGCTGTCCATTTCGTAACCTGCGGTGACGCACCACAATTTGGGGGTGCTATTCGTGGTGTGAAATTCGTAGCATAGTTATCATCCTTTTGTGTGACGAGTTGAAATATTTCAGGGATGCGGTTTTCTCAAATCACACTCTCACATATACACACACGCATACGCATACATTCATAGCGACCCCCTTGAACCTTTAAATAATCGGCCTCCCCTGTATAATAGCACCCCCTCTCGCACAATATAATGAACATGCTGCGGTCTTTAATCAAGCTGCAATTAACTCGAGGATTTTTTTAGCTTACACCCTCTCCTCTCTATATATTCCTCATACATACACACATACATACTCGAATAACGATCGAATTAATATACAGCCCACGTAATATCCGATTGACGACGACTTGTATTCTTTATGGCGGTCGAAAAAGACATCGCAATTACATGGCGTAGGTCCAAATCCCTTAATTCTATTTCATTATTATTGAATCGAGTCAATCTGCATGAAAGTGAATCATTGCTCGAACAAGAACATTCATTTAAAATCATTAATATTTCATCTCACAAGTACTAATTACAATTATAAGAAAAGCTACTTCAAAATAAGGTAATGAATTCCGGTATTTAATGTATTCTAAGAATATTTGTTCGTTTTAAACTTAACTTTATTAGTAATCATCATCATTATTAGGTACACTATTCTTCAAACATATGTTCATTAAATATCTATAAAATATTACGTAATTAACATACTTCTGTTTCCAAAAATATGATCAAATTATTCATTTAATAAATAAAAACCGTTTTTTTAAGAAATTTATATAATAATTAATAGGTTTTTTTCAAACAAAAAATAATTATTTGATTAAAAATATCATTTGACACAAAATCGTCTTTTACATAAAGCGGGAATATTGTTTAATTAAAAGCAAGTCTAAGAGCTTTTCTATTTTTGGCAATTTTGTTCGCAAAAGAAGGACACGGTTAAGCAATAGATATGTAAATGTTATTAGCTTTTAAAAAATTAATGGTTTTACATTTTTATTTATGGTTTTCTAAAAATTGAAGTTAATTTAATTTTATTTATTTTTTGTTCTTTGATTTTACTTTGTTATATTTTCTCCTTTTTTTATGAACATTTGAATACCGGTTAAAATACGTTTCGTAGAAAAGATGAGATTAGAGAACCTGGTTTTTATCGTTTTTGCACAAACCTTGCTAAATTAATTATTTATCAGATAGATTTCAATAAAAGACGCTTAATTTATTATATTGCTTAATATATTTATATAAATATTTTAGATTTTGAATTCGTTTTTTTCTTTTGCACAATATTAAAAAGACATGTGTTCTTTTTATATTGGTACTCAGTATCGTAACATAAAAAAAATATCATCAATTATACGAAGAAAAGAATTATCGGGAAGCTGGAGAAAAAAAGTTCAAGTGGCGGCCACTGTTGTGGACTTTAAATAGATTTCCCAGTGAATGCGATGGAAGCGAATCCCTTTTCCCAATTCTCCTTTTTTTTTCTTCTTTTCTTCGTCTCCTTCTTTTCCTCCTTTCATTCATTCTTTAACATTCCTCGATCCTTCCAATACATACGCACACAACTATATCTATATGTGTAGATGTTATTTAATTGGAAATGTGTTTGTTGCACGGAATAGGATTTATTTTTATTTGAATGGGCTTCCTGAAAGAGGAATTGGCATTCGAGTGTGCATTTCGATTTTTCTTGAAAAAAGGAAATTAGAGAGAATTCCGCAATGTGGTAGAGAGTTAATATGATTTTGGTATATATATATAAATCAGGAGTGGGATGTGTGAAATAAGAAAAGAGAATCATCCCTCGCTTCCTACCAGAGAAGCTATATGCAAGTGGAAGAGAGAAAGAGAGAGAGAGAGATTGTGTGTGTATATATATATTCACGTGGGTGTTGAGTAGAAAAGTGCAAAATCTGAGGGCTTGCGACAATCGCGTTTCACAGTGGCTGGTTCCAATACAGGAACGACGCACACACCTGTGATGCGCGTTTCCAGATTGTGTATATCGGGGGTGGCCGACCGATATCGTTCCAATATATACATGTATGTACGTACGTATAAATAGAAGTGTTGATGCATAGGTGTATATGATAACCATTAGCGGAAGTCACATTTCAGGAGGTTGTTAGTAAATTAATTAAATTCTTGGCATAAATAATAATGGAAACATATGCAGGGAGAGAGAGATAGATGGAGAGATATAGGTAGTGTCATGCATATCGTCGGGTGGTGGAGGGTGGCGGGCGGACGGGTTGGAATCATTAATTCAGGTCTGGTCGACTTTGCTGTCACCATCTTGCCGGTTTAAAGAGGCCCCACTCCTCGCTTTCACGTCTGGGTACATCCTCAATTCTCCATGTAATGTTAAGGCTAATGCAATTTGAACGCGAGTGTCGCGAACTCACGGGTTACCGAGTCAACAAAAGGGACGCCATTTTCACTACTTTCCCCGCCACCCATCCAAGATGAACGCCACCGCCGACAAATGCCACCCACCCACACTCGCGATTCTTTTTTTCAAACTCGCGAATTATGAATGAACAAATGCGAAAGACGTAAAACAGACGTAACATTTAATACCTTTTGCATCAATAGTTCGTTGAAAGTGGTTTTATTCGCAAGAGGATCTAGCATAAAAGGGGTTTAAGTGCGTTATAATCCGTCGGTACATTAGTGAATAGAGTAAAGCGAAGCTAAGCATGTATGTTGAAGGGAGGAGAAACAGAGTATATGCGAGAGAGAAGGATAGTGAGAAATATGTTTGCACACGCGAAAGTTCCAAAGTTGGTCTGGAAGTTCAAAGCACTAAAAGCGAAGAGCGTTTTATTAATTAACAAATTACTTTCAGAAGAAGATCTAATGCATCATGCAGCCATGGGCCAGAACGCGATCTTCGGCTGCTCGACGGCCGGACACAGCGGCATCAATCAATTAGGCGGCGTTTACGTTAACGGCCGTCCGCTTCCGGATTCCACGCGGCAGAAGATCGTAGAATTGGCACATTCCGGTGCCCGGCCCTGCGATATCTCGCGAATCCTGCAGGTCTCCAACGGATGCGTCTCGAAGATCTTGGGAAGGTAATTATCATCACCGCTCACCATCAACCATCATGATCACAATCTATTTAATCTTTCGCAGATACTACGAGACCGGTTCAATTAAACCGAGAGCGATAGGAGGTTCCAAGCCTAGGGTCGCAACGCAACCCGTCGTCAACAAGATCGCCGAATTTAAGAGGGAATGCCCGTCGATCTTCGCATGGGAAATTAGAGATCGATTGCTATCAGAGGGTGTATGCAATAACGACAACATCCCGAGCGTAAGTATCCCTCAACTTCTCTGTTCATCTTATCATCTTCATCATCTTACCCTTATAAAATGCGGCAAGCTGTATTTTGTTTATAAACACAGATACAAACAGTGCACGTATTTTACCTATAACGTGCAGAAGGCGCCTCCGGGCCTTTTGTTTGTGTTGCATGTCGTATGTCAACGCTCCGCAAACTCTATTAGTGACAAGATCTACTGCACTGTTTGCACGTACGCGACTACCCTTGAGTACACAAATAACCAAAGAAAAGAAACATCTTCAGTCGCAGACAGTTATCCCTGATGGGGGGATGAATGACAAATAATTGGATTTTAACCGGAACGCCTATACGGTCTTCATAGAAACCAAACTGTGGATAAAACTGTGCAAAAATAAACAGCCCCGGGCCGTGCATCCTTGGCGCCATTTTCTCGCTGTCCAAAAGTTCATCCCTCTTTTAATCGGACCGGTAAGGCGCAGACAGTTAGAGGGCCGCGTTTCCACGCAATGCGTATCGCAAATATCGATGCGGAGGAGGCACGCGTGCGCAAAACAACCCCCTATATACCATATTTCAATATTTATTTTTCCCAAAAAAAAAAATGAAAGTGAAGATAAATGAGCGACCTAAGTAACACAAATCAACCAACATGAACCTAAAAACTGTATTAAACTAAATAAGACCTTTTTCAAATGTATTAATTAACAACATTAACAAGTTTTTCATTCATAGATTTTACATTTTTATCACTCACACATTTTTAAAAAATAAAATTAAACGAACAATAATTTAATTCGAAAAAATTATTTACTTAATTGTAACTCTTTATTTTTTGTTTTGTTAACCAAAATATTTAAAATGTTTTTCGATTAAGTAATTTTTTAATTCATTAAATAAATTTATCATAAAGATTGAAATAAAAGAAATATAAATAAATTTAGTTATTGTTAATTTATGAATATATTTTTTTTGTCTAAAATAATATTAGTTCAATTTGTTGTTGCGAGGTGTGCGTTGTGGTTAATAGAATGTAGAAGATCCGTAGAGCATATCCGTTTCCTTGCGAAACGGTAGTTCCGTTTTTCACATAAATAGTATAAGGGGTAAAAGCAGACATGATAGGTCAAACTATTTGAGTGCAATCGAACGTGAAAAGGAAATGCTACTGTAAGAACGAAAACGTCTGTAAATGGGGCCGTTTCAGCGCCCTAGCTATATATATATCGACTATTGCTATATATATATATATTTAACATGATCTTGGAAGAAATTCATTAAACTGCTTATTTTATGTTCGCCGCCTGCCGCCCAGTTTCCGTAACCGCAATTTCCCTCTAACGTACATACTTTTTGTTTCCTTTTTACATTTTCCGTGTTTTTTTTATATAATACTGTACGTCGAGTTACCTTGTTTTATGTCTCCTGCAAGTCGTCCACCATTTTCTGTAATCTCTATCTATTTTTATAATCCCCTCGGTCGCGTTCCAACACACCTCCCCCAACTGATGGTTGGTTTCCTTGGCAACTAGACCCCACATACCGACGCACACACAGAAATACGGAGAGAGAGAGAGATAGATAGAAGAGGGACCAAGGCCTCAAAAACGAGATGAGTTCATGCGGTGTTTACCAGTACTGCTGCGTCCAAAAAAGTGAAGAAAAATCAAATATATTTAAATGAAAATGCCCGTCCTGTTATTTCATTTTTGTTTTTTTCCTCGTTCGTCGGTTGCTGCTGTTATTAGTATTTGCTGAAATGCAAATTTTTTCAAGTCATTGGAAATTAGGGAGCGGCGGGCCGCGCAAACACAATGAGCGATTTTTGGCCGATGATTTCGAGGTTTTAAATGGTGGAAACGCAATTAGGATAATGAAATTAATGTAAATATATGTAGAGCGTGTGCGAGTATTGTTGGAACCACATGTCATCGGGTCCTTCTGTTGGCGACAGAGATCAGATCCAGATATTGATATCGGAAATGCGATTGCAGTCATTGTAGTGGCTTTTTTCCTCCACTCGGTTTCTTTCTTCCCATTTTAGTTTGGATTTATATATATTTTTGTGTTGGTTCAAAGCGAGGGTACGAAGCTGAGGATGGTTCTGATTTATATGTGTATGTGTGTTTGTAATTCATGAAAAAAGCGTGGGGGGGGGGCGAGTATCGTAAAATAAAAATTGGGGGGGCGCACTAGAGGCAGCGAAATTTTTTGAATGAGATCAGCTAAGCGTGTTGCACAATTCGTGATCGGTCATATGTGAAATAGCCCTGGTATTGAGGGACGACGGCTCCGACCCCTCGTCGCTACCCCGGTCTTCCTACGGTAATAACGGGAATTTCAAAATGAACTCAAAAGAAATTTATCGTGAAGCGTAATTGAATTTCTGTGAATTAAATTGTTCAATTTATGAAACCGCGCTGATTTCCCTTTCGGTAGACCGCGCGTGATTGTTGGCCCCAGGGCACGAGTCAACCACCCCTAACTCCCTCAGAGACAATACAACCTTTATGATAATTGAAAAGCCAGGAGAGGGACCTGCGCGCCCGCGCATTTCGTTATTTATAATTTGCTTCGGTATAAATTAGTTATTGTCTCTGTAAATTGTTCTTCGTCCATCATCATCTTTTTCCGTTTTTCGGTTCTCCTTCTTCCTTTTGTTTTGCTTCGCTTTATGGGAAACAGGCGTATGCAAACAATGTGTAGCAGATGTAGCGCACCCCTTGCTAATCCCCATTACGATGACCATTCTACGTAACTATCCGACCGGAAGGATAACACCTCGGCCCGTGCGTTATTAGCTTAAACTAAATCAAATAAAAACCGCTGCAGCTGATTTCACGTAATTCAATATTCTGTTTCCATTGTTATAGGTATCGTCCATAAACCGCGTCCTTCGCAATCTTGCTTCCCAAAAGGAACAGCAGGCTTCAGCGCAGAACGAGTCCGTCTACGACAAGCTGCGTATGTTCAATGGACAAACTCCAGGATGGGCATGGTATCCAGGAACTCCAACGACGCCGCACCTCAGTTTACCACCAGCACCTTCAGCGCTAACTAGTCAAATCACACGAGACGATCTCCAGAAACGAGGTAAACATCTTCTATTTATATACACACGGACGTACATAAATCTACGTTATATAATGTATATATATACTATATATATATATGCATGCAAACGTATATACATAATTATGTAAATTCCGAAATTTCGTCTGTGGAAAACATAAACAGGGTTGGTAGGGAAGTTTAAGAGGGGGAACTGCAATAGGATCAGAAGATGAAATAAAACAAGGAGAATGAAATGGCGAGGGTGGATATGAAATGGGGTGGAGTTTACAGAAGCGGAAGTAAAGAGGGATACGGACGGGTGGTGGGAAACAGTGGAAGACTCTTGCGCTAGAATGACTGGATCTATCTCTGATACTGTTACACTTTTGTTTTCAAGATAATTTTTACAACTTTACCTCTTCTTCTGATCGCAAAAAAATACGGAGCAGGCCAAATTAACTTTTTTTTATAGTGTCTTCTTTTTATCTCCTTCTTAGCCCAGAAAAGCCTTATAGAACATTTCCCCTCATTTCCAAACATAAAATGGATGAACAAAAAAAGGACATTATTCGTTGTGGATGTTACTTCTTACTTTCATACTCGCTAAAGATTTTCTTCTTATACACATACATTTCTTAAGATTATTTAGAAGAAAAAATAAACGATCAATGTTTTATCTTACGTAATTCATTATCCGAGTCTAAATTATAATTTTACTATTCAAGTAAACTAAATTAAATCAAATACTATTATATACTGTTTTCTTCTAACAATTATTAACTAAAATTACTAGACGGACTTATTCCAATAGTCCAATTTTATAGTTAAAAATATTTATAAAATAAGATTTATAAATATAATTTATTAGGCGCTTTTTTATAATTCTAAGATTTCATGTATATTATTATTAAAAAGAATCTCACTACTAATTAATTAACTTATGTTATTAATTTTATAATGTGAACTAAGAATCTGTTTAGATGTTGTTCAAAGTTTAATATTAATTTGGTGAAGTCGAAGTTATTATTGTGCGGTTGTCAAGTGTTAAGACAGAATTTACCGCCAACACAATTACCAGTTTAGATTGGGCAGCGAAAGTTTATCCGCGCGGAAGTTATGTTCATTTTGGAGCATCGTCCCTCACCAAACTGAATTATTTTAAATACATATTATATTTCTCCCCGAGTCGCCTTTTATTCTCTCTCTTTAACGCACGTAGATTTAGCGCGTTTCTCGCTCCCGCTTAAAGCGTCCACATAAATCAGCAGACATAATAAACCCGGCAAAAATCTAATTTAATACAAAGAGCAGAGGCATGTACACATATACAGGGAGATGAAAAGGAAAGAAATCGTAAATCCTCAACATAGACCAAATATTTATATGTTTTTATCCGCAACAATTTGGTACACCCTTTATTTTTTGATGACTCAAAAGAAATCGAAGCCGTCGATGCGGAAGTTCCTTTGGAGCACTACTATTTTTTTTATTCCTACATTATTTCCGAACGACGCGATGAAAGCAAATAAACAAGCGGTGTTAATCAAGTTTAATTTTTATCTTTCAGCTGAGGTCTTGCACGAGAACACATCCGACGGCAACTCCGAGCACAACTCTTCTGGAGATGAGGATTCGCAACTTCGTCTGAGGCTGAAGCGGAAGCTACAGAGGAACCGCACGTCCTTCACCAACGAGCAGATCGACAGCTTGGAAAAAGGTAGTGCGCGGTTTTTGCGAAATTGAGTGTTAATTTTTAAACGCAGATAATGGTTTGATTGCAGAATTCGAGAGGACGCACTATCCGGACGTGTTCGCACGGGAGAGACTAGCTGAGAAAATTGGATTACCTGAGGCACGTATCCAGGTAACATATTTTTTTTCACACAAAATCTGCAAGCCCTCGCGAGATCATCCGAATACGCAGACATAAGTGTTTGCCGAGTGATGATGATGTCTCGGTCTGTTTGCAGACGGGGTTGAACCCCAATGAAATCTTGGGCAAATATTAATGGGTTTATTAATAAGCAGCGCGTGCACGAGCTGACGTTTTTCGGGTTGTTATTAGTTGGGGGTTGTGATCTTTTGTAGAATAATATTTATCATTGTATGCAAATAGAAGGATTCGCGGAAGGGAGATAGCGAGGGTTGAGAGAGAGAGAGAGAGGCAGAGAGCGAATGAACGAGTGAGTGAGATCGAGGCGGGATGGCGTTTTGGTTCGGGTTGGAAAATGGGCAAACAGAATCGCTGTGTATAGTGGATTGAACCAACGTGGTGTTGACGCATGTTTTCAAGGCTCGTTTGTCGGTGGTATTGATCTCGCAGTGAACGAGTGCCGAATTTGGTTCTTTGCAAAATTTACACTCCAAACATTTCCCGGAGTAATTTCGCGGTGTGGTACGAAAAATAAAGGAAGGAACTGTGGGGGGGGAGGGTTGGAGAGCGAGAAGGGAAAAAAAGGAGCGATGGAACGGAGAGAAGGCTATTACATAGCATATTTGTCGTCGTGTGTATGTGCGGGGTGAAAAATGACGTCGGTTCCTTCCCTTCCCGTTTTTCCCTCCTAGTGACATGCACACACATACACCGGGAAACGTTTCTTTTATTTATGTAGCGGGGCGATGACATAGCCAATATTGTGTGGGCTGACCGTTTACATTAAGCACGCTTACTGGTCACAGTTACAATCTTTTCCACGTCCCCGGAAAGCGATAAATCAAAACGCAATTGGTCCGATCCAAATAGCAGTAGCAGCAGAAGCAGTAGATGCGGTAATAATAATGATGATTTCCGGTTTGGTTTCAGGTCTGGTTCAGCAATAGACGCGCAAAGTGGCGTCGCGAAGAGAAGCTCAGGAACCAGAGGAGGGCCGTGGAACAAGTCGCCGTCAGCCCACCGGTGTCAGCTGGAAGGCTGCCCATCAATTCGGGATTCAATTCGATGTACTCGTCGATTCCTCAGCCCATCGCCACAATGGCCGACACGTATAGGTATGATTAAAACCATCAACACGCAAACTAGCCGAGGGATTAATTAATTTCAAATGTAATGGCTTGTAATGCATTAACTTAATGCTGCGCTTGCACTTTACAACTTGCCTTCCGCCAATTTACATATAAATAAGTGTTTATACACACACTCGCACCCATCCGAACCCATTTCAATTTAGAATCATTGCCAACTAGATAGTAGTAGGTTCTGAAGGTACATTTCACGGTAGCCGAAACGCTTTCTTTTATTTCACCTAGAGCATCGAAAAAAAAAATAAACAAAATAAAATGAAAGAAATAAAAAATAAAATGAAGTTCGAAGCGAACCCTCGAGTCGTAGTATCCTGCTGCGACTAAGTAGCAGGATTGAAGCGGTCGACAGGCTAATCCTTAGGCCGGCCGCTGACGTGACGTGACCGCTGCAAGCATGTCAAGTCGCCGAGATTCCGGCTGACACCTTTGTGTTTGTATAAGGAATATATATATATATACATGAATATACAGACGTTGAATTCTTATATATCTGATAATGTAGTTCCACGCATTTTCTCATCGGTCTTTCTTTCTTCTCTTTTCGTGTTGCAGCTCAATGTCCGGCGGTTTAAGTAGTAGTTGTCTCCAGCAGAGAGATCCCAGTGGATATCCCTACATGTTCCACGATCCTCTGCATTCCCTCAGCTCCTCGTACAACTCGAGGGCCGCCGCCGCCGCCTGCAATCCAGCAGTGGCACACGCACAGCAGACAACGCATCCAGCATATGCATCATCTGCCACACCAACATCTGTACCATCCACTGGAACTGGTAAGTTCTTCCTTTACCACTACTAATTTCCACTTATGTCTTACTCATTAATCATCCTGACGTGCATCAAATGATTAAACAAAAGAGCCTATTTGAAATGATATCAATGTTCAATATTTTATATGATAAAATGAAATGCCTCCAAAAACTTATTTTTATATGTGAAACAATGTTTAACTCTGCCGAAACGCCAAAAGCAATTTGTTTATGTGATTTTATTTAATAATTGTAGTTAATAAAAAAAAAAGAAACAAGATATTTCTGTAATATTTAATATATTTTCTTACTATGTAATAAAGTTGTATATTCATATTTTTATTCTACACTTCATTTTTAAATAGTTCCAACCAAATACTCCTATATTTCCGATTTGGAACAAAAAACAAATTTTTTTCAAATTATTATTACATAGATACAAAGATTAACTTTTAAAATAATAAATATAACAATTAATAATTTGTTATTAAAATAATAGTTATTCAATAAAAAACAAATATAATTATTTAATACTAAACATTTATTAATGAAAACAAAATTATTTTTAATTTTAAACATAAATAAGCAATTATTAATACTAGTATTACGTGCATTGATTTTTTTCTACAAGAACATAAATTTCATTTATTTACATATTTTATTAAATAAATATTTAATCTACAATAATAATAATAATATTTATTGTAACAGATACACTAACAGATAATAACTACAAATATTCTCATAATAATAACAATAGAGAAACCAAAATGTATAAATATACTAATATTTAAATGTTATGTAAGTATTTAAGATTAATCATAATTTATAAACAATTTAAAATTTTTGGTAGATTTTATTAATAATGAATTTATTTTAATGCAATTACTTTTCCCATTTTAAAAGATTCAGCAATTATTAATAAATGATTTTAAAGGTATTTAACTTTTTAATAATTAACAAATTTATGTTATCTAATTAACTAAATTATAGTTGTTGTGATTATCGTTTAGTTGTTATTTGAAATGAAATGATAGTGTTGAACTGAAATAATTTATTTAAAGTTTTCTTGAAATGCCATGAACGTAAGTGGGTTCCCAAGAGATGCGGAGATAGAGAATGAGCGAATCTATCTATCTATATATATAGTGAATGTATGTGCGGTATAGAGTGAGTGAGAGAGTTACCAAACGAACCTTGCAACCAGAACAACGGATATATACACATCCCCACCTCTACTTTAGTTCGCACATTATTGAGCGCCCGGCGAGCCGAGAATTCGAAGCCACCCTCACGAACACTTTAAACTGATCACGGACAATGAAATTTACGGATGGCAGCGGGGTGAAACTGTAAAACTCTAGCACGCCCAACCCCAAATATTAAATAGCTTTTTATTAGTACTCCCGCCGTACCTTTCCACCCTCAATCTCACCATCACCGTCGACCGCCCACACCTAATTCCGTCTCACCCTTCTTCGCACGGAATGCGACGAACGTTTAATTCGTCCCTCCGCATTTTTTTTGTGTCTATTAAAACTAATCTTAATTCCATACAAGTGACGTGGAGTGTTTAAAATAGTTTTCGAATCAAGTACAGACACGGCGAGAAAACGGTCTGCGAATTGAATCATTAATCCCGTTGTTACTACAGTGCACAAAACTATATAGTACACAGTATGTGTGCAGATAAAATTTTAATTATAGCGTACGTTCGCGCATTTCGCTATTTTCTCGCTCCCTCTCGTTCCTATTTTTTTTGCCAGCGTCACGTTTAAAATTATAAATGAGAATTAATTTTGAATTGCGCAATTAATTAACACGTTCCGAGCCCGATCTAAACAATACATTTGCATTTCAATAAAAACGGCAATTATACAAAATTTAATTCAATTATAGCCAGTGCATTCTAATAATTACAAAAATAATCACTGAATTGACGGATTTTTTTAATGCACAATTACCCAAGAAGTAAATCATTTAAACAATGCTTTTATTTATCTTCATAATTCATTCACAAATCAAATAAAACTATATAATATTTACAAATAGGGCAGGTAGACCTTCGGTCAATAGCCCTTATTACATTTTTTCTATTATTATTGAATATATTTTTAGTTATTATCTTAGTTGCAATAAATATAATTATTATATATTTACAATTATAGAAAAGATTAATAATTTTAATTACCATAATGATTGGGTAATTCTAATAAAAAATCTGTTAATAAAATTATATTACCTGGCAGAAAACTATTTAGGAAAGAATTATTTTAAATTGTAGATGTGGAAAATATTAATGTAGACGAATTTCGTGAATATGTATTTTTTTCTTTTAATTTAATATTTGTTTTTCTTACAATTAGCTTAAATTATATTAAATTTATAAATACAAAATTTAGAATTCTTCCTATGAAAACAGTATTCTGCTATAGTACAAAGTAACATATCCATATATTTACACTGAAGATAGATTCCACAGAAACTCTAATAGATTTGATTATGTAAAATCGTATAAATAAATTGTATTGTTATGTTAAGCGTCTTAGCATAGCAAAATAGATTATTTACGTTTATAGGTATTGCAAATTTTAATTAATTTACTATAAACTGTAGTTTTTCCGAATGTAGTTCTTGCAATAAGATAAATAATTATATTTTAATTAAATGTGAAATTTATAATTTCAATACCTGTCAAATTAATTAGGTAATGGAAATAAAAGCTTTACATAATTATTTTTACATGAAATGTTTAAGTTTATTTGCTTTCTTGGAATGATTCTGAAATACCGTCATATCATTAAATGCTTTTTCAGTAAATAGCTCATAGCAATTCGTTGTATTTACATAATTGGGTCGAATATTTTCTTTTATTATTATTTCGTAAATACTTATTACTTTAGAAATATTATGTATAAGTATGGAAAAAGCTTGAATATATTTTAGTTATTATTACAAATATTATACATATAATATTACAAGTAATGTTATGAAAATAAACTATAATATAAATAAGAATATTTCTTGTTCACTAACAAATCAAAATATAATATTTATGGATGATTTGTCGATTAATCACACATGACTTATAAAGTTTTTGATCTATGGTTGAAAAAAATACGATGAAAGGAATTATGGTTATTTAAATTTGGGATCTTTATAAGTTTAATTTAAATTGATAAATTTTCAAATAATAATTCTTTAAATTTGTTCTAGATTTAATAAACTGTAATTATTGGTTTAATTATAAACATAATATTTTTGAACATTAAAATATTTTTTCTATCTTAATCTATGAGTAATATGGGTAGAACATATACTAAACACATTAGTGTAATATTATGGATTGTTGTTAATGTTTTGTTTGGTTTGTCTGATTACAGGTGTAATATCAGCAGGAGTATCAGTCCCTGTTCAAATTCCTAGTCAGCCTGCCGAACTCTCGGCGAACATCACTTCGAACTACTGGCCAAGGATTCAGTGATCTCAACTTTTCGGGTTCCCGCCTCCAAGTCTGTTAGTGGAGAACCCGTCCCTGCATGGCGCAATAACACCCCCGGCGGCAGCCGCCGTCGCCGCCACCGCTACAACCACCAGCCAGGACCACGAATCCTCATCTTAAGCGCCATCTCATGGCTGCCCGCCCGGAATGCAGGGTACATCCGCGCCCCCCTTGTGTATAGTGTACAAAATAATAAAACAAAACATTCAACAACAGTGTACTTTGGATAATGGACAGTGTTGGGATTACGCCCAGGTGCATCCAGGACTACTTAACCGCAGCTCTAGTAGGTTCGAACTCGTACTCAGAGTACTTTTAAAAACTCTTACCATAGAGAAAGTTTGAAATAATCATCAGCTAGCGTGGATGTTTAGAAGCCTCCAACTCATTAGATGAAGGCAAATTTGAATTTAACAAAAAAAAAACAAGTAAATATAAGATAATGAGCACAAATCCCAATTGTAAATAATATATTTCTTAAATAAACAATGCGCAATAAAGTATTAAAACGATAGCAATAATTCTATGTTTTTTCGATTAAAGTAACTGTGCTGAAAAAAATCGCAATAGTTGTTTCTTCATTTTCTTTCATATAGAACGTACTTTCAACAATTGTTTGAGTTAACCTGCTTCTAATGAATTCTCATATAGTTTAGGATTATTCATAATAAAAAAAAGTATATTAATATAACAAAATGAATGTCGTATAAATTATTGTTGCTGTGATTAAGTTAAATGAAAAGTAGATTAGTTACTTGCTGTTTTCAGTGTGTATAAAAGAAATAGTACACTTGTGAAATAAATAATACTCAAAAAAAAATATCTTAGACTAATATTTTATTGTTACAAATCTATAAAAAAAAAGCATTCCTTAAAACTAAATCAGCAATGGAGTTGTTTCGTCTGCAACATTCTGTGCTACGTCTAGCTGCCGATCAACCATTCGCGAAGCATACCTGAAAAAAATGATTATTATTACTTTTTTATTAATTATTGATTTTTCTAACTCACCATCTATCGAATTCAGAAGATATTTGGTTCTTACACTTTACCAAAAAGAGGACCAATCTTGAAATTACGAGAACCACCAACAAGTTGATATATTCTAGTAACAGGAACTAAATAATTATAATTCACTAAATTTTCGGGAATTACCGTTGTATGTGATAGGTGGATCCGATATGGCGTAATTGAAGTTTGTGACGGTAAGGCGTTTATAGTTGTAAAGGAACATGTACAGTAAAATTCCACCGACGAAGTAGCTGATGCCAATGGATAGTTGCATATCAAGTATAACGCTCCAGTTAAATTGCTGTGAAAACGTGTACATTGCGAGTACCATTGTTGCGAAAACTAACCAATAACACCAGTCCACCTGGAAGACGACCATATCGCCTGTGGAAAACGGTAAGTTCAAATTTATTATTTCTAATTGGAAGCAATAAGAAACATTAAAATATTTAGTCTTTATGAGTTTCTTATTTAGTGATATTGTTATCTAACTATTATTATAAAATTGAATTCAATTATTATTTAAAAAAGTAAGTTTATAAATATTTACCAAACCACGGCAAGAAGAAAAATAAAGCACATGTAACAATATATGCAATATAAATTCTACTAATAATCTGCGAAGTGACGATTAGTACATTTGATAAAGTAAATAGTCCTAAAATTAAAAAAGAAGCGCCCAATAAATTATAAATACCTAAAAAAAATATAAAATAAGTATTTACTGTTACATTTTTCAATTTCAATAATGTACTTACTAATTTCTAGAAGAAAAAGTGGGATTACTATGAACGCCAAACATATACATTTTAATATACCGCGTCTGTTGCATTGTGGCATCGTCACTTTTCGTCCGAATATAATCATTTCGATTCCAAAGAAAATAAACAACAATGATATTGCGTAATTATCACCATGGTCTTAAATTAGTGCAAAGTTAATACATTATATAACGATATTTTAATAGCTAAGCACAAACCAAGAACGGGGCAGGTATATGTGCCATTGCTTATGTCGCATCCATACGATAAAATTGGTACATATGCCGAAGAATGTCCATCATATGTTGCTATTATGGCATAAACCGTACCTGTTCCTGCGTAGTTCACGTAGAAGCGCCTTAGGTTGTTCTTGTAGGAGGATGCCCATTCCTACGATTACACACAGATTTTACACCAAGTTTTCCGAAGAGGAAAAATAAAACTATGGAATACTTTAACGCCGTTCTTTCTAATCCCTTCGACCGTGATCATTTTTGCTATGCTTCGGTAGAAATTCTCGGAAGAGAAATCCCATCTTGTAAGGCGCATATGGTACATCTCGAGCGATACTCTTGTATTCTCGCAAAATCTCGAAATTTCTGAGGCACCTTGTGCATCTATCGTTATTAAATCATCTGTGTAATTCAAAACTTGATAGGGTGCATCTTCCACGTCAAACGTCAAGTTGCAACCACCTGGAACCGGATCTAAGCAAATTGCGTATGACTATATTACTCATCAATTTAATGTTTACTATTTAGATGAATTAAATATATAATTTTCTTTCATTTGCTTACCCTTTTCTCCGTATGTCGTTACAGCAATTAACAATAGTCCATCTTCAATGTTGTTCCGTAAATAAAATCTGTATCTCGATTTGTTGTGCATATTTTGTTGTACCAAACCTACACTATTCCCTTGAACACTATATTGACGTTGTAATAACTTATTACTAGATAGAGTAACCGGACTTGAAAAACTGTGCACCTGCAGGACAAAGAACGAGGCATTCGCAGAGACTTCTATGTTTATAATTTCTGTGCTATTCCTTCTGATTGGGTAGTATTGAATATTCTCACTTTTATTAAATGATCTTGTCACTATGATGTTGACCTGATCTGAAATGGAAAATTATTCATTACATTATATATTTTATGTAATTGATTAATTGATGCTCATTGCTGGATGATATTAATAAAAGCACGTTATTATTTTATAAGTAAAAATAAATTAACACTTCAGTCAAGATTAGATTCAATGGTATATTAATAAAATTATTTGTGCATATTTCAAATTTCTAAATATTTTTCTGAATTCTATTGAACAACAAAAATATGTCCATAATCAGTTCATATGAACGTACACTTTGCCGTCGGACCCCGGGTATAAATGCTGCGAATTCCTCTTGTAAATCATATTCTGTTCTTGTGACATTTATTTTTCATAAATCTAGTTTTAGAAAAATAAAACTTCAATTCTATTTTGAAGAAACATAAACGATTGCCACGTACGCACAGACATTTGTACATATGTGATACACGAATTATCAGATTTTATATATTTTCCATTATCATTTACATATTAACCACATTCTCATATATAGAAATTTGTAAAAATTAAAAATGTATTAATATAACTTTTTTTTTAAATAAAATTTAAGTTCATTTACAAGTACTTCGTTAATCAATTAAGTTCTTACCTAATTGTTATTCAGATTGACTATATTATTTGCGCATTAAATATATTACTACTTCCTGTTCGATATAGTAAATGTACATAAATTAATTGCATCATAGTATTGAAGAAGAGCTTAATTTTCTTCGAATGTAATGTCCGGCCAAGATAATGGGGCTCATTCTGTAGTAGACTCGTGTTCAGTGCACACGTAAACCGCTAGTTACATCGCACATGTTTTCCTATTTGCTTGCTCTTTCATGTTCGCTCGGAAACACTGTTAGTCATTAACCAACAAACAATGCTTCTAGCTTCATTAATTATTAATGTAATTTGTAGTTGTGATTTGTAAATAATCCTTATTCTTTCAATTAATTCATTTTAAATAAAACTGAGTCAATTTAGATTTAATAATAAACAATGTTTATTGACCAACAAATACAATTATAACAAAATATATACTGAGTAAAATAATTTTTTAAAAAAATACAATTCTATAAAATACAAAAAAAAATATCTAAAGAAAAAAAACATTTTTTGCCAATAAAAGTAAAAATTTATTATAGATTAATTATACACTAATAAGACAAGATGATAATGATACATTAATGATGTAGCAAACAAAACGCAGCAATCGCAAAAAGGTCATTATTAAAGAAACATTAAAAATTGTAATAAGGTACATGTATGATTATGACTTATAATTAGTTATATGGTAATTAGAGAGCAAAAAATCAATGATCAAACTTTTATGAAATTATTACAATATATATTTATTTTTGCTTTTTTTTAATTTTAATTTTCACATAATAATGTTATTAGTAATAATTATATAAATATATTCATTGGCAAAAAATCTAGTTTTACTATTAGAAACACAAATAATTTCAAATATACAATTACAGCCATTATTTTAGCAGATCAAAAAATGCCTATAGGCAAAAGTTTTTAATATCAGAATATTATTTATTAATAATTTAAATTTATAAAATCAAAGTTTTTGGGTTAACAAAGTTAGAAAATAAATAATCGATATTATTAAATATTTATTCATATTTAATTTGCAATAAGTGAAACAAATTAACTACATTTAATTAGTTATAAACTATTTTAAACGAAATGTGTTAAGGATATTGTTTGATATATTAATTTTAAAAAAATATACTAATATACCTCTCATAGTGCGACTTCAAGACAAGTCTTTTTTTGTGAAATTTATTTCCATTTTATTCACTACCTCCATAAGTCTTAAAGAAAATATAATTTTATTCACAAGAATTTTGTCTCTAAACGATCTGAAATAAATCAATTCAAAAATATTTTACAATAAATAATTTTTTTTTTGTTAGGAATTTAATTTTATTATTTCAAGATTGATGCAACAAATATTATTGTTAAATAAAAATGTTTATTTAAACCTGCCAAGCTGATAATAAATTTAAAATATTTATAGATAACACAATATAAATAAATAATAACTAATTATAATACCAATTATGATGCACTGACTAAAGTTTTAAATTACAATTTATGTATTTAAAAAATTATAAATTACATTCATATTTCAATTTTCTTTATATTTACTATGCAGTTACAATAAAAATGAATATTTGTATATAAGCAAACAAGTTAATATTGAAACACAGTGTAAGGAAGAAAGATATGTGCAATAAATTAATTAAAATTAATCAAATGGATGCAACTAAATACTTATAATGAAAAGAGTGCGAAGGATTGAAATAAAACACAAGTTATTATTTTTTTATTTTTATTAAGGTGTGTAATACATTAATGGATATAAATGTTGTTAAGGACAATTGTAAATACTTACTCATGTAAATGACAGTTTATAAAACCTAACGGAGGAAAAAGTGCAAGCTAATAGAAATTACTCGAAGAGACATATCAAAATGCATAATTCTATCCACATATGCTGACAATATGATGAAATGCTTACTGTTCATAATATATATAATGTGTTATTGGTAAATAGAGGAGTTTCTTACCAATTTCCATTGCACAAGTGAAGTTATTGTTTGAGGTTATGTACGCCAGAAAGAGGAAAGCCAGCGTTTGAAGTCTGATGGATGCCATCGTGCTGGTCCAATTGGCACTTTTACGTCGTTGAACTACTTGTGATGTGAATTCGAATATCTGTTTGTTGTTGTTAACGAAAGTTGTTAATTCTCAGCGGTTTACTTACGGTGAAGTACGAATGTCTGAGGTTGTCAATGGTGGCAGCCGCAAGAGGCGCAGTGCGCGCAATATGGCTACCTTGGATCAATGAATAATAGTACGAGTGTGAGTGCGTGCAATAGTGTTTTTACGATGATAAGTACGGATTGTGTGTAACGAAGTGAAAAGGGGGCGAAATGGGAAAGGACGAAGAGCTGCTCGAGGCTGCAAGGAACGGCAATGTGGTCGTCGTCGAGAAGATCCTGGGACAGAGGGCCAAAAGGAGTGGCCCCCTTGCAAGGTGGGTGTTAATCAGCTGGCCCTTACGACCGTTTGTTTTTGTTTAGATTTGCTTCTTTTCCTTAAGCCGTTGCCACCCACAATACAAAACACTTGTAACGTTTCCAATATCCTTCTGCTATCTGTCCCTTCTTAATTCATGCGAGCCCAGAATTGGACGGTACAGAACCCAGAGATCGCTGGTCCCCACCTTAAAGCTAATCACTCTTATTAGAGTTCCATTTGGAATTCGGATGGCCTAAAATGTTCCATACATAGCACACATACTTTCCACACGTAAAACCTGCCAGGCCTTGTTAACTAATATTAATCGCATCCGCGTTTCTTTTTTTTTTCGCCTTGTTAATTGCCCATGGAATATTTACATAATGACCAAGTATTGTAATGCATGTTTAAGTCATCAGTGTTACATTCGTAGCATTTTCATTCTAACTGTAATTCATGTTTGTTCTCCAAATAAGCCATGCCTTTTTATCTGTTGATATGTGCGTTAACAAATATTTATCGATGCACATCTGTGAACGCTACTCAAATGTGATAAAGCTTTAGAGATCTTTGACTTCATTTAGAATACCCATTATGATTTTATCCAACCTTAAATTCAAATTAAAATCTCATTAATGTCCCATTTATTCCCATTACTGATTAACAGCTTATGTGCAATTTATTTATTTTATCGAATAATGTTTATTTATTTTTTTATTGTTATGTAATCATTTTCTCCGAACAAAACCCATGACACATAACAGAAGCAAACTAAGTAAACAAGCTGTGTATGAAAATTGACTGTTTTATTTTTATATGAACATTTTCAACTGATTCACAGAATATGTTCATTTCGTCCATAAAATATTGTTTGTGACATACTCGTTTATTTACTACGTATATATATATAGCAGTACCTCGGTTAGTCCGGATAATTGGGTCTGCTAATAATCCAAACCGGACTAATTGAGGTAAAATACACAGAAAAGACTTGGTTTAATTACTTTTTCAAATAATATCCTTCAGACATTTTGTTTAAAATAGTTTACACTGCATTATAACTAATTAAATATATTTAATCTACTTATTGCAAATTAATTACATTACATATAAAATAACACACCTTGTATATTGTGATTATTTTAACTATGTTGTTAAAATATTGTGGGATTCTTAACTGTTTGTTATTGTTAAAAAATACAATTTTGTGTAATTTTGCGGAAATACATAATTTATATGAGCATGTTTTCATCATTTTTATTATATAACTGACGTCACATAAATAACAAAAAAAAATGTGTCAGTGGAATCCTCGTTTTCTATAAATGGATAAACTCGTATTATATAAAGAAAAAAAAAATCATCTGTTGCATATCCAAACACAAAAATAGATGACATTTATTCCAATAGCCAGTGATACTGATGGATACTTCCCCTTCTTTATAGTATTTCTTCTGTTAATAGAAACATAAATATCGATTTTCTACAAAATTCTACCTAAATCAACAAGTTTGTTGCTATATTTAATATAACGAGTTTATTCTTTGAACAGTTTGTAATTAATATTAAATTTATGATATTTGATATTTTTACATTTATAGCTGATATTGTTTCTTGTAATAACCATATAGTGGTATTGAATCATCATTAATTTTGATAAGAAATCATGATTTTATTTTCATTACCACAAATGATAATGATAATTTTGTCCAACATATGAATATATAAGTAATTTAGTTTTCAAACTTTGGTTTTAGACAAATTGATGTGTGAATGTATTAATAATAATTTTTAAAATTAAAATATATCAAAGATTTCCAAATTTTATTTTTTGGTCTCTTAATTATTTACGTTATTTCAATTTTGATTGCTAAATAAATGTTAACTGAATGTTTTGCAAGAGAGCATAGGTTATTTTCAAGGATATATGATAATTTTGAGTTTGTTAGTGCATTATGAGAAATTTCTCGAAAGTATTTTGCGAATGCGAAGTACTCTAATTTCAATTCTCACAAATGATATCACGCATGTCAGCAAACCACAAATGTTCTGCGAATTCCTAACTTCGCTTAGCAACATGTTTGCTATACTTAAATTGTAGTAATCTGCTTGTAAGTACAATTAAAAAATATATTTAAACTTTAGTAATCGTAATAAATCAACATATATTTAAAATAGAATATATTAAATAAATTTGGTTTTAAGCTAGATTTTATATGCTTATTATTTATTTAAGATAATCTATTTAAAAGTATTTCTCGTGTAGTTGTAAGCACGTCGCTCTCTTATGATACACTAATTAGCCTTACTCGTCGAGGAATTTTTGACCGTTAAAATGGTCTGCTATTACGCACCTTCAGCAAAAATATTAATGTACACACCCACGTAGTGTCTGACACAATTATATGATTGGTTTGGTAGTTATGTCTTTAGCTTTATATCATTATATTTCTTTAAAAAAATAACAATCAATTAATTTAATTAGTTGTTTTTTCATCCTTAGAATAATTGAGTTTTTCAGATTTTTTAAATAAACGAAATAAAAAAAAATTGCTCCAAAAATATATATTTTTTGAATTTTATCGAAATAAGTACAGCAATATTTCACATAGTCCATTATAAAAATTTCAAAACAAACTAAATTTTAATTAGTGCACAAAATTATTTATGTAATCATAGTTGATTTGTATTTTTTACAGTCAGGTCTCTTTTTGTCCGGTTTATTTTTTTCCTCGATTAGGATTTCAAACAGTCCGGAACATTTAAAGATAATTTTATTACACTAATTCAATAATAAATAATAGTTATTGTCACACCAATAAAATATAAATAATTAATTAGTTAAAGGATATAGATACAATTTTATAAAAAATAAAATCAAATTTAAAAAAATAAATCAAAGAAAAAACATACATGCATATTTTTAACTTATTGACCTCGGTCTTTCAGCCCTTCAAGTAAAAATAATGTATTGATCACTTTGGACATGAATTTAAGGGAAAGAAAGTGGTATCTTTCAAGAAGAGGAACAAGTTTGGTTTTAGAATATTGATCATTGGGTTGTGGAGTGGTTTGTTTGAATGTCGAATTCTGATTAAATTCTTTAGATTGTTTGATAATAATTTGTTTTGATAATTTCTACATAAACATTTATTTTTTCAATAAAGTGTTTGCATGAAAAAGGGAATGTTGTTCATCACATCTATCGAAGAAACTGCCTTTTGGTGTAGTAATTTTAAATAAATATAAAATAATTTAAAATCAATGAAATGTGTGCATTATATATATATATATTTTTTTTTTCAATATGTTTTGTTATTATTTCTTTTTTCCCCTTGATTCTCTATTATTATATTTTGCAACGCAATTTTTATTTTATTACAACGCATTCAATGGGAATATATTTTATAGTTATAAAACATTTTTGCGGCGAATGGCGTTCGCGAAATAAAATATTTAAAAAAAATAAAACGAACATTGCAATACAAAAAAGAAAATGAATAAAATAAAGCGAGTATATGTGAAATATTGCGAACAATAAAATTATGTAAATAAATTGGTTAAAAACAAATGAAATCAATAAATCAACCGCCACTCGGAATTTATTTGTTTTAAATAATTTAATCGTTTTTATTTATTGTGATTTGGTTCAGTTTTATTCTCACATGTGCACATTTTCACCGTATGCACTATTTTATTATTGAATGTTGCTCGTTTCGTCTGCTTTTATTATTTTTGTACCGATTTGCACGTTTCAATGTGCCTTTCAACTTTATGACATTTACAATATCATATTTTCCTATTATTTCATTTAATGAACAAAATAAAAATATTGTTTTTTTTTTAAATTATTATATTGCTAAGATTTGTCTCGTTGTAATTTTAATGTCTGTATATTTTCTTTTCTTAATTATATTAATTAACTTTGATTTAAGCTTAATTAATGTTTATTTATATTACTTATTATTTAATAATATTAATTGCAATAAATATTTAATTGAATAAATACAAAAAAAGTATAAAGAATTTATAATAATAAATGGTATGAATTGTCATACCATAATAATGATCTTAAATAAACTTAAGATTTAATCTGTTTTTAGTTATGTAATAAGATACGACGCATTTAATTCAAATATTTGTATATTTGTATTTGGTTTCTTATGATATTTGTTATTAATCTTTGATATGTTGATATATTTGTCATGAATTGAAATCGGTCTTATTTGCTTTAATTTACATTTATGTGCGAATATATCGATTTATTGCGAATTACTAATTATTTTATTAAATCAAAAATAAGAAAATTTCATAATTTAATCAAGGAAAGAAAATATTTGTATTTAGGCATATCATTAATTGTGTTTATAATAATTAAATAATAATGATTATAATAATTGTAACAGCCACAAAATCAAATAGTAACTAATTAAATATTTTCATATAACAATAATAACTTCTGGTCTGATCAATTAAGTTAATCAAATTTCCTTAATTTTTACTAGTTTCTTATGGATTTTTCTGTGAAATAATTGTTTGTACATCTTAACATTATTGTCTGAATTTTAGTATTATTTATTTGTGTAATTTGTGTTTACATATCTTATGGATTTTCGAATTTCTCATTTGTGGTACATAAGGCAAATTGCCTGTACAGTTTTTATTTTCATTTAAAGTAATTATTTTTTTTCGGTTTTTCAAGCAGAGGACCAATCATATTTTAATTTACAATTTGTTTGTACAGTTTTTATTTTTATTTAATTTATTTATTTTTTTGTCGATTCTCAAACCAGAGGACCAATCTAAGTTTTATACAGTAATACCTCGCATAGTCCGGGTAATCGTTTCAGACAATGTCCCGGACTGTTTAAAATTGCAGAAAAGTATATTGCACAAAAAAGTGACTTGAGTTTATAAAGAAAAAAAAAGATCATAGTTTAATGATAAAAAAATAATTTAGTTTACTATTTTTTGAGAACACATTTTCCTTTTGCTTAATTAAAATTTAGTTTGTTTAATATTTTTAATATAATGAGTAATGAGGTGTAAACAGCACCGATTGAAGCTAGGCTTTATACAAAATAAAACAAACTTTTTAATAAACCGGTTATCAAATCTTAACTATTTACGAAACCGGTTTTCGAATTTTGAACAAAAAATAGTCATTTCGTAATAATATTTTTTTAGGAAACAGAAAGAAATGTTGCTTACGATTTTTTATGTAACGCGATAAGGATTTACGAGGCCTTAGCAAATTTTAATTTTGGAATATGCACAGAAAGAAAAGCGATTATTTTTAGAATTTTCTTTTTGCTTAATTAAAATTTAGTTTATTTGAAATTTTCAAAGCGGAGTATAGTGAATCAGCAATAATCGAAGCTAGGCTTTATACAAAAACCAACTTTTTAATAAATTGGTTTTCACATCTTAAATGCTCCGCGAATCCGATTTTCAAATTTTTAACAAAACATTAATGATGTTTATATTTTGTAATGATATTTTTTAGGAAATAGAACTTTTTATAAATTTTTCGAATTTGCTTACGATTTTTTAAGTAACGCGATAAGGTTTTATAAGGACTAAACAAATTTGAAATTCGGATTATTTGAAAAGGACAAAAAATCATAGAACACTTAACACCAAGTCAAAAATTGATGACTAGGTGTGGAATATCGTTTCTTTTAGGGTCATATTAAGAATGTCGTGGACCTTAGATACCAGTTAGACCTTAGACACAACTTTTTATAATTTCTTCAATTGAGTTTTAAAAACCGTCAAACTCTAATATTTATAAATTGGGCATAAATTCTGTCAATGGCCTTTTGTAACAGTTTCATATCAGTATTCAGTATAAATAATATTAAATGCAACAATAAATTACAAAAATAAAAAAAAAACTTATTATATTAAAACTTATTATATTAATTAAAATAAAATTTAGTTGCTGCAAAGGGCTATTGACCATAAGGTTTGTTTTTGTAATATTTCAATAATAACATTTACTCTGAAAAATATTGTTAAATATCTTTTTTTTAAATTTATTTTACTAATGAATACTACATTTCGCCAATCATTAGTTGTACTTCTTGTAAATCATCCTCTTTGGCTCTGTGTTTTACTTGGCAACTATACAATAGAAATGAAATGTAGGTTCCCAACGATCGATTTTCAATAAATTAGAATAGATTTCAGTAAAGTCATCTGTAAAATATATATGGTATCATATATAAATAGGTATCAACTGTATTTCAATTCAATTGTTCAAAGTATCTCCTCTATAGCGTTGATTATAAGAAAAGTATTGTTCAAAATGAAGTTAAAGAACTATTAGTTATTTTATATTTGTACTAAAATTTATGAAAAATGTCAAATTTTCCTTGATTCCGTTATTTACAGTATACAATTATTATACAATAAAAATATACTGGATTTTGGTTTGTATCTAAATAATTAATAAATAAATATTGTATTGAAAGTAGACAGGAAAAAATGTTGTTAACTTTAAGTAACTGTAGAAAAAAATTTGTTACAATTTGTTTGTTGCGTTATTGTATTAAATTGCAAATGTGTAAATTATTGGTAATTGTTTAACTAAGCATTTTTCATTTGCCACAAACACATGTTACATATTGATATGCATAGGGCATGTAAATTTCATTATTATTTATTTGTATGGTCCATTTTTTTTTGCTCGCTCCGCATATATATTTTTTTATATCAATGAAGATGAAAGCTGCTCCGATGAAAATGATTACGAATAAACAATGACACAATAGTGTCATGACAATCAAATATATTAAGTTTTTTTTGTTGTTGTTTCAAATGAGACGGGAAGAGTGTGTTGTACTTTTATTGTTGTTTGTGTATGTTGGGTAATGTGCATATTAAATTGCTTCACGCCACGAGTGCATATAATGCCATCATATGTACGGTGATTTTATAAAAGGGAAAATGTATTCCCATCGATCGATACAAGTTCACTCTGCATGCAACCCTACCAACATGAAGCGGCAATGCTTCCTGTTCACCACACCCTGCCGTAACACTTATGTCTCATTTAACTTTTAGGATGAACTGATTAACTCTCATACGATGAGATGTCCTGCTTTATACCTCATATACTAATGCATGTATTTATAAACATCGATAACTTTGTGGAAGCCAACAACAGTAGCTTGTACTTTTTTTAATTTTATTTTCCATATACTTTATTTCTCAAATTATATAAAAATAAAGATTCAAATGTGTAGTTATTTACTTGAATATACATTTGCACATTTCAATCCATTTATTAGTATTATCTATTAGCTTCAATCATTTTTTTTGGTTTAATTAAACGGAAAATTTAATGTTATTTATTCTGAAAATTCCTGGAAATTAATTAAAGTTAAATTAGGATTATAAATAAAAATGTTCTAATGACTTACTAGAGAGAAAATTTGAAAAAATAACAAAAATTATAATTACATTTGTAACATTTTAAAGTTTCATTTTTTTCGTATTCTGTTATTACTAATATAAAAACATGTCGTAATTGAACCTGTAAAAAAAATTGTCCCCACAACTTGTGAAAATTATTGCAAATTGAATATTTGTTGATATAGATAGTTGTCTACAAACTTATTAAGGATTATGAAATAATAGAGGTTACCTGTGCCCTTTTTGTTCTGCTGGAAGAAAATCATAATGATGATGATCATTGCAAAATTATTAAAAAAGCGCTTCAATCAGCGAATTGTAAATCTATTTTCTTATACTCGATTCTTTTGCTGATAAAGTTTATACTTTTTTCACATCTTATATTTGCAATTTTTTTATTGAATTATACTTTTTTCGATAACAAGAAACCATTATCTGATTTTTCGAATATACTGTATATATTTTTACACATATTATTAATATAGCGTGTAAAAGCAGATTTGAATATATACGTACTATATACTAAGGATGGTCATATTACCTTTGGAAGTAATATATCAGGAAAGAAATATGAAAGAGCACAGCGGTAAAACTGAAGAAGTTAGAGCCCTAGACTTCACTATAAAAATTAATGACTGGGGAGTGTCGGTCTTTTGAGGGCCCCCGAAGTGTCTTTTGAGTCTGGACATCAATTAAATAGATGACGTATGACATGAGGCAGGCCGCCGACTTTAGTAAGTAATGATTGCAATATACATTTTCAGTTTAGTTTCCCGCGAGCCGTACCATTTGTCTGCAAGAGCCGCATGCGGCTCCCAAGCCGTACACAAAACCATTCTATTAAAAAAATAACACAAAATTATATAATGTAAAATTTAAAAATAAAATAGACAAAATTTAGAAATCTGGTACATTGGTCCTAGATGGGGCAATAAATTTTGTTAAATAAATAATGATTGTAAAAATTGAAATGAAAATATATAATATGATCTAAAGTCATTTTGCACAGAATAAGGAAAAGCTTTAATAAATTGTCTTTTATAGCAAAATACAATAATATCTAAAGGATTTCGAATTCCGATTTAGTAAGGAGCGTCCGATACATCTCTGTAATAGAATTTATTTAACACCAGTAAAGTTTAATTATTATTTAATGAACTTATTCCATAAGCAGTTCTGTTTTTATCTGTGTTGATATATTAAGTTTCATTATATAATATGATAATGTGAATGAATGAATAAATTACAAATATTTACTCATTGTTATGTAATTGGTATATTGGTTTTAAACATGGATAATGAAGACATTTAGTATATTGTATGAAGTTGTTATGCTGGCAAATCCGTTGTATTTGATATACAGCAATACCTCTATTTAATCATTTCCGTCAATGTGGAATATGTATATAACATGTCTCTAAAGAGACAGGATGTATAGAGGTAATTCACATAAATAATTTTGTGTATTAATTTTGTAGAATGTATTTTTTAATTTATTTTATTTTGGGTGTTATTACTGTACTTGAAAAATATCTTTGTTTTTTTATAAAGACCAATACTTCTCGTATAAATGCATGTATATACTATTTATTTCTTAAGCTTTCAGCTCTCGTAAGCTGTTCAGTTTTATGTAAATTTTTATTTGAATTGCTCGATTTTTCGCGAAGCTGAGGATGTACTAAAAACTGTTTAAAATACCGTTACGTGCAAATCTGTTTTGGTAGCACTAAATGTACCCGTGATGTTTTCGGAAGATGAAATTACCCGGCGACTGCTCTGAATATCAAATGAGATGCTACTCCCCAGTTCTTGTTTTGTTTCGAACTGCTCAAATATTACCAGAAAAGCAACCTGTCGAATGGTTTCTTTCTATTTATTTGTTGATATCAATTTCCTAACATAATTTGCTTGATTATTTGAGAACTATTATATAATCAGTTGAAATAGTTACGGTTAACTGTGAGATAACTTATATTTGCATACGTAATGTCATTATTATGTTTTAAAATTACCTATTCTTTATTAAGAAAATATTTAACACAACAATGTTTTTATTTATTACAATTAATGCCCTATTTATTTCATTTTTTTTTGAGTTGCATGATTTAATTTAGTACAATATGTTTTTTGCACATTTTTATGAAGAAGAAATTCATTGTATACAATTTTCTTTTATACGGATTTTCCTAAAGTTATGTACTCATCTAAGGCCGCATACTAATATTAAATTCAGTTTATAAGAAAAAATTATAGATTATATAAATCATAAGAACAAGTAAGTCTTTGCGCAACAAACTGTCTCATTACATTCATATCTCAATATGTCTGTGTTTCTATTCTATTATATTATATTTCGTTTATGTTAAAAATGTGAACAATGAAAGCTTAAGTGTACCAATAAGGATTATTACTATTGTCTCGGTTCTTATTGGATTTTGAATTCAAGTGCTCTTCGCTAAGTTTGTAATTTCGAAAGTGTTTCACTAAAGCCCACTTAATGTGTTATGTGTCAAAATAGTTTAGGGAAAAATGTAATAATCTTTTATTGCCGTATGTATTGATCGACTCCTTGAACTAAGTGGTTTATGTCACTTGTTACAGTTTACGTCGAGGACCGGGCGTCAACGTCAGGGATAGCAGTGGATTTTCATCCCTTCACCATGCAGCCCTGAACGGTCACAAGTAAGCAATACAACCAAAAAGTCACATCAGACAGTCACTGTTTCAATACGAATATAATTTGCAGGGATATTGTACGATTATTGTTGGAGCACGATGCGTTGACGAATATCGTCGATTCGAAAGGCTCGAGCCCTTTGCACTTGGCCGCATGGTCGGGCAATGTGGATATTGTAAGGTTGATGCTGAGCGGTCATTCCTTTTGTGATGTTAATTTAAAGGTAAGTAGAGTAGAGATCCGTCTTCTGTGTGCGATATGGATCGACTGTTTATCGGGTAATAAATCAAAGTCGTTTGCGATCCAATTTGAATGGACTCAATGTGTGCGTATGAGAGAGAGAGACAAGGTTTGATGCATGTCCCTTTCAGGTTCGCCACTTGAGCAACCTTTTGACCGAGACCGACCATGTCAATGGCATTCAGTATCTTAATTAGCGCACAATGTGCGTTCCCATTACTTGCAGTAATAACCCCCCGTCGTACATGTGGGGGACAGCCCCAAAAATCAAAGTGAACAAACGGCGCGTACCACACTTTTCCGATCCCTCTTACTGGCAATAACGATAACGATCAAGTATACAAATTAACTTGATCATCTAAACTAGCAATTACTTACAGGCCTCATCCCAAAAGCCCTCACATTTTCTCTGTAAAATCCTGCTTTCTTTCTTTCTCTCTCTCTATATATAAATATAATAAATTACCAGTGGAAATAAAAAAATTGTATCATGTTAATTATTATTATTATTTGACGAAAAGGTAGATATTTTATGCAGTTTGGAGGGTGGCGCATGAAAGGCACATCTCGTCTGTCGTTTGTCACTGTTTTTTTTTCATCCCTCTCGCTCTTTTCTCCCTCTGACTCGGGACGCGCGCGTACACCGAAAACTCTTTTCGAATGCAAACTTGCCATGATCTTTTCAATTCCACGCCAACCTCACTGGACCGTGCCCTAATTCGGATGCAATGTGCCACTTGCAGCTTCGGCTTGACGGATTCTCTAAAGCTGCTGCTGACAGACGAGTTGCCTATTTAAAATTTAAAACTAAACTTTGCACAACTCCGTTTTCCCTACCCTCTGTTTACGCTTTTAACCAGCTTATATCCAGTTTTGTTTTTCTTAATGGAAATTGTATATATATATATATTATATACATCCGAAACTCAGGAGTTTCTTCAAACTTACATAATTATAACTTTTTGCGAGGATCTGCACTCCTTGCTGCTTCCTTTCATTCTTTCTTTATTCCTACGTTCCGATCTTTTCTTTTGCAGTCAAAGGACGACGAGACTGCCCTTCATTGTGCAGCTCAATACGGCCACACGGCAGTAGTGGCAGTCTTATTGGAACACGGATGTGACCCAGCTATTAGGAATAGCCGAGGCGAGAATGCTTTAGATCTCGCAGCTCAATATGGAAGGTAAATCAGAAATAATCGTACCGTCTCTATTTATCTTCTATTTGCTTCTGTTACTTACATCTTATTAGATTAGAGACCGTCGAATTGCTAGTTCGACGACACCCCTTCTTGATACAGCAGATGCAAAGGTTCATTCCGGGCACAAAGTTTCCGCACACTCCGTTGCATTTGGCAAGCAGAAACGGTCACAAGTAAGTAACATAATATTATATTTAATTTTAATGAAAACATATTTACAATTGAGAAAATAAACTATTTATTTTTTTAGAGATTTTTGACATAAACGATTTATTTTAATTTTTGTTTTGGCTAATATTGTCATTTCTTGTTTTTGTAGTAAACTTTTATATTTTTATTATTTCAATTAAATCTATCGAATTTGTAAAGCGAAGTGCTTTAGATGCAGTATATGTTGTTTTGCATCCCAGATTTAAAAGCGTTGACATATTTATAACGGTTTCGTCTAACGTGTAAATTAATTAACAGACCGATGGCCATTAATTAATTACACCAGTTATGGATAACGCCCTTATAGCATCGTGCTCGGTGAATTATCGAGAGTATATTCGCACCACAGCGTTAATTCTGATGCAAGAGCGGGCAGTAGTATACCACGAGGATTGGTTTCTATGCAACAGATTGTTTATTATGTACACACCTATGCACACGCATTGCAATCCTAGTCAATATTCGTGCGGTCGCATAAATATACACTAAGAATTTAATTCTGATTATATACAAAATAACATGCTAATCTTGACGAATACTAGCTGTAAATTATGTAATTAATCAAACCTTTATATTTACTATTATATATTTATATAATTATTTTATTTATTATATTACAAACATTTTTTGTGATTTTGCATTGATGTCAGAATGATTTTTCTAGGAATTTCAGTTTAAAGTACTATTGACTTGATTAAGCTTTTGTTTATATTGGAACTGTCTTAATTTTAATCAAAATTATAAATATATTACAGTTTTTAAAGAAAATTGTATTATTGAAATAAATGTTGACAATATGAGATTTTGTCATTGAAGAATGTATGACCGAAAATGATTTTGGTTGTGTGATTTATTTACAGGGCAGTTGTTGAAGTCCTTTTACGTTCGGGGTTAGACGTTAACATTTTGACGCCGGCGGGAACGGCACTCCACGAGGCCGCACTTTGCGGGAAATTTGAAGTAGTTAAGACACTACTGGAATACGGTGTCGATCTTCACATAAAAGACGCTCACAATTACACTGTTAAGGATCTGCTGAGCCAATTTCCAGCGCAGGCAACGCAAGAGATCATGGCACTTTTGAAACGTAAGCCTTGTTCAACATCAAACACTAATTACATATCACAGATCAATAGGGAAACCGCTTCATATCATTAACGCCATTAAAGATAAGCTGATTCATTATTTTTATTTATATCCGGTTATTCGTTAAGAAATAAATTTTATACGGATTAATTTTAGGGTATAAGAAAATGAGACATTACGTGGACTCGGATGGCGAAAGTTTCACGCAGCCGTTCCCATCGATCCCTAATATGGATTCGGATTTGGGAAGTCCATATGAAAACGTTAGGCCGTGCTCAAGGGGTATTTATTGGTACTAAATACGTTTGCGTATTTCTCACGTCTGTGTCAAATCTTACTAGGTCGATCTGTAACCACGGATCCGTCGCCAGGTTCATCTCCACACCGATGGGATTTCCACAGACAAGCCAGATCCGTTGACTGCGTCGAAGATCGCAGAATATCCGGAACGTCGGCCACATCAATGTAAGAACCTTTAAGTAGTACAAGTAGTGCTAGTAATGGGAAGTGAAGTAGCAGTAGTTTAGCCCTATCGTTTATTTATGTTTACGATTTTCATATATAATCTCTCTTGAGGGTTTTTGTTTGGCTCTATGTGCACGGCTTTGCGAAAGAAAACACAAAATAACTGCATGTTTTAGGCTACGCGAATTTCTGTATAGAAGTTTGCCTCCGAAGCGAAGGACGCGGAAATCAATCAAACTGCACTCATTGCATGAGCTAAACGCTTCAACGCCGGCATTGGATAGCATCGCGTTTTCATTTAGTGAGCAATTACAATTAGAGAAAAGTACCGATCGGCTCAGCTCCGTTGTATCGAGCTATGTTCATTGTTCTAGGGAATCGGATAATAGCTTATATCAAATACATTGTGCTCCGAAGGCATTCATGGACTCTAGCGTCCATTCGGATGATATATTCTTGTACAATCGCGGAGACGTGGACTGTCTAAGTCTGTCGTCTACGACGTCAAGCACTGGGTATCCGAGGCGTTCGGACAGTGTCGGCGCTCCGCCGCTCTACATGCCTATGAATAATGCACGAGGGGGACATAGCCCCAGCTCCAATACTAAAGTCTCGGTAAATAAATATAAGAGATCCTCTCGGTGCGTTCAATTTCTAAGATAATATTGTTATAGCCGACGCCGCCGAAAAAGCCACCGAGACGAAATTTGTCCGTCTCACCGACGCATCTGCAAACCATGTCATCTTCCGCAGAATGCTACAGCAATAACGCATACGAATATTTATACTTATCCCATTCCGGTACTCGAAGCCAAAACAATATCAATGATCTTGAGCAGGAGACTCGCAGGGAACGCATGGTGCATGGTCGTAGCGTCGACCAGTACGTAGAAATGAACAGCGTGTTCAATATCAATTTAGATGATGAAGAGAAGCCATCAAAAGAATTGCACAGAGGGAAGAGCGAAGACCTCGACGCGGGTCGGTCAAAAGAACCAGTTGCAATTACATCTGTTTATGAGAACATGCTCATCAAGCAGCAGAATCCGCGGAGGAAATTGAGGAGGCATCCAGGCTTCGATAAGCACAACCAAAATGTTTACGAAGAATATGAGCTTCCCCGACATGTAGACATCAAGACGGCTTCTTCCATTCCCGAAAACACGTTCATCTCAAGCGCATATATTATGATCAGAGATAGTTATTCAGATGACGATGAAAAAGATAGAACCATTAAGAAAATGGTAATCACCAATAGTACTCCTTTAAGTCCGACGCATTACCAGCAGCCCCCAACTCCAGACCATCCGCCGCCATCGGCGTTGCAAGCAGAAGCATTTATACATGAAAGTATTAGACCTTTAAGTCAGGTAAGTTTGTAGAGAAAATTTGCATGGAAACGCACCTTTTTTTGGCAGTCTCAGTTTTCTTTTACAATTTATGTTGTTTTTGTTTATTATTTTATTTCTTTGAAAAAAATATATATAATTTATATTATTATTATTTTATTTCTTTATTTAATACAATTTTATTAAACGAAATGTAGTTTTCTTTTCATTTAATTCTTGTAAAGTCAGGTTATATTTATTTTGTCGTCGTTTCGCTCTGAACATGATGAATATGCCCTCGTTCCTTTTCCTTTCTTTTTTGTTGTTGCTATGATTTGCACGAGCGTTATTTGCTTTGGCGTAAATATGGTTTAATATAAAATTGCCCAGGAGTACAAAAGAAGATCAAAGGATATGGAGACGGAAACGGAGGATGAATATTTATTAATGTGCGACGAATCAAGCGGCAGCTTTTCCAGCAGTGTTTCACTGTCGGATAAAAGCGTCGATAACGTTGTCGAGGAATACCACTCTGATGCCCCATTCGCAGGTAATTGTAAATATAATATATACTTTATTATCCAAGAATTTAAAAAAAATGGTTTGCGATTAATTACATTTCAATTTATAAATTTTATGTAATATTTAAATTTAAATAGTATAAAGTCTTATATAAATAAAGTGCTCATTAATAAATGAGAATGATGGAGGAATATAAGTGAATTAGTATGAAAGCAATTAATTCAACATATGTGTGATACACGAAAGGAATTTACGTTATTTTTCGTATTATGTGGAATGAAACTGGCTGGCATCGTCTAAAGTAAAATTAATCAGTAAGCCAGAGTTTGTTTTGCATGTTATTACATCTCGTTGTTTCATTCTTGTTTACTTTTTCTGTTGGTTTTTCTCGCTCCGTAGACTTTCCCTTGATTAAAATTAGAATTCGCTTTATAATTTTTTGTCTCCCTCTCTCTTTCTCATACTCTGCAGCATCCCCTGTGTTCTCGTTCCCTCTCTATTATTCATTTGTTCTTTCTCCTTCTCCGCTGCACACACATACACCGTAGACGCACACATCCAAACATATATACCCACTTCAAATCTCTTTGTTCTATTTATGAAACTGAATATGATTTCAAAATCCATCCAATAAAAGTAAACGCGTACAAACACATACGCTGTTAAATTCCGATCATATATTATAAATGTGAGTTAATTAATTTCTATTTTAATTACATTCTGTGTGTAGTTTCATTAGCGCACCGCAAACAAATTTTGTTTATTCTTTAAATGCAATCATAGTTGAAAATGTAATTAATTAATACTGGCAATGAATTAAACGCCGCATAATATATTTCTGTACACGCAAACAGGTTTAATTAAAGGCTCGACAAAAGTATTGGAAAACATCAATTCGAATAAGCAGTTGCCCGAGCGCCCGAAGACTTTGAAGAAACTGAAACGCGTCTACGATAACGGCAGCGAAAGTATCAAGAGCAGCGAAAAGTCTGGTAGCAACTCGTCCGGTTCGGACAAGGAGTTGGAGAATAAGGAAAATAAGGTCGCTACTTTAAGTCCATTTGATGAGCAGGAGGAGTGGGCCAAAATACAAGAAATTATGGCATCGTTTGGGTCGGGTATTGTTCGCGAATCGGTGTTTGTTGCGGAACTCGAGAAAGAGTTCCAGAACAGACTAATGAGCCTGAACTGCTCGCGCAGCAGTCTGAATGATAGTCCGATGACCATAGAGTCTTGGCTACAAAGTTTGGAGATGATGGATTATGGTGGTCTCTTCGCAATTAATGGTTTCGACGATATACATTTTTTGGTAAGCTCTGTGTGTTTCGGGGGTGAAACAGTTACTAAGAACGCAATTACAGAACGAAGTACTTGATGACAACGATTTGAAAGACATGGGGATTTCGAGCGAGTTGGAACGACGAATCATATTGGATGCTTGCAAGCAATTGCCGGTGAAGATCAATGAGCGGGGATCGTGCAATAACAATATTAATGAGAGTAAGGAAACCGTGGATGGATGGTTGAAGAGGATACACTTGGAGCAATATTCCGAGACGTTCGCTAAGCATTTATACCTCGACATGGAACGCGTCAAAAGGATCTGGGATGTTGAATTGTCGGCGGTATTGGATATAGAGAAGGTTGGCCATAGGAAGCGGATTTTAATGAGCGTCAGCAGCGGAGAGCACATATCTACAGGACCCAAACTCGAAGACATCAATTCCGATACGAGCGTACAGGTTAGTTATTTTTACATTTATTTTACAAAATTCTCACAATCTACACACCTCAATTCCGTTTTCCATAAATAAATAAAATTTATTGAAAAATTATGGGTAATTTAATAATATTTCTTTTTAACATTCATACAAACAGATAAAAACCAAAAAATTAATATAACAACAAATAATAATATTTAAACAAAAAAGTATAACTGCCACAAAGGGCTTTCCGCGAAAATCTTTGTTACGTCTTTTTGTTGTATAATTGTATAGATGTGCTTGATTTTTGGGTACGCCGCAAGTCAAATGGACGACAGACACTTCTAAATATAATTTTAAGATATTCGCTTATAAATACGTAAAAGAGATAAACAATCCAATTGATCCAGCAATAATATTCTAACTTAATTATTTTAGCTTTATGAAAATAATCTATTAACAAAATTCCCTTTGAAACTGATTTTTCAAAACTTTTCATGAAATCAGATGATAGAAAATAGTTTATCATTATAACTTCGGTATAACTTATCCATATTATATTATATAACTTTCAAAAGCTTGGCTTTTATATATAAAACTAAAATGATTACGTTAGATTTTAAAATGTACATTTTATAAGTACCGTTAAATTTTTTAAACGGATTAAGTAATTTGTAAATGGGTCCGATTTTGTACGCCCGCAAGCTGATGAATATTTTACACCAGGATCGATGATGATCCGATTTCCTGTACATTTCCCATAGGGCTACTTTTTCCTGCTACAACATAAATAATTTAGCTCCACCAAAAGTATGCAGAAGTTGCTACTCTAATATTTATCCTTACCCACAATTTTTCAAAGTACATTTCGGTGATTTTTTTTAAATACATAAAGTATTTTTTTTAATAAAATAATACAAGATTTCAAAATCATTTTTAAAATAAAAAAATGTACGTGTAAACTTTTCGCGGATTTTTCAAATTAATTTACCGGGTTAAGAGTAAAAAAAAATAGTAATTAATTATCTAAAATTCCTATTAACAGCAGTATTTTTATTAAGGAAATAATATTTTTAGAAAGATTTGAGAAAAAACAACAATATATGGAATGTTGAAAAACTTATTTATACATTTTAAATATTTCGGTTTACGGTTCAGAAAAAAAAAACTAAGAAAAATATATACTGTCTACAAAATTAAGAATGAATACAAAACACATTTTATAGAATAATTATATTTAAATAAATATGCAAAATATAAAAATAAAGATTTTTAATGCATTTTTCGTGAAATATGAAATTTCTTTTCTTTGGAATATGGAAAAAAAAACTGATTTTTTCATTAAAATATTGTCGCTCGTAATAAAATATTTAAAAATAGTAGATATTTTTGTAAAATATTAATATTAACATTTTGAATTATAATAAATTTTCATTGGCAAATCTCGAATATTGTATTATAAGTTAATATTTTTGACTTGTTATTGATTTATAACTGGCGTATAGTAATTGTGATTTGACCTTAGCATCTCGAAAGTGTAGTTTGATGCCAAGACCGCAATTACGAACGAGACAGCCTGTGTTCTAGTGTATGTAATTTGGTAATCAAATCTGTTAGATTGCGCATTGATTTACATGCAGGCATTTTCTCATCCAATGGTTCGAGCCGTATCAATTAGTGTGGATCTGCAGATGAAGTATCAAAGTGATCAGGCAGGAGTCCAGTGCATGGTATAAGTGCGGCAACACGACGCTATGGGATGTTATAAATAAGATACCGGCGTTTTTCACGTCTGTCTCGCTCTTTCCTCCCTCCTTCACCTCCTCCGCCACCCCTGTAGCCGACGTGCGGTGAAATACATGCAAATTACTACACAATTTACGCTGGAATTGACATCCCAATCGCACTATGGCGCCTGTTCACAGCACCGTATTATGCACATAATTCTCGCATCGCTGAGCCTCTGGGTTACATGCCCATCGCATCTACATCTATCCCTGCGCATCCACATACACACACTGGTACTACACACATGTACACACACCTTCTACAATAACCCGGTGCTATCATCAAACTTTTTAATTACCCTCGACCCCTGATTTTTTCCTCTCGTACCTATACACATTCTCTCTAGGTTGTTTTTTTTGTAAATATTTATAGAAAACTAACATTCAACAATTCAAATCCGATATGCGGTCGCCCTCCGCAAATGCCGAGACGACACCTGCTAACACCGCCGGTCAAGGGACAGGGGTTGTTATTGGCACGGGGACGGGAACGATTCGACACCGTCACAAGAAATCCAGACCGGCCCCACCGCCCCCAGTATCCGCTCAACCGAAGAGCGAACCTACGGAGGAAAAGAACGTTCAATCCGAAATCTTTGTAGGTGGAAGCAACTCCATAAAAGCGCAGTGGAGACACCAGCCCATTTTATTAATCACCGGGGTCGTCAAGTATACAGTCAACGTACGTGGTTTTATATTATTTTTTTAATATTTGCTACCCCACATTCATCATGAAATTTAAAAAAAAAAAAACTAAAGTTACTATATTTTATTTTTATTATTTCTCCAGTATCTGGGTTCCACTGTGATTAAGGAATTTAAGGGGAACGAGTCTACGAAGAAATCGATCGCCAAGATACGCAAGTCGAACGAGAAGAGCGTACAGGAAATAATCTTGACTATATCTTATAGGGGTTTGAAGTTTATCGATTCCGATACGCAAGTGAGTAGATTGAAGAGGACTGTTGGTAGTTTTATTTACATCATTATTATTTAATGCACATTTAATGTGTATATATTTTTTTTAAATTAAGGGCTGCATCTGCGAACATGAAATCAGGAATATCAATTGTGCGTGCCAAGACCCTGAGGCGCGTTCCTACTTTGCGTACATCACCAAAGATCAGAGCGATTATTATTGCCACGTCTTCTCCACCGACACCGCAGTAAGTTACTCAAAAGAAATACTTTCATTCAATCTAATTAGAATTTTATTATTATTTGAATATTTAAAATTATTTTATATTTATTTGTAAATAAACCAAAAGTACACTAATTAAATATATATTATGTGTCAATAATTTCATATAAACTATAAATAATATATTCAGTTTTAAACGATACAAATCGAACGCCTAGTAAGAAAATTAGTAAAAATTTCTTAAAAAAAAATCACTTCAACTTGTTTTACCCAACTTTGTACAATATGATACATACTATTTTACAGGTATGATAATGATAGAGTAAAGCTCGGATATAGCGGATAACACTGACCTTTGAGTTTAGACCCTTTTTATCACCGGATTTACACTTAGGCTTAGGTCATTTACAGTAACATAATCCATGTTAGAACTTTCATAGTATGCATCATAGAGTTTTAAATTACTAACATTTAAATAGATTTCATTAAAATTAATAGAAAATTTTATTTATATATCAGTTATACAGTTGATTAATTACTGAAATATTAAACTGTAATAGTATTATGATAAACCCAGGAAAATACTTCAATTTCATATAATAAATGATGGAAAATGACGAGTAAATAATAATTATATTTATTGCAACAGAAACACAACCAAAGTTTAATTATTGTTAAAGATGATATATTGTGGATCAGGTTAATTATTTCTTAATTGTTTTATTGCATTTCAAAATTGTGTGGGCACTAAAATATAAAACGTTTTCAGCTTTTGAAAATGTTATGAATTATGTTCGTTTATATAAATATTTTAGATTATAATAAGTTGTTAATAGTTTGCATTACGTAACATTGTTTAGGAACAGGCGACAGACATCATTCTAACATTGGGCCAGGCGTTCGAGCTGGCATATCAAATGGCATTGCGGGATCAGGTCACAAGCAAAAGTAAGTTAAATAGGGACAGCCACAAGCCTGCTGTGAGTCCAAGTTCCAGTCGCGATTTCAAGGATTCTTCGACGTCTATGGCCCGCGCCGACCTTAAATTAAATGGGCATCCTTTGAAGATGAAACCGTTGACTCTTTCAATAGCCGCGTCCTCCGAGCCCATCATCGATACCGCACAGCATACAACCCTACAAAGAACGCCGACTAAAGTGAATTTCAGTGATGTAGAATCGTAGGATGGAGGGCATTCAGATGCGCAAGCTTTAGTATACAACCGAACTCTAGTCTTAATTAATCGTATTGTGTATGTGATATTTATTAGTTTCCAAAACAACATTAATGATATCGATATGAAAAATAATAATATTAACGTTAATAAATAAAAAACATAACGAATAGGTAAGATCTTAGGCTGGCCCTGGGAATCGCATTGCAATAACACTGCCATATCTTTTTAAAAAAGAATGTTATAAACATAAAATGTAATATGCGTGTGTACGAAAGGTATATCTCTTATCCTTTTAGTTATATGCAAAGATTCTGTAAACAATGCTCAAAGTTTATTATATTATATAATATATCGTTTTCGCAATATGTACTATGTAGTTAATCGAAAATATGCGCTGATGATACATTTCTCATTGTATAAGTTTACATTAAAAAAAGCCAAATATCAGCAATACTGTCGCTTGATGAACAACGTAGGTTTGTAAATAACAGCCAGCATCAGATAATGTAACTCGATGCATGCAATTTAACGTTAAATACTTCGGGAACAATTATAAAAGTAAACCCAAATAACGAAATTATAATGATCATACAGACTTCTCGCAATTGAAATGAATTGCGTCAATATTTATCCACCACTGTACCTTATAAACACATAAAGCCACATTTCCATCATCATCATAAATATGTAATAAACTCTTCCAAACAATAATTTAATTCATTAGCAGACAAAAAAATAATAATAAAAAGATACGTATCATATAGCGTATGTAAATATATTTTAAAAACGTTTGAAATTTATATTTAAAAATTATATATATATATATAAAAATATATTAGATGCTTATTAAAAATTGAAAATATTTAGCGTGGTTTATATTCTATAGAAAATGTTATATTAATGTATAAATTATTTATTGATAAAAAAAAAAACACAAAATTATATATATGTATTAAGAAGATTTATCGCATGCGTTTATTTGACAAAAAAAAGTAATGTTGTTCAATCTCATCATCGTCATACTTGTTTTTTTGGTTCATATTTATTGTTGTATAATATAGTACATATTTGTATGATTGCCAAATTTTGAGAGAAGATAATTATAATACAAATACTTTATCATTATTGTACGATTATTGTGCGTATTGTGAAGATGTACGTTTCTTAATAAATAACATTATTGGATATTCCATATTGTTGCTGTGCCTTTGATTTGTCGTTTGTCTGCTCTGCGCCGGATGTACGCGAAACGTACATAGATGGGGTGCAGGATGGACGTATGGATGTTCGTTGGATGAGACAGAGACGGAGCTTGGAGTTCGGTTCAGAAATGCCGCCGGATGTCCACATAGAGTACAGGAAGTGAGCCTCTTGACCGCCGGGCCAATTTATGTCTTTGATCTGAAATCACCCTTCGATGTTCACTAACAGGGAAAAACATTAATAGTTAGTTCGAACACCCCATAATACGTTCATTCCTATCGATCCCTGTCCCAGGTACAATTCAATTACATAACAATCTTCCCTTTTCACAAACGAATTCAATTCCATTAGCTTTGGGCATATTATTTTGTGAATTGATTTTTCATTGCTTGCAAATTCAATACATTTTCAATTAACGTTTATTTACTTCTATTATATTAGAAATATTTTAAATTTCAATTTAGTAATCGACAACAAAATAATTCTCAATAAATAAATTTTAAGAGAACAAAATTATTTTTATTCAAATTCTTAGCATATACTTTTCTAATTATAATAAACTGTTTAATATAAAATCAATAAAATCTGTTAATTACTAAAATTGCTTTCAAGAAAATCATAATAGCTAATAGATTGCAAATGTTTGGGTTACGGTACTGCAACCCTAGCTGCAATCGTCTAAACTTCAAGGCTGATTATGCTTACAGGGAATAGTCTATCGGTTGATGCAATGGGGGAGCGTATTAAAAGCCCATTTGCGGATAAAGGATAATCAGGATTTTCATCTCCTTTTTTTCTGTACTCTCAACAAAAGATTGCTATTATTTTGTATGGCAACTTGTTAACTACCAATCACTGTTTTCTGTGTTGCAATTAATTAGATGGTACAAACAATAATTCAGTCTTTTTATATTATTTTGTGGAAGTTAACGTAATTTTTTACTATTTTGTAACTATATAATTTATTAAATTATATTAATAAAATTAGATTTAAATAATATTGAAATAAGATTGAAAAAAAGTATTATTTTTCACGACATAAATGTACTCGACGTTATAATCCATGAGCATATGTTTAGAATACATCTATTATCAGCAATAACATTTTTCAACGGAATATTAATTCAACTCTTATAAATTAAATTAAATATTTTTTTGCAGTTTGCATAAACAGTAGTTTCATCCGATATTCCTTATACCACCCACGCAACGTCGCTGTGCTAGGAATCTCCTTCTAGACAAAACGTTCAGCAATGTTTCTGTTATTTGAACAGAATCTATTTTTTTTAGTAATTACATTTCATAGTTTAAAGTTAACTGTAATATATTACCTTACTATAATATTTGAATATAATAACACTTTAAATTTCAAAAATTTGTTTCTATTATTGTTAATGTTTGGTGCTGCTATGAACTAAGTGTTCTTCAGGTGATTGTATAGTATGTGGTTATATTTGAAAAATATTTTATAGAAACAATAAACAATAATTATATTATTCTTATCAGCAAAAATAATTACCTGCCTTTTAATTTGTTTGGTTTCAAGTTTAAGAAAAAGAAGAATAGAGTTTGTATTTTATTAAAAAAAAACTAGTCAACAATATTAAATTTAGACAAATAAATTAGTAGGAATTCTTTGGGTTTTATTATCATTAAAGTATTATTACATTAAAATTCCATTTTATTGAAAATTACATTATTATATGAAAAATTGTTATTTAAGAAAAGAATGCAATGATAGAAAATCGAATCAAAAAATTATATAATTAACTATAATTATAACGTTATTATTGGATTAAAAATAATTTTGTTTAAATGATGATTATTATGATCTTTTCAATGAAACTTAACATTGTTCAATTAGAAAACGTCTTCACAATAATGATTGGTTATAATTATATTATATTTATGTAAATATTAAAATGATAATAAATAATAATAATAATTGAAAAATGATTGTTGGATTTTATAATATAAAATTGATTTTTTTTTGCATATATTGAATAATTAAGTTACGAATCTGGATTGAGCAGAACGCGTTCGGACATATTGTGAAGAGTCCTCGAGCATTAAGTAAGTGTATAAACGTCGATCGAAACAAATGTCTGCAATAAACTCCCCGCACGGAACAACACAATATTTGCACACTGGGGGCCTCGGGGCAACCGGAGGGGTGGTTTAGCGTGTGCAAAAGGGGGCGAATGTCGGTAGACCCCTTCTATAAAATGAATCCTACGTAGAGTAAAATTGCGTCGGGGCAATTAGCGCTGACGTGCTCTTGACGCTCTCGCGTTATTTCGGAGCTCACATTAAGCGCACTTTACACTTGACTCATTCACAAAATTAATCAGAAACAAAACTTTTGTTAAACACCCGAATCACAATTGATTGACATGCTGCTAATATTTCCTCGTTTCGTTTTTCATTTTCGTCCTGCGTTCTTGTTATATATTTGCATGCACTCCTTTTCATATCTATATACGTGTACATAGAGACGGATTGTATGTGTGCGCGTTTTTGTTTCGCTTGTTATGACAGTGGTTGCGTTTGTGTTGAAATTTCTGGTCGGATAATTCCGTGGACAATGCTCGGAGTATTGAAAGCCGGGGAAATTAATGAGTTCTCCAGTTGTACAGACGTCTTGATTTTCTTTTGAATTAAAAATAAGGAGGAATGGGACTTCTCTTTTTCGCATGCGTTTATTCGACGTACATAATGGACTCGAGATGATGAGAAAACGAATAATCCCGTAAATAACCAATTTGCCATTTTCTCTTTCTTTACTCTCATTCTTTTTCATTTAAAGTAGATATCTGTAATTCCGTTAATATAACTAATTGGCAAATTGAGTGTCAACTCCTTCACCGCTAATTTGTAATGTCTTAAGCACAATTTTTTCATACTTTTTTATATTTGAAAATTCCAAAAAAATAGAACTACCTTAGAAAAAAAAGTATTATAAAAAAAAACTATTTTTACTTGGATTATTTTTAAATCATTTGAAAAATCAATGTTTTCGGTAAATAAGGTAAAAATGCATTTACAGATGAACTAAGCGCTAAAAAAATCATTTCCCGATAAATAAATTAATTGCTAGTTTATAAATCTATTGAGGATGATCAAATAAGACAGGTTGTCTGCTGAAAGAAAATCACTGTAAGATTATTAAAAATAGGAATAAGTCAGAGAAATAAAAACATGATCCACTTGTTGGAAAAAATAAGTACAGTGTAAATGTTAATTTACATTATGCAACAAATTTTTACCTGGATTCTTCAGAATCCAGTCTACACAGTTTAGGAAGGTTGAAGTTAGCAGTTAAAGTAGCATTAAATATCAGAAGTTTATAAAGCAAATTCATAATAAAAACTATAATTTATTGTCCAGAATATAGAAAAGTTGATTTCTAACTTTTTGTCTAGTAGGAAATTTATATAATCTTGGCTTTTAAATAGTTTCATTTTAATTTCTAAAAGTTATGCCATAATGCGATTTTCAAATTTTAACACTAGTCCGAACGTCCTAATTTGGATATGATCTAAAGTACAAAAAAAAGTATTGTTTTAATGGAAAAATCCTGAAAAGACGGAAACAATTACTTTTATAAATACAAAATAACCAATTATAATTATAAATTATTAGATAAAAAATATGAATGAAAATAAAACTATTTTACAAAAATGTAAAAGGAATGGAGATAAAGCTGGCCAAAGTGAATATCTTTAACTGCATTCTGAAAATTGGTTGAAATATTTTGAGTAATTTGTCTATCACTTTGCTGATGGATTCAATTTTAGAAAATGCAACATAGTAATTACGATTAATACACAAATTGGTAAACTATAGTTAAAATTTAAATAACTTCATTTTTTATTAAAATTAATATTCTAGAGAAAATATTACTTACATTATCAATTTTTTTTTAAAGCTGCAAATATCTTTCTTTATGTACAGAGATAATTATGTACTTTTAATTGTTTTTTTTTATATGTTATTAATACATTATAAATTATCCAGAAATTAAGTGAAACATTAAGTTTTATTTTTTACAAAAGCTGCAAATACCTTTGTGTTTAGAGAGTTTTTAATTGTAATTTTAAATTTACTTTAATGTTGAAGTTTTTATAGCTATATTCAATAAAATATTGCATAAGTTTGAAAATTAATTTGTGCTATATTTTTAACAGATGATATTTATTTTAATACATTTGTGAAACATTGAATTTTATTTGTGTAAAAGCTAACAAATAACTTCATAGCTATATTCAATAAAACATCGTATAATTTTTATTACTACTTTCTGCTATATTTTTAACAGATGATATTTTACAATTTTGTAGTAACAAATGTAGTTTACTGAAAAATCCTTAACTGCTTATTATTCATGAAGTTAATTAAATTATCCAGAAATGATATGTTTTATAAATATTGGTTATTTTTTTTACTAATGTGGAAAAATTACCATTTTTGTGTATGAATACCAATATTGTTGTTAAATTTTGTAACATGAATTGTGTGACATGAATTAATTTAATAATAATTATTATATTTATTTTAACAGTACCACAAACAGACAATAACTAAAATATATTCATATAACAATAATTATAGAAACACACAAAATATAACTATACCAAAGCCTATGAATCAAAGGTTTTAATGACTTGAATTAAATTATTATCCTATAATGTCCAAAGTATAAATCATAAGTAAGTTGCAGAAGTTTAAATGTAATTTCAAAAGTGTTTTGGTATAAAAAGATTACAAAATTCTCAATTAAGTTAAATTTTATTTTATGCACGTTCATCGGTAAATGCTAGAAAACGCGACCACAAGATGTAAACATTTAAATATTCCGATAATTAAACAAATTTGATTAATTGTACTTTATTAAGTATAAAATAAATATAAACAAAATAATAGAAAATAATGTTCATATGAAAGCAGATATTTTATTAAATTTATAGACGTTTTCCTTTAATTAGATTCAAATGCTGGTATGTTGCAATAAATATATAATAAAAAATTTGTTGTTTCTTAATCCAATTATCTTCCAAAATTATTTTGTTTAATATTAACGTTTTAAATAAATATGAACTATTACCTTAATTTGATTATTAAGATTCTCAAATTAGATTGTTAGTGTTATGAAATAAAATGTTATAATAAAATACATTAGTATCACCGTATATACTGTATTAATTTTTACTATAGTATGTATTTTGGTGGTTAGTTAAGATATATTGAATTATAATTAGTAAACTTAATTATTGTATTTTTTTTGGATGAAACATTTATTTTAATTTTTAATTTAAAGTGAAATTTGCGTATTTTTAGCATAATTTGTACGTAGCTATAAACATTTTAAGTTTTAAAAATGGCATATGTAGTAATGCGGATGGAAACGTGTAACGACTTTTCGGCCATTTTAATAGTAATGAATAAGGACGGCCAACCACAACTGGTTCCATTATATTATAATGTTAACCGAAACGGATAACCGCAGCAGTGACAATGGCTCCAGGATCGTCTTCCCCCTAATAAATTGCTTCGTGTATCTGTAAAAAGGGGGATCCCAAAAACCACCCCGCGTGTTATCTCACCTGCCCTCCGGCTGCATTTTCAATCGTAAAATAAGGGCGTGGAAAGTGATGAGAGCGCGCGCACTTTTCCATATCCAGTTTCTACTTTTTTTTGTTGTTGTTGTTGTTGTTGGTTGGGGATATTACAATTGCATTCCATTTTGCATATGGCATATATATGTACATATATATTTTTTTTCTGTACAACCATTTCATGTTGAACATTTTTCCATGGACTTCGATTCCTGGATGGATGTGGAACTGAATGGCATTGTCGTTGGGATCTGTAGTGTGGGGTTTCCTGGCTGCGGGTGGTAATTTAGAAATAAACAATGGGAGTGTTAGAATCAATACGTCGGACGTGGAGCCTTTGTTCAAACAGAAAATTAAAAGTGCAAATTTTCATATTAATTAAAAATCCAATCCAATTAGTAGGAGAGAGTATTCGAACTGGCTGCTGCCTGCCTGCCTGCCTGCACTTGACATACGTCTGGTCCAAGCCTGTGTCTAGCCTACCGGAATAATGTATTGGCAAATACAGGGGTGTTCGAATTAATCCTTATTACAGATCGTATTATATACTTAAAGTCTCGCATAAATTCACAAAGACATTTCGTTCCACGGCCAGATTGTAAACTTAATTAACTTTATTATCTAATCTAACACATTCATTAAATATTCATATTTATTCAAATCCATATGCCATCTACACTTATATCACATTATAATAAAGCATTAGATTTCAATCTATAAATAATATTTACTCAAACATTTTATTCAAATGAATAATAACAAATCAAATATAAAAATATATTAATAGAAAGCTGCAAATGTCATTGTTTGTGCATCAGATAAACCTCATTTGTTTTCTATATGTTTTAATATATCTGAAATTATCCAGAAATTAAGTGAAGTATTGAATTGCATAAGCTGCAAATATCTTTGTGTTCAGAGAGTTTTTAATTATAATTTCAAATTTACTTCAATATTGAAGTTTTTTGCTAAACTTCATAGCTATATTCAATAAAATATCGCATTACTTTAAAAATTACTTTGTGCTACATTTTTTACATTTAATAAATTCTGTGCTACTTCGTACTACATTTGATATTTTACAATTTTCTCAAGATTTATATTGTATGCAAGTATTACTCTTCAAGAAGTTAATAAAATTATCCAGAAATGATATGTTTTTATAATTATGTTCACAACTTTTCTTACAAAAGTGGAAAAATTACTTTTTTTGTGGATGAATTTTAACAGCAACTTACATAAATTCAATTACTAATATTTATTATATTTATTACAACAGATACACTAATTAAAAATATATTCATGTAACAATAATAATAGAAACACACAAAAAATATAACAGTTACAAAGTTTTGAATTAAATTATTTTCTCATAAAGTCTTACGTTTATTCAAATCCACATACTAACTAAGATTTTAAATTTTATTTATTTTAAAATATAATTTTAAATAATGTTAAAGTCTGAATTAAATGTGTTATGCGACAAAATCTATCTTTTTATTAATATTATTTATCAGATATTTATAGACATTTTTATTTATGTTTATTGTTCCGTAATTAAATTTGCTACTTTTAAGCAGTTCTTCAGAATTCATTTAATCCTAATGATTTTTAAGTAGAAAATATGATAATTGCTCAATCGGTCATAATTAAATATATTAATTATCTTAGAATTTTATAACGGTTTAATATTTAGGAAGATTTCATTTACATTTATTATTTGTTGTTGCAATTTATGACCGTTGAAATTAAAAATTATTATTATAATTTCTAAATTTATAGCAAAAAAAAATATATAAAATAAATTCAATAAAACTTTGATATAATCAATAAAATGATCACTTTATTACTTAAATTTGTAGTTGAGCCGAACCTAAACTACAATTCTTGAATAATTTACCATTAAAAAGACTAACATTTTAAAGAACGCACAATATTATTATCATAATTATTTGCAATTTCAACTCAACATTTTGGAAATTGATGCTGATATTAGGAACTTGTTCACTACTGGTATTTGTATATAGATAGAACGCACAAAATATAAAAGAAAATGAGTTACCAATATATTAAGATTAATCCTTTTGGATGCAATGAATGATTGCTACAGTTTTATCTAAAACCATATAAGACGTATCTTTAATATAAATATGTACTAAGAAATTTTTGTATCAATATCTATAACTTATAAATAATAGCTTAAAAATATCTTTAAAGATTCTACCACAAAATGCTTTTGGATAAAAATATTTTAAAGACATATATCTTGTAATGTCCAAGTTTACTTGCATTTATTCTTATGATCCTCTCATTTTATAAATTTTTGTGACTATTCAAATAATTTGAATTTTAAAGATCTTAGATTATTATCAATGTCTAACAATAGTAAAATTGTATTCTTTTGTAGATGTAAGTGTTATAATTGTATTCGATTTTTTTTTATAATATAATTGTCGACAATAGAATTTTGTAGATAATAAATTCATTATTTAATACCGTGCGAAAGGGTTAGAGCTGAGAACAGATTTATTCTAGTTAAGGAGATGATGTTTAAGAAGGAAGGATCCTCTCTTTTCATTAAAATGTACGACTTGTGTGCGATTCTTTTTCTTTCTCGCTAACAATGCTTCGAAAATATTTCATACGTGTCTGAATGCGAGCCTCCGAGAAGATAATAATAGATATATAGATATATCGTTTTGAAGTATATATATAAAGAGAGAGAAGATGCGGTATATAACCGCACGGCTTTGCCAGTTTTCAAGTGCATTCGGTGGAAACGATAGAAGGACGGAAGCGGAGATAAGCAGAATAAGAAGAAGAGGTAGACAATACCAGGCCACAGCAGATGCAACCTATACAAAAATTGGCGTTTTCGATTACTTCACCCGTAACGATTATTATAATCTTGGAGGATGATGGAGGGTTTGTGCGTTCTCTCGTGCGTTTTTTTCTAACACAAATATATTGATTTTTTTTCCACCCTCTCAGTCGGTGGTGTCGGTGCAAGAACCAGTCAACATCTTGTTGATACCGATGCGTTTTAATGCCGGTTTCACGGATACTCGAGCCGTGTAATTTTGCATTTCCAAGAGCGGGAGTGTAAGGTTTTCTTGTTAAGTGGTCCACGAAATTCGGCAAGTCTACTATATATATAAGGTTGCGGATAGCGAGTTGCGATGCAGTCTATAGCTGTTCTCCAAGAAGGAAGGCAGTTACATATTACATAAAATACTCGTTCACGTTCCTCCGAAACTGAATGTCCGAAGGTGGAAATATTGTTCATTGTGTAATTACTTTTAATTGGAAGAGGCGACTGCTTGGCTCGAGTTTTAATTTTCGTGCTAATAAATCATGTGATGAAATATAATGATCGTAGTAGAAGCGTAACAAGGACAATAATAACTGGAATGGGATGTATGAGTTTGTGCCTTTGTTTAGTGTGTGTTGCATTTATTTTTTATGTTGATGGGGATGCTGGGGTTTGACGCGATGCACACGTGGAACAAATGCGTCCTTAACAAAGGGGTTGGAAGGCGTGCACCGGGGCGGTTTGTTACTCACGCACCAATGCACATTGGTGACTGGGGCCATACAGGGCGGAGCATTTCCTCGGGAACGTCGTAGCACATGTCCCTACTACCTCTAACCACGTGTTCTTGTACATCGCTATAAGAAACATCAACAATTACGATCTAACCATCAATCTTCACTTAAAATTATTTACTTATCACAACAAGAAATAAACCCAACAAATTGCATTCAATATCATTAAGTTAACACTTAAAATTATTTATTTACACAACAAGAAATAAGCACAACAAATTCCATTCAATATCATTAAGTTAACAAATTAGTTTTAATATAATATTTAAAATACACAATAAGTAAATATATAAATTAATAAGAATATATTGAAATTCACAATAAATTCAGTTAAGTAATGAAAGATTTAAATATCTATAAATCATTATTTTGATAAAAATATTTAGTAATGTTTAACATAATTTATTATAAAATGTATTTATTAATAATAAAATAAATAGATAAATTTTACTACTAATTACATTTACGAAATTACAACGAAATATAGACTTAAATACATGTAATTAAATAGAAATTTATTAATTACATTTATTTTTATTATCTGTTTTAATACATTAATAAAAAATAATAAATAGATAAAAACAAATAATAATTGCATTGTATCTACAAATTTTAGCCTAATTTCGGAGATTCAATTCAATTTCATCTTAAAATATATAAAATAATATTATTATTATTAATAAAGAAACTGTGTGCTATCACTAGACAACAAACTATTAATATATAAATCCATCCTCAAACCTGTGTGGTCATATGGAATACAGTTATAGGATATAGAAAGTACTTCTAACATCAAAATACTACAGCGATTTCAATCAAAAACACTACGTACAATTAGTGGAATTACCGACGCATCTTGCTATGTCCCCAATAGTATTCTACATAGTGACATACAAATGGAAACAGTTAAAAGTGTAATCACAAACTTTAACGAAAAATACCAAAGAAAACTTTAATCACACTCAAATAAACTAGCTAGTAATTGAAACCCAAACATACAAACTATGAGTATGTCAAAAATATGACTATGTAAAATAATTTAAAGATGAATACTGTTGAATTTCACATCTACAACAAATTTACTGAATAATATTTTGAGATAGATTGTAAATAAAAATATGTGTTATACAAAAACAATAAATTATTAATTCATTAATTTGTGTGCATGAATATATGTATATATATATATATAAAATAAATATTTTAATAAATGTTATTATTAATACAATGTTAATACAGAATTATTAATATTAATTTCACAATTTTTTTTTAAATTTAATTTCACCAACATTTTATTATTTCCTTGATGGTAATTTATTATAAAATACCTCATTTTAATTAGTTTCTTGATTTCATTTATAAAATTTACGATATTTAATTATACTTTACAATTAATTCATGGACTTGATTGAATTGAACTAGTAATTAAATATTTAATTGTTATCTTTATAACCTCATCCAAACATCAGTTATAAATGGTGGTAAATGAATGCATAAATATATTTAATTTATCACAAGAAGTACATCAACTCAATAGTATCTATATGTATTGGTTAACATATTATATTTTTATTAAATTGAATAAATATATCTCCTCTAGAATGTTTTACTTTTTAAGTATGTATATTTGCGAATGATTTACTAAAAGTTTTTTGGCTGGTTTATCCAAATAATGAATTTTACTAAAGTTTGTATTTATAGTTCAATTTGTTTATAAAACTATCAAATCGATGGAGTATTTCGATGCTAGAGTTACTTGCTGATCCCCACAACTGTATTCCATATGATCACACTGGTTTCTGGATGAATTTGTATCTTAATAATTAAGCTGAATTTCAAACTTAATTGGTTTATCTTTGTCCATATATGTTTCTTACGAGTGAATCGTCTATCTAAATGCATTACAAGATATATTAAATGATGCTCTTGCAGTAATACTTTGTTATGTCAAATTACCGTAGACAAGTTTCATCGTAAAGGTGATTTAAGTTAATTTCGTTGGCTTTAATACGTCATGAAGAATATGTGTTCAATTTTCAATCATTTTGCGTTCTTTGAATAATTAAAGTATATATTATGTAAGTGTAAATATTATTTATCAGATAATTATAAACATTTTTTTTTTTTAATTTATATAATGTACATAAGATATTTTTATTGTTTCGTATTTCAATTTTTATTGCTGATTTTAAGCAGTTCTTCGGAATTCTTTTAATTCTAATGATTATTTGTATATACTTTGTTAAACGCGGCATTATATAATAAAAATGCCGTTAACACGTTATATTGAAGTTACATTGTGAAGTAATAAAAAAGTAGTGTAAAATTGGGACAGCGGTGATTTATTATACACATTTTTTTAATTATTTTTTTTTTCAATGTTAATCTCCGGAACATATTAGGATGAGGGGGTGCGTCCTATATGGACGTAGCAACAACAGCAACAACAAAAAAAGCAACATACATATAAAACACCCCGGAATAACCGATTCAGGGAACGGCTTTAAGCCGAGGGATTGTTTTAATGCGCTAATCGAATTTATATACTCCGATAAAGGGTGTCAGTGTATTTTCAACCCCCGATGCGCGTACGAACGCGATACCAATCCATATCGACTACTCGCACGCATCAAGAGATCGAATAAATGATTGCGATTCCGATGAGCAGTTTTCCGGATATGTTATTAATAATTCCATCGGAAAAACTGTGCATGTAAAAATCGTTTGTTTCCAATTTTTTTTTTAATTCTACTTTTTTCCAGTTTGTTTGCGTCCCCCAAACTCCCCTGGATTTTCTGTGTGGGTGTACGTTTTTTTTTATGCGCATCGAGTCCGTTTGGTGGAAGGGCTGGGAGAGGAAGGACGAAGTGCAATATAAGTGGACCAGGAGGCGGTCGGTATAAATCTCTGACTCGTTCCACAGTGAGCGTCCAATATATCCTCGTCGGCGTTTATCCCGGTGGGCCGAGATTGTCCGGCTCTCGTCCAGATTAAGCTAGAAATTGACCCGATCGGGTCGTCCCTCATTCACACGCCGTTGCCCAAATCGCCTGTCACACTCGTCCGTCCGACCTGGCGATAGCATACCGGATCACAGTTCAGATTGATCGAACCTATTTACTCAAAACGCACAATACCACCGTAATCGTAATACAAAAAAATCTATATCTAGAATCCACATCTATAAACACTGTATTTATTAAGTATCTCGTCTTATATCGGCATTACATTAAAATAAAAAAACTCTAAATTTTGATCTTTTGCTAACTTCTACTAGATCACGGTGCAATAATAAAATTACAATTTTTTTTTTGTTTTATATTTTTATATTTACAATCTGTTCATGCTAAATATTAAGTAAGTCTGGTGGCGGTTTACATTTTTAGATAAAACTAAATTTGAAAAAAATATTTATATATCTGGAATGCTCATCTATAAACAATGCATTTATTAAGTATCACTACTATGTCTTGTATTCAGCATTACATTGAAATAATAAAATTACAATAATATAGACGCTGATTAAGTTTTCACAGAATTCTTCTTTTTCTTCATCTCTATAAGGATATAAACTACAAAATTAAGAACGGTGATAATAAAACTTGAAGTATTAGACTTGAATTGTGAATTATATAAATGATGGCAAAAAAATCTTTATAATTCTTTATAATTAATATACACACATTATGTCGTGTCCTGTCCCGAGGATTACATTTTGGATGGTGAAATATTTTGTTGTTTGTCGTCGATTGTGGAGTAATTTTAATGAGATTAAAATTCGATGTTTAAAATAATTATATATTTAACACTTAGATGTTTAAGCTGGATTGGGAAGCTTCCAATTTCTAACAAGTATGGTTGCTATTTTGAAACTAAAACTAAATCAGCAAATCAAAAAAAAATATATTGAATATAAGAAAAATGGAATGGAATGAATGGAAGTTGTGGTTTGAAGCGCCTTGCATTCAATTCGAAAACCATGCATTTCTCAGTGAAATGGAATTCTTCTCGGTGAAATTTACCCACCATGTGACTAAAATTAATGCATTTTATCTTAAATATATTAATAAATGAACCGTTTGTAATAATAGGTCACTGCTCTTGTCAACATTGGTTGAGGTAAGAGTAATTTACGAATAATTAAATATTTATGTATCTATGAAAACAAAAATCTAATTACATTACAACATTTAAAAATAACATCGGAAACATTAAATTAATATTTGAATTTTTTGTTATTGTTCCTTGTCGATGTTATTTGGAATAAATATTTTTGTTATCGTCTAGACTGGAGACTAGAATTTTCTAGACATTTTTTTATGATTGTTTACTACTTTTCATTCAGTTCCATTCATTGTTTGTGCGTATTTCTAAGAAAAAATGTTGCCGAGTTGTGGAATTAATGTTGAAGTTTTTTGTTGTTCCTTATCGATGTGTGTTCAGAATAAATTATTTTTTTATTATCGTCTAGACTCGGAATTTACTACAAATTACTACGTTTCATTCGTATTCATTCAATGATTGTGCGTATTTCGTTGAATTGATAGACGGCTTCGATTTTTTTTGCTGCATTCCTTTGTACTCGTAAATATAGTATTTTTTCTTAAATTTATTTTACATCAATGAATGAATCCAACACATTTCTATTTATTTACTATTCATTAAGTAAAGTTAACCAAAATTAACTATTATTTCTCTAATAATATAAATTATTTTTATTAATGAAAAGAAATTTCAGTTTTACTATTAAAGTGAATAAAATTCATTTTGGAATTCTTTTATATCTGAAAAACGTCGTTTTAATATTTATAAAGACTCTAATTTTACTCTAAATATTTGGTTTCGTCAATATCCCGGACTGTTTGAATCCGGTTTAATCTAGAACAAGAGGTGAAAAAAACGATAATTTATGTATAATAAAATAATTTTGAGTACTATTATAAACAAAATTTATGGTAGTCTTTCCGCACTTTATGTTCTTATTTTTATATTTGTATTTTGATGTGTAACGTGTGATTTTGGGTAAGTTCATAAAATAAGGCTCTTTGGTAAAGAAATATAATCCGAATTGTCTAATAATTTAATGATTTCTTATCTAAAATTTAGCAACAAAATAATTAGAACAACTTTATTGGATTTTTCAATAAGAGTTAAAAATTGTTAATTTTATAAACCACTAAAATCGAGAATATTCTGCGAGATAAAATAAACGGATTGTTAAATCTGAATGAATTAAATTCATTTATGTAAGGTTGTCATCAATGTCAATATATGTTCACATATTTCATTCCAAATAAATTTCTGGTTAAAAAAAACCTCTAGGTTAAAATGACGCATGTTTGTAATTAATTTAGAAATAGAATTTATTTATACAATTTATTTATAAAAACTGTGGCTAATATTTTGTTTATTATGTAATTTTGTATGTCTACAATAGAGTTTTAGTTTATCTACTTACTATTGAACTAAAATTTTCTCAAAATTATTACAAAATATAACTCCTCAAATCGCAGAAATATATAATTAACTCCCTTAATAAATAAATAAATACCTTCTAATTCAAAGGACTTTCATGATATTTTTTTTGTATATAAAATTATATCATTAAATTTATTATTTGATTTTAATTTAATATTGTATATTTTTCACTGTATTTTTGCACACATCTATTTTTTTTATAAATAAACTTTAAATGTCAGCTATTAAAATACATAAGAATGAAGTTAGCTGGGTAAAAACACAAGTAAAGATATTCGTAGAAAGAAAAAACACTCAACATTTTTATTAGTATTTTATTACATATAATTCGGTAGTTTTTCGATATTTTCTAATTGTCAATAATTTATAGTAATTTTAATATTGTATTTTATAATATTACATAATATTATCATATTTTTTAATAATTAATGTGTATTTGGTAATTTTCTAATATTTGTCAATCTTGTCTTTCGTAAGAAATTTTGTATATTCTAATATTACATAATATTATTATATCTTTTAATTAATAACAACAATATTTGCAATCTGTATTAGGTAATACATTTTCTAATATTTGTCAAACTTGTCTTTTGTAAGAAATTTTGTATTTTATAATATTAAAAAATATTATCATATTTTTTAATTAATAACAATTTTTGTTATTTGTATTAGGAAATACATTTTCTAATATTTGTCTAATCTTAATATTAATCTAATCTTGTCCATTGTAAGAAATGTTCTATTTTATAATATTACATAATATTATCATACATTTAAATATATTTAATTAATACATTTTCTAATATTTGTCAAACTTATCCTTTGTATGAAATTTTCTACTTAATAATATTACATAATATTATCATATTATAAAAATTAATATTGAGATTTATCTTAATAATTCATTATAATAATGTTTTATATAATTCTAGCAATAGACATTTGAATGTTATCCATAGTAATATATTTTTTTAACACTTCGGTCTGCGGCTATTCTTGTTTTTACAATGTCTCCAATTCTTTCCAATCCGTTTTGGTACGTGAGCAAAGGTCCTCTGGAACAAATTAAAGTGAACGTGAAGAATTTGCAATTACACGAAACCATTAATCATGGAACATTCCCAATTGGACTGTTTACAGTCGGCGGTTCGCTGGAATCCAATCCGTGTGCCACTCGACTGTGTATTGTGGATTTCGCCGTTAGGAAAGCCTCCCCAAACACACACACACGCTCATATATATATTTTTTGTTTTACTTTCGAACTACGGCAAACAATTTTAACTGGTTTATATCCAATTTCAACGTGTTATCAATGTTATGCACAAAATTATACCTGGCGCATCCGCGTTATTATTACTCTTTTTTTTTTTGTTCAAAACGGCAAAAAATATGCATGCACCGAATACCAACTTGCTGCAAAATAAAAAATAAATTCGTGCACGTATATTATACACTGGCCATTATTTATTGCATTAAAGTCATGTACTACAGTAGCGAAAAAAAAAACTGATTCCTACCAGAGTTATTTTTCAGTTGCACTGAAAATTATAGTTGCTAAAAGTTTTTTTTTACAACTACCTATCGACACGACTTTTTTATTAACATCATTATTGCTATTTATTTACTAATTTTTATTATCCCTAATTTAGTATTATTTATATAAAATAATATGATCATGAAAAATTTATTAATAAATTAATTTATAAGATAAAAATTTTAAGAAAATAATAATTTTTGAATCAGTTATATGTAAACTGTTTTTTTTTCATTAATAAATGAATAATATTATGTGTTTATCGTGCACCGCTCTCTCGCAGTTAGCTAAAATCAATAAAGGATTCATGCTGAACGCAGCGAACGTTTCAAACATTTCCTTTAAATCTTCCTAGGGGAGTTCTGTATCTTTTCAACTTACATGCTTCGTGGTTATGAAAAGCTAAACTGTTCGAATATAGAGTTTGCGCTTATGTAATTAACTTAAGCCTCCTTTGTCAGATTACTAAATAATTTACAAAGTTGTTTTTAATTAAATTTCAGGAAATTTATTACATAGATGTATGTACATCAAATGCATTTAGTTAAAATACATTGCAAGAAATGAAGATTTATTTATTTTTCTTTATATTTGAGGTAATTATGTCAAATTTATGTAATCAAATATTTAAATATATGAAATTAAAACCGGACTAATCGAGGAACTAAATATAAAAATAAACCGGACAAAAAAACTTGATTATTATTCAGGAAAAAATATCATTTGTGTATAGAAAGACCGGATTATGCGAGGTATTGCTTTATATTTAATAATATTGCATATGAAATTATAAAATCCTTGTAGTCAGTAAATTTAAAAAAAGTATAATAAAAGTAAATGAAATTATGTTAAATTCACTACTAAAAGTTTTATTTTAAGTATAAATCGTCGTTAACAAACTGAAAGATATACATGAAGGAAGTATGCCAAAAAAAAAAGAGAGAAGGAGAAGAATGAAGTTGGTAACTAATAAAGTTCAAAGTATAAAGGAGAATACGTAAAAGGATATATGCGAAACGGAAGTGTGGGGGCATTTAAATATTTCGGTTTAACGGGGAGTTTAGTTTTGGGCCATTAGTCTGCAGCCGCATCGGACGGTTTCCGTTTTGCGGATTTCCCTGTTTCATTATATATGCCTGCAGTCTATGAGCCATCACGTCCTTAATGTAACTACAATCCCCCAGAGTAAATGAGTTTGCTTGCTGCATTTACAGCATCCGATGCGATCGGAAAATATCGTTGCCACATACAAAAATACGTGTTGGCAGCTCGAACGGATGATGCAAAAATGCGAAAACGAAACGTAAAAAGATCTTTCATGCATTTCACAGCTGAAGAATTTCAATGATGGCCGCGGTACACCATCACCTGAGGCCGTTTACGAACGTGGGGATGTGCAGAACGTTTTCAGAATAATTGATCGAAGGAAGGAAGGAAGATGAGAGAGAGAAAAAAAATAAGGAGGATATTACAAGTGTGCACGATTATTATTATTATATCGAGATATTTAATGAGGAGAGGATTAAGCATTGTTGGGGTATCGGGTGGATCTGGATGAGCGTTTATTCCAGTGAGATATAAAATGATTACTGTCAAAATAATTGGGGGCTAGCGGAAGTCAACTCTAAGTCATCTCCATGCAGTCTCGTTATGTGATGATCTCGATAACAAAAAAATGTATATATATATATAGCGTATTGTGCGCCAAAGCAGTAGCACACGTTCGAAAATCCGCACTTCCGGACCGTCTCATAGCGAACACGTGACGCCCCCTCGCACTTCCGACTTCCGTGATTCGTTCTCATGGGGACAGATTGTATCCACAGCACGTTGCAATGTATCATATTTTCATACAGATCATATCAATGCCCCCTGCTAAAGATTACAATATTTAAATTCACTAAATTTAAATTCATTGTTATGCCTCGTCATTGTATAATATTTTCCCATACTTCATGCACCTCATCACCAAAACAAGTACATAGTAAACATGTATATTATTTTAATTATGTAACATAAATCTCTCACATTATCATCCATATCCTTATAATAATATAATCGATAAAAAATGTATTAATATTTAAATAAATATTTATCATCACAATCTTAGCTTATTACACATTTCCTAAGGAAAAAATCTTATGATATCATAATTCTAAATTGTTTATACATTGTTGCATCCTCGTGTAAGCATTTAATCTTATTAAATTATAAATTGAAAATTTCATAAATCTTGAAAACTTTTTATGTCAATATGATAACTTATTAGATTGGTACGTTCTTATATTATATAAATATTAATATTTTAAAATAAATTCGGACAGCAGATCTGTGTACTTTATAAATAATCATCTCTATTTTGGTGAATATATTAAGGATATTTTTTGTACACAAGTTTTCAGGATAATAATATAACATTATTAATAATATAGTTTTAGTATTAATAATATATAGGAGACTACATTAAACAAATAATTGATCACTAAATAGAAGTAACAAAATAATCTTCAAAGAATCATAAAATTACAAATATTTATATTCTGAAAGTTAAACTAATTTTAAAGTTTAGGAAGATATTGATTCAAATTTAAAAAAAGCAGAAAAAACGATTTATTAAATGAAACACTTCTAACTAATTAGTTAAATGTTTATTTTAGTTGAAGTGTTTTTCTACATTACAAAATATTATAATTTCTATGTACATTGTATCCAATCAGTGTTAAGATAAATTAATGTGACATTTAAATATCGTAATGTATTTAATTATATTTATTTCTATTAATTTATAAAGTAATATAAATAATGTAGATAAAAAAATGTAATTAATTAACTTAATATATTTGATTTAAAATTTATTTTTATTATGATTCCTCGTAGAAAACAAAGGCAGAAAATAAAACGTAAATTAATTTGGAAATCGGGTTATACATATAATTGTTTATATTGTATAAAAAACTGTTGTATAAGAGAATACTTTTGTTTTTTTTTTTTGAAAGAACTAAAGTATTGACATCTTTGTTTGGGAATTGCGGAAGAGAGCAAGTGGTGAATTGTACGAGGGAGAAAAGTCTGCAACGGCAATGGGGGTGGCTGATGCTGGGCGATGTGGGGAGGCAAGCAAGGCAGGGTTGCAGAGATGCGGAGGGTCTGTCACGATATCCAACAGTTCCGGATTATACTTTAATTGATTCGGGCACGCAGACGGTGGTTGTTCGCGCGTGAATAACAATCATTGTTGTCCCCGATATCCCTAATCATCGTCCTTCTCCTTTCTCCTCTTCCCTTTTTACTGACTACAACATACTACATTATTACAATGGGGAGCGGAACACCGCAACTATAAAGTCTACCACAGTTTTTTAACACAAAACATTCTGTCAGTTTGATACTTTTCTTATAAATACTTAATTTCTAAACTTTAAAACATAATACATAATATTTAAATAAATAAATAACATTTACATTGATTCATAATCATATTTTAAATATATTAGACATTGTTTTTTTTTTAATATAATAATATTAACAGTAAACTTCCATATTTGTAACTACTTTCTGATTATTTTCCATTAATTTGTAATTATTTTTTTGCCCTGAATATGCATAATATTTTTCACATTCTCTGATAATCTATCAATATCCTAATAATTATATAATCGATAAAAATCTATTAATATTAGAGAAAAACTAAAATATATCAATTCAAACCATTAATATAATGTTATTATATTACATATACTCAACTGTGCAAATTTATTACAATAAGTTTTACAATCAATATAATATTTAGTGATTATACTATTAAAACCTTGTTCAAATAATTTATATTCTCGTATGTGTTCATTAGAAAAAAAAAACAGTTGAAATAGGAGTAGATTTTCGTTATTGTACTTGAAAAAGTTTATTTTTCTTTTAATTTGTATATTTTTTAAATTTATTTTATATAATTTAACTAATTTTAAATATTTAAAAATAATGTTTCATTCTTTCTATATTTTTTAATACATTTACAAGTAAATTTACTATCAAAAATTCAATTAAAAAATTAGTAACATATAACTTAAAATCATTCGAATGAAAGATCTCTTATACAAACACTACTTTTAGTTTTAAAACTTATAGTTAATAGCCCTTTGTAACAATTATTTTTTCTATTATTGTTGTTACATAAATATGTTCCTAGTTGTTATTTATTGTAATAAATATAATAATAATTATTATTAAAAATAATAAAAATATTTTTATTTATAATATATGTACTAAACCAATGATTCTACATCTCCACATTCCGTACATTTAATGTTACTTAGCACCAGTAAGCGTCTCATCACATAATATTTTTTATTATATCGTAATAATTTGATTTACAATCTATTCAAAGTAAACAATAAGTAAGTTTGTTTTTGGGTGACATTAAGCGGAAAACTGTTATGTAATTCCTATCTATCTAATAAAAATTGATATTGTATCCTCAACGAGATCGAGATGGAGGTCTATATATTTATCTATTCATCTTTGTATAATTATATGTTCTATTTGCTGGCTACACCCCATATGACCATACTCTATACCATGTTTATCAGTAACTGATTTGAAACTGATAATTCCGATATTTGTTCTAATAGCACAATTTTTAATTGTTTTCTCTTAGCCTTAATGTGCTCTTTCCACGCTTTAGTTAATTTGAGCAGATTTTGTAAGCAATAATATCAAACATTTTTTGAAACAATAAAATTTGTAAATCAAATATTCTGATTTGATGAGAACGGTATTTTTAAACAGCTGAATAATTAGAAATATTTAATCCAGTATAAATAATGTATATAATTTTATTAGAAAATCGTTTATAAATATAGACAAATGTTAACATACAATAAATTTTGTCTATTATTTTTGTTTATAAAAGCATCTATATTTCATATAAAAAACACATATTATAATGTAATAACTTTTACAATCTGTTAGAGAAATCAACTTTATAGTAATATTTAGTTTCTATGTAATTAATGATAATTCCGACCTTTGCCCTAATATCATAGTTTTTTAAACTTTATTTCTAATTGTTCTTTCTTAGTCCAAATGTGATCTTTTTAGACGTGCCTAAATATTTGACTTTAGTTAATTTGAGCAATAATATGAAACATTTTTTGGACCAATAAAAATTGTAAATGAAATATTCTGATTTAATGAGAACCGCTAATTAATTAATTAAAAATATTTAGTTCACTATAAATAATGTATATCATTTTATTAGAAAATCGTTTATAAATGTAGACAAATGTGAACATACAATAAATTTTTTCTATTATTTTCGTATTTAAAAACATCTATTTCTCATCTAAAAATTACATATTATAGTGTAATAACTGACTGTTACAATCTGGTAGAGAAATTAACTAATTTTTGCAATATCTAGTTTCTATGTAATTCATATTTTTTGCTGCTGGGAGGAGAATGAAATTGGAACATAAAGGAGTTGAGTATGGATGTGTATATTGCATTTTAAAGTATGGGAGGAATCTGTTTGATGTGATATTAAAATGTGTGACGCCTGATAGTGTCAAAGATATGTTGAATGTGAGAGAGGGCGGCGTTCGTTCGTTAAATAGAGATGTCAAAAGACATTTTCCGAGGCACGTGTCGGCCACTCGCAGCCTACATATTAACATTACGACCGTCGACCAACTGGAGGAACATTGCACATAAAAAGCTGAGCGACTAAAACCCGTCAAATTAATGCTCGTTCTATAAAATGTTCGATCCGTTCTGAGATTAAACCATTCGTCGCGCCCAAAAATTGCCAATTATTTCACACGTCCAACATTTTCCAACAATTCCACCCTCCGTACATCGATATACATATAATCCGGATTAGTGCATTCTTTTTCACTCATTCCTACTCGATGATCGAGAACACTATGATCGAGTCTTGTGCGAAAGCTGCGATACCTGGAGACAACTATCGAGAGTAAAAGAAGACGATGGTCGTTGGAAGAATGGGGACTGGCGTTAAGATACCATTGTTCCATGCGTTTTAGATGAACACAAGAAGACCATCGAGGCGTGCTGCGATGCGCAACTGTATATATCCTAAGGTGCGGCTTTTCATTTGTCGAGTTTTTATTTATTTTCTGACGGCATTCACTATTTGGACAGATTTCCTAACGCTCCTTCCAATGTAGACCACGTTCCCATCGCCACTCAACCACATAAAATAATGCGGTTGCATTGTATTAGCAGAGATGAAAAAGTGCATAAAAGGTACAAAACCGAGGGGCCCTCAGCGCAATCCCGAATGCCATTCCGACCGACCATCGAGCCTTCAGAATAATGCACCACCCTAACGCACCTTTTATTAATCAATTCAAAAGTAACAATGGTAAATATTATACAGTCTACAACATCGTACTGTGTCCATGGGGGCAGCTTCTATTTAATTCATACAATTTCATTAATTCTATATGCATTCTATACATTATATAACTATTTGTTTCAATATACCTGCATATATCAAATTTCAATATTTAAAAACCAAATCAATTAACAAACATCCCTTATTATTTATAATACTGGAAGTATAACTTATAATTACATACAAAGACCACTAATTTATATAATATTAATCGACTTTGATATTTGCAAACTTGGGTTTGAACGAATGATTATCATATCAATTCACGTAATATTTGTTGTTGATTTATAAAGATGTAAAGAACATTTTTTCAAATAAGTAATATTTTTAGAGAGATTGTGCACTTAATTGTAACTATTAATAAAGATCTGATCAACTACAATAAAACTTGTTATAAAACATTTTTTAGATTTCCATGTTAATAAATGTTACATATAATTCATAGTCAGTCTAATTCATGATCATATGCAACAGTGACAAGTTTTGTCAATTAAATTATAAATATTGAAGAATACTGTTTACTTATTATTTATTTCAAACAAAAATAAAAAAAACTTTTAGAAAGCCGCATAAAATCAAAATTGTGTAATTTATTCATAAAAATACAGCTATATCCCCAATTTATAGTGAAGATATCACACGATTTTCTGAGAAATATATTATTAGTGTAAATATCAAAAAATATTTATTTAAAACAAAAAGAAAGAAACTTTTAGAAAGACGCATAAAATCACAATTGTGTAATTCATTCATAAAAATATAGCTCTATCCCCAATTTACAGTAAAAAAACTTAATAGAAATCGTGAATTTTTAAAATAAACTAAAATATGCATAATTCAAATGCGAACAAAAGTGAAATTATATTTTTTAAAAAAAACTTCATAAAATGACGAATATGTAATATTATAAGTACATCTATCACACGATTTTATGAGAAATATATTATTAGTGTAAATATCAAAAAAGTAGATTTTGATAAGTAAAACCGTACTTTGTAAATTAGGAAATAGATGTATTTTAAAAATTATGTAATAGCTAATTCATGTATATAAATTATAACTAATATTAAATAAATATTAAAAACTTTATATGGAAATCCATAATTGAAGAAATTAAAGTTAATTTTAACAGAAAAATGATAGCTATTTTTTAAATTTATTTAGCAATTTTCAATGATTGAAAATAAAAATGATCATCTTCATTTATTGCACAGTTATATAAGTTTCAATATAGTTAATATATCTTATGATTTAATATTTTAACAAGGATAAATAAAACTAGAATACTAAAATAATCTTAAGTGTTAATTGATTTTTCAGCTATTTATTAGAAAAAACAAATTAGGAAATAATGAAAATTGTATTTATTAAATCGAAATACAAATAGCTATTTGATTGTACGAATACAAATCTTATACAAAGTATTTCTAAATACATCTTAAAATAGAAGAAAACACATTAATCAAATTTATGCTTGAATGTTTTTCACATTAATGTCAAAAATGACTAATTTATTAGAAAAACTGGAAATTAGTTTATTTCTTAATTTGTTTTTTTTAAGTAAAAATTGATGTTTTTATTGCCAAAATGTTGACAAATAATAACGCACAAACACAAAAATATCAAATTGTTCTGAGAATAATTGATACCAAAGAATACTCTTACAATTAAATGATAAAAAATAATGAGTATTTCTTTTAATTAGAATTTATATAAACACCTAGAATACTACGGATAATTGGTATCACTAATATCGCACAATGTTTGAAACCGGAAATAAAAGAAATAAAAGAAATATTTTTTTCTATACTATTTTTTTGTTATATTAACTTTTATTTTTCTCAATTCAAATTTACTTTTTTTAGGACTATGCGAGGTATTTCTGTAATTTAAATTGTTATGATGGATATAAAAATATTTGTATAGAAATTTGAAAAGAAAATTAAAATTAATCTGTTATTTAAAATATGTTCTATTTAAAATGATATTTATTAATTATTTATAAATTAATTAATTTATTTTTTTAATTGAAATATTGATTGTTAAGTGGAGCTACATATTAAAATACCTGTTTGCGTTAATAAATTCGTTAATATGCTGAACCAATTAAATTTTAATGAATTTTATAATTTATTCGCAAAATTTTATTATTTTCCAAATGCAAATGATTCGATTTCAACAATCACTTTGTTGGAATATATCACATTATAATACCATGTAATAACTACACATAGTTACATAAAGCGTGCGTCGGCGTGGAAGTAATTAGAAATTATTATCTTTGTGTAGCAGCAGTTTGGGAAATGGTTAAATTGCGCCGTTACTTGTGTAATAGTTAAGCCGCAGCACGCGTCCCGTTCAAATAGGTTTTGAGTAATTTGTAACTAATTCGCGTAAACGGCGTCGAATTGAGGCCGTCCGTCGGCGTCGCGACGCACCGGCTGTTTTATGTGCGGCGCCGGACGGACGCCCCACATGAAAGCTTGATCCACAATAAAATGCCACGTGCCAACCAACGACGCCACGTGGACGACGCCTGTCATCAACGGGTCGTATAATGACGTTTTTTAAGACCAGCACACAGCAATAAGGCTCCAAAAAAAAAAGAGAAAGAAACGCGATGCAATGTACATGCATACGTGTGAAAAAAGGGACAGAAAGATTCAACTAACTGTTTCGCACGCAAAAATCTGGTTTTTATTTGGACGTCGTTCCTAACTTCACGCATGAGGGATTTTTGCCGCTTCGAAATTTTGTACCAAGATTTCTCTTCATTTCTATGTTATTATACAATTTTCCGTGCATGAAAATTATCATAGTACAAATATACGCAAACAATATTTTTCCATATCAGATAACAAATGTATTTATAAGTTTAATTAAGAAATAACAATATAGAATTTAGTTTAAATAGTCATAAATATTATTTAATATCCAAATTATTTATTTGTCAAATAATAATTACATGAATTAGTTTTATTAATTTATTAAATAAATTACAGTATTTGGTATGATCGGAAAGTTTATAAAGAATAGTAAGATATTTTCTTTATGCTGAACTTGCTGCAAAGTTGAAAAACATTTTCTTGTTTGAAACTTAAATCATTTGAGAAAGAAAATCTAATATATTATTCTTTTTATAGAAAAATAAACATAATTTAAGCCATATTGTAAAATAATACAAAAAAATATCAACAAGTAAAACTCAGTAATTAAAATTTCTTACTAATAAAAAAATATATTTCCACTATTTGCAATAGTCATCAATACATTGATTATTGTTAATCAACAACTATTTTTAAAAAAATATTTAAATGCTTTCTACCAATCCAAAGTTTTTTTTTGTGTTAATGTTCGTATTTTTGCTGGCTTTTAAAGTTAAAGTTATATTAGAGTATGCCTATAGTTGTCTTTAATTGAAAATTTGAAAATATTTGTTGTAACATGGTATATTATTTGTTTAATGAAGTGTACATATTTTTTCTGTAATCATAATCGAACGTCGAGTTACTAATTTAGATTTATGGATATTATGACTAGGATATTTCATAGTCATTTATACGGCGAGGCGATGTGCATAAGCCTAACCGAATTTGGCGATGATTTGTATAGCAATAGGTAATGGAATTACGTTAGGGACAACATGCTTGGAAGAGGGCCCACAGAGCAACAAATATTAATAGAGCTGCAACACAATATGCACGCACCACCGACCAGACAAATTGTTTTATAAAGTGATTACGCGACGGCAGTTATCAGCTGGTACCATAATGTAATGATATTGTAGTGCACTTCAGAGATAGCGGACTTCAATGAGGAACATCAGATTTCGCGAGAATGACGCAACTTCTAGCATGAAACGTGCACACCCTTCCTATCGGCACCCTTCGTCCGATGATTCCCCCCCATATAACATGTATAATAGTTCACATTTAAAATACATATTTATCGAATCTCAAGTTCTCAAATATAAACATCATTATATAAAAAAAAATATAGTTAAGATAAAAAGTGCTACAATTTTCAATAGTTTTCGTTACTTTAGTTATCTTTTTGTATGATTTCTTTCAATATTTTAAGATTAATAAACCTAAAATTTAAATTTGAAAAATACTCCAATACCTAATAATATAAATACAAAACTGTAAAGTTCTTCATTTTATTCAGTATTTTCATAAGCTAATAATTTCTGAAGAACAAATAGTTTCATAATAAAATAAAAGTATAGTTATGCTGAGAATCATTTTAAAAGAATTAAATAATCTTGAAAGAATTAAAATTAACACGAAAAAATATAAGAGAAAAAGCTTTCATAATTTTATTAAAATTAACATACAAATAAAATTGAGAAAATAACTATTAAAATCTTATAGTTTTATATAATAATATATTTTTATATTAAGTCGCTTTGCTAGAACATTTTTGTGTTCGAAACTGTTGAGTCACAGTAGAAATGAAAACAAATATATTGAATCGTGGGGTAAAAAGGTTGAGACTAATGTATGTTGTTTATTAGTTATATAAAAAATTCATAAGAAACTAAATACTAGACTTAATTATATTTAAAATAAGTCTATTTATTTTAAGTAGTTATAACTTGAAATGGAACTCAATTTAGTTGTTAAATATTCATAGAGTATTTTACTTATATAATTTTCAGATTTATTACCATATTTGTGTAGCATTTAAGTTAGATATATTTTAATATTTTGTTTACACATCAATGGAGTATCTTTTAAATTAAGTCATTTAGTTTGTGCAAGAGTTTTAATGCACAGAATGGAGTAGTAACAAATATAAATATTCATTAGTCGTGTTTGTTAGGGGAGGTGAATTATATTATGATTATTCATATTTATCAAATATGAATTTAAATTTATTATGCGAAACTTTTTATCACCCCTCTAAATAAGTGTTTCGTTGTAGTAGCGTCGTAGTGGCTGCAGCAAAGATACAGTGGTAGAGGAGTAGCAGCGATGGTGTGAGTGAGTAGTTACAATGGGTTTTATGGAACCCCCTCGTTTTTAAAAGTACAGCGAGGAGAGCGTATCCATGACAGTTAATCGCCCCAGTCCTTCGATCCTGACACATACAGTCACACACACACAGGAAGTGCTTTGATATTTTGAATCATTATCACTCGTTGCGCAATTCATCATAACGCTGTTTTGTAAGGGTGTTAATAGTTGGGGTTAAGAGCAGTCTCGTATCATCATTGTCTGGCGTTTGAATAGTGCGCATATTAACCGTAACGAATTTATGATTTTATAGGCAAAAATGGGAGAGGACGTAAAAATAGTGCCTCGTTTTATGATCATCAATTCTTCAGGGAGTAGGAGGAAATGTGTACATCTATAGATAGATGTTGCACACAAACACAAGTATGGATCCGGGTCGGCTATAAATCCTGACTTTACTTTTTGATATTCCTTTAAGAAGTGGTGGTAGCCAGAGCCGAGGGCAACATTTGTTATTATGTCGCTGCACCGATTCCGAAAATGCCGAGCAATATGTCTCGCGGTTAGACTACCGTGAAAATCTATTAATTCCTCGGCTAAAAGATTAATTCTTGTTTTGCAACCAAACCAAAAAATATTATTTCCTTTTATCTATATCTTCTAATGAGAATGTTTACTTCCTAGCAACTTAGGAATATTATAATCCTAGAATCTTGAACTAAATACTTATAAAATTATTCGTCAAGAGTTTTGTCAAAAATCATTAAAAATACTAATAATAAAATTTGGATATAAAAACTTATAGACCTTTGCAGCAGTGAAATTTCATTTTATTTTTGTTATATTGAATATGTTTTTTACTGTTAATATTTTTTTAAATTTATTGCTACAATAATAATAATTATTATATTGTTTTGCAACCAAACCAAAAAATATTATTTCCTTTTATCTATTTTTTCTATTGAGGATGAACTCTGGATTATTATAATCCTAGAATCTTGAACTAATAATAATAAAATTTGGATATAAAGACCTATAACCCTTTGCAGCATTGTAATTTCATTTTATTTTTGTTATATTGAATATGTTTTTTTTACTGTTACTGTTAATACAATTAATTTATTGCTACAATAATAATTATTATTATATTGTTGTACAACCAAACCAAAAAATATTATTTCCTTTTATCTATTTTTTCTATTGAAAATATTTATTTCCTAGTAATTTAGGAATATTATAATCCTAGAATCTTGAACTAAATAATAATAATAAAATTAATGGTCAAAAGTTTTGTCAAAAATCATTAAAAATACTAACAATAAAATTTGGATATAAATATTTATAGCCCTTTGCAGCAGTGGAATTTATTTTTATTTTTGTTATATTTTTTATTGATACAATAAATATTATTATTATTAATAATAAAATTATAAATAAATAATTAACAACGAAAACATGCCAGTAGCTTCAACACTTGTAGGAATAAAATTACAAAGTATATTATACATGTATTAAAATAATTAAATTATTCTGTATTTATATTTTTAAGTATTCAATAAGTATTTATAAACCAAAATAAGTAATGTAATGAAGAAAATTCATCGATTTTTTATAGAAACTAAGAATAGAATGAACAGACAAAACAACACATTACGTATTGTTATCGTCTGGCTTAAAACTTTCTTTACAAGGACATTTTTCAATATGCAAATAAATATTTTAAGAAAAGCCATGTTCTCAATAATATTCGTTTTATATACAATTTTGAAAGAAATTATTCATTTTCTTAATAGAAATAATTGATGAAACATATTAAATATTAAATTACAAAATGAGTAAATAGAACTTAATGTTCTGCTGTCAATCTAGACATAATCGCACTCTAATATATGTCAAAAAGTATAATACTAAGACCCTTAGAGTATTTACTTAATAATGGTAATACTTGGACAGAAAGACTTTTCGTCAATAGCCTTTTTGTAACAGTTATATTCTTATTTGTTGTTTTGTGCTTGTGTATATATTAAAGAAAATATAATAATTATTATTATTAACAATATCCAAAAATAATTAGAAGACACAACACAATAGAAAATGCGATAAAACAATTTGTGAAATTAGTAATAGATTTAGTAGGTTTGAAAAATGGAAATCTTTTTTAATTATAAACCCTAAACATTTCAATTTCAATAGACAATATATGATTACGGAATGAATACAAATTGATATAAGAATTAATAATTATGTTTAAAAATACTACTTTTAGTTATGTATTCAATATAAATGTCTTAACACGTTTTTTATAAGACAATAAATTTACCTTTTCGGAAGTGTTAAAATTAAACGATTTTTTTTTATAATTAAAGATTTGTTGAATGTTTTAACTGTATTATAAGGATTATTTATTCAAGAACTTCTACAGATTGCATCTATACTAACATAATATAAATTGATAGGAGAATTATCAATTATGTTTGAAAATACTACTTTTAGTTATATAAATATAAATATTTTATCACGTTTTTTTATAAGACAATAAATGTACCTTTTTCGAAGTGTTAAAATTAAACGATTTTTTTGTTAAATAATTAAAGAATTATGGAATGTTTTAAATATATTGTAAGAATTATTTATTCAAGAACTTCTACAACTTGCATTTATACAAAAATAATGCAAATTGATATGAGAATTAACAATTATATTTAAACATACTTCTATGTTCAATATAAATGTCTTTTTACGATTTTATAAGACAATAAATTTAAGTTTTATGAAGTGTTAAAATTAAACGATTTATTTAATCATTAAAGAATTGTAGAATGTTTTAACTGTATTATAAGGATTATTTATTCAAGAACTTCTACAGTTTAGACAAAAGCTGTTAATACAAAGAATACTTTGTACAAAATTAAATATATGATTTTTATATTTATTTATTGATTTATAATAATAACATTAATATACATTTATAAGTCAATAATCTTTGTATTATTAATGTATTAAAACAATTGTTGAAGCTTCATCAATGGTGTTTTTTTTTCAATAAATTAATTTGCATAGCAGTTTCTATTATTAGCAATAATACATGAATGAGAATTAACATGTCCTGTTGTTTTGAATAAAGAACATTTGCGATTACATACTTATCGTTTCATTATTAAACATTTGTATTCAGCGAATATTTGCTTTTCTTTAGAATTTAATTTTAAGCAGTAGCAAATGGAGCAACTTTTTTAATAAATTTTAATATACGTGTAAGATTCAATAATTTGAATTTTATAAATTTATTGGTCAAGAATACTAATCGACACAAATTTTGCGTACCGAAATCAGAACAAATTAACGACGAGAAACATAACTTTTTTTTAAGAACTAGCAATGTTCATTTAATACTCAAATATGAAGAGAAAATGTTTTTATTTATTGTCACGATCTGTGAGTACGGGTTCGATCCCAACCAAGCCAGGCCAAAAAAAAGTTGTGATGGTTGCAATAGCATAGTTAAGGATAGCAGCAGATACACAGAGGAAGAGAATAGTGATCGCAGCGCATCAATTTCGAAGGACTATTGGTAAACATACACGACAGCCAATCGACACAAATTGAAATAATTTGTACAAAAAAATAAGAAATATCTTTAAAAAATGTTAAAAAATAAAAATGTCAACCGGCACCAGATTTACTTAATTGTAAGTTCAACGCGAATAGATTGTAAATAAAAATATAAGACAAAAAAAATATTGCTATGCCAATATTATAAAATATTTAGAATAATGGATTAGTTTCAGTTGTAGACTTAAGAGTTGTAAATTATGAAGTATTAAAAATAATGGTGGGAAATTGAAATGTCAAAGTTGACAAGTGTAAAATAAATAGAAAGTGTTTTGTCGCAGAGATGATATTAAATGAACGGTAGACCACCCACATAAATAATGTTGGGTTTTGGCTAGAGGGACAACAACAGTTGTGGTCGTTGACAGACACAGATCTCATTACCAGATAGGGCAGATAAGCCCACAAAGGCAATACCGATTCTATAAACACCGGGGCATATCCACTCCGGGGCTATTTAGGAAATAACTGCGTTATCCCGAAATCCGTCCCTGTATTTATGGTATTCCCCCTTTATCAGATTTTTGTAAGCGAAAATTGATTTTGCATTGTGGCCCGAACGTATTTGAAATTTTTTGGGGGGAGATTCATTTTTCTTCGTTATTTTTGTAATCTTTTTTTTTGTAGTTCTACATCGCTCGTGCGTACAGTTTTTTCCCTTTTCCAGTTTCGATGTTTGCTGATTGTGTATGCCTTTTGAGAGGACGCAGCGTAACCGTAGCATTATTAATGCACGTTTCTTTACGTGCGCGAGGTGTAATTAGATTCTAAAAAGGTCACTTAATGCAATAAGCGCGATTCAGAAAGTGCCCTTTTCGAAAATGAAAGAAAACAAAAAAAAACGCACACAAAAATGGGAATGTATGTATGATGAAATAATGCTTTGTGCCGCAGGAAGAAATAAAAAGGTTACATGAATATAATTTATATACATATATAGTAAATGTAATTACTTAACATGATTCGAATAAAAAGAGAGGATTCAAGATCGGTGTACCGTGATGGTAGTCAAGGAGCATCATGACTAATTGAAGCTCATCCGTATATATATATATATGTATATATATATATATATATATTTGGGATAAACTGGAACGCAGGTATGGCATGCACAAGGATAAAGCGAGATCAGCAATCAGGTGAATTAGCGTAGAGACGGATTACTAAGAGAGCAAGCGGTGATAGAGGGCCATCGGTGCGTGAGGCCATTCAACGCACGGCAGTATTCAGTAATTGGCATCGAATATGAAGAAGAACCCGTTACCCCTTGCACAGCTACAGACCTTAAACAATATTAATTAATCTTTTACTAATTACGCATTCCGTGACGGCACGAAACCGCAAGCTTCATTTACCACGAATAACTGCAATGTGAAATTTGTGCACGAATTGAGCAAGTAGAAATGCCATTCCCTTTCACATCCACCACAAATCTGGATCATATTTTTTAAATAATTATTTCATTTCATTTTTTATATTCATTTTCGAGGTAGGGTAGTTTTTATATTACAATTTTTTTTTTAATTTATAATGTAACAAATATTATATCATCAATATTTGGTATTGTTAACTGTGAGAGCAGGGGAGTTATATTATTATTGTTATATACATTAGTTATCTACAATTTAAATTTTCAATTCATTATACTTACATAATTGTTTTTGTAATTAGCTAATAATAAATAAAATAATTAGGTAATTTCTAAAACTTTAAAATATTAAAAAAATACAAAGACGTTTCATAAAATATGAATGATAACATTTATTGAAAAAAAAACTAGTAAAAAGACTAAAAGTTTAACAACTCCCGAAATATTTGTTGAAATTTTTCTATTAGAATTGATTTGTTGTACTTCTGTTACAATTAAAAAAAAAAAACTAAAATACACGGAAATGTTGCATTATCGTTAATTTATGATATAACTTTTGCATTAGATACATTTTGGAAATCATTATATAAAACGGACACATACAAACAGTGGTCGCCAAAGTCTCAACCCCTAGAGGTCAATATAACATTGTTAGGGGTCGATTTGGGGTCATCGGTTCTTTGAGATTCGAAACAAAATAAGAATCAGGGACTTAATTTAAAAAAATAAGTAAATATTTACCGTCTACAAGGTAGAAATGACACTATTATTTAAGTTAGACGATTTTTTTTAAGCATATTATAATTACGAATCGATAAATAAGCAAAAAACTTTTAAAGTTAGAACTTTTGCGAATCACTGCTCAAATTTTCGAAAATCTTCGTATAATACTGTACATCTATTTAACTATGCATTTAAAAAACTAATTTTCATTAATAAGTATAAATTATTAATTATGTGAAAATATGTTCTATTATTATATACAAGGGCAGTTTGAAAAGTTTTAAAAAAAACATGTCTTTTTTACATTTTTTCCATCCAATTGATCCAATAGGTTTGTATAATATTCTGAGTTAATTAGTTTACCTCTTTCAAGATAATTTATTAAAAAAATTCCCTATGCATTCCAGAAAGCTGATACCATAATCTTTCTTGGTGATGGAATAGAATAGTCTTGCCATGTTTGGTGCTCTTGAATCAATGTTTAGATTATTCATCCATAGTTATAAATCGACAAACAAAATCAGTTTTATTCTTATAAGACGTAGAAATGAGATACTTCTTGCAAAAAGCTTTTTCATCTTTAATTCTACATGCAAAATATGGAAAACTGTAAAACTTGTTCTGTTGAAATGGCATCATGTATTTCGCACACTTTCATTCGTCGAAAATAGTCTTCGTACAGTATGGTAATTTATTCATTTATTATTATCTATTAAGTAATAATGTAATACAAGTAAATTGCGTACGAAATCACTTGAAAGTCACAAGTGTTTTGAGCGTTAAAAATATGATATACAAATAAAACATTTATTTTATAAATAAAGTTCTTGGTATATGTTCAACTTATTATGTATATTTGTTAGGTTAGGATATCTTGTGGTAAAACATATTATGAAGACTTGAAAATGAGATGGTAGTACAAAAAATATAATAATATTAATATGAAAGAAAATGTACACAAAATAAATTAATTTTATAAATATTTAATATTATGTATTCAGTTTATAAATTATTATCAATATATGCATAAAGTAGTCATTTTTACAAATCAAAACTATAATCAATATTCATTAATACAAAGTTTAAGAGCTCATTTAAATACCAAATATAAACAGGAAGTCGAACATTTTGAATAATGTACAATTGGCTTTTAAATTTCAGGAAACAATTGTAATACAAACGAAAAATACATAATGCACATGACTTTTATTAAGTCAATTTAACGATATGACGTAGAACAATAGTACATAATAAAATAAAGTTAAGCATAAATATTAATAAAAAATAATGTTTATATACAAAAGGGAATTGGTAGAATTAAAATTCTATTTAACGGTTGTTGCACTTTTGAACAAACTACCGTCTCCTGTTCTTATCGCTCTTTGTTTGATTAGTTCCGCATTGACGGATTTTAAGTCATAAGCTTGACCTAATGCAGCCCAAAAGTGAATGAAACGTGTGGTCCAGTTGGTGGTGAATGGCAATTCATTCGCTTTGTAATCCCATGGGAATACGTGATGAAAGTTATGCCATCCTTCACCTAAAGAGGCCATGGATACCCATCTGTTTTGACTTGGATTAATCGATCTGCAAGAATTAATTTAAAGTATTGTTTTATGAATTTATTATTTTCACTTACTGATCATATGGTTTGTTTCCAAATAGATGGGCTGCACTGTTTACTAGCCAAGTTACGTGTAAGCTATATATGTAACTCAATACAACCATTATGTAAAATGCTGTACTAAATTTTTCACCTAGCAAGTAGCAATCCACGTATAACGGCATTAAAATTCTGAACAACACCACCAATGGAATGTAATACCTAAAGTAATTATAAAATTAGTTTTTCTCTTATTGGTCCGTAATTCAATCTTACTTTTTTTGGAATTTAATGACTGGATCCGACGCTATATCGGTCATATCAATAAATTTTCCTTTCTCCCGGACGTCGGGATGCTTTTTCACCAAGAGCCACCCCATATGCGAGAAAAAGAAACCTGAACCTTAATTATTTAGTATGTCTAGTGTATTTTTGCTATTTACCCCTTTTCGCATTGTGTGGATCGGCGTCAGTCTCTGAAAATTTATGATGGACTCGGTGATCCCTACACCATTCATAAAGATGATTTTGAACAGCGATGCACTGAAGAGCAGCTAAGCAATACCTTAGCGGTGTTTTGGCTTTGTACGATCTGTGAGACCACAGACGATGCGCTCCCGCAGTGATTCCAAATCCACCAAACCAAGTGTATAACCAAACTGGAAAAAACATTGCAAAAATTTCTACGAAAGATTTAATTAAGAGTACTTACAGTATATCATAGTTCCAATATTCGCCTTGAATAGGTAAAGGTATAAACCTCTGAGGGCCAAAGCATGTAGGACGCTGAAGATGATAACATTCTTCCAAACTATCTCCCAACGGTACGAGCTTTTCGAGTATCCGAGTAAGTTTTGCGCAATCCGCGACAACTCCTCCTGCTTCTTCGTTGCCATATCGAAAGCAACATTTTCGACTCGAATGCACTATTTATAATAAGGTTTGTGTAGGCGCAAAGTCCTTTTTTCTCACGTTCAATTGTCATGGTAATAAACTACCATTATACAACCAGACAACCGATTGTCTAATATACGGTACAGCTTATGAATATTTGATTTCACCAAACTAGAATAATTGTACGGAAGTTCGTAATGAACATTTTATGATGTAAAAATATGGATGAGTACATAAACTACACGAAATAACTATATATAATAAAAAAACATACTCAATATAACAACAATTAATTGAATATTATTAGTCTAATATTATTATTTAAACTAATTTTAAAAAACTTCGTTTTAATAATATGGATTTTATTCGATTTTTACTCAACTATTTTTAATTTACTGCTTCGATTTCTTTAGAATATAATTTACTTAAAAAAAAAATTAAAATTTAATTTATTTCGAAGTAATTTAACAATACTTAAGTTTGATGAATCCTTTTTTGGACTGTTACAAATTCGAAAGCTATTCCTTTCTACAATTCCATCCCCATAATCTTTAATTGTAACCGCAACGTCAACTTTTCGTTTTTTTTTAAATGGAATTAAAACTGTGTATCCCTTCGGGTTGACAATAGTTGTGTTTGAGTAACGATACGGATGGAATACGTGTATCTCTTCTATATAGAATTCACATCTGTCAGTGATATCAATGCGAAGAGAATTAAGTAAACCCCGGCTAGCCTTAAACCAGTTAGCATAGAAAGTCTTCTGAGCGTAAAGAACGGTACCGTTCGTAGAGGGTTGTTGTCAGCCGCAGCAGGGGGGTGGTTACGCAATCCGCCCTGGGCGTGCAATATTACACGCAAGATTGGATTTCAATAAAATTGTTGCATACGTCTATATTAAAAAAAAAAAAACGTTCCTGCTCGCAGATTTGCAATACAAGGAGACTCGTTCATTTTCGAATGACATTCGGTGAGCGCTTTGTCTCTGGTTAATCGGAAATATTTTTTAATTTAACTCTACATGAACCTTACAACTCGTACGTTAAGTGAATATATGTGAATCATAATGTACGTCAATCATATACGTATTAGTGAACAAACGTTAGAAGTATGTACTTTGAGTGATTCATAACTGTATACTACAATTTCTTGCATAATCCAGACAAGAACATTTAATTAAATCTCATATAAAAATAAACTGCACAGAAAGAGATTTGAGATTCAATTTTCACTACTGGTTTACTATTATTATTTCTACCTACAAACTAAAAGCATCAAAAAAGTTAAAAAATCAAAAACGATGTGTTTCTTGAAAACAAAAAATGTTTTTTATTGTATTTATTAGCAAAAATACTTGTTTACGCAATTAAAGAATGGTAATTATCGAATGATCTATCCTTATTTTCTGCGAATTATAACATAAAATTTCCGGTTGATGAACGTCGCACCCTCGCAATACGCCAAATAATTTTCCTTCGTTAATGCTAATGACATCAACAGCTTTAATCACGGGGGGTTGCCATGTCGCAAAATCCCATCACAGCCCCTACAGATGACACTTGGAATTTTCTATTGCCTTTTTCAATGACCATAAATTGTCTACGTGTTCGCGCACTTGAATTTGTTGTTCATATTATCCAGAAAAAGATATCAGAAAATGTTATCATTATATAATTTTATGTTTATTGCATAAACTAATATAAAATGATATACAATCAAACCTGTTTTCTGTGCATTTTTTTATGCGTTATATGAAAAAAAAATATTCAGTACAATCTAATTACAGACCTTTCAAAATTTCAATCAAATTGGAACTTAATTTATCAATCAAAAATAATAAACATTGATATATCATCACATTACATAAATATTGCGTCAGCCAATTATATTACATAAGTATTGAATTATATAAGCACATTAGTTAATTGACGTTTTTCAAAGTGCTGGCATATTCCTGGATTATTAAGTTAAGATTCATTTCAAAGCGTAAATTGAAGGTATTTTTTTTTATTTAGATATAATTTTTTAGGATTTTTAATTATTACAAGATTTCAAGCAATATCGGATTTTTATAACGACACGCACTTCACAATCTTTATAAGCATTAAATGCGTTGCGAAAAATATTGTTTAAAACTACTCGTGAAGTTTATGATATACAAAAATTTCCAAATAATATTTAAGTAATGTTTAATTATTCAAATTACTACTTATTAATGTATATATACTATAATAATATTATCTAAATCGATTTTTAATAGAACAAATTAATATTGATTGATTGCATCGAGGTAAATGCTAACTTAAATTTACTTTCTATTTCTAACTTTTTTTTCTAGAATAAACTTAGATTTATGTAACCACTTCTATTGATAGAATAAATCCAGGCTATAAGAAGATTCGGCAAATGTGTGATATTTTTGGTCTATATATTACAATTTTATGTATGTTTTCTATTTTTAGTGAAGATACGGTTTTCAACAATACGTATTATTTGCGATATTTTGCGATTTAAATAGAAATTATAAATACAAAAACTATTAATATTGTATTACTACAATTTATAATACAGAATCAAATAAGATAACAAATAATATATTTATTGTCATATTATATGTAAAAATTTGAGGAGATTTTGAATTTATACCGAAAACTTATTTAGAAAATATATTCTAAATCCTAAATGATTAAATCATTGTTTGTAGATTGATCTAGAAATAATAACATAAATAATGTTACCGTTTTAAATAAATATTGTTTATGAACTTTTGCATATAATAGTTTTTAGTCACCGTGCCGTTTACATATATAAAATTCCGTATTTTAAATGTGTGTGACTGTTTATATTTATGTTCTTTATTATTGTACGTTCCTGCGAATATTAATATTTTAGTTAGGTTAAAGTGCCACAAATAATGATGTTTTTTTTGTTAGTTTTTATTTACAATCTATTTATCTGAATATGTATTAAACCGGTTCGCTGCTGACGTTAGGAAGTTGCTGCCCAGAGACAGCATTCCGTGACATTTGTATATAATATTGGTTTATTTATTTTTTACTTAAATCTAAATTGAAGATCCAAAGGTTTGAAGCGCTTTAATCTACTTGTTGTCGCGATGTTGTCGAGAAGATTGACCGCTAGCGGGTTAGTATGCGAATCTAGCCTGTTTGTGCATTTTTTGGAGAAATTATTGGCAACCTCTTCCACTGTTTTTATTCCAAAGTCTTGGTGCAGTCTATTATTGGTGATGAACCATGGTGCACCAGCGAGTCTTCTAATACATTTACATTGGAAAACTTGGATTTTTTAATATTACTTGAGTTTTCTGTTCCCCATAATTAAATACCTGTGAGGTCTGCTGCGCGTAACCAATACATCTTTCTAAATTTTATTTCTAGATGTTCACGTTTTGCCTGCATTCCCAGGTATTTGACCCTTGTAGATGCTGGAACTACTTTGTTGTTGAGTTTGACTGAAGGACAAATGTCTCGTTTTAAGGTGAAAGTAACATGCACCGATTTTGTCTGATTTTTACCAATTCGCCATTTTATGAACCATATCTCGAGCAGATTAAGCTCTTCTTGAAGGTGTTGAAATGCAGTTATGAGACTTTCGTCTGATGTCATGATTGCTGTGTCATCTGCAAATGTTGCTATATTTGTTTTCTCTGTTGTTGGTATATCTACAGTGCATAGGAGATTTAAAATTGGCCCCAAGACACTACCTTGTGGAACGCCCGATTCGATGGAACTCAGTTCAGTTTGTGCTTCCTCCAATTTGATACCAAACTTTTGATCATTTAGGTAGGATTTTAACACTTCATAGAAATTATGTGGAAGTTGTATTTTCAGCTTGTAGAGTAAATATGTATGCCAAACTTTATCGAAAGCCTGTGACACATCAAGGAATACAGCTGAACAGTATCTTTTCTCTTCCAGATCCTGACCGATTGCATGAACTAGTCGATTAACTTTTGTTCTCTGCGAAATCCAAACTGGTGATTCGGTATGAGTTCCTTTTCGTGGATTATGTCTTGTAGTCTCTTAAGTAAGTAAACGTTTCCGAACTATTAAAATAAACCGAATAAAAAGAAGCTTGACTGCATAAGGAAAAAAAAAGCGAGCATTATTGTTATTAGAAAAATAGTAAAAGCATATAAATTTTCTTGATGTAATTAGTATTGATACATGGTACTATAGCTGTAATATTTCATAATATCTGGTATATTTGCTATATTGTGTTCGTTGAAAAAAATGATGGAAAAAAGTGTTAAGGGAGTAAAGAACGTAATTGAAATATGTGTATATGAACGGCATTTGGTGGATATTAAAACTGGTCGCGTCGTCAAGTGGCAATAAACGGTGTATGCGAGTGTATGTGTACGTGCATCTGTATTTGTGTGCACAGGAAAGAGAGAGAGAATGAGAGAGCAAGAGAGATGGAAAATGTATGTGTGTGTGTCACACCTCCGTGCAAAACAGAACCGTGTTGATGCTATGCTTATGCTCCCGATGTTGCCGAGGGTGTTATTTCGCGTGACTACCCCTATATTGTTATTTTCATCGGGATCGGTGAATTGTGAAAATCACACTACACCTGATGTAAAACAATTGATACTTTCGTTATTGCTTTCCACCATGCATCTACACCTCTCGTTACCATTATTGTATTTATGTATTTACGTATTCCAATACATTCGAACGGCTTGCGAACACCCTACACCACGCCTGCACTAATTGAATCAACGCTCGAACGCGACTTTTTTTTCCTCCTGAAAATTCATTTGCCGCGGCTTCAGTATGCAATCAATCTAAAAACCTAAATTAATTTCAACTATCGTTTCCTCTGCATTCTCTCTCTCTTCCTATTTCCTATCTTGTATTGATTGAAAAATCCCCCATGGAAACCGACCACCGGTTCTGTTATGAGCATTCAATAAAATTGCTACACATCAAACCCTCGAAATCAAATCTAAATTTTTATATTAATATTTCCTTAGTATTTTTCGCATTAGATTGAATAAAATTATTTTTTACTTAAAATGTATGAGTATTAATTATTTATAATGTTAAAAATCGTTCAACTATTTGTAATTAATTTAAAACATTTTAACTTAAATCAATTTAACTTCAATTGACGGTTCCGAAAAATCAATAATATATACCTATTTTTTCAAGAGGGTAATTGGGTAATAATTTTGCTACGGGATCGTATAATATAGGTTGGATATTTTCTGATCTGCAAGAAGTTTTATTTTATTTATTTACTTTTTTAAAATTTATTTTATAAAGATAATAAGCTCCAGTTTTGCACCTTTAGTACAAGAATATAAAAACAACAATTAAAATCTATATACATTGAAGATCAATCCAACGATCAAACTCCACAAATGTTGTGACATAGTTAAAACATAGTTAATTTTAGTTTTAAATTGAGGAACAATCGTTCAACTATTTGTACTTAACTTAAAACATTTTAACTTAATTCAATTTAACTTCGCGAAAAATCTAATAATGTATACCTATGCTAGTAGAAGATATCAACAGCGATTACAAGTGCCTCCAAACATCCTGGCAACGAACTTGACCAACAAAAGGAATGATCTTAGAAGACTGAAGAGGTTCAAGCCGCAGAACCTACCAAATCGTTTCATTTGATGTGTGGTGATTTGTGATTACGTGATAAGACATACTAAAAGGATGGTCACTGGACCAATCCTATTAATTTATTTATATTCATTTACGTCAAACATCAAGCTTATTGTTTTTTATTGTTTGTTTTTTTTTTAAATAATAACAGATTGCTTGAATAAAAATTTCAATAGTCATTTTCGGTAATAATTTTATGCAATATAGGTTGGATATATTTTGATCTGGAAGACTGCTGTTAATTATCGGACAGTTCTGGGATAAAATATAAGAAACTTTTAAACCCGGAAAATATTTCTTTAAATTATTTAACCTATTTTTAAGGACATAAAAATTTGTAAAATATAACATGTTGTTAAGTTCAAGATATAATTAGGTATAAATGATATGTTGTTATCCGTAGATATGTATTTATTAAAATGAAATATTTTATAAATTACTCAAGAAAATCTTTTTTTTTCTATTATTAATTGTTTTGATTATATGAATATGGTATATATTAAATTGTAAATAATTATAATAAAGTATAATATGACATCGATATTAACCCCATATTTCTATTTATAGTTACAAATATACCGTGAAAGTATAGAATGTTTCCTCTGCTGTTAATACTTTAGTCATTTCTCGACAAACATGAATTGCTATTGTTGCATATATACATATTTCTCATTATTTCTTTATAAAGGGGTGCATTTGAATGGCGCAAGGGGTTGTAGTAACAACGGCTTATTACCGCAGACTTTCTTTCTACACTTGTTACAAGGTTTTATAGCGCGCGTGCAATTTTTCCCTCGGGTAAATAAGCAGAAGTTGCCTTATAAGGGTTGTACATATATACCCACACACATACATACACATTTATGCACACTATATACGCTGTCATCGATTTTGGTAAATTGTTTTTTTCCTTCCCTCTCGGTCCGCTCCTTTCGCCTCCCCCTTGCAACCCCTTGCGTCTTCATCCTATTCCACCATAGTAAAATGAATTCGCATTTGGAATCGAGAGCAGATAAAAAAAAGAAGAACTCAGGGGATGAAAACAACGTCGTTATACATAACAAGTTATTCCTTCTTCTCTCTGCGGTTGATTTATGATCGTCGGTAGCGCTGCCTATGCTAATAGCAGCATTTATATATGTCGACATAACTTATAGCCTTTAAGAGTTAATTTGTTACTTTGATTTATACGAACCACTATGATTTATAATCTGTCATCATTTATACATTTTGTCGTTTAAGATTTTTTTTGCTGCGAATTTATTTAGGAGCGTGATGAAAGAGAAGAATGGGATGAAAATAAAAGACCATTTTCGATGATAACATGGAAAGCACGTGCACATTCGCATTTTTCCTTTCACCTCCTTTTTAGATGTCAGGAAATATACATTAAAACACCTTTTCTTGTCCCAAACATGCGCCACTTATATGAACAGCTGTTGCACACAATCCTGCTAATGGCCTCCTCAGCATCCATTCTGCATGTGTAGCATACCGTGAAGGGATATGTAAACACCTTCTTCAAAATCTCTTCGGCTCCGATGATTTTTACGGCGAAACGTAGAAGAATGGAAGAATACCAATAATAATACAGGAGAGCCTCCTCCCAGTATGGGCGTTATGTTTTACTTCCCATAGAAATACGAAATGTAAATGATGCATGTCTTTAATCCAAGAACTTTATATTTATATATAAAATAAATATTTATTAATACCATTCAATTCAGTTCACAGCATTCAAATATTTCTTTTATATAAGGTACAACAATAAAATATATTTCTATTCAAATTTATAAAAGTTGAGTCACATCCTTCCATTACAATTTCAATTTATGTTTATTAATATTTTGTTAACAGTTTTTGTTACATTTTTATGATTAATTCATTAAATATAATAATTATTTCAATTACAAAAAAAAACAAGATTGTCTTATACAAAAAAATAAGTATTTTGTTTGATTCTCTTCCATTATTCAAATATTTCATTCATTAAACTGTAATACAATAATATAACAAAAAAATCACAATTTTATTCACAATATTTCAAGCCAGTTTAATTAATAAATTCCACTAAAAGAAACTTTGTATAGAATACATATTTTTATTGAATCAGAATTGAATTCAATTATATATTTTCCATGTTGTTCGATGATCTTTTGTCATGTTTGAGTAAAAAATAAACCAATTCTGACATGTGCGTTCAAACTTTACATATCTTTTTGTGACTTTTAGCACCTTTTTGCCATTACGGGAATAAAAAAGTAAAATATGTTAAAAAGATTCATTTCACTCCATGTTATAATTGACCTTAACAGCTACAAATAATATTACGCGTAATTTACTTCTAAAGTAATCTAAAACTGACGTCTATCAAATATCAATAGAAAAAAATAATAACATTGACAAAAGTCTTTCAAAACAAAGATAAGGTTTTCAATTTGTATATTTATCTTATTATTAGGATAAAATAATTGCTTTATAAAAAATCTATTTGTTAAGTAATCCAGAAATATGCGTCTGATGAAACAATTAAGAATATTGTTCACCTCGTTATTAATTAACATGTGAAACTTATAACATAAAAGTATTTAATTTTCATAAATAATTCCAAACGCTTTTCATGTCTGACAAGCTAAAATTGCGAATTAATAAAAGAATAAAATGTTTATTTTGACCAATACATTACTATTATTATATTCATTACAATATTTTTAGCATAACATGAATAATTCCAATTATTACATTATGTTATAATAAAATTATTGAAGAATTTAAAACCATATAAAAAACTTAATTTTGTATACTAATTTTTTAGAATTTATTTTAATTTTGTTTATAAATAAATATAATATATAATTAAATTAAAAATGATTAAATATAGAATTTAGTTGTTGAACTTAGTACATAGTGTTATAATTATAATTGTAATAATAAATGATGAATGAATGAATGAATGAATGCATTGGACCATATGTGCTATCTAGGCAAGCCTATATAGCGATCGGAATTATATAACGTCACATGATACATATTCCTCCATATTCGACCATAACTTGTGAACCAACGAAGCATGTGATTCAAATATTCCATAAATACGCTGCACCATTTCCGACTCATTTTGCAATAAGCGTAATATCATGTGCACTCGGTCTGCATCTATCATCCAATCTAATGCAGATAAATTACCATAAATAATTAAGGCAGATGGCAGATGAACGAAATTTTCGACAACTTAACGGCAGAAAATGTTAGTAGTCAATATTTAATTACTATTAAAGTTTATACAAAAACAGATTTGTTGTTATTAAAGAGTATTACATAAATAAATAATAATAATATAGTTATATTAGCATGAAACAAAAAGATTGAAAAAGAAACTGTAATTAAATAATATTTACATTTAATAACTCTGAAAAATGATATAGATTTTGAAGTAAATTGAAGAAAAAATTGAATTGAAGTAAAAAAAAAGTAACATTTACATTCAAAATTGTTCTTATTCTAGATATGAAATTGCTTGAATATTTTACTGATTTTTAAACTTCAAATCATAAATCTAAATTATTTTTTTACAAATAAAGTTTCCACATATATTCAAAATTCTTTGTATTTGATATTATTTCTTACATAACATTTATGTTAATGCAGAAAATATTAGTAGCCAATATTTAATGACTACTAAACTTTATACAAAAACAGATTTGTCGTTATTAAAGAGCATTACATAAATAAACAATAATAATTATATTTACATGGAACAAAAAGATTGAAAAAAAAACTAATTAAAGAAATAATATTTACATTTAATTTTAAATAACTCTGAAAATGATATAGAAACTGAAGTAAAAAAAAGTAATATTTTTATAATACAATATAGTTCTTATTCGAGATATGAAATAGCCTGAATTAGATTAATTTTCTTAATGATTATTAATCAAATCATAAATCTAAATTATACTTTTACAAATAAAGTTACAACTCAAATACTCCAAATTCGACTTTTGCAATCTTGATATTATTTCTTACAAAACATTTATGTTAACGCAGAAAATGTTAGTAGACAATATTTAATTACTATTAAAGTTTATAATATCAACAGATTTATCGTAATTAAAGAGCATTACATAAATAAATAATAATAATTATATTTGCATGGAACAAGAATATTAAAGAAACTGTAATTAAATAAATAATATTTACATTTAATGTTAAATATCTTTGAAAAATGATGTAGAAACTGAAGTAAAAAAAAAATAACATTATTATATTACATTCAATATTGTTATTATTCTTGATATATAATTGCCTGAATTAGATTAATAATTTCTTACTGATTATTAAACTTCAAATCATAAAAACTAAATTATGCTTTTTTAAATAAAGTTACCTCAAATACTCAAAATTCTACTTTTGCAATCTTCGTATTATGTCTTACAAAACATTTATGTTAACGCATAAAAAGTTGGTAGCCAATATTTAACTACTAGTATAGTTTATAAAAAAAACAGATTTGTCGTTATTAAAGAATATTACATAAATAACATAATATTACTTACAAATCATTTTACAACTTTTTAATTAATTTAATAACTAGTATTTTTTATATAGAGCATTACCTCACATAGTCCGGATAATCGTTCCATCTATTTCACGGACTGTTTGAAACCGCACTAATATAGGAACTTAATAAAATGTATAAATAAACCACACAAAAGGAGAATCTTACAGAATAATTTTGTGTAATTTTTTACAGAATTTATTTTTATATTGATCAATTTAAATTTCGTATGTTTTAAAATTTTCATTCTGATTTTTGATTGAAGCCGTTTTTTAAGTATTATTGAAATTAGTAATCTTGAATTGATTAATGTTGATGTTATTTTGAATAATTAACAAACAAGTAACATATATACATTATATATATAGATGATATATGAAATATATATATAGATATATTTAGAGATGCGAATTTCAATAACACATATTGCGTATAGGTGGTATAAGGGCGTGCGACCATCCATCACTCACGGTTGGTCTGAAGTTCCAGTACATTTAGCATTGGACCCGGGACCAAACAGAGATAGAGAGTTTCTACCATCGCTGCCGGCGGGGCCCGTCCGTTCTCTTCCTGCGTAAACAACGACATTTAAATTAAAGAAAGACAAATATTAAAAATTCAATGAAACCCTATTGTTGCCAACTCACACAATAACTGTAATGAACTTGGGACAAAAATAAATATGTACAGTATAAGTCCGCTTCCGTGTCTGCGTTCTAGAAAATTACATTTAAATGCATGCACATCGCACGAATCCACTTACCGTACACTTGTTGTATTTTGCATTAATAAATAATAAATATTAACCTTCAGGTTATTGACATTATTACATTTTTTTTTGTAATCTCTGCGTAATATTTATTGAATTAAGAAATAAATAATTTATAAATGGTTTTCTTCAGTTTGTAAATAATCCAAATATATTTGTTTTAACCAAAAATAAATTCCTCAGAAAACCGTGTAAATTAAAATTGTGCGTTCTGTTACATAAATCAGTGTAAATCGAAAACTTACTAAAATGTGAATAAATTATTGCTATAATATCTTGAAAAATATAATAATAGTTAATTCATAAGTCCGATTTACGCAGAAATAGCTTTAAAATTGTGTAAATCTTTCGAATTACTATAATGTGCATAATTCAGTTTATTTTTTATTTCAAAGTAAAATAAAAGTATTATGTCTTAAAAAATATAAAAATGATAGTTAAATCATAAAATGACAAGTATATAAAGATATAAGTATACCAATTCTCTATTTGCACTGAAGATACATTTCTCAGAAAACCGTGTAAATAAAAATCATGGATTTAGTTATTTAAATTAAAAATTGGATAATTTAGTGAATTGTTTAAAAGTAAAACATAAGTATTATATGTTGAAAAAAACATAAAAATAACAGTCAATTCATAAAACGGAAATTATATAATGATATAAGTACACCCCCTAACATTCCAAAATTGTGGATTTTGATACGTAAAAATACGTTAAAAACCGGATAAGATCAAAAATATGTAAATAAAGTACTGTGTAAATCAGAAAATAAATGTAATATCTTTATATGCCTGAGTATTGAAAAATGACACATGAAAATAATCGGAGTTGACGAACGAAAAAAACGATGTACAAATTATTTTCTTGATATTTCAAAATATAATGTTTGCAACGTCTCAGACGTGACAGCTTTACAGTTTATGGTACGAATATCTTTAATATTTGAAAATCATATTAAAACATTTTTCGCACAATTTTTTTTCCGAATTTCGCCATTACACTCAACACAAACCGAATAACCGAACTACAGAATAAAGAAACAACATAAACAAAATTAATAATATCTATAAAAACATACTACTAATTATGTATATTTGAAGAAAACTTTAATTTATTAAAAGATTTATTTATCAACAATAAATTAATTTAGTCTGAAATTGAAGTTAAATTAGATGCAAAAAATCATGGATGAACATAATGGAACAACATAACAAACATTAAATAAATATTATAAGTTATGTTTAGTTAAAAATAATTAATAAATAATCTGTATATTTGAAGAAAACTTTAATTTATTAAAAGATTTATTTATCAACAAAATATCTTTAAGTAACGTTCTTATAACTTAAATTAAATTATTCTTAAACTATCAATTAATTACTTTAAAACACGTTAAACCTGTTTTGTCATTAATTATTTGCAATATTTTACAAATTTTTATAATAAATATAGATTGGCACAAAAACGACTTAAATCTTAAGTTATATTCCGAATAATATGTTACTTAATATATATAAATAACTTCCTTTTTATCATATTTGTTTGCAACCTTATTTCTCAATCTCAATTTGAGTTAATACACTCTTCTAATTAACTCTTTTTTTAATTTTTAAGATTTATGTAGATTTTATTCAAAATCTTGTAGTATAGAATACAAATCTAAACATATTTTAAATATCATGATGAATAATCTTGAACAAGGGCTGCCATCTGCTATTACGTAATAATATTATCCGATCTGAACACTCCATTCATTGCCATCTCACTGTGTAGTACTGAACTTAAGAGATCGAGTTTAGGGTTGTATAGAAAAAAATATCTTTAACAAGGACTATATTTTGCTCTGAACGAGTGTTTGATATTAATACTCCAACACAATAACTAAGAAAGTCAATAATTATCAAATGGCACTATAAAATAGTAATAGTAGATATAAATGTATATAACAAATTATAGTTGCAATAATAAAGCGAAAAATATTTAATCAGATCTGAATAGAAATTGGATTTTTTTTTTATAAATTATATAATACCATTACTACTGATTGTTATGATCTTTTCGATGTTAATTATTGTATTCAGTTTAAGTAATCAAAATAGCATAAATGTCTTCAAATGTAACATTTTCATTGGAAAAGTTTATCAAATGTCAACTTCTATCAGTTTTACATATCAATTTTAATAGTTTGTAAATGAGTTTTTGATTTTTGATATAAACCTATAAGATGGCATTGAGTTACATTGCATTCTGCTGAAGAGCAGAATCCTATAACACGTAAGATAGGCAACACATGATGTCCTTGTCACTATCCCTCTAGGACTGCGATGATGAACTTTTCTTACAGGAATTCTTCTTTTCAATTTGGAATATTGAAAAAACAATAAATGGACAAGTAGTAAACTTTTCAGAAATAAAATAAATTTTTTGTGTCATGTTTAATATTTTATTAAAAATGTTCGTCCAAGAGGAAAGTTGCAAATTCATAAATAAAAAATTATTAAGAAAACAGAAAGACTTCGGTTGATTACTTTTTGGTAGAAAGCATCTCCAAATTTTGTACTCATGCTAATTTTAAAAAAATGTTAAAAATAATGGGGATAAATTTAGTGTTAAAAATTTATTACAATAAATAGGAAAAAAAATATTTTTGTATGAAAAATATGCAAATTATTAAATTTTGTTTTGTAATGGCTCTTTAAACCAGAAAATTATTTTTTGTTTTGTTATTATTGTATGAATATTTTGTGTATTTTATCTATTTATTTTACTGTTACAATAAGTAATAGTTATATTAAATATTATAAATAAGATATCAACAAAACATATTTTTTGGAGCATCACAGATTTAAAAACGCTTGCATTTTATAATAATAAACCATTATTTAATTATAATCATGTTCATTTATATCATGCACATTTATTATTTAATTATTTAGAACAAGATTATTCTCAGAAACGTCCTTTCTACCTTGCATAATAGTTTATTATGTAAGGTGTATAATAAGTTGCCTATATAATATTCACGTTATATGAAATCTATACAATACAGTCGTATAACGTAAAAATACTATTGAAATAATAAGTATCTTCGTATAGAAAAGAAAAATAAACAGTTTTAATAAATTTAACATTTAATTGACACTTTAAACGAAATCATTCATCAAAAATCAGGATCATTTTCACTAAAAAAAGCTTTGAATCTCTTTTTAAGTCATAGGTTCTTAACATTTTTTCTCCAAGAATTTTGTATTTATTTTCTTTGTCTTCATTGCGAATTCTTCCACTGAGAAATCATCATCTGCATTAAATAAATTTCTAATAACTTTTTCATTGACATTTTCAAATCGCATTTATTTAATTATATATATTTTATAATAACCCTTTTTATTACAAAATACACAAGCAAATTTAGTAAATATAATAATAAATTATTTTGTAACTGTTTAATTACAAATTTTAATTATTATTGATTAAAACAGAACATATAAATAAAAAAATGTACTTTACTAATAACTAAAGTAATGCATAAGCTTATTATACGTCCCAGTTTGACTGGACTATCCAGGTTTGAAGATATGGTCCCGGCGCTACGACCAGTTTGTTATTTTGTCCCGGTTGTTTAGTACAAATTTGAAATTATTGATTATAAAAAGCGCAATATCTAGAATTAAAAATAAATTTTAAAGAACGGTGTTATACCTCAAGATGTACAAATGTTTTTAGAATTCTGGAAAATAATAAAAGTATCCATAATAATGCAATTCTACAAAAGCTCACAAAATATGATCGATGTATTTTTTTACTATTGGAAATTAGTGTTGGTAGAGAATAATGATTTACTTGAATAAATAACAATAAATTAACTTAGGTTGAAATTGAAGTTAATATTACATAGCAAAAAAAGTAATGCAAAAATATTGGATGAACACAATAGAACAACATAACAAACGTTTAAAAAAATATTGTAAGTTATGTTCAGTTAAAAATAATTAAAAAATAATTATGTAATTATTGTTTCTGTTAACCACTTCTTAATAAAAAAAAAAGTAAACTCTCAAAATTGTCTCGGTTATATAATTTATTGCCTAGAATATATAAATACAGAAAAAAATATTGTAAATTCCGAAATTAAATAACAATTCTTTATAAATTAGAAAATATAGCAGATATATCTAGCCAAAGGCTATCGACTTGGATTTTTTTCGTCCTTTATAAATTAAAAAATATATAATTTATTAACCAGAAATTCAGAAAAAAAACTATTCAAAAGAATTCGCAAAATATAAAATATGAAACAATAATATACGGAGATTATGGATTAGAATAGGCTATATGTAGGATACTTAAATTTAAGATGAATATTTGGATATTTTCTACATTATTTAAAATATAAATCATAATAAATAATAAATCATCATAATAAAATCAAATTACATAATGTTGAAATATTATGATAATATTAGATATAATTGTCTAATGCAAAGATTTTACAGTTTATTAAAGTTTAACAACGTTTTTCGTAGAATGCAATTGACGACGATAGGTAAATATTGCAAATTATTAGTTATACTTCAAGTAGAATCAAATAGTAGCCATCTTATGCATTAGGTATACTAGGTTCAGTACCTAGGGGCCACGAAAAAAAACTGGAATTAATAAATAATCAAATAATCCTTGACGTATTTTTGTTAATTACTGCGCCAATATGTAGTGGAGGAACTGCAATGCAACAGATTCCATATTGCAGGAGGACAAAGCTCTTAAATAAAGACATTGTTAATATGGTCCTCCAAGAACCGATACTCCACATAACAGTCATCAATGTTTTAAGAGGTGTTTCGGATTTTGTGTCCTAAAATCCGGAGCCAGAAATCAATTTATAAATATTTTAAGGATTTAAAATAAATAATTTTTATAAAAAATGGTCCGGAAATGAAAAAAATATAAAAAAATGAAAATAGTAAATATTAATAACAAAATAAAATTATATAGACCCCTGTATTAATCGCTAGTTCAAAGAGTTACTCCTAATATTTTATTAAAATCTTATTTTTAATAATATAATAGCATTTTATGTAATAATATATCAATCAACTTATATAATAGTATTAATATAAATTTATTAAACATTTTAAATAAAGCATTGCGATTAATCACAGTTTTTTTGTATTAATTCCGTATTCGCGTTGGATTGAAGGCGCATCTGCAAATAGCATCTTGGATATTTCCTTGTAATTGGAGTAAATAGAGAATATGTATGGGCATGTCTAAAATCATGCGCAATTGTATCAAACCGATTATTGATTTTCAGCGCACCGCTAGAATATTCTTGCACAACACAAATATGTTTCATTTATTTAAACACATTGCATAACAAAATAATTCGCATTAAATCAAAAAATTTCGTAACCTAATACAAATATGCCAATTACATACATGTTTTCATGCGTTTTAGTATAATAATAATAATGGGTTAATTAAGTGAAGATTATATATAGAAAAACATTGGTATTAGTAAAAAAATTGAAATTGTTTGTTCCATTTATTTCTCTCATTGTTTCGCGATTCAAAGGTGGCGCTTCGGGCAGAGCTGAGGATTACGTAACGGCGGTAGCTCGCAACAGAGGGCGGCACTGCTGAAGTCTTAAATTAACACCTTCGCGGTATTGATTGCTTTGCGTTTCAAAAGAACACACACACATAACTCAAGAACGTTATCATATTGATTGATTAATATATAAGACACTGTTATATTAATTCTTTTCCGAAACAAAGGGCACGAAAAAAAATAAAAGTAAAGACGGATATCAATTAAGGTTTAGGATGATTAATTACTGTATCAGAGAATTAATGAAAATTTAATTAGCTTAGTCCGGTGTAATAAAATAATTATAGCCGATCACACGGTCGTCGGGAGCACAAAAGAAATATAATTAATATGGCGAAATGAAAAGTTCTGGGACATTCGATACCCGTGCAGGATATTAGCTATATAAGTAATTCGCGGGTTTTGTTTATAAATAACCGTGGATGCCGTTTCAGCACCTACAAAACAAGGAATCCGTTGTAATTATAAGACGTATTACCGATCAAATTACACCGTATATTGTGTTTCTACGTATGACATTACACATTTTGTAACACTAAATTAAGTTACGTCCACGTAACATATATTAAAAAGGGAAAGAGAAAAAAGTAACTACACGAACTCAGGAACTAACATAAATTCATCAGTCACGCGCGCTTTTTACTTTACTTTGTTAAGCGAGGACGTGTTCATATGGAACCTCCACTATTATTGCCTTACATGGCGCACACAAAAAATATCAATAACATCAGCTATCCCCGTAATAAATCTTCTAAGAATATATCTTTCATACTTTATACACCAAAAACGAACGGATGCTAGGAATAGAACGATACAAATGACATCCCGCAATCTCGCAAACTATGGATCTGCAAGAATAACGATGATCATTTGCGGACTGCAGCATTAATGCCCAGTATTTAAATTTAATTGATTAGCAAAGTCCCACAAGCAAGTGTAGTTAGCATATTCATCCGAGCTGTTCGCATGTCGAGTGATTTATTACTTTTATATCTACAGTTACTGATACACTTATCGTCCGTTACATAAATTATGGTTGTCTAATTAGTCAGCCAGCATTTAAATGGGGCGCCGGCGAAAAACTATAATTGCACGTAAATTGGGTTTGGGAGATTTCAAATTGTCGTTTCGTTAATTAAAAATAGAAATTTATTTATCCGCAAATTAAAACCTTCTTTAATTGCATTTAACGCATATCGGAAAATACCCCAATTGGATCTTGCGGAAAAGATACCCCGTTATCTGCAAATTGCAATTAGGATACAATTTTAAATAATTATTTATTTTATTCACAATCTAACATTTTTTTCAATTATTTTATTTTATTTGATAAAATCAATTAATTACATTTTATTCATCATGTTAATTGCAATTATTTATAATTATTTTATTTTATTATTAAAATTATGCGTAAAAGAAAATAGTTATAAAAATTTTAAACAAATTGCTTTTAATTTTAATGATGAAAACTTGTTTTTACGATGACGAAGAAACTTTGAATATTGTTTTTTTTTAGAAAAGGATTAAGTGCATCGTTTCTATGTATTCTAATAAATCTATTTTTGGGACTAATAAATAATCAATTTAAATTTTCGATCAACACAAGTTTCTTAAAATAATACTAAAATGCACATGGCAGAACGCCAAAGCGATATTTCCCAAATAATAAAATCAAGTGCATTATGCGATTCAGATAATGTTTCAATGAAAATATTGGATATAGCCAAATGCGTACAGTGTAGTGCATTAAAAGCTTATTTATTACATACAAAAATTATATTATTTTATAGTTTATTTGATATATTTATAATTAAAGTATTATATCTTACATTTAAACAAAAATAAATTAAATGAATTTAATTTTTAAGTAAAAACGCGAACAAAACAAAATATGCATTGGTTTTCAAACAGAATTTCCCAACTGGTAAATTTGAGATTCGCTATGTGATTTGTACGATTTCGGTTTTCGAAGCTTTCTACTAAATATTTAAAAAAAAAAATTTAGATGATTGGTGTTACCAACATAAATTAAAATTGTAAAATTTACGAATTTAGCAGTAGCAATATACGGTAATTGCAGTATAAATTGTTTAAATATTGCGGTATTGTAATATTTTATTTGCCTTTATTTCTTATACAGAAGGCTATATAAAAGTGGTATATTTTACGATGCAAGAGTAAACACAAGTTTATGACTTAATTATACCAATATACAAATAACACAGTGTTCATCCAAGAATGGTCATTAAATGAATACCAAATAAAATCACTTTCATAATTTTTGTAATTCATGAAATATCTTACGATTTAAATATTTGTAAAGATTTATATTTTATTTTTTGAATAAAAATGTAATAATTTTATTGGCAAAAGAAGCATTTCATTTAAGATTCTTGTAAATCATTTAATTTAGTGAAATCAATTGTAACGTATTAATAGAATTAACGAAAAATAACTAAAATTAGAAAAATGAATTAAAAAATAAATAAAATAAGTTATATAATCGTTGTTTGTTGTTTGATTTTTGCTCACAGTCTAAATCGTTCTATTATGCATGCATTTTTATTCATTAATTATAAATTAATATAACTTTCAAGTACCGATGTATTATAATCAAAATAAGAATGAAACGATTATATAATTGTTTATATTTATATTATCTTGTGTAATTTTATATGACTTAAACTAATTTTGAAGATCTTAATAATAAATAATTATCAAAGAAAATCATGTATTAGATATTATGAATAATGTTGAGTAAAAAAAATAAAATTATTTTGTAATAATAGGAATATATGAATAGGAATGTTATTCGTAAGGGTTATGTATGTTATATAAATATATTTCTAATCTTCTTTTTTGTTGTAGTAGAAGGCCACTAATGAAAGACGACACTTATAATATATAACAGGAACTAAATCTGAACATCTTAATAATAAATAATAGACAGAGGAAAAAGCGAGATGCAGGTATGAATCCAGAAATGAGATGTCTCGTTGTTGGAGATGACACGCCATCCATTCGCCTTTGTGCCGTACACAATGGGCTTATGAAGTGGCTTAGATCGTAGCGTTTGATAAAATGTTTAGAATTAATATATGTTTTAATACAAATCCATTCTAGTCGGACCATAAATTCCGCTCGGAAGTGATCGGAGCGGAGGAAAGTCGTCGACGTCGTCAGTATTTTCAGTTCGATTTTCTTGTTATTTTTCATGCGAACATAGGCGGCGACGTCTTGCGAATACTAAGCGGATGGATTTTTCTCTGCAGGCTCCGAGTTCCATTCGAGTATTACAAATTGTGAGCAATTATATCTTATCGGAGACATAAACGAGCGAATGCGGATAATAGATATTTTACATTAGTTTAATTATAAGTTTACATTCGTTTTAATAGGATCTGCTGCAGTTTAGGAAATATGTGGGAACATTTCAGCAAATGATGATTAAACATTGGTGATTTTCTTTTTTGTTTGTTGTCCGGGTGTATAAATAAAGCGAACTAATAAAATGCGTGTAATTGACGTCGAAGGAAACGCGATGTTCGTCAGGTATGTGAGGTTATTTGTCGCGGAAGGTGCAATTACCGCGGTAATGGTGTTGATTTGCTGTTGACAGTACGTCGCAGGTGTATTGGATAATATACCTATGACCCACACCCTGCTGTCGGCGGCAGAGGCAAATGAACAATACCGATAGCAGCAGGCCCCGCCTGCAGTTGTTCGACGTTCTATTGTTACTGCTGCGACTGCGCCCGATACAACAATGCTGTTGTCTGCTCCTATTGTCCGAAAGCGTCCCAATCCGACGCTGTAGGCGGCGCCGGGCACCGTTTTGCACCGTTTAGCTACCAATTGGACGCCACTTTTCCACATTCTGGGAAAATCCAGAAAACACCTACAAATCCCATGCTACGACCTCCTACAATCAGATTCGCACCCTGGAAAATTTTCCTCACACCGTTCGAATCTCTACATGAATTTACACTCTATCCTATACAGAAATTACAATTTGTAAGAATATCATAATAATATAATAGTACCTAACCTTTAGATATAATTACATTTATTATCACAATCATTATATTACTACAGTTGCAGTCACTAAATATTTAATTCACAATAACGTAGTCCCTCTATTATAAAATAAATTTAAAAAAATACACTTAAATGTTATAATTAATTTTGAGAAATTATTATACAGCAGCAGCATTTCAGCTTTACACTATAGAAAATTGAACCACAAAAAATATTATATTATATTATAAATCACATTTATATAATTTGTATCAATTTACATAATTTAATTCCAGTTTTGTTCATGTTTCTAGATGATAAAAATAATGTAGGTTGGAAAATTTAACACATTATTTTCATGTACATTTTTAGTATGAAAATCGCATCAGTAAAGTATTTTTTATAATATTTTGGAAATACAAAAACTTAATTAATTTAATATTTTTATCACGGGAAGCTAATTTATATTTGGCCTACAGAAATTATTAATAATGAAAATAAATATATAATACTTTACAGAAAACATCTCAAATGATTCACAATATATTAATTAATAATATGCAAATGATATTTTTTGATATTTTATTTTTCTACTATGGTAAATAACGAATACTAATATTGTAGCTTCAAATATAATTAAAACTATAAATTAATTTCATAATTTTAACTGATGCTTAAATAAAAATATCATAATTACGTTTTAATTTTAAATTAATCAACCATTAAATGCGCGCGATTTGCCATGTTTTCGATAAGTTCAACGTGATTTATCAAAATCCATCATTTCACATTCCATTTATTGAAAACATGAATGCATTATTATTAGGTAATATCCAGCCAGCATCGCATTTACATTTATATAATTTGTTCAGTTGTCAGGTGGCAAATAAATCCAATTAACAAAGATTTATTTACCTACGTGTAAATTTGAATATATTACAATTATTTTTTTCATAGTGGATAAAAATTTTTCTCTTAGTTCTTTTTTTTTAGAAATATTTTTTTAATTACTATAAAAGTAGTTATTTACACTGGAGAAAAATTACATGCTATCTAGCAAGCATGGAAGACGATACGCCAATAAATTTCCTTGACAACAGAATATTATTACCACCATTTAACTAGTCAGGATGATTTCCGGTAAATCTCTATCGTGAAATTATAATCTCAGTTTTTATTCAATTCAGAAATTATAATTTAATATAATGTTAAACGTAATAAATAAAAACATACGTATTGTCTTTATAAAAATATTTGATAATTAAAAGTAAATAAATGTATATAAAGTTTTTAATTAAAAATACTAATAATATTTATTTAAGTAGTTTTATGTAAATATAAAAAATGTTTGATAATTAAAGAAACAATAATTGCAGTTATAAAGAATTGTTGAGCTCTTTTTAATTAATATAATTAGTATTTAGACTTTTTATTAGTTTTACTTGTTAGATTTGTATAAAAATATTATATAATATTAAGTGTCAAAGCTTGAATGAATGATGTTTTAGTGATGTAATTGTGGTGGTGTGTATATTGGGTTGCCTAAATGATCTTAGAAAAGGGTGTGACGAGTAATAATATTGTAAGAAAGTGGAATCGATCCATGGTTTGCAATGTATGTGCATGCTCTCTCGCTCGATTACATTTCTGGCTTAATTATAAATACTGTCATAATAAGTATGAAGGTATTCCATTTTTTAACGACAATGTCATGCATATTTTAGCATTGATTCCTATTAATTGAAAACCATATATGTTAATTGCGCAAATAATAATAATCATTAGCTGACAGGTAAATACGTGCATACCAAGGCAAATGGCTTTTGTGAGCTAAAAATTGCTGCTTTGTCATGGTTCTGTGAAAATTGAAAACGACAGTAGCGTGATTATTCAATTACCTGGACGATGTAGATCTCGGTGTGAGATGTAGGCGATGATGAAATGACGTGTTGGAAAAAAGGAAAAGCCGTATAAATCAATTAACATTTGGTGATAGTTGTGAGTGAAAATTAATGTAGGCAATTAAATTGTTGAATTATTAGTTGAGATCGCGCGGTGTGGCTTTTTAGAAGTGAGATGAGATGAGACGAGAAGATGAAAAATAAGCAACAACGGCCGATCAACAACACACACACACACACACCGACCGTCGACGTCGAGGCGAAGAAGAATAAGAAGATGATGAAGCAGGAGAAAGAGGAAAGGAAGAAGTTGCGGAGTTGGCTGTGATTAATAGGAAGAGAGCGTGGAACAGGAACTGATTTTATATTTTAGTATGCCTATAGATCCAAAACTACTTATTACACCTGAAGACGATTAGGAGAGGTCGGAATAGTTAATAATTATGCATAAAATTATTATTTATATGTGAAAGGTCCATTTAAAAGTTCCACGTACTTGCGTGACCTTTGTATGTGTGTGTATGAGGCAAAGAAGAAGAAGAAGAAGAAGATGAAGCCGAAGAAGAAGAAGAAGAAGCAGAGGAGAGTAAGGAGGCTTAGCGGTCGGGTGTTGGGCATTGGACAGAAAAGTGCTCTCCTGTAGTAAAAGCATCTTTATCGCTGTTTATCTCCTTTCAGTACGTGCGTATCTAACACCAGTCAACTCATAAATTAACCATTGCAAGCGTTCAGTTTTATAAATCCCGTTTTTTTAATCGTATTAATAAAGCATATAATCGGCATAGTTATATATTCTCATACACATTTATATATATATATATATAAATATAATACGTAACCTAGACGCAAATTTTATTATATTGTAAATGGATCGCGCGAGCAAACCGTTCGGAATTTCATTTGAACTGGACTCTTCGCCGGCCTTTTGCGCACAAACAAATGTTAATTAGAAATTTTGCTTTCAAACGCATTATGCGGATCAGTTCTGTATAATATAAAACTTGATTCGTATATTTTATAACCCGACCTGCTCGTAACATTATAAATACAAAAAAAAGGTGTAAATTATTGAGAAAGTTTTCATTCATTATTATTATTTCTATAGGCGATTCACAATTCAAAATTGACTCACCAATATCTCGGATTGTTTGTAACCGGACTAATTAAATACTTTGTGTAAAATGATTCTTCTGTGTGTTTTTATAGAATAACTATTTTATCTATATATATTTCAATTTTATTGTATAATGTTATTATTTCCAAAAAAATTGTCCGCCCGTCGGATACATGATCGAACAAACAGATTGTCATTTCGGTAGAACCAAGGCTATTTTTTTGAGTGATGCATCTGAATACAATGGTTTATTACATAATGTGCGTTTGAAAGACATCAAGGTGAATGGTAATTGTACGAAAATTAAGAAATTATATTAATTGATTGACAAATTGTATTATACAAGGTCTGAAAAATTACAATCAATATTTTTCTTTATTATGTATGTATGCACTTTATAATAGGAATTATTATGTAAGGAAAAAAAATAAATTATGGATTATATTTTATTAGGTCTAAAATTATATTTACTTATTAGTAATTTGTTTGAAAGTGGAAATTTCCGGCTATAATTATGGTAAGTATTACATGTAATATAGATGTAGTTAGTAAGACAGATCGAGTTAGTGAAACAGACATTGCAAAATATATTGGTTTATAATATTTGTTTTAATGAGAATATTTATTTTTCAGTTTTGTATAAAAATATAATTATTAATATTATATACATTTATTAAACAAAAAGTGGGGATTGTTTAAATTAGGAAAATCAATATTTATGTATAAAAAAAATTATATACTATATTTTTTAAATTAATTTTTAATTTTACTGAATTAAAATTTAGTTTGTTTTAAAAATTATCAAACTTGACTATAATGAATGCACAAAATATATGGATTTTTATCTTTTTTTAGAAAATGTTGCTGTTATTTGATTAAATAAAAAACTTTAAAACTGCAGTTTTAATAAAATGAGATATTACCAAAAGCAATAATCTAAATGTTTATTCAAGATGCAAACAAAAATATAAATGATGTTTGTATATTTTCATTTACTTGTTTTATGGATGAATCTCTCGATTAATATCATTTCGTAGTAGTGCAGATGGAATGTTATAAAACTTTTGAATTATCCAACATTAAATATTGTAGTGATAATTTTCTGGAAGTGTTTATGCAAGAAAATTAACTGTACAAAATGTTTACAATTAAAATATAGATAGTTGTTAAATTAAGCATATCATGAAATTAAACTATTAAATGACTTTTATGCATTGAAATTAGGACACAGTTTTAATTTGGGAAACAAATTATGAGTATAAAAATTGTAGAAATGTAAAAATATTTAAAAAAATATATTATTTTAAACTTATTAATAATAAATCAATTATGTGTAAATTAATGAAAAAATTTGTAACCCATAATTAAAAAATATAATATATAAAAATCAATTTCTTGATTGATGATTATATAAATACGTATAAATATAAATAGCATAAATTTAATATGTTTGAGATTAAACAGTTAAAAGAGCATTTTTGATTGAAATTTTAGAAAAGACTTAGGTCGATTAGACTTTTGGTCTTGGATGTTAAAAAAGGCTACAAAAGGCGCAAAGTGGAAGTGATAATTTCGTATAAAAAAACTTATTAAACTGTTGTAAAATGAGTGTTGAAATTGTTCCAGTTTTGAAATTTAAGGTTTATTTGCAATTAAGGCTTAAATAGATGTAAACTATATAGATTGCTATAATATGTATGTAATACAAGTACTTGCAAAGTACTTTTAGAAGTTTATAATTTTTCTAGAATATTTAATGAAAATGTTGTAATATGAGTGTTGAAATTGTTCCAGCCTTGGAATTTAAGGTTTATTTGTAATTAAGGCTTAAGTAGATGGAAACTATATAGATTGCTATAATATGTATGTAATACAAGTACTTGAAAAGTACTTTTAGAAATTTATATTTTTTCTAGAATATTTAATCAAAATGTTGTAATATGAGTGTTGAAATTGTTCCAGTCTTGGAATTTAAGGTTTATTTATAATTATGGCTTAAATAGATGTAAATTATGTAGATTGTTATAATATGTATGTAATATAAGTAATTTTACAAATTTAAAATTTTTCTAGAATATTTAATCAAAATATTGTAAAATTAGTGTTGAAATTGTTCCAGTCTTGGAATTTAAGGTTTATTTGTAATTAAGGCTTAAATAAATGTAAAATATATAGATTCCTATATTATGTATGTAATACAAGTAGAAAAACTTGAAAAGTACTTTTACACATTTATTATTTTTATAAAATATTTAATGAAAATGTTGTAGTAGTCCTCTGGCGTTCTCTGTAAGGAGACCCTAGATTTCATTGATTTGTTTAATGCGATTCAATATCGCAATTACTTAGTACAGCTTATTCATTAGAGCAGGGCGATTTATGGGTCGCATGAAATATCGTGTATTAAGGCTAAAGTTTGAGCAAATTTTAATTAGCGGACAGTTCGAGTTTAGGCGTGAATACATTTGAATAATATCGACGTAAATTGTCGCGAGATTTTGCAAGGTGCAGTTTATATTAATAATGGTGAAAAGAAACATAGAAAGAAAGCAAGGAAGGTGAAAGAAAATAAATAAAAAAATAAGGAAAGGAACAAATGAAAGAAGAGGAAAGGAGAGTACAGAAAGGAAGAAACAACCACCGGTAGATAGAATATACAAGTGTAAGTCTGGGTTTAATTTGAATATAACAAGTGTCGTAGGCGCCCGCTTAGTTATGCGCGTGTCCGGCTGTCTTGTAAGTGGTGCAGCGGCTCAATAAACAACGTGCAGTTTGATGAATGGTCGCAACCCCGTTCAGGCCATGCGTGAGCATCCCAATCCCAAAATCTTGGATCCCATCAATTACCACCAGCAGGACCACAGCTATATATATATGTATATGTATATACAAAAAAAATAGAAAGAAAGAATACCACGCTACGCATACACACGTAGAAACCGACGAGTTCGGAAATAAATAACGTCGGCATAATATATCCTTATTGAAAACAAAGAACAGAAGAAGACGGGTATTGACACTTCTTGAAGTAGACAATAATGAGTAGACAATGAATAAGTAGACAATTGATTTGCATTTGTATTACAAAAAATATTATTACTTTTTTAATGACTTAAAAAATATTTTGGAATGATTAACGTATTATTTTTTTAACAGATTATGTAACTATTGGTTAAAATACAATAAACTATAATGACTTAGAAAATAAATTAAATTTAATATTTTCCCAATGTTTACTAATAAAATTTTATCAAATTGATTACGTTAACTTCATTATTAATAATGTTTTAAAATTTCACAATTTTTTTAATGTTTTCTTTGATAATCATCAGATTGTTATAAAATATTTTCATTTATGGAATAAAAACAACAAGTTACAGATTAGTACAAAGAACAGAAGAAGTTGGATATTGACACTTCTTCAAGTCCTTTAACTCCACAACTTTGGAATTTATTTTAATGTAGCTTTTAATAAGTAGACAATTGTATTTATGATTGATTATTTGTTACAAACTCGATTTGCATTTTGTATTTCAAAAAATATTATTACTTTTTTAATGACTTAAAAAACACTGTATAGTTATATTTTGGAATAATTAACGTATTTTTTTCCAGATTATGTAACTATTAGTTAAAATACAGTAAACTATAATTACTTTAAAAAATAAATTAAATTTAATATTTTCCCAATATTCACTAACAAAATTATATCAAATTGATGACGTTGACTTATTATTAACAATGTTTTAAATTTTTTTAATGTTTTCTTTGTCAAAATGATAATCAACAGATTGTCATAAAAGATTTTCATTTATAGAATATAAATAAAACAAGTTGCAGATTAGTTCTAAATGTGAGAAGCTAAACGGCTCCAAAAAGCCAAAATTGATACCAGGATGGAATAATAGGAGGAAACCCATCAACCATGATTTATTTAGGGCAAGACTACATTATCTAGCTAATTATTAGTATTAGTATTACCTAATAATAATAAATAAACTAAATAAGAGAGTTCTAAATGCGATTGGAAACTGAGTAGAAATGTCTATAAAGTTCAGTTTAAATGTATAATTTATGAGTTTGACAATATTACAAAATGTGCAAAACATTTTAATTTTAAATTTAATATAGGAATCTTAAAGAGTATGTTCTTTAAAAAGTAAATAAAATGTACTATTTTTATGATCAATTCTATCTTTTATCTTCTACAACAAGAACATAAGAAATTTGCGGTACTTGTTTGTAGAAGCGAGGTTCAGTGAAAGCACGACAATGAAACAAAAACAAACAAAAAATGGATGGAAACCAAAACCAGAAAGCAAAAAAAAAAAAATAATGTAAAAAAGCAAAAGTTACCAAACTCGCATGATAATCAACAACTCATAATGCGACTCGAGCACTCGTAAATAATCACACGCGCCCTATTATTTATGGCGTATTATGTTGGGTATATAAAGTTACACATATCGAATGATCGATTGGATGCCGAGACGATCACGTTTTAGGCGGCTGACGCAATAAATAACGCATTACCACTGTTATGATGTAATGGTACCAAATTTGGTAGTATAATGCCAACCATAAATTTTGCAAAATAGCGCTTTAAGAAAAATGAACTAAAAATGTAAGATTTTTCGTAATTTAAGAGAAATTTTATTTATATTTATCGTTCGAGAATCGAGGAAGCCGGACTCGATTATTTATTATTTCGATCTTGCGTTTTAATAAATTTTAAGCATAATACTATTCATTTCGACACCAGCAAGCAACTGGTAACTGAATATATTTTTAACAACAAGACAATGTTTCCTTATGATTCTCAAGTTATCTCAATAAAAAATAATTTAAATCTAATTTTATTTAAAAACAAGGTTGTTGATTTCTTTCTTAAAAACATTTTGGTATTTTCAAAGAAAAAGGGTATTTGTCCATTAATATAAAACCGATCTAAAAAATGTTATAGTTTTTGAACTTTTAAAATTTTGGTTTTCCAATATAAAACCTGATTTCCTTCCACTTACTTCATTAATTCTGATTAATAATTAATATTATATTATAGATTTTTTTATTGATTTGAAGTATTTTCATTGCAATATGGTTTTAGCTTTTGTAGAACCATTTTATGTAAAAAAGGAAAATAAATTAAAATTAGTAATTTTTTTTCTGTTGACGCCTGTGTGTAATAATCATTAAAAAAATAAGATATATATATTTATTTTTTCGAAGACACAAATATTCACATCAAAATAAAGATATTTTTAAAGAAATATAGTAGTTACTATTATATTTTTAAAATATTGTAACAATCTTTATACAATACATTAAATAATTCATATCATTGAAAAATGTACAGTGAATGATTTTGGATGGGTAATGTATGCGTATTAGCTATTATAAATCAAACTCAATTGAATAATTCCTAACGCCTGATCCATTGGGACAAGATTTATTTGAGTTTTTTTTTAATCGTACGATCACAAGACACGTTCCATGTGTAATTTGTCAAAATGTTTTGATGCATGCTATGATTAGCTTTTGATTGATAATGGATATTATGATGAATTGGAAGCGTTCCAACTTCAAAATAGCTATTGCACTTTTTGAAAACCATAACGATCATTTAACAGCAATTATTTTGTATATAATACTATTTTTTATCTATTCTGATCATATAATATGTTTTAGTAAAATATTACAAGATGTTAATTATACAGCGAACACAGTGGGTTGAAACATTTCAAGCGTTGTTTAACTTTTTGATTTATAGTTGTAACGTTTGTGTGGCATTCAAACCTATCTTGTCATCTGCTACTGTTTCTTCCGATATGTTTTTCTACTGTTTCTACTCTCTTTTGTATCCTTTCATTTATGATGCACCATGTAGAATCATTGATGTTAAGTTTAACGACTGGAACGTTTGGATAATTTCTCTGTTCGAGTAGTTCTTACTCATCTTTATAAGCGATAGGTCAATAAAAACTTGAAAAGAATATCATATAATATTTACTTCTCTTTAATACTCGTGTAAACTAAACGTACTTTATTCATTACAAATTAACATTTCATCCCTAACATTTTAAATTAACTAAAATATGCATTTATTTATTATCATCTCCAATTTTCAATAACAGAAAATAATTACTATATTTTCTTTTCAATTAATATAAAAATTTGCATGTAACGATGATCTATTTCTGACAAGTAAATTTTCAAAAATAATTAAAATACCAGTTTTTGTAATATTGATTAATATTGACTTCGCAATAATGCACGAAGTGTAACAAGAGCCGCCAATTATTTATAGGTACAAAATAATATATGCGTTTTATTAATTAATGCAAATTGGGTAATTGTACTTGATTTTTTTATAGAAAAAAAGTGTGTAGTTGAAGGCCTAACAACGCACAATTTTCTATAATAAATTACAATAAACAGGAATATTCATTGATTATTCTAAAATTAGCATTTAACAATTAATAATTTTTAATAATATTATTGTAGTATTTGAAGGATGATGACAAACATTTTTTTTAATTATTAATAATTGTAGATGTGACTTTGCACACAAAATACTAATAACAACTTTTAAGATGAAGATACTAATAAAAATCAATACATTTAATTATTAAGAATTAAATAAGATAATTAATAAGAATTATAATATTATTTAAGTATATCTTTATAGTGATTTCAGTTACAAAATAATTAAAATATTATAGAACTTTTTTATTTGATATATTAATTGAAATATATGACAAATACAATAACATACTTTTTTGTTACAGTATTATTGTTATATAAATATGTTAAGTTTATTTAATAATATTAAAAAAAATATAAGGGAATTTATAAGGATTTATAATATTGTCTATATTGAGATTATATTATATTTTTAATTTATTATTTTCGTTTCACATTAGAATATATTTTTTAGATGATTGCTATATATGTTTTAATTGATGTTCATGATTGAGGCATAAATAAGACTAGATTTATTATAGTTTTGTATGAAAATTGGACAAATTAAGTATAAATTCTCAAAAACTAATACATAATTTTTTTCTCAACAATTAGTTCTTCAATTAGTAAGGGATTTGGTAAAACTATTTATTCGGTCTATGTACTTGGAAGTCTTTTACTACGCCACTGCATCATACGTATTCAACAAATTGGTACCAACGGTTTGCGCGTGCAGATGCCGCTCGTGGTGCATGAGGACTCTGTGATGTTGTCTTACACAAAGCATAAGCAAGGTGGTTGTGCAAGGCGTGGATAGTTAGGTGATAGGTAGCTTACAAAGAGGTGGCAATAAGTAAATGTCATTTCGGAGACAACGGATAATAAATGTCATTTGATAGCGGAAGAAACGGGGGGTAAACAGAAAATATAGCGTCGAAGCCAGTTGGAATACAGGTATAAGGTTTTCGGGCCGAGTAGATGATAGCCGCGATTAGGTCGATGTTATAAAACTTAGAAGAGACCGAACGAATCCCCGATTGACCCTTCTATTGCATCTTTCATGCCAGTACGTGTTTCAGATTTCGGTCGACTCTCGTTGCTACAAATGGTCCCATCTAATTAATACTAATATAGACGTCCACGGTAATTGTTGTTTTGAGTATGTGCGGTTTAGTGTTTAAGGTTTGCGTACCGAAATGAATTGGATTAAAGCCTTTCACGCATTGTTTATTCAATGTTAATGATTTCTTGTCCCGCAGCATTCCTTCAGGTCAACGAAGCGCGATTATGTTCATCTCCGTTGTATGCACGAGAGCCAGGGTTTTCTATCACACGATGTCACACGCGCTTATCTGCGAGGCGCTTAAGATTTAATGAATTCGAAACGCGGCCCGTGTTATTTTCTACTGAAATGTATATATATATATACACATACATGCATATATCCACATGCATTGTGGAGTGAGGTTGAGATTTTCTGTTGTTGTATTTGTTGTTCTTTTCTTAATTGTAAATTGATATTTAATTCGCCGATTATATGGACACGCGATGAACAGCGTAGGAAAGGTCCGAAATAAATTATAACAAAATAGTACGCTTTCTATTCCTGCTATGTACCAATGTGTTGAAGGAATCTTTGTATATAGCAATTCAATAAGTACTTAATGTCCCATTCAATAAATGCGTGAAAACTGGTCTCAGTGCGCGACCTATAAATAATTCTTGTTTCCCGGGTGAACAATGGCCTGGGTCTCTTTGACAGACGACCGATTCGCATCATGCTTGCAAGATGGTCAGTCGGAGGTAGTTGCTGTTGCAGTTGCAGTGCACACACGTTGATGCCGAAGCAAAAGCGAGGAGGTTCGAGCAGGCATGTTCTCTCTCTGGATGGCTGTTACAACCAGCTCACGTACCACAAAACGATTGCAGCACTTTTTACGAGATCGAAACAGCAATTTCCTAGTAAAAAATAACGCACACGCGCCCCTTCATCCTCTTTATCACCAACAAAAAACAAATGTTGGCCCGATTTATGAGGCCCCTCAAACAATCGCCGTCGAATGTATTCTGAACTACTACCTCATTCATCAGTTTCGACAGTATTCGGCCTCTCAAATAAAACTTTCGTTGCTTACAAATGTTTACTCATCATTTTTTTCTCTTATTCTTTTTCATCCTTCTTCTTTTGCCCAATAATAATTACCTCTCCTTTCTTGCGCGCAACGTGCCTCGTATCCGCTTTTGTTTTCAGGAATTTTTCATGTCGATGGGCTTAAATATAGAAAGAGTCGTACTTCTATAAATGTCACATAATGTATCATTACTCACTTCTGCGGAAACTGCGGAGCTGGTTAGACGCAGAGCAGAAAGAATAAAGATATAAATTACACTTTAACTATTTCGAAACCCATTTGTGATTATTATTACACTTAAAATGTGGTCACAATGATACTATAACTTACTTAAATTACATCATTAACAGATGTATAGGAACGTTCACGTTTGCACAACCGAACGCACTCCAATATAAACTATATTTGCACATTTTCTTAATATTAATAATGCAATGAAATTTCTACTTTTTTACTCATTGAAAAAAACAAAATGTAAATTTCATTTATACAACACAACACACATAAAATTTATTTTAATATAATATTAGTAAATCCCATTGCATTTCTACATTTAGTTTCATTATGAAACTATTTTTTTATGTAATGTTTAAAATTGTGTCTATATTTATATTATTTTCAATAAAATTAATAAAAACCTTTGCAAAATGTTTCCTACTAGTAAATGTTATTTATTAATATTATATAAATAATACGAAAAGCTTAAATTGAATAAATATTTAGTAACAAATAAATAAAAATTAATTAATTTTCCATGGCTTTAGGTTTGTTATTAAAGCTGTCAATAAATATTGCAATTCTTAGTAATTAATTAAATTTAATAATTACAAAAATCACTTTCGACAAACTAAATTCTTGTTAAAAAAATACACATAAATTATACCTCGCATAGTGCTGTCGTTTTTTTTTATACTAGTGGTCAAAATATATTTATTTATACTCTAATTTGATAGAAAGAAAAAGTTTTATATTATTTTTTTAAGAATTTTATTTATTTATGTATTAGACCGGTTTCAAACTGTCCGGCGGAAACAATTACCCGGACTATGCGAGGTATTGCTGTATGTATCAAGAAGTATATTATTTTCAAAGCAAACGTAATTGAAGAAATTGTAACCTTGATTTTTTTTATAGTTACGAGAAAATGCGGTTAATCATTCTTAATTAATTGTAGTATTTATCGATTTATTTTTATTTTTTACAATTGATGAAGATTAAATGCGATGATTATTATGTTATCAAAGATCATATAAGTAAAATTACATTTAATTGATTTAAAAAAAATATTATGTAATAATTTGCGTTTTAGTATAAATGCTATAAATTTTAGTTTTAAAAAGTACAATTAGGAAAAACCTTTCTAAATTGAGAAAATTACGCAGATGATTATAAATACACGTAAGTATTTATATTACCTTCTTTTCTGTCTTAATATATTTTATTTAATAGAATTATGCAGAAGCGAATTATAATATAGCACAATGGAGTGTAATGTATGTCTCTCAGCGAATATTCCTTTCTTGTTGCAGCGAAATACGGAATAATCATTGCACAATGCAGTTGCAATAGACATCAATATTTATGTTTCCATTAATTCTTAAATTTGATCATTTATACATAATCATCGGAATTGCACACGCATCTTGCACAATCGATAGTTTTATTAAAACTATGTCAATGGTGCAATTACGTACATAAAACGCTTTTCATACAATATTTCTGTTAATTGTGTCGTAAATATATCTAATTTTTAAACAATAATTATTACTTTAATTACTACATATTAAATACAAAATTACTAATACACATTTTTGTTAATTGAATTAGTATTAATATTCAATAAAAATAATTATATTTATAATCAAAATGTTTATGTAATTACAAAAAAAGCTTTTGATTTCATAAAAATTGTGTAATAGAACTTAACTAATTAAAATAAACATTAGTAATTTATAGATAGACTTCAGTTAATTAATTAATTATACAATACATATATTATTGTTTCGTAAACAGTTTTCCTGGACTTGGGCTGTATTTTAATATTGATTATCACCGAATCACGTTTAAATTAATATTAATTCAAGTGGTGTCGAAAGCCACGGAATAATCATTAAATATAAATGGTATTAGGCGGAGAATAGTCTTATCCACTTTACATAAGATTACATTAAGTTTATCTTAATTGGGTGAGTGCCTCTTTGGTTATCGAAGAAGATTCAGAAATGCTGGACGCACACCGCATGCTGCAGCACAACATATCCGCAGTTCTGTTTCCAGGCCACATCGAGCACGATTTTGCATTGTCTTTTGTGAAATAAGCATGCACATGTTGTTCAAACGTAATCATTATAAATAAAACATGATTTCTTTCAATTTATTTTATAAAACAGATATATTTATTATTGTTTAAATAATATTTTCTTTCAATTTAAAATTATATAATTAAAAATATCACTATATTTTGTAATATTTTTATTGTATTGTTTAGATAATGCTATGAGTTTAATTAAATAATAATATTATTTATAAATTTTATTTGAGAAATAATTTAAGAAAAAAAATAATATTAATAACATTTATTTAGAGAATACATTGCCCTTGGTGTAATAATTGAAATAATTTATCAGATGGTTATTATAAACGTTAATATGAGTTTTATAATAATTAATATTATAAGATTTTGTATAGATTTGTTTTCTAGGGATGTGCTAATTGTTTTTTTAATTATTTTCAACAAAGCTTAAAAATCTTTAATATAATTATTAGATTTATAAATAAATGTTTTAAATTAAAGTAATTAAAAAGAATAATGGTTATACATATCAGAAACAAGAAATAATTTACATTTCAATGCATAATTGGTTTTAATTATTAAAAATTATGTAATGTTTAAAAGTTCAATGAAGAAATTACAATATAATAAGAATAATGGTTATTAATAATAGAAAAATAATATTTAATTAATTATAATCTGCGTAGATTATTTTTCTACAGGGTGAATATAGGTATATCCAGAATGCTAATTACTTTAGAAATGTATGTGGTTGTATAATCCTTTGTAGATTGGACAAACATATTTTAGAAACAGGTTGGACGGGTCCTTTCTTATTGTTGGTGCAACAATGCATGCTATATATATTTTTTGCGTTATGTACTAGAATTGAGTTGCAGGAAGTAGAAAAAGTGATCCACTTTAAAGTAAGGCGTAGAGTGTTGTTTTCTTTTACCAAAGAGAGAAAGAAAGAGAGGGAGTCGCAGATGTAGAGAAAACGAAGCAAATAATGCGAAATTGCGCAAGTAGCATGAGCTCCGTATAAAGCAATTCCAGGTGAAAAAATGTATATAATTATGTCATTATAAAGGAATGAAACAATTAAGAATTGTCGCGTCGCGTCCTTGACGGTCGGACCCCGCGTTGAATATAATAGACGGATGGAATAGCATTGGCCGTGGATGGTGAAGATGATGACGAAGAAGAAGAAGAAGAGGAAGGTGGTGGTGAAGAGGAAGAAGAAGAAGGAGAGGAAGACAGCGGAGAGGAAGAGAGTTTCGTGGAGCTTTCTCACGCACCGCACGTCGGCCCATCGTAATTTTCGGGGTTCACTCTTAAGGAGGAGAGAAGTGAATCATTCGGGGAGCAAATGGAAATGTAAAAACGTCTTTTATCCGAACTAACACAATAAACGCGATTGCACAATGCCTCTCGCCTTCTTTCGCCAAACAATGAGTGAAGGAAGAGCGAGACACCTTATAAGAAATCTAATGGCCTGCAGAAGGAGACACAAACACTTATTACAATACCCGGCCCGGCCTGGCATGGCCTGGCCAACAATGCATCTCGTCCTATGAATGTGCCTGAACGCAACCTAATAATCTTAACAATTGCTTTCAAAATAAAACGAGAGGAACGGTGAAGACGAAGAAGAACAACACACCGAAGAATAAGGAGAAGACGGAGGGAAAGGAGTGAGAGAAGAAAAAAAAAACACGAAAACACGACGGCGAGCGATGAAGAAAAACGCGAAGTGCGTTTTGTAATTCCAACAATGAATGCATTTGAATCCTGCATTTCATGCCCCATGTACTTATCTGCTCTATCAATTAAATTCTATCATCGTGGGTCACATGTGACCGCAGCACAAATTAATACAAGCTTCCTAGCACCAATGTATACAAATGTAATCGCATCATTAAACAAACAATATTTATTTATCAATCAAGTCTAATAAACCATAATATTTTCGTCACATACACCAAAAAGAATTAATTTAAAAAAAAACTATAACACAATTTCTTCTGTTAACCCATTATCTTTTATTTCAGATTTCTAGTAGCTAGAAATCAATGTAGTAAAAAGTCTACAATAACCATTAAGTATGAATGAAAATGTTTCTAGGGTTTGCAGGGTTGACTGAAGATTGAACTTTCTTGAGACTTCTTGAGGATAACCTTTTTTCGATCATCTCCAAGAAACTTATAACTTGCTTCAAATTATAATTTTAGAAAGAAAATAATAATCCTTCGTTAATGGTTAAATTCAATCAATACTAATTGTTAGAAATATTTCACAACTTTTCAATAATATTTTGATCTGAAAATTCCAAACTATGATTAAATAATAATGAATTTATCATTTAGTAACATTTCAAAATAAATTGAGGTTCTATATCTTAATTCTATTATTATATAATTAAATATATTTATTTTGTGAAATCCCTATAAAAACTGCGTTACGTAAGGTTATTTTATTTTTATTTGAATTTAATATTCAAACCATGAATTTTAGAGTATTGATAGAATATTGATTAAATAGTAACATGATATAGTTTTTTTTTTGGTAATGAATAAATAACATGATATTACGTCTACTTTTGTAACGTAATTCCATTAAATCTCTGTAAATGTGAATATATTATATAATCATAATAATATACAATACAATTATTCTTATAAAAAACATAATTGCAATGTAATTAATGAGTTTCGTAGATTGGGTAAATAATATACTAGATCAGAGTTCTTCAACATTTTCATATGTGAGGATCGGCAGATATATGTTGCAAACTGGTTGACAGTAAAAGAAAAGTAATTTCTTCTTAATTTTTTTGACCTAATACACGTTGCTGCTGTAGGAAATATCTGCGGACTACAGGTTGAAGACCACTGATCTAGATTACATCATAATTTATAGTGGATTAACAATTTCAAGATATTGATGAATATATTTCATGAAATATAAGAATTCTTACAATATTTGAAGATATCAACTCTACTGTTTCAAGTAGTAAATGAAATATTTATTTGTAATTTTTAATATATTATTAGTAATATAGTTTTGACTTTTCCCGGATTTTTTGACCTAAGTATAATGTTTAATGGATGCTATTTTTTAAATTATTTTATTGATTATGAATTTCAATAATTGGTAAAGTTATTAAAATCTAAATAGAGATTTGTAATTGCACAAATAGTTGTAGAATGTAATTTTTGTAATTATTTGAAATCTCATAAACAGTTTGTAAAATATTCTCTGGTATATTCATTTCGTTAATGTTCAAGAATGTTACCCGGATATGTGTGAACGTATATGATATTAGCAAAGAAGTTAACGTACAAATAACATTCCATTTAAAGTAGTACGTAATCGGTAAGTTATGAAGGAGTAGAAATCATTAATCCACAGTGGCTGAAAGGTTTTGGTTTTGTTTCTGCATAACGACGTATTTGTGAGAGACGCAAATTAAAAGTGAGACGCGAGCTCTCATTGTCTGACGAGACCACCGTGGTTTTCAATCAACGTGAATGCAAATTATCGCCCATTAAGTATATATTTACTAATAATCTGTAACATAATTTGACATTAAATAATTGCGCAAATACGTTAAACGTACCAACGGGCAACTGCACATTAATCAAAAACCACGGCCGTTATTGAACAACAAGTATGCGAACACATAACCCCAACCGTTCATCCTCAAAGATGTGTTGCAAAAGCGAAGTTCGATAAAATCAGATGAAAAAAATTGAAAAACTGAAAGCAATAATAATAATTACACCGAAAGTATGTTCGTCCGCAACCATTGTCATATTTAATTACGTTGCTCTTGTATATGGTAATGATGAAGTAAAATAACAAGTTGGTTTAAGGTGATGTAGCAGATGATTTGATATGTAAGGTATCATTTACGACATAGAGAGGAATTCTTATTTCGTAGCGGAGACGAAGCCATAAAAGCGAGTCGCATTAATGAGACATTAAAAACTTTCTAAGATTGTTATCTCGCCGGCAAAGTATAAGAGTAACAACAAGTGACCAGATCACTGCAACTCTCCCGATTGTTCGCTACGTCCCAATAAATATATATATATATATATATTCCAACTTAAAATATATATATATATATACACCTATATCTATTGATTTCGTCAATTGTTGCGCAACGGTGGACGACGAACCATTGACACGGGACACACCTCAACACAATGCAACAAGTATACGTGTATACACCGGGTCCCCAAACCAACATTTAATTGGTTTACTTTCACAACCTGCGCCCAAGATTCTCTCGCCGCGTGTGAGTGTGTATGCATGCGTGCATATGCGTGTGTGTGTGTGCATTTTTCTTTCCTCTTTCTCTCTTTCTGTTTTAATTTTCAACAAGAAACTTCATTAATTCAGTAACTGTTTATTAAAGCACATACATAATACACGCACAAACACGAAGTGTAAACACATTTATTAACGAATCTACAATATTGTTATACAATAATTTGATAATAAATTTCTTAAACCCGTTACTAAATATTATAAACTATTAAATTAATAATAATTATTATATTTATTACAAGAGATACACAACCAGATAACAAATAAAAACATATTCATGTAACAACAATAATAGAAACACAAAAATAATTATATAACTGTTACAAAGGACTATTGACTTTCTGCTCTATTTAAATTATTAACACTACATTTTATTAAGAATTTTTACTTTTTTTACATCAATATATATTTCTACTATATCACAAAATTAAGCCCAAATGTAAACACAATTAATAATTACATTTGCATTAATATTATGTAATAAGTTGATACTAAATTTTTCTTGTAACTTTAATATTCTACATTAGTTAAGGATCATATATAATTATTACTAAATAAAACATTTTATACAATAACTAAAAAATAAATATACATTCTCATTTTTTAAGCTTTAGCACAGAAAATATATTTTCTTAATTGAACAAAGGTGTGAACTATTATATAAATACTATTCGAGGCTTAACTTTCGTAATTTGTAAAACATGCTTCACCTCAAATGAATAAGATACATTATATAAACTTTTTTATCATTAAGACTCATCTCAATTAAAGCTCTTTTATTAGCACGAGTTGCAAAATACTTGGTAATAATAGATATTTAGATTCCTTTCTATTTGATTGTTCTTATATTTTTTGTATTTCTCTATTCAATATAAGCGATGTCTAAATTTGTAAGTTGTCAAACATAATGGAACTCACAAACGTTACTTCGTATTTTTTTGTACTTTGAACTTGTCATATGTAGATATATGATATTATTTATAAATATAATAATATTCATAATATATAACTCATTGAAATTCTTCCATATTTTTTACTTGCATTTGACTTAGTATGACGAAACCTCAGTTATTACGCAAAATTAAAAAACCATAAAAAATTAAATACCATATAATTACAGTAAAATAATTAAATCATATCTAGAGAATAGAATGCTTCAAGTACAAATTGAAGATGAATACACTGATTTACATCCAATACAATTAGCCACGGGGAAGCGTTTTAGGACCTCTAAAATTGGTAATACTACGATTACAATATTGCAGGAATTGCTTGAAAAGTAGATAATATCAGTTAACAAACTGAAATCTGTTATTTCACAACAATAAATCTTAATGAACAAGATCTGCCAAAATCAACAAAAATGAAATATACAGAAATGCATATAGACAGAAAGCTTACCCGGAAAGATCATATTCTAAGAGGAATTAATTGGATATAAAGTGTAGAAATATTATCAGAGCCCTGTAGTTCCCCACGAATAGACAAATACATGTAGACCTCCATATCGATCTTCTTGAGATTACAATACCAATGGTTAGTAGCACATATGGAGGTAGAGCGGAATCTCATAATAATGTTCTAGCTATTAACCAGCTATTGATTAAAAAAAATATTATAAAAAAAGTATTATAAACAATGATATTTAGTATATAAATTAAATTTAATATCATTGATAAATTTATTTAATAGTTGAAAATTTAATTTATCTAAAATGAAATGAATTATTAAAGTTTTCTTTATTAATTAAAATGTGAATTGCAAAGATACTTTGGTTAATAGCATATTGTATAAATATTTCAATATTTAGATTTAGAAAACAATTACAGTTTAATTTCTGTGATATAAAATAAACTTCATTCTTTCTAAACACTAATTTAAATTAAACACTGCTATATGCTATATAATTAATAATTTAAGAAAGTTCTAAAAAAAATTACTAAAAAATTTGCAAAATTCGTGTTATTTAAATTTGTATTCATTAGAAAATAGTTTAAAGAGTAACCTACTTTAATTTACATAGAACATGACAGAGATTACTTTACTTGTAATTATTGGTATTTTTTTTGCTTGCTTCCATCGCTTTATGGAACATTGAGCAACATTTGAAAATACCTCCAGCCAGTTTCGGCTTAAAGATAATTACTCAATTCATATTTGAATATTGTTATTAATTACGTAGAAAGGTGTATAACAATCATGCCTCCGAGTTTAATTAGCACATTTTACGGAGGCTACATAATCGAAACTAGTTTCTTTTGTGATTAATTGACTTTTGATATTGCCGTGGTCCAAAAAAAAATAATAAAATCGGTTCTCTTTCTATTGATGCCTCCGTGTGCCAAATACCAGCTACAAACACATATTACTAAGTGATTGCGTGTTTTAAATAAAAAGGAAAATTCTAAATTTTTGCTTAAAAATATAACTTTATTCAATTAGGTCCATTTTTGTCGATGACCTTTTAACATTTTTCAGGCAGTGTCATAATTCTATGTTTATAAAACTTCTGATTTTTGCTGATTAAATACGATTTTACTTCATCAGCGTTATTACAAATTTTATCATTTAAGGAGTTCTGAAATAAATGGTAATCTGAAGGCGCAATAGTAGTTGTGACAATATATCCCAACCTAGTTCCAATAATTTATGGCGAGTGACCAAAGATGTGTAGGGCTTTGTATTATAATGCTGGAAAACAACACGCTTATGATTTTCCAATTCTGGCCGCTTTTCTTAAACGTACAAGTTCTAAGTACAGAATTCCTTTATAATCCCACCAAACTGTTAGCATAATCTTTTTTTGGTGAATCTCAGCTTTTGGTGTCATCTGGGCTGGTTCATCACCCGCGGTCTTTTCCGATTAACGTTGTTATAAACTTTTTGTCGCCAGTGAACAGTCGTTTCGGAATTGGATCAATTTTGTTGCGTTTTAGAAGCAAATTGCAGATGCTAATGCGTTGCGTCAAATGAATTTCCTTAAGCTGATGAGGGACTCATAAATCGAGTTTCTGAACATAGCCTCACGTGTTGTGCTATGACAATCTGAATCGACAATGGTCTGGATATGGGTCTCAACATCTGGACGCCCAGATTGTTGCGCATTTTTCAGAAATTATCCAGAACGAAATTTGGCAAACCAATTTTGACACTGCCATATATGACACATAACTTCTTGTGTTCTTGTGATGTGTTCTTGCCTTTTCGGAAATAATTCAATAAAATTTGTCTGAAGTCTTGACATCTTGTTCTTCCATTTTTATTTAAAATGGGATAAAAACAAAACTAAATAACTAAACGATACAATTAATTACTAAATTAAAGGTGGAAGTCGAAACAACAAGAAAACAATATAGGTTAAGTGTTTTGTATACGTTGACAATACAAAAGAATGTGCAAAGACCACCTATTGACAAAATCCGCAATCACTTAGTTGCTAACCCGATACAATATGTATATGGATATTCTTAAGCGCTGTTGTTCTTTTCTTTAAATACCGATGTTATATTTAATTCGATTGCGAAAGAATCTCATTATAATAATTTTTGTAGTAGTCGGGAATTCGATTCCCATAACACGATCGGTGAACTGATCTGTGATTATAAGTGACGATGGCAGGATGTGTACGCCATAATAATAAATTAATAAATTAGTGGAAGAAATTGATTATGTTTCTGGATTCTCGGAATCATGTGTGCTCTCATCTGTGTGTATACGCGTATACATATATGTATGTATGTGTGTGTCTGTGTTTTATGTTGCGGCGTTTATGAATGTGGGAATTCTCAATCTCAAATTAAAACTCATCCATTTAAATATTGATGAGCATCGACTCTTGCATATGGATTATTATTATTATTACATTTTAGCGTTCTATTTTTGTCTTATGCGGAATTTACATTAATTACTATTTCTTTACAAATGCATAATTTTAATTATTGCGATTTTATTAGTTTCAATATGGGAGTCGTTAATAATGAAATTGTTGGTTTGATCATTTTTAGTTGGTCACAAATGGATATGAATGGAATGTTATTTCGAATTATGGTATTTGATATATAGTTAATGATTATACATTTTACGGGTATATTGAAAGATGCCTCGGGCATATTACAATTTTTCATTAACATCATTTTCATTAACGCCAATAACCAAAAGTATCGTATAACTCATCATCAAAAATATAAGTTATTATTAATATTAATAATATTTTTTTTTATATACAAAATAAAAACAAAATATAAAATTAAAAACTTTAATAATAAAGTTACAATAATCAGATTTAAATTATAGAGAACTTAAAATTATATAAATCTTCAATCAGTTCTGATTGACTATTGTTCTGTTTGAAAATTTGACAAAAAAAAACTATTTTTTTTTGTAAGAAAATATAAAAATAATTTAAATAAAAACCTTTAATAATAAAGCCACAGTAAACAGGATTATTTTTTTTAATAAATGAAAATTATATAATTTCATTTCTATAAGTAAAGCAATATTTTGCATAATGCGGCTTCAATCAGTATGGATCCACTGTTGTCCTGTTTGAAAAATTCTAAAAAAACAAAATTTTATTTGATAAAAATAAACATATTATAATTTATTATTGATATTAATAATATTAACATTGAGAAATAAAAATAAACAGAATTAAATTTTTAAGAAATGAAAATTATATAAGAAAATTTCTATATATAAAGCAATACTTTGATCAGTCCAGTTCACTATTGTCCCCGTGGTCCCTATGTAAGAATTCCACTCCTCTACAAAAAAAAAGTTCACTATTGTCCAGTTTGAAACTTTTGCAATAAACTAAATATTATATGAACAAAATATAAAAATGATTTATTATTGATATTTATAATATTAATGTTTATAAAATATTTAATTTTATATCAAAAATAAAAACAATATAAAAAACTTTAATAATAAAGCTACAAAAACAGGATAAAAATCTTAAGAAATAAAAATTATATAACTTTTTTTTATATATAAAGCAATATTTTGCATAGTTCGGCTTCACTTTTGTCTGATTTAATAATTTCTCAACAAACTAAATTTTATTTGAGCAAATTATAAATAAATTATAAAAATTTGGACAATAGTCCTTTGTAATAGTTATTTTTGTTTCTATTATTGCTGTTGTTACATGATTAGTTGTTGTTTTTAGTTGTTGTGTATTTGTTGCAATAAATACAATAATTATTATTATGGATAAAAAATAGTATACAAATAATAAATTAATAATAAATAAATTAAGTCGTTTCGTTTGTTGCATTTTTGTATGAAACTATTTCCGTTCTTGTTAGTTTATTATGGAAGTTGATCTTACAAACTTTATTGTTCATAATACCAAAGAAATATAATTAAATGATGTTATGTTATTATTTTTGACTTTGATATATTTTATAGTTTTTGTTATAGTTTTTATATTTACTTAATATACCTTAGCTTAGCCTTGCACAAAAAATATTAATTATTATTTGGCAGAAAGACTTAGGTCGATAGAACTTTGTTCACATATTATTTGATTAATAAATGTTGTTATTATTATTATATTAAGTATTATGTAACCGAAAACAAAAGATAATATATTTTTTAATTTAAATTGAAAATTTTACCAAATATTTTAGTTTATATTATGTTATATGTTAAATCTAGTCAATTTAGATTACTTTTATAGTTAGTTACGTTAGACTTACTTTTGGCTAACTCATTTTAAGATTTAACCTTAAACCTTTAAATTATTTAAATTAAATGAAATAAGTTTTGATTATATTTATTTACTTTTGATTGGTTTATGTTTATTAAATTTACTAATAAGTTACTTTTAGTTATTTAAATTTATTTTAGATAAATGTATTTTTACTAAATATTATTATATTACATATGCAAATAATATAAATGAAGAATAATGTGGTATAAATATATTTAAGTGTTAAAAACTTGAAAAGTAAAGATACGAATGTTAATGCAGTTCTTTGTTGGTGTGATGAACATTGGATGTCCAGTGATTCATTGTCCGTTTGCGTTTGTACATATGCACGGGGTTTCGAGCAATCCGAAAAAAAGAAGTAACAAAAGGATGAAGGAAGGATAATCCGAGATACGGAAAGCGCGTTGATGATGTTTATTATTTTATGTTTCGCGTTGTTGTTGTTGTTGTTTTTATTTGTTTTTATTATCATTTGCATCAAGTACTGTGGACGGGCGCCAGTCGCGCGGTCGCGTCCGCCATATTTATTTATATAGTACATATGTATGCGTGCATCTGTGTATGTATGTATGTGTGTGTGTGTGGATGTGCATGTATGTATGGATGAGTATGTGCGTGTATGTGTGTATATATTGGCTAAGAGCGTATAAATTGTATCGGTGCCCGGTTTTGATTTACATCCCGCATTCTTCGCGTAACAAACGCGTTTCCATTTTTCAAATGCGCCATAATTTCCAGCTCGTCCCGTGACCGCACCCTGCGCTGCGCGTCCATTGATTGAGCGCGATGGGAACAAGTCGGAGTCAATAAACCCGGTGCACCTGCCGGCCTGAGGTCACCGCTTCACAATCGAGGCTATATATACATACATATGTGTATCTCTATGTACATGTGTGTACACGTATGTGTATGTGTGCGTGTGCTAGCTACATCTATGTAGTTGAGATACTACACACACACATACACTAATACAGAATCCGATTCAGGAAACAAAGATTATTTTCTTCCAATCCGACGAGCATCTTCCCAAAAAGACGTCCACAACTGAAGCATCTCAGGCTGCGACGACAGTTTCACCGTCTTTACCTATTAGCATCACCAATTAATGCGGAATTCCTTATTTCTTATAATAATACATATATGATTATCTTAAGGGTTAAGATACTACGGTCGATACCCTTTCTACAATTATTTCAACACGTTTATTTTTGCACTTTTTTTACATTAATCACATCACATTCTCACTTTTTAACAAATATAAACCTTTTTATTAACAAACATGTTCAAGTTACAAGATCGCAAACTTGTTAGCATCATCAATTAATGATTTTTTTTTTAATATAATCATATCTGTTTATCTTGATATAATTAATTTGATACGTTTATTTTTACTTATCCTCTTTTATTGATAAATCTGTTCAATTTTCTATTAGAATTTTACTATCTTTACTTAATTTAACCCTCAATTATTACTTTTAATTGGTGTTGTTTAAAATAATATTATATTTTAATGCTGACTTATTTCTTCAATATTTTGTAATAAATTTACAAATATATAAATAGTATATTTTTTTATATAACCAGCAATACTTGTTAACATTACTAAGAAAGCCAGGAATTCTTATAATAATTATCTTTTCCAGTTTTTTCTCCAATATGTAATTATAACTAATAATTACTTTAATTTAATTTGATTATGATTATTTTTTGTTAATAATCCACTAATTAACATGAAGTATAAACATTATTATAATAATTTAATAAATAGAAAAAAATATCAACTAGTGCTAAAGAATCTCAAACTGCAACCAATTTATACTGAATTCCTTCTACTTTATATAATAATAGGTATATAATTGCCTTAAGGGTAAAAATACTAGGGTCGGTACCCTTTCTATAATTATGTCATTACGTTTAATTTCAGTTATTCTTGTAAATATCATATCAAATCCTTATTACATCATTATAGCTATATTGTATTGTTTCTTATTAGAAACGAAATGATCTTTTGTTACAAATACTTTATGTAATTTACAAATTATGGGATGAGATAGTATTTGTAGTTACATAAAAATGAAATTATATTGCACAAAATATAAATATCATTCAGTATTGTATTGTTTATTATTATAAATGAAATGATCTTTTCTTACAAATACTTTATGTAATTTACAAATTATGGGACGATATAGTATTTATAGTTACATAAAAATGAAATTATATTGAAAAGTAGTAATACTTGCATAAAATGTAAATATCATTATATATTGTATTGTTTCTTATTAGAAATGAAATGATCTTTTGATACAAATACTTTATTTAATTTACAAATTATGTGATGAGATAGTATTGTAGTTACATAAAAATGAAATTATATTAAAGTGCAGTAATACTTGCAAAAAATATAAATATCATTATATAATATAAAACTTCAATAGTTAAAATAAATAGTCGGTACCGTTAAATATCCCTTTTCCTTGTAAATATTATGTCAAATCCTTATTACATTATTATATCTAAATTGTACAGTCTTATAGTCTTATTAAAAAAGGAAAGGATCAGTTTTTACAAATATTTAATTTAATTTACAAGTTGCAAAAATATAAATATTACTATTTAATATAAAAATTTAACACTACACTTTTTTGTATATTATTTTAACGTTTTTCAATAAACTAGTGTTATAAGTAAGTAGTATTTTATAACCTTCAGAAACTGTTTTCATATAGTAGTGCCATGAACAAATTTATAGCATTCTCAACAATTCAATTGAGAAGCACTAAAGAAGAGTTCTAAGAAATAATAAATCTAACACCTTCACTAATGCTTTTAAACTAACACTTCATTATTCTCTCCCTTTCCAAGCAAACATTCTCAAAACATACAATCATCATGTATGACTACCACTATTAATTCCTTGAAACATCCAAAGACTATGAGTTTATAACCTTGCATCATTCACTTTTGGACTCATGAAATATTAACAAATCAAATTTATGTTACTTACAATTAATTCATATAAACTTTAGTTACTATAACTATAGTTAATTTGTTTATTTAAATATTATTTATTAATTTTTTTTAAATAAATGGTTGATTGTCATAAATTAGTTCATTATTTAACAATTTTTGTTGGACTAAGTAAGATCAAAGGGCCGTAGTTTTTCCGCCTTGTAATAATATTAAAATTATGAAGTTGTAAGATCTGAATTACCATAATAATACGGAGTTATTAACTATTTCGTCATTGATCCAGATGATGTTGATTAACACATCAAAGGATTCGGGAAGTTCGCTCTTACAATGAAAATCTATGTTTTATAGTTTGAATATGTGAACTTGCAACCTAAGGAGCAGTTCGAAAGCACGAGATAACTTTCTTTTCTATATACATTGCAATTCCTGTTTTGATTCAATAAATCGACTCGCAGCAAAATGATATTTCACCTTCTCAATAATATCAATTATAAATTACGAACGGCGGATCGCACATAAAGATCTCTCCTGCGTATTTAGCGAGTCGAACGGTTAATCTTCTTTAAACACAAAATTTATTATTAGATATAAATTATACATAAGAGAAAGTAATTGTGCAATTGAATCCTGAGCAAGTCGATCTCGGAACTTCGATTCCTGCAACCCGTGTCTATCCCTCATTACTATCCTCATTGCAATTATTATTATTAATATCATCATCATCGATATTACCAAAGTGGTAGCAAAAAAGTTTTTTTCGTACGGAGAGGAACGGTTCCGCGGATCATTGACTTCGAACCGCTGGTTAATTATAACCTACGAATATGTAATTACGCGAATACAATCAGTGAGTGTGTGTGTTCGTATGTGGATGCGCACAAGACGCGTATTCTCGGACATTCCACGGTATAATTATTAATATCCAGTGTTGAACGCTTAACACAACACACACACACTACACGCTGTTACGACCTCGACTATAAACACAAACTATGCGCGTTTTAATTTAACTATTTTTCTACCGAGTATGTTATTTTATATACACGTCCATCTATACTTCTTTTTTTTTCTGTAGTGATCGTAATTGTTATAGTCACGAAAGCGTGTTTCGTGAAAGAAACAAAAAATAACATGCTACATACGGACGTAATTCGCATCATGATTTACACGAGAGAAACAAAGGATTGTACCTGTCTATCAGAAATATTAGGTGAGGTTGAAGTTGAGCAACCTGTCTAAATCAATCTTTCCACGGTTGTTGCTTCAGTGAGAATTATCAAATAATTCATACCCCAACGAAAAAAAATAATAAATATATATATATGAGAGAACTTAAATTAGTGCTTGTAACGAATGCAACTTATTTAAATTGATGTTTAACCTCACAGTGTTTTGAGTAAAAAAAAATAGAGGTCAATTAGAGAGTTTCTAATATTATAAATGCTGATTTATTTATTTATTTGTTGATGATCAGTCGCTTATTTCTTTTCCAATAAAAAGAGCATAAATCATAATTTAATTAATAATAAATGTTTTTGATAAAATAATCTGAGATTTTTACACACGAATATATTATACTTGCAGCTGCAGTTAACAGCAACAAACATTTTTTAATGAACTAATTAGTAGTTTTTAAGAGTTTTTCATGTTTCATATTAATGATAGTAATATATTTCATAACATTAAAGTCCTCTTATTTAATATAACTTTCAAAATTTTAACATATATAGGAAATCCTGTGATTTTAATCAACATTATTATAGTGAATATCACTTAATGACAGTTTTTACTTTTCTGTATTAGGAAAAAAAAAACAAGTTGAAATAAGAGGAATTGCAATTGCATTTTTTATGCATCGTATTGGAAACAAGAAGTAAATTGAACACTGTAAGACCTCCTTTATAGCTGATTTTATTTAACACGGTCTACTCAAACCCTAAATGTACTTAACTAAATTACATTTATACCTAATCATACCAAAACAGGGGTCAAAAATCTACCATAAATTATTAAATTTTTCATTCCCTTTTATAATATACCGTTTAGAATATTCTCTAGATTATGTTTACCAAAAATATTACGAATTGATGATTTTCAGAATTTGAAACTTTTTTGTATTTCATTCGTAATAGACCCATCAGCTGCAGTTGGAACACAATATCGGATATATTTTCCTGTATTTATACTAAATATTGTCATCTTTATTATTTGTTCACCACATTTTCGCCTATGTTGCTTTTTTTTAATAACTTTATTGTTGACCTTTTTAGAATACTTTTTATTCTTCAAAATAACACTTAGAACATCAAATTCAAAAAAATACTATAAATATTTATAATTAGATGCTCTCTCTTTAGATTGTAAAGTGTCACTTAACTAAATAATAAATAATAAATATAATAACGATGTAAAATATGTATTCTCTAATTTAAATATTTATTATGGATAAATGAAGTGATGAGCGGGGGTAAAAAAGTGTAGTTAAATTCTTATTTAAATAAAATTAAAGATCTCATAAATCATAACCCTCACTTGATTTGAGGCCATAAACTAACACTGTTTTGAAGCCTTTATAATAACTTCTCTCTCAATAAGTTCGTAGGATAACATATAGATGACGCCTCTATTGACAAATCCATATGATTTTTATGAATTTTCAAAACAATGGAAAAATCTGAATTTCAGCAAATTTCAGTATCTACCATTTGTCTCGACGGAGAAGAGTCCCCATAACACTTATCAAGCCATTGCTTTGCATGAACCGTATTTTTTCCCATCAAAAGCAATGTTTTATTGACAAATTTATTAAATTTAGATTTTTTTAAAAAATTACAAAAGTAGCGTCACTAAAACCACTGTAACTTGTAAAATAAAAGTCTGATTGCCATGAAATTTTGACAGGCATCATCTTAAGGTTGGTACTTCCTAAAAATCATATTTTTCAATAGAGGAGCCATCTATATGTTATTCTACGAACTTATTGAGTGAAGTGTTAGATTTTATGTAATTACTTTTAATAATAGTTTCTTTTTGTATTTATTTTAGTTATGTATTATTGATAATTTATAAATATTTGGAATTTAGATACTATTTTTTTTTGTTAGATTTGTCTAGGTTTTGAAATGATTTAATCTAGCGGAAGTTGTATATTCATAGTGAAACGAAGTTAAATATAATTTATAAATCTGTATGGTTTAAAGTGGTAATTCCTTTAGTTTTGATAATTATACTTGAGTAGTGGTAGTATCATAATATATACTCGTTAATTTATTGGAAAGATGACTAGTAACCAGAGTATGAAAGTACCATTTGGCACGAAGCAACTCGTAACTTCCATAAAACTAATAAAGTGTATAATATAAGTACGTTTACATCATTAATCAATGCGAAATGCATTTATAAAGCTTGTTAATTATATCAAAGAGGTGCTGATTATACATAATAAAAGGATTGCTTATTAACACGTCCCGCAGTCAATGCGCAACTCTTGTTACAAACGAATAGTTAAAAATATATTTGTACAGTATTTTCGACGTCCGGTCATCATCCTCATAAACTAATGATGATTATTATTATTACGCAGATGCAGTAAACAGTTGCATTTGGAGACTACAAAGTGATTGCTGTTTACAAAATCCATTAAGCGTGTCCCTTAAACAAATCAAAAGATCTTAACGGTTGGTAATCATTGCGTAATACTTTATTATCCGTAGCGTGGTTCTTAATCTACAGACTACCGATTGTTCTTCGCCTCTGGCCTCGAGCCCCGTTTCACAGGTAGGAACTGGCTTCTGCAGATTAATAAATAATGCACTTACCAAACGTTATTACAGATTCGTTTAACAGCGTTGTTTTACATTGAAAACATTGTATTTAAAAAATATATAAATATTGTTACTGTGGAAAGTATACGGTGATTAAAACAAAAAAATGAAGGAGCAGTAATAATTATCATGTAACGAATTCTCGGGCATCGGGCAAAATACGATTACTTGGTTCAAACAAGAACAGGGCGTATGGTAATTTAGAGTTATGCGATTTTAATTCTTAGGAAGGCATCGGCAGCACATATACATGTATGCTAGATGTAGATTTCTCTTCTCTGCTTCAAAATCGATTTGTTCTCTTTTTTTTTTCTCTCGTCCTCTTAAGTTATTCAAAAGTAATTACATATTACTACTTTACTAGAGAGAAATAACAATTCCGATCTCTTGCATCACATGCAGTGGCTAGTTCTGTCCTTTTCTCTCTCGCACTGTTTCTTCACTATTCGACGAGGAGGAAGATGGAAAAAAACAAGGAAAAAGGATAGCGCTAGTGAGTGGACCTATATTTATGTAAATTAAGAAACCGTGCGCGAGTTTCTCATCGCATCAAGCGTATTTGTGTAGATAATAAAAACTATGAGGCTGTAGTTTAACTAATAATAGTTTTTATATAAGGCACCTTTTAGAGGTACAATATAAAATTGTACCTCAATGTACTAGCATCTAGGAGCATACAGAAGCTGTACGTTTTGTACCCGCCTCTGGGCTAACTCCGTCGGTGAAGTCTGCAGCAACATTGTACGTTTATTATGTATTGCACCATATCAATTGGGTAATTAAATTAAAAGGTTTATTACAATTAAGCCGTTGCCAAGACGCGGCTCACAATAAAATACCCCGTGCTTTTAATAATCTTATCTCCTTAATTACTTTTATTATTATTTCTACTTAAATCGAGGATAAGCGAAGCGCGCGTTGTTTAGAAACGCGACTATGGAATTCTAAGTGAATAAAAGAGACGATTTTTTCTTTCCATTTCCATTTAAATTACATTTACGTTTCGATCAACAGCAACAATAACATTATTTCATTATTTAATAATTAGGTTAAGGCTCGACACACAATTATTTCTAAAATCGTTTATTAAAATTAATTGGAATCGATTCGAACGTAGCGTGCAGATTGTAACATTTCACCGGAATCTATTTTATGTACTGGACACGACTTTTTGTTTTACATTTTTTTCTTCATCTCCGATATACTCACTTCTTATATGGCATAGACATCATGAAATTCCAACATTTAATATCTTTGATTTTTTTTTTACTAATTGGTGAACAAATAATTAAGATATTCTTTTATGAAATCGAAAAATTACTAGTATTTGCACAAATTGATAAATAATATTTCACATCTTAGATATTGATCATTATCATGGCTATATATGTTTTATGATGGAAAATTCTTGCGCCGCGAGTTGTTACATTTTGTATAGAAAAATGCTGTTCGCTACATCAATAAGTCTATAATAACTTAATCTTCTGAGATGAAGTGAGAAATCTTATATAGGTACAAAAAGTCATAAGGTAGTAATAAATCCAGAACAAAGACATACAATAAGCAACAAAAATACATCTAATAACTATATTTATACTTCTGAATTATAAAATCTATTTCTATCTCTGTTAATCATAAGATTAATTAATGAAGAATATACTTTTTAAAATAAAATATTTACAACACATAATATGATAATACTATTATCAATATAGATTTAAGATTACTACGAAAATTACCAACTTTTGAGATTATCCATCATCCTGAGTAATTAAGACTATTGTCATTTAGTTGTTAATCCCTGATAATCATCAAATTTTGTAAATGAAATCCAGATATTATATTTAATGTATATATAAAATTATTTTCTAATTGTTTCTTCATCAGAAGCTGTTTTAGAATAATTAATCATAATATCAATACAAATTTTAGTTTACTATAAAAATTACAAACTTTTGACATTATCCATCATCCTGAGTAATTAAGACTATTTTTGTAGTTAATCCCTGATAGTCTTCAAATTTGGTTCATGAAATCCATTTATTATATTTAATGTATATATTAAATTATTTCTAATTGTTTCTTCATCACAAGCTGTATTAGAATAATTAATGAAAAATATACTTTTTAAAATAAAATATTTACAACACATAATTTGATCATAATATCAATATAGATTTTAGTTTACTAAAAAAAATAACCAACTTTTGAGATTATCCATCATCCTGAGTAATTAAGACTATAGTCTTTTAGTTGTTAATCCCTGATAGTCTTCTGATTTTGTTCATAAAATCCAGATATTATAATTAATGCATATATGAAATTATTATCTAATTTTTTCTTCATCAGAAGTTGTTTTCTGTCTACTTTAACATAATACATCATATCCTACAACTTCGTTGAAATTCAGCAATTCAATTTGCAACTGTTGCATATGAAGGAGAAGTCCAAGAAATGATCCTCAAGAATATCAGCTTGTATTTCTCATTCAATTTACTATACATCTAATACTATATAATTACAATTAGTATTTGAAATAAATATTTCATCATAACTCTACTCCTACTCCTTTATCTACAAAATTAAACAACATTTATACAATTTTGTAATATTAAAACTTGTAAATTCGATGTTCAAATACAATCCAATCATCCATTCAAGTACTTTCTGCAGTATATGCTGCTTAACTTTATTAAGTCTTCAAATATAATTCTAATTCCATCATATATTAAAAATATTAGAAATCACCTTCATCGCATTCAGTCGATGAGAATATGTGAAATGTGCCGTGACGCGAAAAGGTTTAGTAAACATCATCCATTATATATTTTTTTATATTTCTATTTATTTTGTATTAAGAATGATAATAAATAAATAAATAAATCTTAATAATTATATAAAAAATAAGGAAAAAAGAGTTAATAACTTAGTAATACTCAGTGATACTTAACAATTGTAAATTGTAGAAGTTATTACTGCAGTCAGAATATGTGTTTAGATATGCATACAATGAAAATGCGAAAATAATTATATTAATTTGCAAAAGAGCTCCTAAGAGGTTGTTGACCTAAGGCCTATCTGACTCAGAACAACAATAATAATTATGAATTAATTTTATGGGTACTCGAACTGACTCATTGAATTTTGTAATGGATTGAGATTTTTTTTTATATAAAATGTAAATATAGCTTAATTGGTAATAAAATTAATAATTTATGTGTTCCCAATGTGGAAAATTGAAGAAATTGTATATAAAGAAAAACAACAACGCCGGCAGATGTTACGTCCTTATATAATATACATATTTTTGTTTTGTTTTGTGCGCATATATTTTGTGTAAAAGTATATATTTGAAATATGTGTTTACGCACAACCAGTCCGTGTATCAAATACTTTCAAATATATGAAGTTTAGTTGCAGAATGGAATGAAATGATGTAATAACGCTTTACAAATCAACTCCGGTTTAAGTTAATTCATATATAAAATAAATAACATTGTAGTATAACGAGTATTGGCGGGAGAAGGGGGGTCGCTTTTACACCTGTTGAACTAGAGTAACCTGTTCGTGTTTAGTAACTAAAGACTTTAATAAATTCCATAGATAACGCAATAAACATTAATTAAACGCACAATCGATAAATAAATATTCATTGGGGCGCTGGACCCCGTTCACCGTTCGACCTACAAGCGTCGCGACGCCCGTCTTCGCTGTTATTGCTTCATTTGGATCAGGATGTTAAATAAAGCGTATAATTTGTCTTATTTCAAATGGCTGTTAGGTGATCATTATCGAAGCTCCAACAAAAAAAAAATATATATATATAATAAAGGAACAAGGATACGGCATGAGAAAGGAAATATAAAATTAATAGTGAACGTTTTGAGAAAATTATTAATTAGGTAAATATTCTTCGGTATCGAAATACCTAATTAATAAGTAGTGTTGTTTCGGTTCTTTCGTTCTTTTTTTTTTCTTTTTGGGTTGACGCACATACACATATCCGAGGAGCGCCATAAACAATGGTCTCGCTTCACAGCGTGAAAGTGGCACGTCGTTAATGGAAGCACTAAATCTCACAGGTGCTTCCAACATAAAACTTTTATATAGGATATATGTGAGGTAATTTAGAGGTATTTGTTTTGTCAAACGCCCAAGTTCGAGAGAGCCCCGGCTGGAAAGTGTACGTACTACGATTGATACACATTCTCGGGATCATACCGACTTTCCAATGCGAAAACTCACCTCGTGCGCAACAACAATAATAAAGATTATATAACGCACCGTGCATATAGATCGATGCATTGCACATACATACACACACTCTGAATTTATGGTGCATATTTGCAACTGCGTTGCGCAATATGCAGATATCGCGCGTTAATGAACGAATAATGAAAAGAAAGGCACGGCGCGGTTAATTAAGAAATCTTAATGATATATTTTAATCTTCTCAAAAGACGAAACGTGTTTACCTTAGAGTTTATATGGGAAAAGGAGACGGAGATACAGATTTAAGAGATGAAACGTACAAGGTAGTAAGAGCAGCAACAGCATATGCATTTTTATATTGATAATTATGTAGGTTTAATCCCTTCCGTTCGGATAGTTCAATTAATCTTTGCCTGCCGTTAATGTTGACAGATCTCAGTAGGATGCTGATTGACAGTTCAGATTGTCGGGTGACAGATATACTCATCGCGGCATAACAGAGCCGCCCAGGCAGTTAATGTCCGCCCACGCATAACGAATAGAATGGGACTGATTTTTAAATTGATGTTGCTGCTCTCACACACTCTCAAACACACACACACACATATACATACAGACAAACACACACGCACCTGTGCTGCTCTCTGGCAATCGACAAATTCACCTTCTCTCAATTCCTCTATTTATGACGACCTTCCATCCATCCGTCCCCGTCCGTCTCTCTCTAAACAAAGACACGCATCATTTTGGGTCAAATGATGTGTTCATTTAATATAATTGAAATTTGATGTAATTCAAATTTTTTATCGTGTTATCTGACCACGGACAAATCAAATACTTAACTCCACTGACTGAATTCTGTACTGCCTAAGTAATTACCTAAAAACTATTTTTGTAATGGTTCTATTCATTATAATAATGATACCAACAAGATTGCTAACAGTATTTAAGAAAGAAAATCAATTTGGATATATTAAAAATATTAATATGCAAAAGATTTTTATCTCGATTTGCGTAATTTGTGACCATTAGTGGCGAACATATTTAATAGTAAATAACATATGTAAATATTCTTAATAGCAATTCGTTAATCTGACTAAACAATACGATTATATTATGTGGGAAATATGCTTATACTACTTATATTTGCTTATACAGTAAAATCTCGTTTAGCGCAGAAGATGTGTTAAACAAGGTTGTAATATATTATTAACATACAGTATACTAACTTGTCTCTTTACGCTATATGGACAGAAGACGCACCATTTTATATAGAAAAATTGAGTTAAAATTGGAATTCACCTTATATAACAATATTGTATTTTTTTTCACTATTTTGAACAGAAAACGCACAATTCTACATAGAGAAATTGACTTACATCTTATTTCATCTTATATAACAATATTGTATATTTTCGTTATTTTGATTTGCCTCGTTGCCTAATTTGGACAGAAGATGCACATAGCAAAATTGACTTACAATTGAAATTCATCTTATATAACAATATTGTACTTTTTCGCTATTTTTGGAAAGAAGACGCATCATTTTACACAAAAAAAATAACTTGCAATTGGAATTCATCTTAGAAAAGAATACTGTATTTTTTTTCACTATTTTGAACAGAAAACGCACAATTCTACATAGAGAAATTGACTTACCATTGGATTTCATCTTATATAACAATATTGTATTTTTTCGTTATTTTTTTTGCCTCGTTGCCTATTTTGGACAGAAGATGCACCATTTTACATAGAAAAATTGACTTAAAATTGAAATTCATTTTATATAACAATATTATTTTTTTTCTTTTAAACAGACTACGCACCATTTTACATTAAGAAATTGACTTACAATTGCAATTCATCTTATATAATATTATATTTTTTTGGTATTTTGGACACAAGATGCACCATTTTACATAGAGAAATTGACTTACAATTGAAATTCATCTTATATAACAATATTGTACTTTTTCGCTATTTTTGAAAAGAAGACGCATCATTTTACACAAAAAAATAACTTGCAATTGGAATTCATCTTAGAAAACAATACTGTATTTTTTTTCACTATTTTGAACAGAAAACGCACAATTCTACATAGAGAAATTGACTTACCATTGGATTTAATCTTATATAACAATATTGTATTTTTTCGTTATATTTTTTTTGCCTCGTTGCCTATTTTGGACAGAAGATGCACCATTTTACATAGAAAAATTGACTTAAAATTGAAATTCATTTTATATAACAATATTATTTTTTTTTTCTTTTAAACAGACTCTGCACCATTTTACATTAAGAAATTGACTTACAATTGCAATTCATCTTATATAATAATATTGTACTTTTTCGCTATTTTTGGAAAGAAGACGCATCATTTTACACAAAAAAATTAACTTGCAATTGGAATTCATCTTACAAAACAATAATGTATTTTTTCACTATTTTGAACAGAAAACGCACAATTCTACATAGAGAAATTGACTTACCATTGGATTTAATCTTATATAACAATATTGTATTTTTTCGTTATATTTTTTTTGCCTCGTTGCCTATTTTGGACAGAAGATGCACCATTTTACATAGAAAAATTGACTTAAAATTGAAATTCATTTTATATAACAATATTATTTTTTTTTTCTTTTAAACAGACTACGCACCATTTTACATTAAGAAATTGACTTACAATTGCAATTCATCTTATATAATAATATTGTACTTTTTCGCTATTTTTGGAAAGAAGACGCATCATTTTACACAAAAAAATTAACTTGCAATTGGAATTCATCTTACAAAACAATAATGTATTTTTTCACTATTTTGAACAGAAAACGCACAATTCTACATAGAGAAATTGACTTACCATTAGATTTCATCTTATATAACAATATTGTATTTTTTTGTTATTTTTTTTACCTCGTTGCCTATTTTGGATAGAAGATGACCATTTTACATAGAGAAATTGACTTACAATTGAAATTCATGTTATATAACAATATTGTATTTTTTCGCTACTTTGGATAAAAGATGCACCATTCTTCATAGATAAATTGACTTACAATTGGAATACATCTTATATAACAATATTATTATTTTTTCTCTTTTGAACAGACTACGCACCATTTTACTTTGACCAACATTTACTTTGAAAAATATAGCAATACTATAGTTATGTTGGCAAATTATGTTTAAGTAAACAGTAAACAGATAAAGAAACAATTTTGTAATCATATCGATAACAGAATGAGAAGAGTATTAGGGCTAAACAACTAAAAATATATAGTCCTGTTTGATCAGGAAGTCGATAATTTTTATAATAAACTTATATATCATTATCAAGTTATGTGTTGAAATATTTTATCTTAAAAATGTACATTTTCAATTTCTGCATTATTTATTGTTATGAATAATATACATACAATATACAAATAGTTTATAATATGATTTTAATGTATAAAAATAGTTATTAGATGTATTTTTGCTGATTTTTATAAATTTGTTCTCCGTTTGGATTTAATACCTATATAAACCTATCTAAAATTTCTTACTTCGTCTAAGAAGTTTAAGTTATTCTACAATAATAGTAATAAACAAATATAATTGTTCTTTAAAAAATAATTTTCCAAACTGTTTGAAAATGTATGAATTGAGGAATTAAATACACACATAAAAAGACTTATTTGTATAATTTGAATAAAAATCAATTATGTATAAAAAATATTTTATTAACTAATTTAACAATTTATATAATGAATCCAGACTGATAAGAAATAAAATGTATCGCGTTTCTATATATTTTAATCTATTTTAAAACTTGTAAAGCTCTAAAATAATGCTAAAAACAAATATTTATTACAGGAAATTTTTATAATTCATATTTCTTTGTTTATAATTATTTTTATCTTTTAATGTTGTTGTTAGAATAAATAAGAAAGAAACTAGTAGTATATTTTTTTGTTGTCTATATTTCTTTTCCTGCTGAGACATGATGGTAACGTAAATGAACGAAGTTGGATATTTGGACTTTTACGAATGCCTTTTAAAGAACGATTCATAGAAGTAGATAACAACGTGCACAATGCGGATTGTGCAAAGAAATGCGGTTCATTCATGTCGCTGTCCTACTATTGAAATCAAAGGTACCTAAGGGATTTAAATGAATCAGTTCAGATTTTCTATACAAGATACATTGACTTGCTTCAAGAAATACAAAGTATAATTGATTTTATCAGAAACAAATTTATTAGTTACAGTACAAAATTTAAACATAATATTAAATATTTTTAATTTTACTGCTAAATAAAATACAAAAATTTTCAAGACAAATTCAATAAAAAATAAATCATGAATATTTGAATTCAACAAAAATATTTCTTGCATTTTTATATGTATTCTATACATACTTATTAAACGAAATTATAATTTATTAATTAATATAAATTAATATTACATCTTTGTCAATAAATAATAAATAACAATGTTATAAGTGATTACGAAAAATATAATTTAATTGCTGAAACTCGATACAAAAATTAATTTAGCTTGAAAATATTTCCTACTTTATAAACGCACTCCAAATTTGTTGTTCTATATTATTAATGCTTGCATTTCCTTATGTAATAATACCTCACATAGTACGGTAAAAGTTCTCGGGAATTCAGGTATAACGTTTAAAGGAAAGATGAAAAAAGGAAGAAAGAAAGGACGAAAAAATGCAAAGCAGAGAAGAAAAGACAGTATATGTATGTAATAATACCTCGAAATTACTGGCGTAGCAATTAAAAATTTGAAAAACAAGCTAAATTATAATTGAGTAAATAAAATATTTGCTTTTTTGATTTTGACTGAAATTATGGAAGTACTATTTTCAATACATTCTGAAAACTTGGTAAACTAGTAAACTATATTATCCTTGATGTTAGGCTTTTTAATATGGTAATATTAAATCCTGGTGTTGGCTTTCGTGATAGGTATACTTGCAGATAAATAATTACGTTTGAAACAAGTATATAAAAAAACTTACCTGATGTTTGTTGCATGCTGGACTATTCGTAAAACTTGATCTTTGGACCTATCTTTAAAGTAATCAGTTCATTAATATAAACATGCGTGAAAATGCAATCAATATATTATAATAGGTCTTCTAATTGGAAGCTGTTTTATATTGCGTTCAGACTCAATTTCAATAATTTGATTTATTGTAACAATTATTATGGTTTATTGGTATTCTACCAATTTGCTCATACTTTGTTTCATATTTTTTTTGTAATTGCCACCGGACTATAAAGACGATGTTATAAAAACATGGATGGAAGAAAAACAATCAACAAGATGAGCTGATCGCAAAACTGAAGGAGCGATTCATATGGTGGCGTTTATTTTTTTAATAAATGCGGCTCTCGATATGTGCATGAAGCGAGTACTTCACTCGCTCCATTCATACATAATTAGTTTATTTTATAAATACACGAACATAATATACGGCTTTATACTTTTCGAATCGCATGCATCTTACAATTTTATTTGTCCTCTGCGTTACGCGTGTGCATGCACTCTCATAACATAAGTGCTAATAATAAATCAAGTTATTTTATTATCGATACAGTATACCGAGTATCGAATTAGCAGAGCTTGTTATCCGATACTATTGTGTCTCATAACATCGAGATGGTTACGAACAAAAGCAGGGAAGGCATGAATTATTGTTTCCTCAAGATCTTTGAGCCGGATGAGAATTGTATATAAATTCAAGAGGAACAACAAAAATAATAATAATTTCGTATTGGCTTATGAATAATGTACATTTATAGATATTATTAATATGTTTATGTATACACATAGAAACTGTCATTGTTACTGAAGACCCGTTGCAACGAGCTGCGAACTTCTCACGGTTGGCGAGGTGAAAAACAGGAAACGAAATCGATTAACATCACACACACTCGCATACACACACTCTCATGCAACCAGACACATCCCAACAAAATAGATAAAAACTATTAATTTTAAAACGTTTAAATAACTATATATTATGTCGACGCAATGTAATAAGTCGCTGATTGTTTCCGTGCGTACATACCTCGAGATCAGGTGGAAATCATGTGGGCAGAGAAAGTCCTCGTAAAACAGTTCACGCGTATTCAGGTATAACGTTTAAAGGAAAGATGAAAAAAAGGAAGAATGAAAGGAAGGTAGGACGAAAAAAGTGCCATGCAGAGAAGAGAAGAAAAAACAGTATATGTGTGTGTGTGTATATATGCAAGACGAGGGCGAGAAGGATGCCAACATATTCCATTTACTTTGTCAACTAAATTGATTGATAACCGTTAAATTGGTGTATCGATACGAAATACAAGCAAGATAAATCGATTGCAACGTCAATAGCTTTTAGTGTATTACTTACATAGATGTTGATGGTGGTATAAAAAATTATATATGTAGGTAAATGAAATCATGTATGATATTTAAAATTTTAAAACATCAAAAGGGTGTTTCCTTCTACTATTAAAACGACGAATTAAACTTCTACGTACTTTCACAATTATATAATATTCTAAGAGCACAAAATCATCTAAATGTACCAGATAGGTAAATATGAAAACGGAGTTTGCCCATAGCTGTCAATATACCTAGTTAACGTCAAACCGCATCGCCATTTCCTTTTTGATATCATAATTGATAAAGATTTTTAACTCACAGAAATACAAGTTTTGTACAACTGCTGTTAGATTGAAATAGCGTTAAACATGCTGGAAACTATGATTGGCGGTTAGCATGATTTTCTGTTATCATTTGAAGAAAACTGCTGCAGAATCGCATCGAATGCTTGTCCACAGTGCTTGGTGATTTTTTACTTGAAAAATAAAGAACGTGTTATCTATTATGAGCTGCTAAAACCTAGCAAAACTGAACGATTTGAATCAAGATTTTCGTAAAAAACAATCAAAATATCAAATTTGTGCCTCAAAGTGATTTATATTCAAAACTGGTCAAGAAAACGTTTGAAGTGATTAGCTGGGAAATACTTTTGCATATGGCTTACTCACCAGATTTTACTACTCCTTTGTATCGATGTGACATGCTGAGCAGCGCTTCACTTTTTGCGAAATTCTACGAAAAAACTCGCTGATTGGTTTGCCTCAAAAGAGCAACAATTTTTTTGGCATGACATCCACAAATTGTCTGACAAATAGGAAAAATATATAGGTAGCGATGTACTTCGAATAAAATATTTTCATCACATATTTTCTATAAAAAATCCCGGTTTCATATTTTTATATTTGGTATTAAACTTTTTTGAATCTTGTTTAATCAAACCTTTATAGCAATAACTCTAAACTGTATATAATATTTTAATAATAACATTTAAAATATTTCATAAATATTAAACAGTATTAATAGATCAATTATAAACGAAAAAATAACAAGACTTTTGATCGAATTTCCTACTGATTCTAGTAATTTTTATTTGAAATATTATTTTATTTAACTGTTCGCAATCGAATAATAATCAAATTAATGTAAGTTGAAGATGGGGAGGAAATATGTATAATAATTTGTCTGTCGGGAACCGAAATTCTATTCGGAAACACATGTATTTTTGTTGTAAATATTTTTACAACAATATTTATATTTTTCAGAATGAAAACTGTTTTAAATTATAAGTGTACGTACTAAATATCAAGTTAACAATTTTGTGAATGTTGTGAATTTATGTTCATAAAGCAAAATGTTCAAAAGTTAAACAAAGTGTGATGAGAATAGTACCTGAAAGAATGATCATCTTTTTCAGCCAATTTAAGTCATATTCACTCTAGTTGAAAATGATTTACAATAGTGACAAATAATAATACCACACTAAATATCCAATCAATACAATTGATGGACCTTATCGATGTTCACTTAAGAAGAAAATCTCTTAACAAATTCATACCACATCTATTGTTCAAATTTACTTCTTATTTTTAGTCTAACAATACCTCATTTTGATCCGTTCGCTGTATGCATTGTTCAATGTATATGGTATAAAACTCTTATTAATATTATAGAACGATCTTATTAATATAGCGAGATTAACTTAGATAATACCGATAAGTGACTTAACAGTATAAGAATATATTATAAAATTATTAAGGTCACGATCTTGGGTATTATATTTCAGATTAAATTTAGTACATTTATTGCTATACATATCAACTTACACCAATTATTATTGGTTAATTAATAAAACAGAACTAATTAAAAAACAATAAATTAAAACATATTCATAAAATAATAATAACTGTTACAAACATAGTCCATAGATCTTTCCGGAAAACATTTTACCTGTGTTTTTTCACTGTTCTTGTTTTTTCTTGTTGTGTTTACGTGTTATCTTTTTCGGTTTTCACATGGTGTTTTGTCCTGTTAACATAATTATGTTTCAATTAAAATATAGACTAAAAACCTCACAATAAAATTAAAAATTGTATGTTTTTTTTGTAAACATTTTAATTTGTTTGTATACGTATATAATGTTTCTCGTTAATTTATGTTATTCTATTTTTAGTTATACACATAATTCCTCGACTAGTCCAATTTTTTAAATAAATATTTTATTCTATAATAATTTAGAAATTAATTAATTTTATAATTATGTGTCACAAGAATATACAATATAAAAACTCATGTATTACTTTATCATAAATATTAATGTGGTAAATATTATGAAACAATTATTTTTTGTGTGTATTACATTATAGATTGAATCTTACGTAATGCATATAAAATTATAAATATAAGTACGTATAAAATAATTTATTCTTTTAAATTATAGTAAAATCTTAATATTAACATGAACAAAAATTTAATAAGAATGATTCGCGCAATTAGAAGTCATGCAAGCCGAAAGTAAATAACGTGTACAAGAAAAACAAATTTATGATGTGAAAACACGATTTTATCTAATTTTCATGCAGTGCATAAACGTTATACAATGAAAAAAAAAGCAAGGTATAATTACACATTAATTTACTTAGAGAAAGTAATATTATGCAAATGTTGGTTTTCTTCTTACGTTATGTACATCATTTGTGGTATTAAGTGGTGCATCAACCTGATTAAGAGGCCCCTTTCCTAAAGGATTTATACTTATTATAATTTGCAAGCAGATGCATTAAATGGTAAACATAATAATAAATGTTATTCGATGCTTTCACAATTATTTTTTTCATATAATCCTGAATAAGTACTATAAGTTATATACATTATATTCAAATGGAAAATGCTAATTAATAGGAAAGTCACATACAGCATATTTTCGAATTATTGTAATAAAATATATTATAAATCTAACAATAATTAAAAATATTATTAATTCTACTTATACTTCTCATACACTTCCACATCTATAGTTATGAGAAGTATATTGGGACCAAAAAGAAATCCATTTAATTTTTAAATATTAATTCATTTCATCCTTCTCCTAGGGTAGTTTCCAACATTTTTCAAAACCATTTTAAAAATAATGTATGGGATTTTAATTACAAAAATTGTTGAATTTTCGCTTTATGCAAACGATCCAATTCTCGTCCCCCGTTACAACACTTTGAATTTCCTAATAAACAAAACTTTTCTAATAAATATTCAATCAAAGCTAGAATTGAACTTTCCTAATAAATCTTCAATCGTTAAGCTTGGATCACTATTGGTATTGTAATCAAAATTTGATGGAATCCGGGGTAATCCTGCAGCTTCCTGTTGTGTGATTCTAATTTTTGAAACCACCTTTATTATTTCTATTATTGAATCAGTTTCTTTCATGATTCTTATCGAAAAAAGCAGCATACAATGAGTGATATAACACCTCGATAAGTTCGTAGGATGGCGCCTCTATTTATAGACCATATGATTTTTAGAAAGTACCAACCTTCAGACGACGCCTGTCAAAATTTCATACCAATCTGACGTTTAGTTACAGAGGTTTTAGCATATTACAGCATACCACTTATCTACCATTTGTCGCGACTTCGAAGAGTCCCCATAAAACTTATCAAGCCATATTGCTTTGCTTGAATGGTATTTTTCTTATCAAAAAGCGTTGTTTCAAATTATCAAATCGATTTGTCGATAGAGGCTCCATCTATATGTCATCCTACGAACTTATTGAGTGAGGTTTTACAATTCGTCAACAACGAGCTTCGACATTTTGAGGCTTAACGAAAATTACAGATATATTTAAAAAAATAAAGTTCCAAATCCCAAAAAAGGTCCTTACACTATAACGTACCTGAGTAGAATGTCCCAAAATGCAAGTATAAAAAATAATGGATATTTTTCGGGTCCCCAAGAATATTAAAGTAAACCGGATTAATCGAGGAAATAAATAAAATATCTAAATTAGACTGCTTAAAGGGAAAAACGTTGTGAAATTATCTAACTAGTTCACAGTAAATTCGTTTTAATAAATATACTTAAAATGAACTATCAATTACAAAAAATTGCTTGGTATTTTATTTAATATATTTTAAAGAAAGTGTAAACTGAATGGAAAATATATTATTCAATGGTTTCCCAATAAATTACCCAACGGCATTTGTGTAACATTGATTAAAATATTGTGTACAACTACAGTTTTTTACTCCAATTGGAATTAATTTTCTGAAAGGTGGCTGGAGACTGAAGAGTCTTTTTGCAATTCCTTATATGAGCCACTCTCATAATTGTAAGAGTAATTAATGGGTTTCATTCGGAATTAAAAGCATTGCAATATCCTCTATCTATTTTCGTAATGTCAATTAGCCATAGAAAACGCAGTTTGTACATTTTCCATATTAGTTATTAATTTAGGCTTTGTGAATAAGTAGAAACCATTGATTCGTCGAGCAATTGTTACATCAAAATCAAATCGAAGTCGAAACCAAGATGTTTACCATATTTATTTAAATAACTTGGACTCGAAATGGAGGTGATGTTTAAACTCTGGCGCAAATTAATTTATGTGTGCAATAAGGCCTCGCATTCCAAATATAAATTACTCGGTTATACGTGAAAGTGAAATGAAGAGAATTGTTTTAATTTATATAGCGAGACGGTGAAATACAAAATTTTCTGATATCACTCGAAATTGTGCTTTTCTTTTTCCTTTTTACGTCTTCGATTTTCCCAGTCGGAAAAGGGATTATTAATTAAAGGGCATCAAGCGGATGACGTGCATACAAGTTTTTCTTCTTCTCCGCTTCGGCCAAGTTAATAATATTATTCACGTATTGAAAACATCTTTTCAGCGGTTTTAATAAGGGCCGAATAAGAAAACGATGCGCCATTCAACTACAATACTCGGAAATAAATTCAATTCAATTCTGCAAATTAAGATTTTCCGTTAAATTTCTTTGAATGTACGGAAACCTCCATTCATGCATTTCTCAATTATTTATTCCTGAACTTTATTCATGCTTTATTACTTGATACTTCAGATTCATGTATATATACACACCAATATATTATATTGGTTTATTGAAGAATACTCCTTTATTTATTACTAGAAAGTTATTTTCTTTTTATAATTGACACTAATTGCAAGATCTATTATTTATCCGATTACTAGCAGTATTATTAACTATATAGATTGTTGTTTACATTTAAATAAAAATAATTGGCAAATAAGTTAAGATAAAACAAATTTGCAATAAAATTTATTTCTATTATCAATAGCAATAAGAAAATTAGTATAACATAAAATAATTTATTGTAATAAAAATGAGTGAAAGTAAAAATACAATTTTATATCTTGACTACTACATAAATATACTAACTGTACAGCATAAACTTTGAAATATGGCATCTTACAATGGAGTTGTTTACAGAACGTTTGTGTCCTGTGGTTAAAAACAGAAAGGATTTGTCATCCGTCCTTATTTGAAATGTGTGTCGAAACATGTACGATATGTGCTAACTGAACATTTCGACGAGACTTATACCACAAACTGTTTAGAATCCTCATCTGCTTCAATGCACGACGCTCTCGTTTTCTTTTCTAATTCTGGAGAGAATCTCGGAATGCCTTCACTGGAATTTCTTTTGCGTCATGCATCTTCATTGTCTCGCATCCTTCGAACAATAGCTTCGAGACTTACCCCAAAGTTACTTAACATTGCAAATTGCGCAAATGCTAAACAACATCGTTATCCAATTAGGAAAACATTTTGTAACGAACAGAAAAATATAAATCTATCTATTTTTAATTTATTTTTTTACAGAGAAAATATTTTTAAATAAATACAATATAGCTCTTACTACATTTGTCCAACATATTCAAATTATTACATAGTTTTACTAACAAAGCAATACATAGTTCGATAATTCAATTTATTATTTTCTAAAATTATATAGTATTTGATTTAAATTATTTAGTTAATCAATTATTTCTTACAAAATTATATAGTATACATAAGTTTACATAACAATAAATTGTAGATCGACTCACACAGTCCGGCTTCAATCAATCTAGATTAGTTCGGTTTCAAATAGTCCGAGAAACGGAAACGATAACCCGGACTATGCGAGGTATTTATATATTACCTGAATAGTTTTTGTGATACCATCACAGCATAATTATGTAATAATGTTAATACTATATTATCTAAAATTGTAGTACATATTTTCTAATTTCATATTAGCATAACTAATGCTAGAATCATACGAGAGCAGTTTGAAAACGAAAGGGATAAAACGTTTTTTGTAGTTCAAAAATTATTTATGCTGAATCGATTCTACAGGATTAATTGCTTCTTTATTGAATGAAAAACGCTTTTCAGATAGATTTTTTTCAGATTTGGTAATAAATGATAGTTTGATAGAGCTAAAACTGATGAATAAAATCACTCTCATTCATGTTAAAACGATCCAAAGACTATTGAGAAAAGTGTTGGTTATAAAATTTTAGTAAATGCTTCATCAAACTTTTTCAGCTTTATTGTACAATATGAAAAACTGTAAAATTGCCTATGGCATCAGTTATTTCACACACTTTCACTCCTTGTTTACATAATAACATATCTTGGACTTTTTTTAATGTTTCCTTAACGCTTCCTTAATGTTTTCCAATATCTTGCAACGTTTGTAGATCTACGTTTAAATCCTAAAGTGGACAAGTGGAAATGAAGAAGCTGATTTGTAAGAATTTCTGTTTTGAAAACAAAGAATTTTAAAATAAAAAAAAATACTACGTGTTTTGAGCAGATTATATATTTAATATTATTACTAAATTATAAGTATCGTTTTCAAAACTTATCAAACTGTACTCGTATAAACATACTTATCTGTAGTAAAGTGTGTTTCTGTTTTAACGTTAGTAATTGTAAGTATTAAAGGTATGCCGTCTATATTATAAAGGCAGATTGTTGTTATTTAATTTAATAATTGCAGGGTAATAGATAAAGTAATTAATTCTTGATTATATAATAATAAAATATATTTAGTCGCGACTTCCTCATAGCTAACACAATTATCTCTGGAAATGCAAAAAAAAAAAAATAGTAATTGCAAATTATGACATATCCATATTAGTGTAATTAAATGCATGCATTTTTGTTGTTGTTATTGTAATGTCTCCATTATTAATCGCTGCAGCACCTATCGCGTATTAATCAAAATCTATCCAATTAATACTGGACACTAAAACTATATAAGGAAAGATGTTACATAATGCGTATGTTAATTAATGCGTGAATTATAAACTTGAATATAATGAGTGCGACGCGTTGATCGGATCGCATTAAATATGTAAAAAATGAAATTCCGTGAAAGTATAAAAAATATAGAAGATATCCAAAATTTAGTAGATGCGACCTGGTTTGTCTAGACTAGACTGATGGACTTTATTATCATGTGAAAGAGACCGATTGAAATTAATTAAAGCTGAATGAAGATCGAGACAAATATTTTAGAAAACAAGACTATTAATAAGTGGCGAACGGTTTCGTTTGAAACATTGAGTTTAGGTCAACTATTCGATGACGATCCCTGTTCGATGACCGCCATCTCATAGGAAATCGAATTACGTTACGAGAATTTTATATAACGACATCTCTAGAGATCTTATTTTTAATGTGGAAAATTTCCAATTGTATTTAATTATTTAAATTCTAAATAATGTTTTTTAATCGTTCCGAATAGTTTAAAAGTGTGGCCTTTTTTGTAATCGGTAGATTATAATCTTTATAAAGAAATACTACGGTCAATAACCTATATATTTTTATTAATAAAGTTTCTCAAATGATTAATTTTTATCACTTTTATGAAAATATTGATTCGTGTTTTGTTGTTAAATTTATGATATATAATTGTGTACTGATCCTATTTTAAACATCTTACTAAGCGTTATTATTATTAATACATTACATAATTTGTCGATTTTAATTACCGGTAAATTTTGATAAAAAATACCGGTAATTACGGTAAACAGAAAATTTATTGTGCACCAGTAATCAGTAACATCGCAAATTTAATAAAACTTATCGTAAAAGATAAAAATTGTTGTACTTTTACAACTTAATATTATTGTTAATTTCTTTGAATAAATTTTGTTCTGTTTATTAAGAAGTATTGAACATGTATATTTTTTTTTATATATTGAAATTATATTTAAATTTAAAAAAATAATTTTAATTTCTTCTTTAATTCTAAACCGGTAAACCATATTTTACTAATATTTATGTTAACCGGTAAAATTAAATCAGATTTGTACTAATTCTGATTTTTTTTTATAAAAAAGGTTGATAATATTTTTATTATTTACCAAATTTTGGGTAACCTTTATATTTATGTTAATTTATTATAATTCCAAATAATGGAATAAAGTACAAGATTTTTTATAGAAATATCTCAAATAATTATGAATTTTGTTGCAATTATTTACTAAATCCATAATTGTAAATTTTAAGATTCAATCAAGGATAAACTTGGAATTGTGAATCAAATTTTATTATTGTAGTAATAATTTAATGTAAAACAAATAAGAATATATTTAATTTATATGGGATTTTTATTTTATTTTGTAATATAATTATAAAGAGAAGCTTTTAAAATTAGTGATTTCTTCATTATTACATATATAGGCAATGAGCACACTTAGTCAAAAAATTTAATTATATTTTAATTAATCTCAACAAAATAACACCAATTACAAAATTATTTTTCTAATTTGGCTGTCATATATACACCAGACAAGAAGAGAATATTTTTTTTTAATGGGATTTAAGAGCCCTTGAATTTTCCGGTCTGTCCATCAACATAGTTTTTAAAGTCACCTAACAAAAGTGCTAAACGGTGTTTAGCACCATTATGTTCTGGTTGCAATGATGCTTCTAATGCCAAATAAGGGCACGGTGACCGCATCTTTCAAACAAACTTGTTTTATCCACTCATCTTAGTACACATCTTTTTCAATCATTTTTTTTTTGTAGATCATTAGTAATATCACGCGGCAGCTTATTAGTAGTTGCAATCTAATATCATGTGGTTATACAATTAAAAAAGGTTTATTTATGTAGAACACAATTAAATTAGTTCCAGCTAACAGTAACATCAAAAATAATCAAAGTTATTACAATAAGTTACATTCATTAATTTTACCCGGATGGACACTTTAATTTATATTTGTTATATTAAGAGCCAAATTAGTATGAGATATATAGACGTTGATCGAAGCTATTATAATCTTAACTGTTTCTATTAAAAAATAATATATTTAAGTCCAAATATTACTTGAAAAAGAGGAAACAAATATTACATTTTTTAAATTTTTTTTTATCAAAATGATAATTCTATAAATATATCTAGATTCGAATGATAATCAATTAAAATAAACAATTTAATCAAAAAATTGCAAAATTACATTCACACGAAAAGAGAAATAAATTTGGAAATATTCAACTTTGAGGAATTTTTAGTAAAAAAAAAAACAGATTTATTATATCATAATTTGGATCTTTAACTTATAATTGTACTATTTTTAACAAATCTAAGATTAAAGTTAAACAAAGATTCCAATCAAAATGCCTAAGGAAAATTTTAATCATTACTAATATGAAAATTAATTAGGATCATATTTCTTCAGCTGTGGGCAATATTACTTAGTTGAGATTAAAAAAAGATTAGCATCATATATTAATCTTTGGACTATTCAAAATTATTGATAAATGTACAACAACGTAAAGACGTTTAAAATATTTAAAATTGGTTTAATTATTTTTATATTAAAAATAAATATGTATTCATGTAATATTTAATTATATTGCATGAATTTAAATCACATTAATTTATTTTCTTTCCAGAACAAATGTTGTCTTAACTATAAAGTATCGATGATGTTGTCATGCGTTGCATAAGTTATTTTAAAATGTACATTTTTATAATTAATAAACAAAAAATAAGATGTTTTAACAATAAATAAATTTATATTTTAGATAAATTCATTAAAGTAAATTGATAATAAATATTAATTAATAAATATTAATAATTATAATACCGTTTAAATTATTCTAAAATTTGTATATCAAAATACATTTTTGTCTGTTTGAAATTAATGAATTTTGAAAGAAAGAACAATATTTTCTGTAATTTTAATGATGAAATGTAAAAACCAGCGGAATCTTTAAATATTTCAACATAAAAAATATTTTTTCTGTTGGAATTTCATTCATTTATAAATGAATATAAATATATCATTATTAATATAAAATCTTTTTTTTTACAATTTAACATGTCCATACATTGAAATCTAAAACGTTGTAGTTTAAAAAAAATTGTTTGTGAGTAAAGTTATTTTTATATTGAAAATAAATATGTAAAATTTAATTATATAGCATTAATTTTAACTACAAACTCTTTTATTTTGAATCCTTCTAGAACAATTTGATAAAGTAAATTGATAAAAAATATTAATAATTTTATAAATAAATATTATACCATGTAAACTTAACTAATTGGCTTAATTGATAGTGTACTCATTTTTAGTGAAATATGTATAACAAAATGCATTTTTTTCTGTTTGAAATGAATTAGTTTTGAAAAAAAATATATTTCTGTAATTTTAATGATGAAATATATCTTTTGATCTTGCACTCATTTATATTAAAAATGTATAAATAAAAAATCTCTTTGATTTTTTGGAATTTAATATGTCCATAAATTGAAATCTAAAACGTTATAGTTTAAAATAATTAAATTTGCTTTGTTTGTGAGTAAAGTTATTTTATATAAAAATAAATATGTAGTTATGTAATATTTAATTATGAAGCCTTATTTTTAATCAATATCAAAATGCATTTTTGGCTGTTTTAAATTAATTAATTTTGAAAAAAAAATATAAAAACCAGCAGAATCCTTAAATAATTCAACATAAAAAAATATTTTTTTGATGAAATTTCACTCATTTATAAATGAATATAAATGTATCATTATTTTTTTTGCTATTTAACATGCCTACAAATTGAAATCTAATCTGGATACATCTTATTTCCTCTTGCGAGTGTTATTTATATTAAATGATTTTACAATTAATAATGGATTAAAAAAAAGTTTAAATCATTTAAAGAAATGATTGCCGCCGCAGGCTGTAGCCATCATTTGAATATATCGAAGTTACAGGTGCATGTTTGGTAATAGGTATGAAGAGAATGAAAGAGGGAGCGAGATGGAATAAAGAGTGTGTATTGTTGAGGAAGTGGAAAGAGAAAGAGATGGTTACCGTTATTAATAAATATGTGCGAGTGAGCCTATCCGCATTAAAAGACCGATATATTGTCTAAACTGTTGCGATCACCGGTCGTGATTGATGATTGCTCTACAGGTGAAATCTAATCGTCCAGTTTGGAAACCGAGCATCGCTGAGGTTCGCGCATACATGCATACAACCTGCTGCATTGCATATATACAGCGCATACATGCATAGATATACGTATACGTACATATGTACACACACACACACATACATATGCACACAATAAACCTGACGTGGGCATTAGAATGTGTGAGCGAGTCGATTTTTGTCTTCCGATGGAACTGGTTTTCTTGGCGCCCTGAGACATACGTCGTGTATTTGTTGTTTCTTTTCATACATTTTTTTTTATTATGTCAAATGAGGTCGCATGCATATTTCTAAAGGTCGTTCATTTATATTGCTCAATAAATTTTGAACAGCGTTCCGCATTATTATTTTTTGTTGTTGTTTATTTTGTGCTCCGTCCGGGCGTCCCCTCGACACGTTTACCACCTTACGACGACCGCAAATGTTTATAAACATTCTGTGGAAAGCAATTACGCTGTGTTATGCATGCGCACCGGAGAACCGACGAAATGAGCTTTTAATAAGTGAAACAACAAGACTCGAGTAAATTTTACCTAATGAAATGATGCACGTTCCTTGATACACATCACGTTTAAGCATTCTTTTACACGCGCTTCCATCGCCCCAGATGGAACATCTTTTTTTATATATATTGTTGCTTGCTCTAAGATTACTCTCGGAAGTGGAACGCGCGAGGAATTTCTTATGTTACCATACATTCTGCATTTGGTTTTCATATTTTATAATTATACCTATTATTTTTTTTAGAAGTAACTGTAACCTGTCTTAACTATATTCATTATATTTTAAACTTAAATTCAACAAAAATTCACTAAATTTAATTCAAAAATACACTAAATTAATAATTTCCTTTATTGCACACAAACAATCACCAAAATTAAATTATTTTACATTCAAGATTATTTTCAAGTCTCTTTTTCTGCTGTTTCCTCGATTAGTATTAATGTTTAATCATTTATAAGTTGATGACTTTTAATGCTAAAAATTAACAATTAAAAAATTTCAATTTCTATCCTATTCAAGACTTGAAATTTAAAATTTTTACTTTCAAACATGAATTACATATAACTTTCTCCAATTAACAACATTTATTAATTAATATAATAAAAAGATCAAAGCAAAATATTCAAATATTTGTTATTATTTCATTTAATATTAATGTTTAATCATTTATAAGTTGATGACTTTTAATGCTAAAAATTAACAATTAAAAAAATCAATTTCTATCCTATTCATGACAAATAACAAAATTTTCAATTCCAATTAAAAGACTATTTTCTCAAATTTTCACATTTCTTAAAAATGTAGTGTTGATACAAAAAAATATAAACATATTGTAAATATCTCAGGTTAATTTGAATTTTCATGTAAAAATTATTCTTAATAATATTACCCAAAAATATATATGTAGCAATATTTCGCATGGTACGGACAAATCTGGTTTAAACATTTTGAAACAAATTAAATTTAAGTTTAGAAAAGTACAAATAAATTATTTAAAAAAAGTACATAAAATTATTTTTGAATAAAAATAATCTATTATTTTCTCTCTCAGTTGTCCCCTGAACTTGGGGTTGAAAAGGGTGTATAGAATATTTGAAGAATACTATAGACCCCCCATTTTTTTTATAATTGTTTTAAGTTTTTACTTTTTGTAATTTGTTGTTGGAATAAATATTATAATTATTTATGAATAAATAAAATATATCACATCGTTTCTTTAAAATCTTTATTTCTATAATAGGGTTGATAAACCAATGGCAATAAAATTGATAGAATAAAAAAATATTTGGTTTTTGCTCTAAAATTGATATGTTTATATCTACTGTAAATCGAAATGATTTCCTACATTTTAAACTTTTTTATGCAAGAATCAGTTATTGAAAAAGACAATATTAATGCTGATGACATTCAGCTCTACAATTAAAACAATTAAAAAATATAGAAAAGTTGGTTACAGAATATTTAGAAAATTTTAATTTAAAGTCTTGGGTAAAATAAACAAAAAAAAATATTTTAACTAAAATTGAGCATTTGGAATCTAAATTTGCAAAATTTTACCTTTTCCTTGTTCTTACTTGGTCGAACCAAGATTTTGTGATTTCAATAATTAATTATTATCAAAATGTTGTGAATTTTACAACTGATATAAAATGTATTAGTATTATAATACATACATCGCATTTATTTTAAATTATATTAAAGTTGATTATTATTCATGTTACATTCAAAAAATATAAAATTATAATTATAAGGTAATATTTGTGAATTATAATATATAACATTGTAGGGGTTGATTGAAAACATTTTTTTAACGGGTTAAAGTAGAACAAAGTTTGGGAATCTGATCTCTATACTATTTTGTGTTGTTTATTTGTAAGTGGTTTTAAAGTGTATCAGCACTATGCGAGTTATTGCTGTATTTAAAAAGTTCATAAAGATATTGCTAATAATGATTCTCGATCTTCATTTGAATCGATTAGTAATTTTTTTAAAATTAAATTTTGATTTTTAATTCATCAGCCTCTTATAGTCATGATTAAGTTATAAAAACAGCTTTTATTTGAAAATAATTATTTTAAATTCCATTTTTTTATTAATTAAGATCAACTTTTTTTATATCAATTAATTTAGATTAACACAAATATTCATTTTTTAACTATTTAACTATTTGCATTGTCATTATAATTATAAATATAGATAGGAATACATACATATACAAAATAAGTTATAGCTCAGCTTAACATTTATGAACTGCATTTTTAATTGTACTGTAACAAATGAGGTGTGTACATAATCAATACGTGTATGCAATAAATAATATTGAATATGACACGAGGTGATTTCAAGATGCCAAATAAAATTACAGCTTAGAGAGCTGTCGAGAACTGCACATATTTATAACGAGTCAATTAATAAATTGAATGCGGTAAAAATATTTCGATCGAAGTGCGAAACGTAAACAAAATGAGATAGGTGCAATGAATTGTTGATGAAAATTCCATTGGATCGGTCGTCTGTGGCGAGTTACTTTTACTGTCTGGAGAGTAGACAGGTGCGTTGCCATTCTACTTCCTGGCGACACAATATTTACTTTGGTTGCTTTTGTCTTAACAAAACCCAAGTTCATTACAAGTCAACATTATTTATTATATATATTGTTAACATATTATTACACCAAAGTACAATAAACTTTATTCGTCTTTAAATAATATTTATATAAAACTGCAAATCTTTATTTTCGATTTTTTTTTAATGTTTCAATGATTTATTCTTTCTCAAAGATTTATACTATAGTAGAGAGTCAGCAAAGATCCATTTTTAAGATACGGCCCGTTTTTTGCCAGCCAAGAGAATTTTCGCTATACAAAATAGGAGCCACAATATTTCAGAAAAGAGCCGCATGCGGCTCAGAAGCAGTAAGTTAATGCATAAATCATATATTTTTGTAATATAATATAAATTAGTATTTTCCTACTGATCAAAATTGTTTACTTAAAATTTCCAAATTATTCATTATAAAAATCAATATTGCATAATTTCAGTAAAATTACAAAATTCATAAGGGTAATATAAAACTCATTATAAAATGATAAATTAAAATAATATAGGTAATTTAATATTGAATAAATCCTCTAATAGTAAAATTTGTCTATAAAATCGTTGATTAATTGATTTATTAAATGAAATAAACATTTTAATTTTACAATCATTGCACTGAGACAATTACTGTACTTTTATGGTGCTGTAGTAAATAAACCTTCAATGATTAGCAATAAATAATAAGTTGACCTTCGACATTCCATTGCAATAATTAATATTCACAACTTAAAATAGTATTTATTGCATATTTCTAATAACAAAAAGATTAATAAATTTATATAACAAAATTTTTAAAAACTACAATTTTATTATTTTTTATTCGGTAAAGTTATTATAATTTTCTTAGAATTAATATAATGGTGAAAGTGCTTAAAAACTATAAAAGTGTTATTTTTAATGGATTCGTTTTTAATTTGTAAGAAAAATCATAGCGGGAATATTTTATGGTTTTGTAGTAAATCAAAATTTGGGTGATCAACTATAAAAATTCTGACCTTTTCAGTTTTATTGTTGTAATTAATATTCATCGGTTTTAGAGAAGATTTGGTTAGAAAAATTGTTGCTGATAATTTAATAATGTTGGAAATGGATATTTTGTTTGTGCAGATTGTAATTGATGCGAAACGGAACTTGCGTTGCAATAATGAACGTTAGATTTAAATAATGGGTCAACAATGCACTGCGTTCGGTGTTAATTGTTTTTTCTCTCTGTGTTTTTAATTAATGGATGGTGAAATTAAGTCAAGTTTTATGGGTGGTAATTTATAATAATAGATTGTGAATTAACATATATAGGAATAGTGTGGGCACAATAATGGGATGCCCTTATAAGAGACGTCGTTTCACAATGATTGCGAGGAAGAGGAGCGAAGAAATAACAGAGCTTGCGAATAGCTAAGCAACCGAGCAGAGTAGTCCAGTAGTCCGGTTGCCACAAACAGATCGGTGAAAGTTAGAATTGTTATAGGAACAATAATCGTCTATCAGTCTCTAATTGGAGTAGGTAAATAGCTCGGTATATGGCCAGCACTAAACCATAAATGCTACCATATATATAATTTAATGGACTTGTTCTCTTCTTCTTTTGTCGAATAACGATTGTTTTCAGTTAGTTTATTGTATACAAGGGGATTAAAAAAAAACGCGCGCACACACACATCCATACATATATATATACATACACACACATGGATGGCCGTACGCGAGAGGTAAAAGAAGAGGAAGAAGTGGAAGACGACAACGTCGATGGAGAAGAAGAGGCATCAGGATTCAACGTAAAAGTTCTGCACCAAACAAAAGGATTCTATTATGTTATAGTATTTGAAATTACCTGACTGCCTGTAATTATTTCTACATTTTTTTTAATTAGAAACGTCTTCTATATAAGTAGCGAGATTAAAACAAGCTTTCCTTAAGAATGAAGACACTGTATAACTCGAGACACGCGATATTAATATGGCGACAAGTCGATGACACTGGCCAGTGTAGGCCGCTTAGACACCGAGATATTGTTGATGCAGTATCTAGATTGTGTTTCTTATAAATTACTGGTATTACTATGTCTACAAAGCAAGAACTAGTCACCGAACCTGCCGAGCTTCAGCTGCCTTTTCAGGGACTACAGTTACTCGGAAGAGACAATACCATTCCCTCTCACAAATGCCTTCTTCCAATTATTTACAACAACAGTTCTCTAACTGTGCGTATGTATGAGTGTGCGTGTATGTTTGGATTTGTGTGTGTGTGTGTGTGTGTGTGGTGAGCGAGAGAGGCCTCTGCAGCAACAACGGCAGCAAAACCGCATATTAAAAGGATCGCCTCAAGAATCCAACCAGAAATTAAAAGAAAATAACGTATCCCCACATGCAGGCGTATTAAACGTAAAAGTCTTTACCGCATTTTAATAAACAATAAACAAGATAGTTTAGTGGTCACAAAAGTCACTCGACACACGGGTTCTTTTATGTTATCTGTCTGCTGGAAAGAGAATCTCCTTAATTATGGTTATTTCTCTTTGTTATCCCATGTTCCCATTTTCTAAACGAGCTGCCTAAATTATTTTACGACGCCGAACACGGTGTACGTCTCCGAGAGTGGAGGATGCGTTGATCATCTAAGATGATGCACCTATGATGATGGCCCGTCGCTGCCCCTCGCCCTGCTTCGTCCCTCCTCAATCTGTCCGCATGTGAACGTATATATAAATGTTTCTCCTAAAGACATTCACCATGCATCAATCATTCGCAGCCGCAATAAGGCGAAATTATAATGTTTATCGCGAAACGCAATTAAATTAATGCAAAATACATTAACGGGATTCCGATCTTCGGCTGCTTCAAATCAAATTGCCCAGCACGAAAATGTTGAGAGAGTCTCGCTGTTCGTACAATCAATCACAATGGTTTTGTAACGACGACCGGCCACATATATACGGGCCGCATATAATAAATACAACAAATTAGAAACGAAATACATTCACCGATCGTTGTTGGATGGATGGATGAACGAACTGACGGACGGACGGACAACGGTCGGTGTTGCAAGAGTATTCTGTTGTCGGACATAATTGTTGTTTGTTCTGCAATGCCCTCCTCTCGCGCGTATTATATAAATATTTAATGATGCATTATTCCGGCAGAGGGATTCTCGAAAATGGGATGCAAATGCATGATGCACTCTGTAACTACCTTTGCACGTCTGTACATGCAGTATATAGGTATAGGTAGGTAGGTAGGCATCGCATGGCGTGGCAATGCATGGATGGCATGGGATGGAATGGTTAAGGTACGTTGTAAGGTGTATAAGTATAAAGAAATTCTACGGGCAATGTAATTAGCTACTAGGGGCAGCAGGGGCTTAGCCCCGAAGGCCCGTAAGCCCGGGGTGTCTCACGCACAGCCCCAGGATACAGACAGGTACATTGCGTGTCAAGCGTTAATGAATGCAATCCACGATCCGCGGTTGCTTGCTCGACCTGTTGTTTTCCAGTTCAGCTAGCCTATAATTTTTATTGTCACGGCGCAAAAGAACTAACAGCAGGATAGGAGGATAGACTTTGGCTTCGCGTTTCGTCTTATTGTGCGGAGAGAGAAGAGATTCACTGTCATTGATCATCCGACGGGTTTTATACCGCACGTAGACTACCAGATTCCTTCTCCAACACGCACAAACGCTATGGCTCGGTCTCTCCGCCGTGCATTCAATTAAATTTAAATGCTGCGAGGATGATACAAGCCTCGGTGTATCTCTCACCATGCTGCTTGTCTTTCTAATTTAATGTCCGTTCACGCATAACATATTTCCCATGCTCTCTCTAATGCCTACACATTTTAAAAACCATTCCGATCTTTGTTTTCTAACTGACTAATAATATTCGGCATTTACATTCTTCTTAATTTTCTTAATTTTTTTCTTCAAATATATAAAAATAACTTACATACATTATTACCATTTATTACATAATAAAAAAATGCATCATATACAAGAAAAAAAAAACATAAAACTTATTGCAAATATCTCTAAATATAAAAACAAATGCAATTCATGTAACGGACACAAATATGTAATGAATGAAACATTATGAAAAAAAAAATAATATCAAGATTATATACAGTAATACTTCGACTTACGCGAATTTTGTTCTTTAGTTTATCTCCTGCTGTAATATGCATTGAACGCAATTCGCACGAACTTTACATAAACCCGACTTACGCGACGTTTACCTCGACTTGCGCGATTTTCATAACTTTGAGGTTTTACTTTATTACAAAATCGATTGTCAAGATTAAATTTTCTAAATATTTTCTTAATATCAGCGAATTGTTTTGTAAATATAGAACAACTGGAATATCAAGTTTACACCTATTTTTATCCGGAAAATTAGCTCCGTAACTTCACTGCTGTGTTTAAAAATATAAAAATAATAAAGTGGATTTAATATTTATTTTCAATATCTACTATATTTTAGGCTCTTCAAGTTTGGTTTGGTTATATATTAAAAATACATGTAAACAATTTTTATTTAAAGTGACTACAATGTACTTTCTCCAAATTTTCAGAGTAAAATGTGTATTGAAATTACATTTTCAAATAAGTTGATAAAAGTATACATTTGACGGAAAACATATATACATGTAAAAATGTTTACTTGAAAAAAAAGTTGTTAATTAAGATTAGAAAATGTTGGTTCTTACTTTGAAGAAAACAAATTTCTATATAAGATTTAATATTTAAATTTTTTTTTAAATAAAATTTGAATTGAATTGCTTGAAGAAACTTTGACATATTTTGCGTAAATACTTTTAGAGCTTTTATATAACTTACATTATAGTTAGTATATACCAAAATTATTTTATAATTGGATACAATTACAAATAAATATGTTGGGTCGAGCGACAAAAAGATTGAAAGCCATTTAAAAATATACTAAAAGATAAAATTGATGAGCAACTTTTATAATTTATAAATATTAAATTCATAAATTTGTGTATAAATTGTAATCTATATAAATTTCTGTTATCTATCCATTAGAAGATGTATACTTAAACTTCATGTTAACCATTCGCATCTCATGGATTGAGAAACGGCTACCGCTCATCAATTCAAGTATTATCTGCGGCACACGTTGCTAACCCCAGGCAAACTACTCGAATGTACTTTAAAAGGGATGTACCTGTTATTTCAAATTACGTTTTTCAAGCAATCTAACATTATACAAAACATAAAATAACATTGATTATTTTATAAACTAAGTTTTAATTTAATTCAATATTCATGCAGTAATAAATTATTCACCTGAAATGTAACATAACATAAAGTACAATATAAATTATAAATTCAGAAAAAAAAAATAAAATAATTTCATTCAAATAATATAAAAAATAATAATTAACAAATGGCTCTTAAAATTAATTTTTAAATAAAATATGCACAAACTTATGTTATTAATAATATTTTAAATCTTATGTATTCATAATATTTTTCAAACTAAATATGATTCATTACATATAATTATATAATAAATCAAGCGATGCAAATGAGATTTTTTTAAATGGAAACTATTTGATACCGAATTCTCAATCCATTTCTGAAGTAGCTGTGTTTTTAGCATATACAAAAGACGAGTGTTTTCATTAGTCACAAATGGCAGGTCCACATGTTAGAGCTCCGGGGTAAACACTAATTTATGGGGGTTCACTCTAGAAAGTGCTTTCAGCTTGAAGCTGTTTCAAATTTTATTTTATGAAATACGAGAAGTGCGAGCCCATTATTCTTGCACAACTCGGTACATCAATTCAAATTTGCCATGTAACAAGTGTATGTAGGTCACGAAGTAAACGCCGTTAGCACTACTTTTCTTCTCTTCCTTCTTAAATAAAATTAGGTAGGTGAAATATTTATAGTTTGATTTAATAATAAAAAAAACGTATTACGAATTAGCTTTAAAATATAAATTATACCTTTCATATTCAATAAAATCTTGGCGTTAACTATAAATTAGTTTATAATTTATTAGCGTTTAAATTAATTTCAAAAAATCATCCTATATTATTTAATAACCAGAATTTTATAACATCTATTACAAATATTATATACTTTCTTGAAATAAATCTAATAAATCGTTTAAAAATATAATTATATTAAAAAATCGTTTTTTTTATAAAATTGCGTAATTTGTATAAAATTATATATTAATAAATCTGCAACAATTTATTTTTGTTAAAAAATGATCATCTTACATAAATAAACGTTTAAAAAAAAATATAATAATAAAAATATATTGTGTATTTTAAATAAATAATTTATTTTAACAATGTGTAAAAATATGCAAATATTTATTAGTTTTTAAAGCGACATTTACATAATGGCAATTCCCATGTATTGTAATATAATGATGGAAGATAAAAAGTTGTTCACATCCGTTTATAGAAATAGAACCGAATTTTAGTATTTCACAGTTCGGTGGGTTTCATTCAAACGTGTTCATCGAAATCACCCATCTTTTTTGGTTTGTTTTCTTTTCTTTTATGGAAGCGGATGTCGGTGTCGTTAAATAAAGAAAGAGATCTAACATTAACAAATTGCTTAATCAAACGAAAGGTCAGGCAATTTGTTTGAATCTATAAGTTATTGTCATATACGAAAATCGATTGTGTGGAATGTTCAACAGTATATTGAGCAAACCTCTTTCTCTTTTCTTGATTATATTTTTTATTTCTACAATTTTAGATGAAGCAAACAAACATCGTACAACTCGTGGTCGCTCCTCATTTTCACTAGAAAACTAGTTTCAATTTTACTATTAATTATATGAATCCGGTTCACATAAATATCGACTGATGCACATTTTTTTTATGGCCGTTTTAAATTGTGTTGAACGTCTAATAAGAGGAAAACATAAAATAACAAATAAATAAGTGCATATAAAATACAATTACTTTGTTACTTTTAATTATTTTTTTTTATAGAATTAATGATGATAGTTTTGATGGATTTTAATTTTTATTGACTTTGATCGTTCCATTTTTTTTCTTCTTAAGATTGATGACCGAGTTATTTTTATTATGGATTCTCCTATAAAAAGAAGACACATTTATTTTTTGTTTCGACATCGTCTCGAATTTCCATAATTTATTTGATCAGAATTTTAATTTAAGTTATAAAATCGCTCTCTGATAAATCACAATTAATTAATATCAATAATCGTCGATGAATATCTCTGTCTGCTCGAGCGTACAGTTTGAGGCTAATTGGTAGGAAGTGATATTTACATTTTTCGTTTGTAATGAATGGTGTGTTCTGGATGTAAAAGGAATTCAATAACGTATGTCCTGCAATGCGCCATAATTACGATATTTTAAGTGCGTCTGGTTGCTGCGCTTTAGAAGGAATTTGCAGGAACATGAATGATAACCGCTGTAAACAATTGTCAATTAGAAGACATCTAGTTAGTCGCTACAATGCAACAGGTCGACAGTGCGCTTTGTTCAACTCTAATAGAAGTTCCATTGACATTGGAACAATTGGCGCAACGGAACAAATGTCCTTCTGTTTAAAGCCAATAACGCGATCCTATCTGATCTTAACTTCCAATTATATTTAATAGACGCGAAGTTAACCAAAAAGAAAAAACGGTGAGCGGTGAAAAAAAAAAAGAGAAGTCAACATAATAATGCTTTTCCATCTGTTGGGACGCGCATAATATTGCATCTGGTTGTTTTGCGTTTTTATAAGTTTGCAGTGGACGCATTAAGATCGACTCGCCACTTAAAGCAAGTGCCTACTAGATAGAAACATAAACACCCACTAAGGGTTTAACGATGACTACTGACAGAACAGGTAAAACACCTACAGCCTTGTCCTATTCACGCAACGCAACACTACTCGGATTTAACTTATGAAGGCGCAAGAACTACCGCAGGGTAGTTCGTACAGTAACTAAGCCAAATTACCGCCCACGTCATGCATGTTTACATCATATGTATTTATCATTCACGATTTATCTTAACCAGTATAAATACAAACGATTATATATCACTTACATAATCAGAAATCATTAATAACAAACTAAACATAATATTAATAATTAAGTATATGTTATAATAGCAATTTTTTTAATTTGCGCTAAGAAGTATCAACCGATATATTTCTACTAAAAAATAATTATTAATAATGAAACAGTTTGATATAAACAAATATTTAAATTAACACGTACTTAGTTGAAAAAATAATTCTATTACAAAACAGAAGATATAAGATGTTAATTATAATATTTTAACTATGTTTTGTGTCATTACATAATATTTACAATTTATTAATAATTACTAAATTATGTAAATACAAACAATTTTATATGGACACAATAAAAAAAATGTATAAATTTGTTTCAGTTTAATTTTCAATATAGAACTAAGCCAAATTTCCAATTTTAACCACTTTTTGAAGATTCAATATTTTAAAATATTTATACTTCATGTACAAAAAGGATTTACGGCAGAAATCTTTCTATTAAATAATAAATATTATTAATGAAATAGTATGACATAAACAAAAATAAAATTAACACGCACTTATTTGAAAAATAAAATCTATTTGAAAACGTTACACTTCCAGAAGAGATGTTTATTAATGTCATTTAACTTTGATTTGTATCATTAAATAATATTTACAAATAATAATAATTAATTAATTATGTAAATTTAAATAAATTATACTTCCATGAACCCAGAAAATTGGAAATTTAATATATACAATCTTTTAATAATTAATAAATTACTTCTTTGAATATACAAAATTGGAATTTTATATCAGTTAAATATTCAATATAAAACTTAGTCAAATTTCCAATTTTAAGGTCTTTTTATAGATGCAGTATTTTAAAATATTATCGGTTATCGACCAAAATCTTTCTGCTAAATAATAATTATTATTAATGAAACAGTGACATAAACAATTATAAAATTAATACATACTGCAAAGTATATAAATTTATATATTTTAACTTTGTTTTATATCATTACATAATATTATCAATTTTACAATCATTATTAAATTATGTAAATTTAAATAATTTTATGTGAGGTATTGATAATAAATACAAAATAAATACATCAATTTCCAAGAAAATATTTTTAAAATAAATTGATAAAATATATTTTTTTTACATGTTTCAAATTATTTAATTAAAATTTTATAATAATCTAATCTAGACTTTAAAGAATTTATAATCATTTTCAACTAAAAATAATTATTTAAGACAGGGGTGAGCAACCTTTTTAATCAACGGGCCAATTCAAATTTTAATTTTTTTTTGGCGGGCCGCACATAAAATAACACTTATTAATAATTTACAAAACTTTATTTATAATAAACATTAGAATAAAAAAAAGTAAAGATTTCATATACAAATTTTAATGCAAAATAAAAACAAACAAGAAAAGAACAGAAAAACGAATTTACAATATATTGATGGGAGGAAATCGATAAAATAAATTAAATTTTAGAAATGTTTGGCGGGCCGCAGATATGTATTGTTATATTTCTATTTTTATGTAATAATTTTTGTATAGTCTTATAAAATATTTAATTTGTGTGTATCTTTTATACGTGACGATGTATAAATGTGATTGACACGTGTAATAGTAATTCACGTCGGAATCATTTTAATTAACTAATGATTCAAGTAATTGTTCATTAAAGGCTGTTAAATGTGAACGCATCTCGAAATACCTGTAATAACAGTAATTATTTCGACGCGTCTTCCCATCCATTGTTCCACTATTATTTCATTAGTTGGAAAGAATTCGAGCAATTTTAGGTGATCTTAGTTGAGAGTAAAAATTAATGATCTCCGGTGAGCTAGCAAATTTGCGCTCCGAGAATTGTACATTACAATAGGATATTTTTCATTTAGAAGTTTTGCAGCTGCTCCACGTTTCATTAAGCCTTTCTGTATGCGTAAGCAATTTTCTCTCCGACTCTGAATTCCTTGCCGAAACTTTCCGAACTCGACTTTCTTTGAAACGGCTCCAACTTGTATTTGTAAATTGGATTCGTTGAATTAGTTAGTCGGAAGTACGTCTCACATTGTCTTTGTCAGTTTTAATTAATAAACCATTTTATAACTTTAAAACTTCAAATCCTTCAAATCTAAATAACTTTTCAAATAGAAAAGCACTAATATTCAAATATTTTACATCATTTAGATACATTAAAATCTAACTGTATTGTGTTGATGATGCATTTTGATTGGTTATTTTCATATTATTCGAAGAATGCTCATCGGACTTAAACCCAAATTTAAATTCATTACTATTGCAACATGATTAAACGAAGAAGTTTTAGTGACTGGTTTAACGGGTATGGCAATACATAAAAAGGTAGGGTATTTAAGGTATTTTATTTAATTGAAATCTGATACATATCGGAATACGTAATTTACATACACACACAGGGTGTTAATAAGGGCATTTATTTAGAACAAAAACTGCGATTACAATCTCACAACCCCTCCTAGCAGCTTCAGTAATGAGCTTAGAATTTTATTACCTTAAATGGATCACCTCCATATATATTTATGTTAAATTTGAACTTTAAAAGAAAAATATAAATTAATTACATTTTATACTAATATTAAAATTATATAAAGTAAAATTGATAATTTTACGGTAAGCAGATTCGATTAGTGCGGATCCACTATAGTGCAATTTGATAAAAAATAATTATAAAAAAATAGTACACAAAATTATTTTTTATACATTTTTATGTATCTTTTTCCTTTCAAATCAAGTCTCATTTTAATCTGTTTATTTTAAAGCCTAGTTAAAAAAAATGCGGGAAAAGTAATCGTCATTAATGATTAATTCTATCGTTCCTACTAATACTATTTAATTTCTTTTATTTGGTAGATTTCTTCGATAAATAATCTACTACGAAATTTTAAAAGTATTTTTTTTTGTTTAAGGGCAGGTGACATTTAAATGGGTCATCGACCTTTCGAATATTTAGGACACATACAATAAAGCAGGTAGTCCGCTACCAAAATCTATAGTAGAGAATAGAATTACAAATTCCTGTTTTTTGGGGTAAACCAACTGCTTTAAGATAATCTGTTAGATTGACAAATCCAAACCCAAAAAAATATACATAGATTTTCGAAGAAAATAAACATATCTACTTCTTTTTTAAACAATTCTCACTATGTTATAAATGTTAGGCTTTGAATAGGAGTACAGAAATATTTCGGACTAATCGAGAAATTTGACTGTAAACTGAAACTATTGAATATTTTTTTGTACAATTTTATGTAGTTTGTTTTGTAATTTTTAAATCGGATTATCGTGACTAATCGAAGCTGCACTACGGGAAGTATTTAAAAAGTTAAACACTAAATCACTACATTTTTATGTATTTATTGGAGTTAATATACGTTTAACAAACTATTATAAAACAATTAGATTTCACGATGTGTTTTTTATTCATGGAAATTGCGAATAAGCGAATAAATGAAACTGATTATATTCCGCACCCCATTTAGGAGGGTAACTCAACAACCCTCTTATTAACGGAAATTTGATATTCAAAAGTCGATTTGATCATTTCTATTACAAAACTCTACTTAATACTTAAAACATTCCAATTGAAGGTTGTGTATCACTGTAAAATACAAAAATACAGTTATATTTATTATTATTGAAATATATTAAATAGTTTGTAATTAAGTTTTTCAAAGATATGAATATTTAACAAAAACTGAAGAAAGCGTAATTCTAAGAAAAGTTTTTTTTAATTACTTAAATTAATTGTTCAGGCTTTTCTAATAAGTGTGATGTCGTGTCCAATTGCTACAAGTACGTAACAAACATTATTTATTGTTTTCTATAAATCTCTACGAGAAAGAAACGAAGAGGATTTTGTAATTTCAATGTACTTTTCTTGTGCAGCTTGAAATCTAATTAAGATAGCTTATCTCGTTATCTCCCTAACGAGCCCACAGGTAACTTTCTACTATGAGAAAATGCCGAGATATTTGGTGGTTTCGAAGCGTTTCTAGGCTTTATTGAAATTGTTTGTATACGTCTGAAATTACGATCCATTCAAAACTACAAATGATATATCATAAATTATGATGCATTTAACTAATTAGTTGTTTTCTTATATTTTAATAAAAAAAAATCTTGTTTAAAACTGGTTTGTATCCTTTAATCTCTTACAAATTGAATTATGTAATCTGAATAATTAAAATAAAGTTTTCAAATATTCATTGGATTTTTAGGTAAAATGTTAACATGTGACAAATGTCTAAAAATATTATATTAAATAAATTTCCAAATTGCATAATACTATAGATAAATTACAATAAAATATTATAAAAACGGGAAATTATAAGCAAATTTCTTAAATCTTGAATGGCATTAATTTAATCATATTTATTCTTAATATTTAAAAAAATAAAATAGATAATAAATAAATATTTTCTATCCAATTAATCCAACACGTTTATATAATATTCTGAGTTAATTATTTTATATTTATCAAGATAATTAGTTTTGCATTCCCAAAAACTGATGTTATAACCTTTCCTGCTTCTAATCATTGATTAGATTATTCATTCATATCTGATGTATAGTGGTGAATCCAATTTTTATCCATAGTTATAAATCAGTTTTATTCTTGTTAAAACGTGCTGTTTTGAAAAAAAGTTTTTCATATTTAAAATATGGAAATTATATGCATATTCTGTTGAAATTCTTATGGCATTAACTATTACTGCCCTAAAACTGCACTCGTATATATTAAAGAATCTGGTTTTCAACATTTTCTATATAAATGGATATTGAATAAGAACAGTCAACCAAGATATAATACTTAATCTATATAGATTGATCAAAAACTAAATTAACTAAAGTATAAGTATAAATCTACACCCGTGCTTTACAAGATTTTGTTTGTCCAGATCACAACTGAACCTATAGTTAAAATTCCGCACCCCACTTGAACCTACAGTTAAACATCCTCTTCACACTTAAGCACTAAAGCATAATTTAGGCATCAAAAAATAATTATCTTTTAAAATTTTCACGGTACAGTGAAAATCTCTGATCTAGACAAAAGATTAATAAAATGTATCAAATATTACAGGAAACAAATTAATTATAAGGCCATAATAAAACATGTTCATTCAACTATAAAATAACTAAATTTAATATTAAAACCATTAAAATAATCCAATAAAAATTCTTAAAATTTATTACAACTCAAAACTCAATATACTTTTTTGTCTCCCAATTATATGAATAAGTGTTTAATTATTATCTGATTATAAATAAATATAATTATTATTATTTCAAAAAAATATGTTAAAAAATCTTCATTTTGTTTTATTTCAATATACTGTGTAGCAAATACCATATTTTAGTTAAATGAATAACATTATTAATATTAATTATAAATCTGAATTAATAATTAATATTTAGATCAGAAATCAGAAACTTTTAGGTCATGACGTAAAATTATTAAATTAAAATAAATGTTATTACTATTTATTCGTATGGTATTTAATTTCCATAATATAAATAATTATTACTATTGTTTGTACATAATCATGTGCAAAGTTCTATTAACTGTGGTCTTTCCAAGTATGAATATTATTAATAAAAAATCAACTTAATCATTTCTATTATTTTTTTTCTTTATTCTTCTATATTTTGGTCAAAAACCGATATAGTTTTTGCATTGGTTTCAAGGTATTCGAAAATAAATACTTTTGTGGGAATAAACACGTAAGTCACGTATGTTTATTTATTAATATTGTAGTGTTAAGTGCGTGAAATTGATCACGTAATCATAATTGTGATAGGTTTGCTCTGGTGGTTGTTTGTTACGTTTGTATTTTTTTTTCGTATTTATTTAGTAACATTTTTTTTTTGTAATCGTTCGATTGAATGTGTTTGCTGAGGGGTTTTGTGTCGGTTGTTAATCGTTTATTGGCGGTGGCGTGGTTCACCGTTAGAGCGCCAATTAAATAACTTAATTAAGCGGCTTAATCAACTTGTCATACTGGGAATCAATCTGTACCCGGCCCGACAGGATAAAGAGCGCTCGACAAAACGCGCTACACATTCCGACAGAACAACACCACCATACATGTTCAGGTACGTACGTACAGGTAGATGTATATAGGTATAGGCATATACAGGTACATACAGGTACACGGAGCATCGGAGGAGTATGCGAGCGTAAGAGATGTGCACAGAGTTGAAGAGAGAGAGAGAGAGATGAGGAGAGCGTTCTGTTAGACGACGCAGGTTAATCTCATAACGACTCCGCGGTTGATTGAACCCGTGTCGCGCGCTCCCATCCATCCATCCCCCTTTGTATTAAAGGGGGAGGGACGTTTTGTTGACTTTCCGTCAGTCCTCAGTCTGTTTCGCCGTTTGATTCCGAAAAATTTCTAATTATATATAAATAAGTTTTTTACAAGGACCTTTTTTTTTCTTCCTTCCTTCCTTACATTATCGCCGCCTCCACCCTTAAAGCATCCCCCGCGACGCCTAATTCTTTTTTGTTACGGTTTTTCCGCCTTGTGTTTCTTTCTTTTTTATCTTCTCCCTCTCGCTCTCGTTTCTGCTCCTTGCTCAGCTTCTTCTCCTTACATACCCATTCACTGCTTTCGCTCGATGAAACAAATTTGCCTTTTGAATTCTCCCGAGTATCCTTTTATCATTCTCAGGATTCCTGTCAACGCGAACGCCCGCGTTCTTCTGATAATCAACCGGGAGATCGTAGACGTTGCAAGGCTCCAAATTGCGTATATTGTGTCACAGCCGGGGGGCCAAATAAAAATCCTGTAGCGGGGGTGGCTCGCTGGATAATTAGGTTGTCGTGAACACACGCTCTTCCATTCGCGCTGTGTGCATTGTCGTTCGGTAATAAGTTATAAATTCCTTGCGGATATTTCATAATTCCGGACGAATTGTATCAAGAAATTTGCCGATCGGCAGGACGTGCCTATTATTCCCACAGGAAATGTCACCCTCCCATTTCTAGTCTTCCCTTCAATAGGGGATGCCACATCGACAACTTACACACACACATTCGCTTTTCGCAGGAAACACAATCTCGCTAATCGATAATCATTTATTATACTTTTCGCATTCACGACATGACGGATTGTTTAATAAGAACTATTCGTAAACGATTCAATCGTCGCGGATTAGATAAGCCCGCTGACAACTAACTATTAATGATTGTCAAAGTGTGGAAAACTTGGTAATTGAATGTCGCATGCTCGGGCTCAGAATCTAATGGCGAACACCTATCGCTTGTCACCGTAAAACTTTGTCTTCCAAGATAAATGCCGACACTCGCCGAAACATAATTGAATTTTTCACATTTGCATTTATTTTACTACCTCCAACATATCACATTTCTTACTATTATTTTTCATTCCATTGTAGACATTATAATTATTTTTATAAATCTCTAGCAATTTCAGACAATTCAAAATGAAATTGTTCATACAAATTTTCATATTTCTTATACTAATAATTACTACTTATTATTGATTTCATAATTATTATATAAATCCATTTCTGCAAACAATTAATTTGTATTTTTATTGTAAATTTAATAGAAATATATTATAGTTATTAAAATGAAAGAACAATATTAGTTCTTATTATAAAAATTATTTATACCTACAAAATTGATAGTATAGAAGAATTTTCACACAGTTCATAGTCATTACTCTACAAATTACAAAATGTCAAAACATTGAGAAAATCTGTTGTATGCAGTCAAATCTTGTTTAGTCCAGATCATTTTTATATGGTTTCAAACATTGCAGGATTTTAGCGGAACAGATTTGATATAATAAGTTGAAATATTTAAAAAGAACTTAATATAGACTTATTTATCATTACGTAATCTCACTTTCATCCCTCTAACACTCGATATGTTTTTATAAACTCCATTTAATTCTTTTAGCATTTTTATACTCAAAATGTAAAGAATTTCTGAAAGACTGAAGAAAGATTTTTATTCTGAAATTAATGTTTTCATAAGATCTACGATTACATTTCATCTTTTATTTGATTGAGATCATTTTGATACCGCTACTTCAAATACTTTTTAAAATTTTATTTGTGTATCTAAAATTTATATAATTATTCAAAATATGTAAATTATATAACAATTTGTAATTCGTATAAATCATCAACAAATAAGCTATAAATTATGATTAAATTATAAAAAAAAATAGATAAATTATGTGAGAAATAAATCATATAAAATATAGAAATAGATAATGATTATAATAGATATAAATTTTATATAATATGAAGCATACTTAGTATCTGATACTTGCTGAGGGTGTAATATGATTTTCCTAGTTAGAATCTCCAAGGATGTTGCAACCTCGGATAATATTACAGGATAACTGACTATTAAAAATAAAGTGAAGTCACTTTCAATATAATTTTGATTCAGTCACATTAAATATTATTTAATTTTATTAAATTATTCTTAAAATTATCTTATATTCCCCGAAACAGTCATACATTCTCATTCTCATTTTTCAACTTCGAACTTCCTGAAAAAAAATGTTTTCAAACGATTCTTAAATTGGTTTTGTCATGTTTCTTAATCTTAGGTATTTTTTACGTATGCTTTGCAATTTCTAAATTTGATAAATCTTGTTTGAAAATTAAATAATTAAATATTTTTTAGCTATTTTCAATTTGAAAAATATCTAAAATCATTTATATTTTTAGCAAAAATCAATTTTAGATCAAAATAGAAACTTGAACGAGATCGACCCCCAAGGGATTCAAATGACTTTAAATACAAATAAAAATGTTTATTTTTAACATTCTAATTTATTTTTTCTCCAATTATCCAATATAAACGGTAAACGTAAAATAATTATAATTATATAATACTTTGCATATAAATTGTATTCTAATTTTTAATTAAGTCACTTTAAATAATTATTAAATGTGTTCATTCTTTAAAAAACAGTTGTATTGAGAAGTCAAACATGTTTTATAGATCTATTGTCGATCAGTCTAATAATAATTACATTTACTAATTGTAATGTAAACAAGGAAGTGATAATACAACAAAATACTTGTATTATTTATTTTAATAATGTTGAATGGTAAAAGTGAGAGGTAAATCCAAAATTCGAATTTTCTTACTGAGTCACGGAATTAATTACAGATAACGTAGTGTACATACAAAGCTCCGTCTTGTAGTTGCGCTACGTGGAGTGGAGAAAGTGTAGTTAAATTATACATGCAATCAATTGATAATATGGGGAAGATGAGTTATTTCAGAGCTTGTTTAATTACTGCTCAGCCAATAGCTGGAGATATATTAGCGTTTATGGATTTGATTCATTTACAAGTTTCGTGTTTGTTACTGAATGTTTAGTAGGCGCAGTCTTCAATAAACCTCGTGTATATTACATAAAGAATTTACAAGCGACTACTACAAGAGGTATTTCAATTATTAAAAATTATTATGCACAATAATTTGCATAAAATCAATTATATGTAGATGAAACACTCTAAATGGATTATATAAATAATAAAATCCAATTGTTATATTTAACACTCTATAAGAAGTTTAATAAAATGTTTAAGAAAGCATAAATAGTTGACTAAAAAAAAGTTGATTTGATTTAATAATAATTTGTTCCAAAATGTATTCATATTTTTTTTGTATTAATTAAAACAACTTATTTTAGTTGAACATTATTATGTAAATAAAAAATTTAAAATAAATTGTTCATAGTACTGTAAAAATATAAATAATTGCTACTTGTAAATAACACGATAAATTTTCACGGTGTAGTTTGCTAATTATAAAATTACGAATGCGTTGTAAACAATAATAATGTACATACAATAATCAAAATATAATTAAAATGATATATGTTGCCATAAATATTAATTTAAATTATAATAATGTTTATTTTCCATCCAACAATTAAAAATAATATCATACTGCACACGTTCTAATCACCGATGCACATCGCTTCTTCCAAAATGTGCAGCGTGATCAATAAAATGTCCAAAGCATCAAAAAACATCCCTAATATCAAAATCTAAACACTGAATAATAGAATGGGAGAGCTGCAGAATATACAACCCCTGTCTCGCCATGACCACATCGTAAAAATCCTATATAAACAAGTTGAAGTAATCTGAGAACACTGATTGAACAATCCTTTTGCAGAGCTTTCAACATCGTTTGCTTTTCTGGTAATCATGCGTACATCTTAATATTTGATCTATACAACCTCGAGCTTGAGTCTTATTGAACCACGAGATCATTTGTAGTTAATGGGTAGTTGGTACATTTAGAACCTGGATGTTGACGAAGAAGAGGAGAGGTTTTCTAGTGGGTAAAAATTCCATAGTACCACGAATCCACCGTGGTCTCTATGCAAGGTTTTCCTCTCCTCGGACAACAAAAAAAGGGTAGTTGGTACATAATTAGTATATAATTTCATCATCTAGTATATGAATTAAATTTTTTTTTTTTTAAATTTTTACATTTATGTTTTTAGACAGAATTAATTTATTTAGATTTTGCTTTTTTGGCCCTACTTATGGCAAACATATTAAATAATAAATAAATACATTTAAACTTCAAATTGTAAAGTTTAAATAAAAAAATATTTGGAAATTGTTTAAGTTAACAGAAAACAAAATCTAGTTTATGATTTTTATAAATTTTTACATTTATGTTTTTAGACAGAATAGATTTATTTAGATTTTACCTTTTTGGCCCTACTCGTGGCAAATATATTAACTAATAAATAAATATATTTAAACTTCAAATTGTAAAGTTTAAATAAAAAAATATTTGGAAATTGTTTAAGTTAACAGAACACAAAATTAAGTCACAAAATAATTTCTAGTAGCACAAAATACTTTCACAGCTAACATTTAAATGTTTTTGATTATTTATATATTTTTTTAAGGGTAATTCATACTGCGTTTTATACTATTAGTATTTTTTTACATTTAGTTTGATATATTCCATGTCTCTGCTGAAGTTATTTCTGCAATACTAAGAAATGATTTTACAATAATCCTATGTATTTTTGTACTATGTTATTATTTTTATGAAATTATCACGTTGAAAGTCCTTTTTCAAACAATAATTTAAAGTAACTTTTAAATAATTTACTAACATTTACAATATTTTAGAATTTTATATAAAATATTGATGAATATTTCTTATTTTTTTAAATTTATTATATATGCTTTTTGGTCAATATTAATAATTTATAAATTATTTAATAATTGTAGATATTTGGATAGTATTTTCATACATGTATTAGTACTTTTAATCAAAATATATTTAATTGAAAATCAATAGTAAAAAAATGAAACTAACACAAAAAATAGAAAGCAACAAGTTTAATGCTATTATCGTTTGTACAATGGTCAGTTTGAACGGCATTTTTGCATTTGTATAGTTAATGTGTAGAACAGCAAATCATTCAAATAATAAACATTGACAATATATTTTTAGCGTTGTATTTATCTTTTAGTTTTGTTGCAATTATTGATATGTATAAGGTTTATCTACAATATAAAATGTATAAATATTTTAATTGGAGGTAGTAACAATGCGTGTACAAAATAAGAAACGCTGCGATAATAATGAACAAATTGAAAAGTATTAATTTGCATATCCAGTTTTACAGTATTCAGCAGAAGAAGTATGCCGTATATGAGCGGAAGGAACGGAACGGTTGCTTCAATGCTGCCAGTCTCTCTTTGTATATTGGATTCGTATAAAAATGGAAGACAATGCGAGAGGATGCCGTAAATAATATTAAATTTATTTAACCATCCTCCGGCACAATTTCATTAAAGCGCGTCGGCATTCGGCAAAACACAGAAGCGGAATAGTTTATTCGGAAACAATGTCCAATCCATGTAAATAAAGCTTAACAATAGAATAAGAACCCTTGTACTACGATGTCAAGCAATACGACAATAAATTGGTTACATGCTCACAATGGGACCCTTTGGAAACAATTGAAATCGTCAGTGGCGCGGGACAAGGGCGTTCTCCAAATCGATATATCGATCCTCTCTCTTGAGCTCGTGTTAACATACGTATACGTACGTACATACAACCATATGCGAATATATATTTTTTTCTTTCCTTTCTTCTCCTCTTCACCAAGCAAAGGTGGTAATTAAGTTTTGATTTGCATGCTGATGCGGCCTATTGTTCACGGAACGTCTGCATTTGATGTCTAACAATTCCTTTCCGAAATTCTAATAGCAAACATTCAATTCCACACGTGTATATAATTCCACGCGAGACACATAATGGATAGTGGAGCCCTACTAATGAGTCTCATTGTTTGTAGGTTTCGTGTTTACGTTTGTTTACTTGCCGTGTATTTATGTGCGCGCATATACACACACACACTCGCTTGTATTTCTATAGATACGTGTTGGGGTCATAAAGAAAGTTTGTTTTAAATAAAAGTTGTTTTTTTTTTTGTTTTTGTACTTAATGTTAAATAATCACTGACAACAATAACGCCGAGCAGCCGACCGACGTTGCGGCGACAAATTATGAAATAAGTTCGTTAAAATTCCACGACGTCGAGATCGAGTATAATTTATACAAATTCAGCTCTTTATACGGCAGATATTTTAATTGTCACAAAGCAAAATATAAAACACATAATAGAAACTGTAAATTAACAGAATATATTGCCTCGTTCACTCTCAAAGTTCAATGTGGATGAATTCATGAAGTGAACTGGTTTTCTGATATTTATAATAATAAGTATTTTCATCAGGCTGCTCCTATGTCCAAGACATACCATCATGCTTAACGAATACAAATTTCATCAAAATCTCATATCTCTTTCGAAAAGTACATTTTCTTTCAATTATAAAGCGAAAATTACAATAGTTTTTGTAATAATGATTATAAATTGTAATTAAAATATTTAATGTATACAAATAAAGAAAAATTATAAAATTATTTCAATTATGTTTTTCGTTTATAATTTATCTGTCATTATTTATTTAGTTATATAATTAAAGCAATAAATATTATTATTATAATTTTTAATATAAGAATTATTGAAATAAATTTAAAAAAAATATATAATTCAGTAATAATAGAAATAAAATGAGAAGAAAATTTCATAATTATCATAATCATAATTATTATTTTGCCTATTTATTCTTTAACAAAAAAAAATCACAAGAAAATAGGAATACATAAATATATAAATAAAATTTTTAATATTTTCACTTCTGGTGATTACTGTCCTGATGATGATTTAACGGCAAATCTAGAAGATTTTCTAAAATTGCTATGTTTTAAGAAGTTATTAAATGTTTTTCTTTTGTCATTAAATAAATACCAGCATTTTTGCTCACGTGGACCACCAATTCATTAATTTCAGCAGTTGGAACGGGCTTGGAACGTCTTTTTCCTCGTTTGATGAAATTTCTCTTATTGCCTCAGTTTCCTGTTCTTTATGAATCTTGAGTAGCTCTACTATTGTGAGATCCATTCCATAATCCTCCACCAATATTTCTACTTCTACACTGTCAATCTACAATCTCATGGATATTCCCAGAGCCACAATTTCATGAACAAACTCGCCTACCAAATATTAAAAACAAATCTACGAAAAACAGGTTAAATATTAACGCAGACGAGTTCCACTTTATTTACTACAAAAAAATACTTACCACTATTAATCATTATATACAGATATACCTCGATTACCGAATCGGATCACACAGATCTCTTAACACTTATTTTAAATAATGGTTTAATGTCATTTAAATATTTTTTCAAATTAAATTAAATTTATTTTCTTCTTCTAGTATCAAATCTTATTTAAGAATTTCTTAGTAACTTTTTTCCAAGGAATTTTTATATAATAATTTATTTTTAAACAATTTCAGACTTCGTTATATCGAAGCTTCGTTATCAAATCTAATCGAGGTAAGAATGCTTTTATTAAAAAATATATTATATAAATAATAAGAGATTAAATAATAAATATTAAAAAATTGATTACTGATTATATTAATTAAGATACAATAACAACAAAAAATGGATTTCTTTTAAACTGCGTTCTTTGATGTCCGTAATCTTGGATATTTTGGCAATTATTTTATGCTGTAAAGATGTATCGATTAATTCAAATCGAAATATCGCCGGATGCGGCCTTTAAGAACGAGCCGCTAAATTTAGAAAGGGTTTAAGATAAATCGACGCGATCAATTTTATGTTGATTCTGGTTAGACTGAACCCAATTAAAGTTAACAATAATTGGCCCATAGATATATTAAGTGACTACGTAGAGACACAATAAAATCATTTAGATTCTATAAAATGTATTAAATCCGTCCAAAAACTTTTTTTTTTAACTTTATGCAATTTTTAACGAATACAATTAATTTGATATAAATCTAAATACCTCATTATAATTACTAATATTAAGTAATATTAGTAAATGAAGTAGGAAAATCAACACATATTTTAAAATGTTATTTGTGTTTGAAAGTTCATTTTCTCATTCTGGTCATAGTATTTTTTACCTAAGTGAACATAGTATTGCTTAACGAAGTAATTCCGTAGAACGCATCTTTAATTCGTTAATAGAGGTATAGTTATACTTATAAGTACTTTGATATATTAAACATATATATGCTATAAGTGCATATTCGAATAATGTTTACATTTTCCTGAAAATTTTTACTATAATCATTTAATTTAGTAAATGTATGTTCAACACACATTTGTCTCTGGAAATTAAGAAAAAAACTGTATTATAGTCACTTTCAACTAAATATTTTGGTTCTATATTACCAATCCAAACTTGGATAAATGTTTAAATCATATTATTTGGATATTTAAGTTCTAAAAACATTAAATTCACATTCTTCAAAGCTTTGAAGTTATGGTATACATTTTCTTGATATAATGTGAATACAATTTACAATCTACTTTTACTTCAGTTGAAGATAATTATACATTTTCCGGGCAATGTGCACATCATCCCACATGTAAAAACAGGTAAATTTATTGAAAAATATGCTTGTAAAACAATGATGAACTTAAGAAAGGTTGAACATAAAAATTCTAAGAATGTCATCGTAAAGGGTGTTTACGATACATAGGGTGTGTGCCAGAACAATTCGAAATTATACTCAGTCAATCTGATTAAACTTATTCAGAATGCGGCGTCTCTATTAGATATCTTTAGATAATTCTTCACTTTCAACCAATATTTTATACAAATCGATGCATTCTTAATAAAGAATGCGTCTCCTTTGAATGAAAAAGAAAAGGATAAAGAACAGGTATCCTATTTATAATTCACTCTTACAAAACAGATAATTCCTAATGGATAATTAGTTGAAGAAAATAAAACAGGTTGTTTGTAGGTAAACGATGCTATCTATATCATAACAGAACCGCATTTTTTTCTATCGGCGTTTTTGAAATTTCTAAAACCTACGACGACGGGGTCAGTAAAATAGTAAAAACAACACAAGTAAATAGAAATATTTGAAATAATGTAATCGGTGATTTATAATATTTTTCTTCTATCAAGAATTTCTTAAAACATTTTTTTCTTATATAATAGGAAATAGCGTACATCAATTATCTCGAATCGCGACACTTATTATTTTATAATGAATTTAATTATATTTAAATAGTATAAACTGACTTCTCCTCGGATTTAGTTTCTATTGGTGCGAAAAAATGAAATTAACTGTATTAGAAGCATCATTATATTAAATTTACTGGACTTTCTAATAAGATTTTCGCATCAATAAAAATCGTTAAATTTCATTCGCTAGGAAATTTCTGCGATACACATTTTGTGCTGCAATGGAAATGAATATTTTATTAGTTTCGCAAGGTAAATGTATGCCAAATTGTAGAGCCATTAAAATAACTTAGCGTAAAATGATTTTACGCGGTGCTGAAGCATTACTAAGTAGTGCGTTATTATCAGTCTGGCGGCAGTTGCGCAATGAATTGTACGTACGTACGAGGATAGATCGGAATGTTTCTGGAACAAAACAAATTTTGGCATTACAATCGTGTGCAATTGGCATTGTGTGAAAGAACCCTCTGTTAAATATTACTTTTAAATCTTCAAACGGTCAGTAGAAGAAAACTAATTTTGCTAATTTATAAAATTAAGTATATTAAAAATATATGATATTATTAACGATCAATGTTTTTTTTAAATTTTAATTTCCCAATTTCCCGGGAATAAATCGTGAAATTTTTACTTCTTAATTACCAAAAAGATTTGTAGACTAGACCAATGTGCATAATGTACCAATGGGCAATTGACAAAAGACTTTTCACCCAATAACGACAATATTTTATTATTGTGCAAAATTTTTAATTAATCTATAAAAAAATATATTCAATAAGTATATTTTTTAAACATAAATACATTCATAAATACATTAATACTTTTTTTACCCGTCAATTTAACTTCCAAGAAATTTAACATTAATTTACGGATTTGTAAGAAAAAGTCAGAATAAGTCACAAGAAGTTTGATCAATGTTTCAAGAAATAAAAGTAAATGATATTCATAAATATAACTCATGGTATTACGTAATTAAAATTACTAGAATTTTATCCAATCCATGGCAGAAAAAAGGAATAATTAGAAAAAATATATATTGAATTTTTCAAGTGTTTCCCAACCTTCTTTACATCTCACATTATTTTTGATGGAGGGGTTGAATTTTACATGAATACAAAGATGTTTGCGATATTTTTTTGTAACGTTCTTTCAGTTCATTTCCGGTAGAAAAGTTCTGTTCCAAGCAAAAAATGTATATTTCGATTTGATTTGGACAATTTTTTTTCGAAAAAAAAAAACACCCTTAAGACAATGAGGAATGTGTCTATGAGTATCAAGACATTTTCCTATAATGTTTTAATGTCCTATTTTTTATTGGCGCCAACAATTCTTAATCCGCTATAAGAATGTGTACAGTAATAACTAATTATTTGGGTAATCGGTTCCGCCAATATCCCGGACTATTTGAAACCGGACTAATCGATGAATTAAAAACGATAATTTATGTACAAAAATATAATTGTATTTGAACTGCATATATTTTAGAATGTATTTTCTTATAAACTGCAATGATTTTACTGGAAAAAAATATGTTTTCTGTGTCGATTTATAAGCTTTCAGAACAATCCTCGTATATGGAATGTCGGGATTTTCATTTGGAAGGACTACTAGGATAATGTAATTGTTCCAGAGGCCATATTGGGGCAAGTTCTAACACCGAATGCGTCCGTCTGCTTACAATTTATAATTTATGTGTATGTTCGTTGGAACGGTAATAAATTGCTCGTACACCTTGGAACGTGCACGAGGATATCGAAAAAGTAATATTAAAAAAAAGTACGGTACGCAATCGACAGAAAGGAAGAGCCATGTAGTGAAGAGTATTGAAGAAGAGGAGAGGAGAGAAAAGATGGGGACGCCGGAGAAAAACAAAAAGGAAAAGACCGAATGATGAAGAAAAATTAATAGCGAAGCCGGCTCACAGCCAACCGCGGACACGAAAAAATATAAATTGACTTTCATTATTATAATAACTTGCGTAACTATAATTATAGGTAGTATTATGACTGGAACAATGGCCAATTAAAGGAACAATCATGTGTTAGTTATCTTTTATAATGTATGGACAGGCGCTTTAAATTTATTGCACACGATGCGCTTTGAACGTTTTCTAATTATCAGTTTGCATTTTCTTAAATTATTATTAAACTTTTACTTTATTAATACACGAGAGACCGTAGCATCTACGAGAACACAGTGGACGGACACGAAAAGGAGAACCACGAAAACCTCATATGGAAACAATTGAGTCTCACTAGTCAAGCCACTTTCCGTTTGATTATAATATAATGATCACATACTCCGACGAAGCAATTATCCCTATCACAAAATATGCTACCAAATATAGTAATCATTATTTTAATCGATAAAAATATAAATTTATTTCATTCATTTCAGAAGAACTGTACTCTATTATTATGCGAAAATACAGCACTTATCAAAACATCCAATACAATGATAATTTTAACAGAAAACATTGTAAGATCTAAATACAATAAATTTAAAGTGTTTTTTTTGACCGCATATTTTTCAAGGAAATCGTAACTACAAAAAAATAGATATAAACCATGAAGTCCATATGAGAAAATATATCAAGTTTACAATATTTTCTTCTTTAGTACACTGAAATGGTAACTTATAATACAAGATGTAAAGAACTTAAAATTTGCTTCAATTTTGTATTCGTTTTTACTTGAAAAATCCAAATATCTAATGAAAACAGATTAAACAACCAATCGAATAAATAATACAAATTTTCTATAAGCATGCTATAAATCTCTTAGACCAGCGATTCTCAAACAGTGGGTTGCGGTCTGTTCTGACATGATCTTAAATGTATATTTCGGTCACTATAGATTGAGTTTTTAAAAAGCGTCTTATCCAATACTAAATATAAGATGTAAATCAAATTAATGAGTTATTGGTACGTGTTATCCAGAGTAAACATATTCTTAATAATTTTAACTTATTTTTTCTTTACATTTTCATAACTTTTAACAAATTAGTTTCATATAAATTCATTTTATCGTTAATTAGTGTTAAGAAATAAGTACAATATAGTAAAGTATATATTTCAAGTGGAACGTTATTTTTGTACATGAAAATTCGGAACTCAACAAACATCTCTACCATTTTTCAAAATAATGTCTTCTTCGTTATTCGTATTTGATATTTTAGGAACATTTATTATTTTTCTTATAAATATTGATAAGTTTTCAACCGATGACATTTGGAAAAATAAATACTGAAAAAAAATGATTTCTGATTGTTTTATCCAATACTAAATATAAGAGGTAAATCAAATTGTGTTATTTGCTTTTTCAACTCTTGTCACTAATTTTACTGAATATAAACCTCACAGACGGCAAATCTTCAGTTGATAAACTTGATGGTTGAAATATGAGCCAATCAATTTTGTAAGCAAATATTAAAAAAATATATAGATATAAATAAATTCAAAATCAAAACATATGAATAAAAAAACATTTATAATTATTACAACGCTACATTGTTTTGAAGCGTGAAACTACATATTTCTCCATGAAGTTAGCTAGGAAATCATGGAAAGAGTGTTAATAAAACATCTAAAACAATTAATTAATAATTTTTAATTTTTTTTTTTGTAAATATTTTTATATAGAATAGAACAATTTTCACGTATATAATTTTTTAAATATTTAAGAAAATTATATAAATTGACAAAATTGAAATAAATATATATTCAATAAAGGTAATGTGTTTCAGCCCTTGCAAGGTTATTGTTCACAAGAAGAAATCTGATATCTGTTGCGTCTTATAAAGGGGTCGACGACCTTGCATATATATATAAAGTCGTTTCGAAAATTAGAGTCGAATGGTAAGTGTGAATTAATGAAAATCTCAACAGGCACATTAAAAAATGTGTCGGCGCAAATGGGAAAAGTGTATTTATTAAATATATATATATGTATATGATTATTCTTTTACTGAACACACTCACTTCTTAGATAAGTCGATCCGCAGGCGCAATTAAATTGTATAGATATAACGAGTGTCCCCGATTGTTCTGAATGGACAAGTAGCTCTTAACTACAATAATAAACTGAAATATATGCAAGCCCGCGGCTTAATAATACGTTTACAAATTACGATCCAGATACAGTAGCATTCCGTAAGACGTGTAGAGGCGGTACCATAATTATTCATTTTACTTCACTCACTATTTGTTAATAGATTTCTGAAACAAACCATTTGAAAATCAATAAAACCTTACGACATCCGAACGTCAGGCCTCATTTCCCGATTTACCACCGCCACCACCGCAACCAACGAAATTATTCTTATTTATTTATCTAAACTCCAAATCGCATTTCTGAACTTATTATAACAAATTCAGAAATACGAAATAGGTTTTCATCATATTTTCAATATTTTTTTTTATACATTTAGTAAATCAATTTGATTCTATTGATTTTACATAAAATTTACCGAGTTGAATCAAAAATTATTATATTATGTAACACATAATGTCGTTGAGATGTAAATCTGTTATGCAATAAATTAACTTGAAGTACATTTATATAAATTATAATTCTCTTTATGATAATAATAATATTTATTACAATAATTACATACAAAGAAAATTAATTAAAATTCATATAAATCATTGGTATTTTACTTATTTTTTTTACATTTTCATAACTTTTAAAAAATATGCTTCAAATAATTTCGTTTTATCATTAGAGTTAAGAAATAAGTAATACAGTATAGTAAAAGACATATTTCAATTATCTTTGTAGATGAAAATTTGGAACTCAATAAAAATCTTATATTCTACCATTATTTAAAATAATGTCTTTTTCGTTATTTGTATTTGATATTTTAGGAACATTTTTTTTTTATGTTATTTAGTTTTATAATAACTTATAATTGTACTTCTTTCAACTTTATTGAAATGAAATTCAACTTTATTGGAATAAAATGCAAATGAAATACTAGGCATAATTATTTTAAATTGTGCACATTTTAATTGAGCCTATTTTTTTCATAAATTATAACAAAACTAAATCTGCTTCAGTTGTATCAATTTTATTTTTCTTATAAGAGAATAAATATTTATAAGTTTTCATCCGATGAAATTTGGAAAAATACTGAATAAAAAAACTATTTTTATTAGAAATTATCCAATAATTTCAACTACCTTCAGATAAATAAGTATTGCTAAATATGATCTAATACAAAATGTAAAATAAATGTAATTACAAATTACTTTAGAATTTGATAGAAAGATCAGGAATTTAGAGTAATTTGCTCATAATATATCATTTTTATAATATGACTTTGTAACTGATATATTTGGAAAAATAAATACTGAAAAATAAAACGATTTCTTTAAGAAATTGTACAAGTTTGGATTTAGATAAATAAATATTGTTAAGTATGATCTAATATAAATTCTAAAATGTAATTATAAATTACTTTAGAATTTTATAGAAAGATCAGGAATTTAGAGTAATTTATTAATTCCTGGATCTACATTTCTTGTAAAATTAACTTAGCACTAATTGTACTAATTTGTATTGATGTAAATATATTTCCAATTAGATTTTTTTGGAATTTACGAATATTTTCAGATTAGTAAATAATGAAAAATATTCGAAAATTGATAAATTTCCAGTGATTCTCCTGCATATAATTATTTTGGTTATGTAATTTCCCACTGATTCTTTTAGTGATTTATGTTCATATTAAAACCGTATATTTATTTAAATATATTTATAAATATAATCTCCACCAAAATGCCAAAGATAAAATAATATTTATTATTTGTTTAATTCTTCGAGTGCTTAAGTACTGGACGTAATCGAAATAGCTAAGAATTAAGTACTTCTCGTTTATAAACACATCCAGTGTGGGAAACGGGCATATTTATTGATGATTTAGATTAAAGCCATTATTATATGCAGTGAACTTTATGCCGTTAATTACTTGTTGGAAAATAAATTACCTAAGATAAATCCTCTAAGTGCAATCTGCACATTTTTTATATCCATACTATTTTCCTAATATGCACGTGCGATTCTGATTTATTATAGTTGTTACAACCTATGGAAATGTTTTTTTTAGTTAATAAAACACAATATAACAACAGTCATATTTATGCTCATCAAAATTCATACATTTATAATATTTAATATTATTACATCATTGGGTAAAAACGTAATCATACGAAGATGTGTTTGAAGATTAATTGTTGATCAAATTAACAAATATTACATTCTATTATTATTAAGTATTTACAGAAACTAAATCATTTAATAAAAATAATATATAATATTCTTACATCATTGGGTAAAAACGTAATCAAACATAGATATGTTTGAAGATTAATTGTTGATTGAATTAACAAATATTATAATCTATTATTATTAAGTATTTACAGAAACTAAATAATTTAATAAAAAATAATATTTAATATTGTTACATCATTGGGTAAAAACGTAATCATACGAAGATATGTTTGAAGATTAATTGTTGATCGATTTAACAAATATTACAATCTATTATTATTAAGTATTTACAGAAACTAAATCATTTAATAAAAATAATATATAATATTCTTACATCATTGGGTAAAAACGTAATCATACGAAGATGTGTTTGAAGATTAATTGTTGATCAAATTAACAAATATTACTTTCTATTATTATTAAGTATTTACAGAAACTAAATAATTTAATAGAAATAATGTAACTATTTTTTTTGTTCCTTAATGCAGAAAACGATGTTCTTCAATCTGTGACATTTGACACGCTTGGAGGTAATTACCGGAGGGAGAGCATGGTAGTTCTTAAAATACAGACTTAATCTTTGACAAGTTCAAAAAAGCTCGTCTATATAAAGGTCACATTTGGGGTTGTGGTTTTACAACTTTTGACGTGAACTATTATAGAACACACTGAAAGATAAGGTGTTAATTTCAAAGGCTCTGAAATGTATGTCTTTCAATTTAATATATTTTTTTAAGTTATCCTAAAAATAACTATAACATATTGAAATATCTTAAGTCATTATAATTAAAAATAATGTATTGTAATGGAAAAAAAACTTTCGATCGTCTATCCACAAAAAAACACAAAAATATATGTCTTTCAATTTAATTTTTTTTTAACTTATCTTAAAAATAACTATAACATATTGAAATATCCTAAGTCATTGCAGTTCAAAAATAATAAAAAACTATCGATCGTCTATCCACAAAAATGTTCTCACATCGCAAATCAAAGAATTAAAATACAACACAAAAATAGTTTATTTTGAAATTATGTAGTGAATTCGGACAAATCCGTACTATACGAAGTATTACTGTATACTTTATATAACAATAAATAATATAATAAATATAACAACAATTCTAATGTAATAAATTGAAGAAACAATATCAATGTGATACTAGAATATAATAAACTATTTGGAAAATGATTGTAGAATTAGTATTGAAAAAAAATCAATTAAAGCAGTGAATTTATGAATAAATATTTTTTTTTGTAATTTGTGGGATTCTTTATATTCATTGCTCTAGTAATAAATGTGTTCTAAAAATTCCTTAGATTTAATGGAAAAGTTGCTCAAGAAAAGTGTAGACATAATGTTAGTTGCCCTCTATGCATATTGATTTGATTGTTCTTTATCATGACGTTTAAGATGTTAATCTGAGAATTTAGAACGATCTGCTTTGAATAATATGCCTATACATTTTATACAAATGTGTTTTCGTAAATTTATAAACCAGTTGATTTCACTTCACAATCCGGCGATTGGTATTTCTGCTCCTCTCGCCGCCGCCGCCGTCGCTTTTTCCTCTTCTTCTACTTCTTTCCGCTGTCGTTGTTTTCTTCTTCTCCATCGAGATACTCGTAACGGAGAGATGCATCTCCTATATTGACTTATAAATTAAGATAATGGTGAAAGTTTGGACGTTTTAAAAGAAAAAAAATTAAATCGACTCGCGCACTTTAAATCGAATTACTAAAATGCTTCTGTTCCTCGAGGACACAATTACGTCAGAATAAATAACGCACTCTTCTATGATTGAATATTTTATTATTCCCACGTGTTTCCTTCATCGGGAGTGAGACTAGTGGAAGAGTTTCCTCTCTCCATAGTGCGCGCACTTAAAACTCCGGCTCCGTTTACATTTTGTACTAAAAACTTTTATTGCCATTTAAAAATGGAATGCAGTCATTTCTGTATCGAGTGATATGACCGATAGCTTAAAATAGCTAACCGAACAACAAAAAAATATACATATATATTTTAAAAAAAGAAACATCTAATTTCTGACTGTTATTGATTGTTCTCGATTCTATTGACCGTTTTCTTTTTTCTTCCACGTTATTATTCTTTCCTAATGTATTCTAAATATTTAGATTTATTAATACTCGATGACGCAATGACGCCCATCCATTGGCAGCTTCGATGACCGATCCACGTTACGCAACTAAATTCTATTAACTTATTAATTATACAATTGCTAATTACCGCGAGGAGATTGTTGGGTAACTAGTCGGACCGGCGACTCGACCTTCCTGTTATCAGTTAATGAACTTGCAAATCTGTAGCTCGGTTTGTTGCATGCACATTTCCACCGAAGACCTGTGTGCAGATACACACACACACACACACACACATATATGCACATGCGTGCAAGTGCATGTGTGTGGGTTGATCTCGCAGACCGTGCGGGCAAATATAATTGTTGTGTAACAACTTATTTAGAGGAAGGAAACGGTCTTAATTGCGAATCACAATGTCATCAATCATGCCATTAATTGACGTGAAATTATTGCCGCCGCGATTTTTGCGTTGTTATTAACAATAATCTGGAGTGCATCGTCTGCGATGTGGAAGTAACTCTTCAGTTTCATGAAGGGAAATTATATCGAATGCAAGTGCACAACTACGAGAATGGGAAACGCGCATTTTATTATAGGAGTATAAAATAACGTTGATTGGTTAATGAGGTTTACGCAATTGATTAAAAATTATATAAACATTTTCTGCAGGATGTTTTAGCTATAAAATATGAGTAAAACTGTTTATCAGATACCACTACCTACTTTCGATTAAAGAAGTACAAGCATTTACAATAAATTAAGGGTCGTAATTAATATTCTTAATTACCATAACTTATTTTATATTTCTTAATGTAATTTATATAAATATTCCAATTGTTACCTAAAAATTAATGGCACAACCACACAACATCCAACCTGTAAATTAATCGCTCAAAAATAAACTTATAGTCCAAAAATCAATCATTTATATAAAAAAATCTATTTTTATTAATTACAATTTGAACTTTTATTGAATTTGGACTTTTTTCAAATATACTACAATTATAACATTTGATACGAATTTATTATTTGTTTTATGGTAGAAATCTGAAAATTATACTATTATACAACAAAATGTTATTGCTCTTAATTACATGTAGTTATTTTATGAAACTATTTGAAATATATTAGTAATTATAAAGTTATAAAATGCATAGTTTGAAAATGTAGCCGTAATTGAAATAAAAGCTATGTAATTAAATGGAAGTAAATCAGGAATTTAAACATGAACATTGCATAATTAGACCTCGAATTGAATTATAAGATTTTATACGTTTTATATATTATTTTTAAGTATTTTAAATTTATTACCAGGTTGATGAAGTAATAACCAGTGCTCTTGAAGAAAACACAATACTGATCTGATGCATTTTTTGATATCTCGCAAAATTTTTAATAGCCTTTTTTCCAAATTATAGAATCTTATCTGACGAATATAGTTGCAAGAAGGAAGCACTAATCTATTTCCAATTGAATCTGGGGTACCGCAAGGAAGTGTACTCTGACCCAAACTATTTCATTTTCACATTAGAAACTTACAAAACGGACTAAAGAAGATTGAATACCGGCTCAAAGAATGGCGTATTAAAGCCAACGAAACGGAATTGACTCATGTCACCTTTAAGATCAGGAAGATAACTGGTCCACCAGTAACTTTAATGAATGAAGTAATACCGCAGGAGAATTATGTAAAATATATAAAGAGGTCTAAAATTCAGCAAACTATACTGACTATGTGGAAGAAAAAAATATTACAATGTCATTTTTCAAAACTAAATTTGATCTGAAAAATAAGTAAAGTGTAAAAGTGTATTAATATCTTTGAAAATTGTCTATAATTAATTAGTTGGACTAAAGTAAAATGATGTAATAATTTAGGTGTAATACTTTCGAAATTTCCTGTACAATTTCTTAAATATAACATTTTTACATTGCTATTATATTTTTTGACTTTTCCTGAAATATTATTAATATGATTTTTGCTTTATCACTATGTTCTAATTTCGGAAAAAAAAATGTAACCTTCCTTTCCTGTAGTCGATATTTATTCTTTTAAAGTTAAAAAAATGATACAGAAGAAGCTGAGTTTATATCTGAGTTAATATCTGCTCTTCATCGCGAAGAAGGAGGATGAAGGGTACTGGTATTCTGAGGAAAATGACAGCCCCGAGCATACTTTTTTCAGTTGCTGCAGGTAGGCTGCAAAGAAGCAAGTAATTGATGTAAGTCTCGGTTCTGCCCTAGTCCCGCAGAATTTTGTCAACGAATTGCTGAAAAACAGCGATAACTGGCAACTAATCACCAGATACGTGACAGACGTACTCTCTACCAAGGAAGAAGATTATCGAATCGACATTTCAGAGAAGTACCAATATGAAGAACCTGGATATTGATGAAGAAGAGGAGAGGATTTTAGTGGGAAAGAATCCCGCAATTCCACGAATTCACGGATTTCATCATGAATTATTACCAATATTATCTAAAAGTAATATATTAAAAATAAATTGGAAAATTTATTACTAAACGCAATCTACTTTATGTAATTTTCTTTTTGAATAAATTCAAATCATCGATTATCTTCATCCATTATATTTCTGACATTTCTCTACTATTATCAAGTTTCCCATTGTTGAAACGTCAATAAATCTGTAAGCAATTCACATGCGAATATGAAGTATTTACGACCAATTTAAAAGCGTATAGCATATAACCATTACTTTAATGTCCGCTACATACAATTGCTTAAACTATGACATATTTAGTCCAGTTCTAAAATAGAATACAATTTTCAAAGAATACACAGCAATTTCATATTGAATTAATATTAACGTGGGAAACTTCTGGCCTTAACAAAGGGTGCTTTCTCTATATTTAAAATTATAATAAAATAAAATAAATAAAAATATTAGATACTTATATTTAATGTATTGTTAAATTTTTATAATAATTAATTAAGTTTTGCAAAAATTTAAAGAAATATTGATACATTTTACAGATAAAATAATGTATCTTATTCCGAAATATTAACAATTTCCCCTTTGGTCATATTAGTAGCAATAAGAATAATTTATAAAACAAAATCAATTCAGAAGACAAATAAAATTGATGTTTTTTTGAATAAATTTATAATTCTATAATTAAATTATATTAAACATATAATAAATTATCCCATAATTTTTTTCTGTTATATTAAAAGAAGATGATGTTAAAATATAATATTTTGATTTGAATTATAACTTATGTTATTGCTTTTTAAATTTGAATTACGTATTTAACTGCTAATTTATTAATTATTCCTCTTCATGGATAATTTGTTATTTCCAATTTGGATGTAGATCGAGGAAAAAAAAAACGGACAAACTGCGAAATATAATTCATCTGTGATTTATTGTATGTAGAAAGTCTTTGTAAAAAAAAACAGCAACAGTTTAGTTTATATATGTAGAAGCCTAGCATTAACATAAAGATTATTGGGCAATTTGTAAGCATAACGACGTGCTACAAAAGTCCAGAGTGAGAGAAGCAAAAAAAAGGTCCACGGTGCTTCTTGCTTATATGGAGACAAAAAGTTTAATTTATAATAAATAATTCCCAATATATTATCTTTAATGTCCAACAAATCATACAGTATGTAATAGACATCTTATCAGGATCTGCATCTCAATTGAAATACAGATTGCCCGTGAACAAGTTAATGCATCTGTCAGAGGCGGACTTTTCTTTTACTTTACGAGTTAGCATTAATTACTCTTTCCTTGCCTTTTATCCTTGCATATACATATATATGTAGGTATGCGCACTCTGTTGCACGTACATCTCGGATCTAGTCGCAAACACAATCAGGACAAATTTATGCAAGAAAGAAAAGGAGAAGAGGAGCCTATAAATAATAAGCCCAGCCTCTGTTCTTAATTATGGAAAACGCGGCGCTCGAAATATCACCGCCTCAATTATGGTCAGGCTCCGACTATTTATTTATACCATTTTTTAATGTTTTAATCAGCATTTAATATTGCCTTCGCATACATAATTCCGATCGGAAACACATTTTAAATCGCTATTTTATTATTTGTTTGTTTTGCTGCATTAATTTAGATTCTTCTTCATTCAAGTGTTTCGATGTTTTCTTTAACTTCCCGCTAACTAGTTTAATCGTGATCATCTTACTCGTATTTGTTTTCATATAACAAATCGGCATTCCACCACTTGCTTCTTAAATCATCTTTCGATTATGAATCATTTCAAGTGCTTTCCATATATGAAATTCTTAACAAATCGAAAAATTAGCTGTAAAATAAATAAAAATGTTCTAAATTCTTTTTTATACCGAATTCCAATAGCTTTTGAAAGCTCCCATGGATTCCTGATTGTTAAACATTATTTATATGCACTTACTTGGAATTCCACTTGAATGTAATTACTACATATTATGTGATGACCAGACTAAATTTTGAAGTACTTTCATATATTTATTTATTTTTACTCTCATTTTTATTTTCATGTCACTCAAAACTAACCTTAGATACGAATGTAACAGAAAAAATATGATGAATTAATAAAGTTTTAATTTTATATTTAATATTTCAGAACAAAAAATATAATTTTCTTCAGATTTTTTTTTTACAAAAGAAATCATTTTTTCAGTGGATGATTTAGAAAACCTTGTAGGCAATGAAGACGATATATAATAAATTAATACCAAAATAAAATTTTACTTTGTATGTAAATGAACTGTTTAATTGATAAAACTTTTCATTTTTCTTTAAAAATAATCTATAAAAAAAGTAAAATGAAAACTGTAATATTTTTAGTAGTAATATAAAAGCAGGCCAATAAACAGGGTTTTCTGCAAAATATTACAAGAAATTGTGCTGAAAGAAAATTTTTAGAAATTTATTCTGAATTCAGAAGATGCTAGTTTTTCAGTGGAAAATTTAAGATACCTTTTAGGCAATGAAGACAATTTATAAAAAATCCTCATAAAAAAATGTTAAAATAAACAAATATTTATGCTTAAGGAAATTATTAAATAAATTAGAAAAAAAGCACAAAAAATATTTTAAAATGACATTTTACTTTGTATGTAAATTACCTTTTTAATTAATAATACTTATTCTTCGAATTAATATAAAAACTGTAATATTATTATTAGTTGGAGTAGAATAAATAGAGTTTGTTGCAAAATATGACAAGAAATTGTACTGAAATATTCAAAATTCAGAACAAAGAAAATTAAGTCAATATATAAGAAATTCTTCCCAAAAAATGTTAATAATAAACAAATATTTAAAATTTAAGGTAATTGTTAAATAAATGTGAAAAAAGCACCAAAAAATATCTGTAGACTCTTATTTTAATATGAGATTTTATTTTATATGTAAATTAACTGTTTAATGAATAAAACTTATGATTCTTTTAATTTTGTTTACAAATAATCTATTAAAAAAAGTAACAGAAAAACTGTGACGTGAATAATATTTGTATATCTTTAGCTCAAATGTGGCATGTATTTAAATAAAAAAAAAAGTATTTTTAAAAGTAGAAAACATTTTTTTTACTATGTTTCATTTCATGTATTTAAATACTCTTTATGCATTTCACAATACTGAATTCTTACTGGAAAGAATTACAAGTTATTCCTTTACTGCGGTAGCTTGTTTATGTAAATTAATTACACCATTTATAGATGTATATTAGAAGGTTTTAGAAATTAGGAATAGATCTGTCGCAATGTACACAAAAAACGGTTATTTTCCTCTATTTTACACACTATCTCTATAATGAATAGTTGTTTTTGACGATAAATATCTTAAATGTGTTAAATTATGTTTTGTATAATATAAGTAATTGACTGGTGACCCAAAAATAATTTGTATGCTACATCAACTTGCATAATTATATTTCAGAATAATTGTTATGGGATACATTTCACTTTCGTATAGATAATTTTTTTTTTGGGATTAAGAATTTGAAATCACGTTAAAGCAATTAGAGAAATCACTCAATTTAAATGAAAAATCTCGTTGTAAAATGGTATTATTTTGTTGTATTTATCAAATAGTTGCGTTTCTTTCTTGACGTTATTAAAGTATTATGTGTAATTAATTTCAACACGAAACACAAGAAAGAAAGCTATGCAACAATAACGTATTCTTCTTAAGTGTGTGTTTTTTTTTTGGTTTTCGTTGCTTTAATAAGATTTGTAAAATGGTAAAACCAGTTCAAACGTATGGGGGGAAAATAATATGGCTGGTGAGGTTTTTTTGTTATTATCCATGTCCCTGCTGTGTTGCAGGAATGCTGGACATAACAAACAATACATGGATGATATGTTGCAGGCGGGGTGGAGGCGAGGTGATGGTAAATGCCGACGAATCTGGGTGCAATTTAAGATAACATATGACCGTCGGCAGACATAAATAAGGAGGAACGCGAGTGGCGTAATCTGTTAGGTGGTCGGTCTATTAGCGGAGAATGTCCAGTATTGTGCCCAGCTGAAGTGGACTAATGACCACTGCCCTCCCGACCCAACCGCAAATATTTAAAACATTGCATTTGCCATCCGGTCAATATAATAAAAAAAATCAACGACAGCAGTAATGACAACGTGAACAAAACGAAGAATCTCTGAATCTATTCATTCATCAAAACTGCGAATTTGATGCACCGTAAAAAAATCGATACAGAAACGAACGCAATATCATCAATATTAATTAATTTAAGTAGAATTATTAAACGGGAATGTAGATTTTATTTTCTTGAAGGAATTTATTAGCCGAGTGGTTTTTAATAGTCGTTTTATCATAAAGCGAATTCATTTGTATGCAAATAAGGATATGCATGTACGGAAAGAGAGTGTGTGTGATATTTTCGATGCATCACAAAAAATGACCGGAACATAAACATTTTATTACTTCGCATTATGTGGAATATCATCAAAGAACAAAACAAAATTTTCACTTCAAACAGTGGCGTCGCCAATTATTTATTTTATAGTATAAATAAATCTTTCAACTTAATAATAATAACACTGTCTTATTTTTTTTAATTTAATTTAATTTCCAATTAATGGAAAAGAAAAATTGTAGTTGACAGTTTTTTTATATTTATTTTAAAGAAATACAAAAATTTTGACTAAAACTTATTTATTGCAAGAAACATAATTGAATTTGTGTCCACTTTATAATTATATCTGGTGCTACTGAATGATGTGCAAAGTTGATATAGTTCTAAAGGTATCTCTAGTATAGATGTTGTCTTCAAAACGAATAAAAAGTTCCCCACAAAACTGTAAATAAAACAGATGGATAATGTGTTTGGAATAAACACATCTGGTTTCAGTAAACTGCATTGATTGCTTAGAAGAAAGAGGAACTATCGTTACATAACCAACTATTTAAGTACAAATGCGTTTTCAAACTTTTGTAGATGTATGTAATACGGTTGTAAGCTTTAAAACGAAATTACAAGTCAAATCTACTTAAAGATACAACAGTGAAATCCAAAAATATCCTAGAAATAACATGTTAGCATCTTAACCTACTACAAAAATTAAATTCATTTATTATAGTATAAACTACAGCAAATGTCTATATTGAAGTTATGTATCTCTTAACTCACTCTATACCATATTCTATAGGTTTTTTTTTAATAGATTTTATATAATAAATTAAATATTGATCTTTCAAAAAGTTAAGGTTGAAAATTGCTGGTTCATATAATAAAATCCGATACAAAGATTGTGAGTTTGAATTTCAGTCCAATTAGAGTACTAAAGTTCTATGAAATATTATAGTCAAATTTTCCATTTTTAATATTACTTTTCTGATATACTTAACTTTTAAAAATAAATTATTATATATCGAATTATATATTTCTATAATTTGCAAAAAATATGCGTAATATTCTCAAAAATTCTCAACAAGTTTCTCAACAAATCATTTTTACTTTGAAAAATACAAATCTTTCACAAATGTTATTATTCACGTATATATTTATTTCCCTATTCTTTGCTAAATATTGTACAACTCAAATACATACAAAAATAAGTCGCACAAAAAGGAACTTGATTGTATAAAGCAGTGGCGTAGCTAAAAATATGTTAAACTCCTGAATTCTTGTTTTACTCAGCTTATTTTTCCGAAGCAGACCGTTTGTTATATTTACGTGGATGTTAGTTAATTACATGACGACATTGAGGGCCGAAGTGGTGGTTTCGGCGAATGTCGGAAGCTTAGGAAGAAAATATGTATTCATTCTTAAATTATAATTTCTTTTCATGAATGGGTGTATAATGATTGTGGAGCGGGTAGGAGATTTTTTGTGAATAAATAAGCCCTTTTTTCGTGAGCCCTTCTGCTTTGTAGACCCTTGTAGACACTTGCTATGCAGTGGCGTAGCCACTGGTATAAATGGAAAAGCCTATAATTTATGAATTAAAAATAATTTTGTTTACTTACTTTTAGACTTTATTTTGATCAATTAACATTTAATTTGTTTGGTAATTTTCTAAACTATAGTGATTCCGGACTGATCGAAACTGATAGCACTATGCGAGGTATTACAGTAATTCTAAATACATTATTTTGTAACATAACCAATTTATAAACGATTAATAAGATTTTTTTTTCAGTGAACTAATTTAATTTAAATTCGATGTTAGATTACAGCAATTTATTGCGTAACAAACTTTAGGTTTTTATTATAGATATTACAATGTGCATTTGTGCTTATAAATATTCTTTTATATATTCTCCATAAATAATGACTGTAGATATAGCATTCGATAATTACTTCTGAAATCGGTGGGCAATTAAAAAAAATGTAACACAATTATATAACGTTTGAAAATGTAATTACATGGAAGGAGAATGCAGAGAAACAGCCTTTTTTTACAAGGAAATTCCCGGAGCGGATGAGGAGTATTTTTATTTGCCTTAAATAACATTCAAGTAATACAATTTAGGTATTAATTCAATTAAGAAATCCGTTTCTTGCGTTCGAGACGCTTTTATTTCCATGTTTTCTTTATTGATCAAGAGACCCGCTTTCTTTTCGACCCGAATCGAAAACAACCGGAGAGAAATTACACACACATTCACACACATACACATACAAACACAAAGTAATATCTAGCGGTCTTTAAATAATTTACGAATCTTAAAATTGGACCGTTTAGATAACACCAAACTGTCGCAATCCGACTTACAACTACGCAAGAATACAACAAAAAAAAAACGGTTATTTATAATATATGTTATAAATAGATTCTATAATGAGCGATAAATGATTTATAATAGACTAACATTATCAGGTAGTAATTAATTAAAGAATAATTTGTATAATTATGATTAATCTTAATGTGTTTATCTTGCGGAATTGGCAATATAAATTATCGAAATTGTTTTTTTTTAATCGGAATGCTCGAAATTAATTGTGCGTCCACTGCTAAATATTCGGTAATTGTGCGTTACGCAATCTCGAATATAAAAAATTGTAGTTAGGATATTTATTAAATTGAAACTCAAAAAAAAAAATGTAAACATACATATAGAGATTTCCAATACAAATTTACATCCAAAGGAGTAAGTTGACATGTCTACTTATCTAACGAGTAAAGAATGTCCTTATACGTATTTAGATTGTGTAGTCAGCACAGGCAAGTTTCGATCCTATGGCACAAAGCGAGCCGCCCGAGCTTTTTTTTCGTCTTTGTTTCTTATAAAACAATGTTAAAGAAATTGTGACTTCTCGAGATAGAATAGAATGGCTCGGTCTTGATTTTATTGTATTGTTTTAAGATATAATTTAATATTCTGTAAGACAAATATATACGACGGGGCTGCTATATATTTATATATTTTTCCTCGATATTCTAACACACATATTATTAAACTGAACAGGCGAAATTGCATAAATGTAATAGCGAAATTGTATATTTCATGATTTATGGAGGAGCGCAAAGAGTAGTAGCTTTAAATAATCCTTATAACATTAAATCTCAATATTTACAGTTCAAGTTTATAGTATTTCATAAAATACCGGTTTTCGGTACTTAATTTATATTATTTATTGATAGTTATTCTATAAATTACCTAGATATTTTATAAAATAAAGGAAATTTGCGTATAAATAGATACAGGACTATAGTGTTCAAATATTCATTAATAACATCTACTTTTCTTTATTATATATAATTGACGGTATGAATATAACAATTTTCAACTTTCGCCTAGTCATTGCTTCTATTTCGTTCATATTATAACTTTAGCTTTGTCTCTTTCTTTACTTTTTTCGTAAATTAAAATAAGTAAAAACATTATTGCTACAACTACATAAATTTAACATCAAACAAAATAAATATACGAGATAGTAGTCAGTCTTAGCAAATGAATTTCAGTTTTTCTTTCAATTACGTTTTCCATACAATATACAATCAATTAATCATCATTTTACGGGTTACAAGTAAGACCTGTAGTTCTTAATTGGTGAAGTTTATTCGTACAATATAATATATTAGGACAGTTTCAAAGTTTTGAAATCTACTCAAGAAAAAGGCATCAGTTTTGACATGCAACGGGATTTTTTTTAATAGATTATACAAGCATGTTGCATCAATTGGATAGAAAAAATCCTAAAAAAGACTTGTTTTTTCACTTTCCGTTCAAGTTTATAATATTTCATAAAAAAAAACGATTTTCAGTACTTAATTTATAGCATTTATTAATGTTGATAGTTACTTTATGAATTGCCTATACATTTTATAAAATAAATGTGCAATATAAATAGATACAGGAATAAAATTATAATCTTAAGAATATAGAATAATTGTTACAGTTTACATTTTATAATAACCGATTAATGTACTTGAAACTTATACTAATTAATAAATAATGAATACATTGCAAGATAATAGATACAGTTTTACCCTAACTTACGTACTATCTAAAACTATCTTAAATTAACTTAATATATAAACCACTTATGTGGATGGTGTGTCTTCTCCTTCTGGATTGTCTCTGGATTTATAAATATAATTTTGGTGGTTATTCCATGAATTGTCTATGTATTTTATAAAATAACGTAAGTTTGCAATATAACATAGATACAGGATACATTTATAATCTTAGGGATATAGAAAAATTTCAGAATGATCTATAATCTATATTTTCACAGTTTCTTTTTCTCAAATTTTTATATAGATCGGATCCAGTATTATCTGATATTAATTGTATACTTTAGCTATTGAAAATTTTAATTTTATATATAGAACTAGGTATCATATATACTGGTCGTTCATCTAAATGTAATTGGAAAACCGAATTTATTCTAAAATATAAACCATGAGTTTGGAAAAATGTAATAATCTTCTATAAATTAATAGTCGTTTATTGTAGCAATATGTTTTTGAATGATATTAAGATATATAAAAGAAACTTTGTGTTTGAAGCAAGTAATTATAAATTTGGTAATTAATTTATTTTTTGTGAAAAAGTCTTAGGTCTTAATAATTTCAGGTATTTTAAAAATAGGGTAGCTTTGGTTAACTTTACTAGATGTTTACCTCAAACGTTGCAGGTCGTCAGCATTCTATAGTATACAGTGGAACCTCGCTTAACGAGAATTTTCCCATATAAACTAATGTAAAATACCTTTATGCGTACCATGCCGCAAAAAAAACTCAAAAAAGGTATTTATAATGTTTATTAAAAGAAAATTATATCAACATTGTTGGGGTGATTCACGCTTCATCTTAATATTTTCTTCTATCTCGAAATAAACCAACCTGTAATGCGAAATCGATTTTCAGGAAATAAATAATTAATTTATTAGTAATTTTCCGAATTAGATAATAATGCGACAAAACAAAAATTTTGTACGCAAATATTCTTTTCTTATTAGGGTTTCTTAATGTACGATGTAACTGTTTCCCATGATTTCAGCATTTCTTTTATTACTGCGGAAGATTGTTGCTTTTCTGTTACCTCCTCTTCCTCTGACAAACTCTATATGACACAATGCAACTTTTACAGCAAACATAAATTATATTTGCAAAGTATAGAAAAAAATCGAAGATATATTAAACATTTTCGATTTTTTTCAAAATATATTTTAAAAATATCAATCCGTGACTTCTCTTCTCCTGATCAATCGTTATGCGAAACGTCGCTCGTTAAGCGAGTCATTTTTGTTATAATTTATTTTGTTCGTTATGCGAGGTTCCACTGTATCTAAATACATAGTAAATATATAGTTTATAATAAAAAATAAAAAAACGGGAAAGCTTTTCTAGCTTTGGCAAAAGGTCAGCTCCATGAAAAATTCAATGCAAATAAATTTTGGGTGACAAGTTGAGAAACGCTTTTATGGAATATATGCAAGTTCAATAGACCTTTGAAATGATAGTAATAAATGTTGATTGTAATATGCAATAAATACAAAAGTGTACACATAATGTATGTTCTTAATGTTATGATGCATGTTCTATTGGCGTCACAGAACTTTGAAAGTATTTTAAATGCAAGCGTTGCAAGTGAAATAAATCAAAAAAGGAATGCAACAGAAGGAAATGAACGGCAGGCACCACTAAGAGTGTTCTTAATGAATTAGTTCACACGCTGATTGAAACTAATGCATTTCAAGTAAATATCAAACGAAATAGATGCCTTTCCAGTAGGGCAAACCCTCCGCGGCGAGTACAAATGATGATGATAGAAAATGTACCGTAACATTTATTTCTGGCCTGGGTTTTGCATGTAGAAAAAACGCGCACACGTCCACAATGCTTTTATTTATAATGACTTGCGTTTTTCAAGACAAATTAGATTCGTGTTTTCAATAAGTCGAACCAAGAACTACAATATGTAAATGAAATATACGAGTTGAATTATAATTAACCGTGGTACATTAGATGTATCGTAAAACATTTTTTTTTACTGTACTTTTCTTGTTCTTTAACATCGCTTTACTCAACAATTATGTGTTATTATTTTATTTCTGCCGTTTCTATAAATATCACGTGCTATTTGTGAATGTATTCAGAATGTCACTCCGCGTCGGAGGGGAAAGAAATTATGGGCTATATGAAATATTACGATAAATTGAAATACTATAAATATCGCTTCTTTCATCTTCTTTGTGTGTGATCTTGCTATTGATGTTGGTGGCTATGACTCGAGCATACTGTATGCTTGTGTTACTTCCTTCGGTTTAATTAGCTGTTGAACCTCGATGCCGACCCATTGTCAGAATAGGCAACAAAAAGCTCGTGCTCTTTCTTTCTACTCGTCTCTGCCATTTTTGAATTCCCCAATCGAATGGTCAAGTTATGCCGTTATTTACACTTACATTATTTTCTTTTGTCCTTTAGAAAAAAAAAATCTTTGGAGCTGTTAAATCCTTTCAATAAATCTATAATTGGAATAGTTATAGTGTTCAAATGTTCATTAATAACATCTACTTTTCTTTATTATATATAATTGACGATATGAATATAACAATTTTTAACTTTCGCCAAGTCATTGCTTCTATTTCGTTCATAATAAAACTTTAGCTTTGTCTCTTTCTTTACTTTTTTCATAAATTAAAACAAGTAAAAATAATATACTTGTCAGTATTACCAAATGAATTTCAGTTTTTTCATTTCTTTCAATTAAGTTTTCCATACAACTAACAACAAGTTAATCTTCATTTTACATGTAACCCATAAGTCCTGTATTCCTAAATTGGTCAAGTTTATTCGTACAATATAATATACTAGGACAGTTTTAAATTCTACTCAAGATTATGGCACTAGTTTTGGGATGTAACTGTAATTTTGTTAATAGATTATACAAGCATGTTGCATCAATTAGATGCAAAAAAAAATTGTTTTTCGCTTTCAATCATTATTAAGTAATTAATCCTTATACCTTTAAATTTGTATATTTACCGTTAAAGTTTATAAAATTTCATAAAATACCGGTTTTTCGGTACTTCATTTATATTATTTACTAAAGTCGATAGTTATTATATGAATTACTTGGTAATTTTATAAAATAAAGTAAATTTACAATATAAATAGAAACAGAACTAATATTACAATCTTAGGACTATAAAATAAATGTATAAGTCTTATTTTGTTTATTAGTTATAAAAATATATATTTGCAAAGGGAATTTATTTAATAGATTAAACAAACATGTTGAAAAAAATCCTAAAAAAAAGAATTGGTTTTTCATTTTTGCTTTCAATCGTTATTAAGTAATCCTTATAACTTTCTATTTGTATATTTACTGTTAAAGTTTATAATATTTCCTAAAATACCGGTTTTCGTTACTTAATTTACAATATTTATTATTGTCGACAGTTATTCTATGAATTATCTAGTCAATTTATAAAATAATGTTAATTTGCAATATAAATAGATACAGGACTAATATAAAATAATTGTGTACATCTTATTTTGTTTATTAATTATATACATTTGCAAAGCGAATTTATTTGCTTTCAATTTTTCAAATTACCCTAATATTTACATATTTTTAATTCATCATCTAAGAAGAAGTTAATGTTTCCATCAATGTTTTTTACTAGTAGATTATTCTATAATTGAGCACTTTACATCAATTATTATTGCTTTTATCCTTCAATTAGAAAATATTAATAGATTTGTTAAATTCATCATAAAATTAAAATTTTGGTATATAAAATTTAAAAAAAATTTAGAAATATGAAATAACTTTCTCTATTATTACCTGATATTTATAAATAAATGAAGGATGCGGTGAGGAGTAACTAAAAACCACATAAAAAGAATGATCAGTCATCAATCAATATTTCCAAATAGAAATCGCATCTAACAATCACATTAAATCCAATATCCAGTGAAAGACATTTTAATAATTACATAATACCATAAAGCTATGCTACTTTCCTGTACAATGGAAAGTTGAGAAGATGATAATTCAGAAATAAACAAATAAAATATTATAAGTTAAAAATATTATAAGGAATTTGAAATTGTTCACAAATATGGGCATTTAACAATTATATATTATTTATTTATTGGCAATCTATTAAATACATAAAATTATGTTTGCATATCAAGTTTTGCATTATAGAATGCTCATGCTTATGTAGCAATAGTTCCGCAAGACAAATTAATCTCATTAATTTCAATCGTGATGAAATCTACTTAACATTCTAAATAATTTCCAAATAACAAAAAAAAAACTTACAGTCAATGATACTAAAGTAAACAATTATAAAAATGTTTAGTTTTAAAAGGATTTATAGAAATATTTATATAAATGTACCGCATTTTTCAGTGTTTTTGTAAAATTTGTAAGCATGTTATTAAGGACTTCACTTCAAATTTGTTCAAAAAATATTATTAAATAATAATAATATTTAGTGCAACTGTTATACATCAATAAATTAAAAGTAATAAGTATTTATAAAATCATAAAAAAAAATATCCATTTTTTTCTACACGAGTTAATACATTTATTTGTAATTATACTGCGATACAATTGCTGATTCATAACTTTAGAAACACTGTAGTTCATATATTGATTATGAAATTAATAATTATTTTGGAATAGAAACTAGAGTTATTTTAATGAATGAATGATAAATAATCCAAGGATTTGGCTACTTTCGTTATATCAATCATTAAATATATGTGATTTCTTAAAGAGAAAACGATTAGAGGTAGAACAGTTTCCAATAATATTAAAAAATAAATGACTAATAAATAATAGAAAAGTATTGTTATTAATATCTAAAATATGTAAATTTACTAATTATGAATCCGTTCTGTAGAGAACTTAAACCAGTTTTTTTTTTGTAATATAGAAATATGAAATCGCTTTCACCATTATTTCCCGATAGTTAAAAATAAGTTGAAGGATGTGGTCAAGTGTATGTAAAAAACAACATTTATCTGTATACTGGATTTGATTGTCTGCTTTGTTGGCAGTGGCAGTTGTTTCGGTCGGATATAAACTAGGAATAAATCAAACGGCGGCGACTGTAGTATATACACAATGTGAAATGAAATTTCTTATTTCGTATTCGAATGTTTTCGGTGAAAGATGGGTGGAAACAAAGCGCGCAATGTGTAAACCGCGGATAACATGTGGAATTGTTTAGTTACAAGTCGATGATTGAGTACATAAAACTGATGTGTAAATAAATAAGTTTTATGTACTGTTCTAATCCAAGTAACTTAAACATTGTTATATACTGGTTTCTATTATTTTAAAAGAAAACGAAAAACACGCCACGTCATAGTTATGTTTATATTTGAATAAATCAGAAGTTGATATACATTTCATTGTACCCTAGGGAATGTATTTATTTTTAAAAACACTTTGCTGTTTGTATTTGCCGCCGTTCGAAATATCTGATCTATTTACTTGAGTTAAATGTTTCCTGTTCCTTCGACGGAAAAGGAGGTACGGCTTTAATAACGCCCTTAAATAAATAACGCGAAATAATAATTTGGAAATACGCGTTGTCCCGTGCAAACAACGCCTTTAAGGCTTTCCATTAACTTCCAAGATTTCCAATTTATGTATATATACCCATACGTAAATATATTATGCTGGTTGGTGGAAGAGAGAGAGAGAGGTTGTTTTCCGCTTTACGCTGCCGAAAGCATTTTTTGGTGCGTGCGATTTTTGGAGTGATGTATGGGATTCGATTCCACCAATGAAAGAACTTAAAAACAATGAAGCTTAACCGAAGACGGATTACAATGCTATTCAATAATGATAGGAGGCTTTATGTTGTTGCTGTGCAAAGGAAACGGAATAGAAAAGCAAGTTGTATATAAAAGGGATGCGGTACAAAGGCATTAGTCTCTTATAACCGGCTGGCTACGGGAGCTGCTTCAAAAGAATCACCAACAAAGCAGATGGATGCACTTTAATGCTCACGACCTGACATATCATTAATTATAGGTGATCACCGTGTTCTGTAACATTATATCACCTCCGCGGAACAATCCGACAAAATATTTCATTGTCCACACCATGAGAATGAACTTTTCCGCGCCGAAACGCGCGACCTGTCTGGAACTGTCTTTATTTTCAGTTTATTTTTTCTTAATGGGATTCCTGCCAACCTACCAATAATATCCAGTCGCCTTCCGCTAAACTCGCCGACTAGACCAAGTACAGTAAGCCGCGACGGTTGTCTGTCTGCTGCACGGTATTAACGACAATCAAAGACCAATTACATATCTGCCCTAGGTTAATACATCATTAAGTTCACATAATATTTCTGTAACTTAATTAGGACCAAAAAATACAGTTACGACTGGATATAATATTTTATCATTGCAAAAAAAAAATATGACACAATAATAACGTAATTTATAATAGGTCTACTTACATTATGATACTTTTACAATTAATTGCGGAATTAATATGTTTCTCGCTTTTCTCCAGCGACTTGACAGCCTACGGATTATAATTATAAATTATTGGACTCTCTCATTTCATAGATGCAAAATGTTAATTTCATTCCAAAATTAGAAACAAAATGTAATTATAATACTATTAAGAATTAATTAAATAAATGTGAATCCAATATTTCAAAATATCTTTGCATATTTATAACAACTTCATGAATAAAATTAATATAATAATAAATATTAAATAAAAATTCAATAATAATTAATTGCATTTAGAGATTTTATAATGATTCCAAAAACTAAATATTTCAATATGATTCCAATAGGACCAAAGAATATTGTAGTCGAATTAAAATTTAAAATTTTAATTGAATAAAATATTAGCGGAACTATGCGAGCTATTTCTATATACAACTTTTAATGCAATATCTAAATACTAGTTATCAGGTATCACAATTAGAGCACTTGCTATAAATATTATTTTGATATCTTAATCAGTAGTACATATGAGGTCACCCATGCAGAACATAGTCATGTTTTCCTATTTCGACTAATGAGTAATAAATTTGTTTACTCGTGTAAACGTGATTGTTTAAATGCATTTCGTGCACTAAAAGCAAAAATTTCCGATTTCATTATTGGGATAACGAAAATAATGCACGGATTAGTTTAGTGAAAAAATTTACATAATTGTTAAAATCGTAATTTGTATGATAAAAGAGTAATTTTTTAATGTCAGCAGTTTGTTTGCCGAACTAATTCCCTCTTTATGAGTATTCCCTACGTTAGACACGGGGTTGAAACAGATTGCGCAGGGTGATTCCGTCTGATAGAAGCCCGCTATGGGCCTTTGTGCAAGTAAAAAGATCCCCTCCTGCATTAATTCAGAGCCACAAAGAGATACAGAGAGTAGAAATGTTGCGTGCATGCATACAATGTTTTCAAAAATTCAACTTACAATTTTTACTCCTAATTAATTTGATCTGAATACTATTTTTTTTTTAAATAACTAATACGTGCGTTCTTTATTCTCTGAGATAATTATTTTGTGCGTTCATCAAATGGAGATATCAAAAAAGTTGGTGAAGTGTAAGATGTATTTACGCTCGATGTGCAATTATGTTCGTTATAATATAAACACTCAATAATGATTACTAAGAACTATATTTATAAGAGAGATCGTTTCATAGACCGCACTGTATAAACAATGGCTTCCATGAAGAAGATTCCCCTTTGATCTTCGATGATTTTAGAATAAACATTTATTCTAAAGTTAGCAAATAAGCCATGGGGCAGCAGCATTCGGCGGGGAAAGAGAGACGAGGATACACACACAAAAAAATGAGTCCTTTGTGGGGAGGAGGGTCGCACTCGTCGGGCTCTTTCTATCCATCATATTGTACAAATAATGGACACAAAGTGAATACAAGGTTCATTTGAATAAACGTCCTATTTGTTTTCCGGCGTAATTAGTATTTTGCTGTTATTGTTACTAAACCGAAATTACAAGCAACGAATACAACGTACAAAGTTATGAAAAGGAATTTATAATAAATTGGGTATAGGAAAAAACGATGCGGCCCAGGTAAATGAATGTCAAAAGAGAATAAATGTGTGTAAGATAAATAGCGTCCATCCAAAACCAAACAATGACTGACCGGTAATTACGTCATTAGTCGATGCCAAGCAAGGCATTCCATGAATATTAAATCGTTGTTGTTGCTCTCTCCCCGTCTCCCATTCTCATCCTGAACTTAGTAGGTACAACAACTGGCTAAACTGACTGACGCTCGACCGGCAGAACAAAATAACCTTTGATTAGACTTAATTTTGTAGCGGTCTTTCCTTGCCGGATCATTCTAATACCACCACATTACACGCACAAATAATTCCTCAATAATTATAACTCCACAAGGAGATATTATGTTTATGTTTAACCGGTTACGGGTTCTCCTGCTGCATCTTCAAGTTTCCTTTTTACAAACGTGGAAGAACGTTGTCGGTCGGAGGGGAAAAGCATCATCATTTTAAAGGCTTTTCTAATTACGTTATTTACCATTGTCAAAAAAGAACTACCGTAATTTCCAACTCGTGCTGGATGGCGTGCGAGTTGGAATAACTTACCGAGAGGTTGCTACAAATCTGTTTACAAACGAACTTTCGAGCAAATTGCAAGCGCTCAAGGAAGTCGCCAGGAGTCAGACAGTAAGTTGCGACGTTGGTTAAAAAAAGGACGGAAAGAACTCGACGATAAGTGTAAACTTCTCCTTTTTGCTCCTTCTTTAAATGCACATAATTGCAACTACTTGCAATGCACAACGGTAAAAAAGCAATCATCATTAACATTTAGATTCCGAGATAACAATTAATTACATTAATCGACGATTTGCATATCGGGATCTTTTTGATTTTAAAATATTTCGATGGTCCTTTTAATTGTTAAGCGTAATCCTTTCGTTTGTTTGGTAGTTCATCTACATCTCCATCTCCATCGAGGTCAATTTACTTAAAAAGATGACATCTCACTTCCTTTTAAATTGAATATCACACCGCTTCCATTTATGGATCAATTCGTGATGCAACGTAAAGCTTCTTGCATTACTCAACAGTTATGATGAACCGAATACATCTCCTAATTATGGCACTGTTACAACTCAATATGTAAATGTTATAGCACTTATAGATTTGGATAAAAAAAGACTACTAATTTACACATATTATTGATAATAAATGTACAATATTAAATAGTAAAAGTGTTCCAATTGCGAATTCGCGAACGTGCAGGGTGTTGTGTTATTATGTAATAGATTCCTAACAGATTCCCAACTCAATAAAAATTAATATAATTTGTGTGCTCAACGTAGCATAGCGTAACATTGAATTAGAGCTATATAGTACTGACGAAGACACGTACAAGGTACGATCATTAAACTTGCGTTATTGTAGAGTGAACTATACCCGCTGTGAAATAGCACGTACGATGATAATTATATAGGATGCAGTTATAACAATCAATTTTGTGAAACGGATAATCTTTCCAAAAAGTATTATGATTTATTTAGATTTATCAATTTGTTAATCGTTAAATTGCTTTACCTATTAGAAAAATAATGATTAAATTATTTTACTTCCTTAATAAATCCTTATAGCAATGTATATATTTCTAAAATAATTCAATTCACAAAAATAAATAATAATAATATTTGTTGAAACAGTCACACTTAAACAAATAAAAAATTACAATATATTTATATAAAAATATAAAAGAAGAAAAAAATATATAAATGGATATCGTTCAGCGCACCACACGCACCAAAATCGTCGGTTATAGGAAATAGATTTTTTTAATAGGGGCGCTCATAAAATAAGAGAATATTTCAGATTTGATATGAAATATAAATCAAAGACTGACCAATTTTCTTGATATTTTTAAACTGGAAAACTTATATGTTACAAAATGTTGGAAAACACTGCTCAATTTATAGGTCTAATAGAAAGTACTTTTCGAGGATTTGGTTTAATTTTACCAATACGTTAGAAGATTTGGAAATTTTTGGATTGGAATTATTTTGTTGGAATGGGATTTAATGGTAGTAAGTAAATGTATGAAAGAGTGTAGTGTACAATATGTAAAATGTGGATGCGTCTGGAAATACTTTGATGGTATTGCAATGGGAGTGCGTGAAAGTGAACGATCTTCGGAGGCAAGTGCATTTGTTGGAATTTTAATGGTGATTATTGCTTTCGAGAAAGAGCCTTTTGTAATCGTATTAGTTACTGCATTCTGAATAATGTATTTTATAGCGTCTATGATCTCAACAGGGTACCAATTTCATGATATATGAAAATGTATTCTCGAAAGCAGTCTAATCACGTGCGATGATTAAAAAGTGTTTAGTTTATGTGTTTTCGTCGCGAGAGAGTGGTGCACCGTTTGGTGCTCTATCATCACGAAAACCGTCGGTGCCGGGGCCGAAGCTGACTTATAAATAAATTACTAATTGTTACAATATATGATTAGTTGTTCATGATGGCTGTGGCGCTCGCACCCCGCCGGGAAAGAGTTGCGGGGGGTCGCGCGCATCATTAGCCACCTTATTTATTCCGTTTTGATGTAGGTTACCAAAAGATTTTGGTGGATCGGCGTGACGTTGTGTACCATGGTGTTCCAACCTTCGCCTGTCCTGGATGGTGTAGTTTGGTGTGGTTCGTTCTTCTGTGCTGTGTCCGGTCCACCGTACGTACGAACGCGGTACGTACGTTCGTACGGTGGCGGTCGCTCGGAAGAACATTAGCATATACTGAGAATACAACATACTAGTTCTTCCCACCATCGGTCATTACAATTCATACCTTTTATTTTCTTTTAAAATGATTTAATACACAATCGCTTGCGCAACATGAGCAGCGCGGACATTATCACGTATAAGACTGGTCTCTTCTCCTTCACTCTCCATCTCCATCTCCCGCGCTCCATCTCCATCTCTCTAAGCGATGCGTGTTTAATTACACCGTTGGATTTCGTTAGAGCTTCGGATTATTATATAATGAATATTTTAATTTGTCCACGGCGCGATGGGCCCGAGGACTCGAGGTTGCGTATGCACATCTCATCGCGGCGGAGGTAGCAGAGGCAGAGGCAGGTTTTCACGAATGTTTGCTCAAAGGAATCCCCCTTTAATTGTCCGGTTAAAATTAATTCCTATTGATCCGTTCGGACGTTCATTGTGTCTTTGAATATATGAGCCGGTCTTCGAAATTAATAGTTTCGAGATTCCGCAAACGTTTACTGCCATGGCGCGCATCAGATTAGAGACATTAACGGTCCTCTGCTTGACATTAATTTTACTGTTTATGGAGAACACAGGACACTTTTTAAACAACTGGTTATGCACACACGATGCAGACTATTCTGGATTCCGAGCTGCGGGCAAACCCAAAAGAAATAAAAACCAAAAAAAAAATAAAAGAACGAAAAGGGTACACACACACAAACACATACATATTTTATATCCTTCCATCCGCAATTCCACCAGCAGATTTTTGACAATGAAATAAGCAATCTGCCACGTTGAACCTGTTTCCACGCACACAAATCATAATTGGTAGGTCATAATTCTTCTTCGATATTTTTATTTATACATGCGTGAGCTTTTTTCTAAACAGAGATGCTGCTTTCACATTGCAATTGCCTTCGAACACGGTATGAAATTCCAATCAATTTATATTATACACGGCGGACAAGGTAATAATGTAATTTATTGCAGTATTATCGACTCTTTCATCGTACCACATACAGCTTTTGTTGTTTACCTTTTATCATTGCATTAACTTTGTCCGTTGTTGTCGCTCTTTTTTCTTCTCTTCCTCTCCATCTCTCTCTCTCTCTCTTACACGCACACACTCGTTCGCACTCTCTTGACTCCGTTTTTCTCCGTTTCGATAATAAAACCTGATCTCTTTGCACTTGGAAAATTTCGCATGCGGAAAACGCGGTGTTTTTCGAATTTCGGATTACGCACATAAATCTATCTGCACGTTCCGCCTATAATATTAATATCGAAAAACGGGATAACAACCAGCGAATAATCTGTTATTTATGAAAACGAAAACAGATCGACCTGCTGGAAATTGACTCAATTAAAATTTAACTACTACGCGTTTCTCCTTGCATCTTTATTAATTCACTATTTATTGAAATCCATTATCATATGAACTAATCGAATCTTATCACGGAAACCCAAAGATTTCTTCAAAATGCATAACGTTAACTGGTTTTAATCGAAAAAAAGAGACCAAATGGTGTTTTTAATGAGGTGCATAATTTGTTTCGCTTGTTTTTTTTTTTCACTGTTAAACGATGTGAAGCCACAGCATCCATTCATGTTTTCTCAAGAGTCCACCTAATGACTTAAATTAAATCACACACTTAGTATAAACTAGCTCATTATTTTTCAAATATATCTCTAATAAAAATTATCTAAAATTATTATAATATTATTTGACAAAACAGTAATTTTGTAATATTATTCCCAGAAAGACCTAGGTCGATAGCCCTTTGGCCAGGTATATTTATTACATAGAATTAATTTTTGGTTATTTCATATATGGATTTTTTTCTTTTATTGCAGCTATTGCTTAATTTATTTATTTCTTAATAATTTGTATTTTTCAGAGTTATATTTCTTTTCCTTGTATTTTCTATTTGTAGAGTATTATATTGGCTAAAAAATGATGTAATTATTATTGTAATTTTGATACACTTAAATTATCAATAAAATAAATAATTTCATAGTAATAGACAAAATATTAATTAATTTTAAACATTTCTTACAAGAATCTAAGAAACACACTACTAATAATACAACGATGATTTTGGTTTCTTTTTAAAATAATAAGCTTTTTACAAAACCGAGTCGAATATTTTGCTTGTATCTGATTTAATTGTACAAATTTATGTATTGCAAAATTTTGCATTCTTCGTAAAATAAATATTTTTATTATGAGTATTCTGAATATCAATTAGTTCAAATTTTTTAGCATACATGTAACGAATATTGGATGAAAATGGATGCATTTATAAAAATGTTTAAAAAAAAAGCATGAAAGCTGTAATTAAACATGAACGAATCTAATACAGATGATGGATGATACGTCCCAAATGTTGCCAGGTCTGTCGTACTGCGGTGATTACACGCCAATTAATATTCTCCTAATTCAATTTTAATCCTTTTTCCGCCAGCCGTAGGGGACGACCCGAACTCTGACTGCAATGATTGTCCCCTCCCGGATGATGAGGAAAAATAAAACGGGAGAGAAAGCCTTTTACAAATCTCCCTGAATCAGAGCTAACTATTTTAGGAAAGTTTCGCCAAGGCAAGGAGTCAGCCTTCTTTCTCTCCTCTATTCGTTTCCCGTTCCATGAGCTTGTTTCTTCTCTAAAGGCTATCATTTTGTTGCCGAAAGAAGAATGAGCAAGCGAGATGAGCGACAAAGGAACGCGCGATCAACAATACGAGTAATGAAAGCGAAGGAAGAAATCACAGGGTTATTGTGAGTAAGTCTATAATTTTCGCAGATATTTCGCCTCCGTTGATATTACAGATTAAAACTGAATGGCCCGAACACATTGTGTGGACTTGATTTCAATTTTATCCAATTCCATGAATGTGTTTTACAAATAATGGTTCGCTTCGTCTTTCTCGATTTACTCTTTTTTTATTCTTTTTTCATCGCTTCAGAATCGGCGAGAATCCAATTGAATGGCAATGATTTATTTGGAAGAAGAACGGATGAAAGAAAAATACGTATTTATTATCCGTAAGTATTTTCGGTGATTAACGATTGAATGCACTTCAGCAAAAGGCTCGAAGTGAGAACACGGAAACTCTCTTTCTTGTGGCGTGGAATCGTAAAAAAGGGCATAGCCGTTTCCGTTGTATAAACCTAGGCATTTGTCAAACGGAGCACAAAAACCGACGACAAGTCCTCTTCTCAGGGGGTAATGTATTGTGATAGCCATTAGCGGGCAAACTAAAGAGGACTACAAATATTTAGGGTGCATTTATTTTGAAAAGAACAAACGTGGACCGTACAAAAGGACAAGAAAAATGAGATAGTTACGTACAATTAAAACCATTGTTTTCGCATTCAATGCGGACGATCGCATAATACAAATACGAATGAATGCTCATCTTCCGTTCTCGGATGAGAACAATTAAACATATGCCGTGTTTTGTTCGGGCTCCATTTTCTATTCACTACTTATTATTTCATTTGTTTTCCTCGCCATTCTAATTTTATAATCTTCCTTTAATTGCGTACCATTTTTTTTGTCTATATATAAATATAATAAAAATAATAAACGAGAAAGTCGCTTCCTTAATTACCTAATTTAAGATTGTATCCATTACACCCCTTACGTAAGTGTAACAGGATGTCTATGCTTTCACCCTTCACTAAAGCATTCTTTTTAAATATTTATATCCGCCTCGCGCTCTTCATATATATTTAATATATAAAAACTTTGTTTACTGAATTTGACTTTAAAAAAATCCCCTAATTTCAATCTAATTTCTCAACTATATATAGTACAAAAATTAAAAATAAATAAACAATGTCTGCAGTAGATGTAAATGCTTCTCATTAGATAATCTTAGAAGATTATCAACAAAAAAAAACTCAACAATGTTCCCATTCGGGAATTACTACCCCTTCACATACGCACAGATTGTCGAGGGGTTGGAATAAAGTAATGAGAAATTGGTTGCATCAATGACACACACAACACACTGCGCATAAAACTGACACTGAATAAGTGTGATCCGAATACAATTTTAATTAATTTATAATACTTTTTTAATGAAATAATATATATACAAATTACTATGAATATTTTTAGTAATTTGATTAAACATTTATTTTCTTATATAATTATGTTATTTTATTTTTTTTAAATTTTACATAAAATTCTTCTAAAAATAATAACAAATATTATACATTGGAGTAAAATGTTTACTGTTAGATTATTATTTTATAATTTGACGCTTTGACGCAACCCAGCAATGGTTGAGAATATTTTTGGAGCAAAATAAAATGTCTTATATTCCAAAAATACGATATTTTAGTTTTAGCTCTCATTTTATAGACGTTGAATAATTGAATAATTTGATTTAAAAGTATTGTGATATTTGAGCAATTTGTATACTTAAAGATGATAATAAAATGAAGATGTTTTCTAGAAAATGTATCCATTTTCATACAAAATTCCGACCTGTACAGCTCTGATCCCAATACCTTTAACCCTAATTTGTATATCCTCCAAATCCTTTTCACCATATCCCTATCCTGGTTTAATAGGTGGAGAATAGAAAGATAAATCCTGCTAAAACAAAACTCTTTGTTCCTTACCATCGTATTTCCCCATCATCTCCTCATGTCCTCTTTGGAAACAATCCTATATTTCCATCGACCTCTGTAAAATATCTTGGAATCCTCCTTGATCCTAAATTGAACCTAAATTCCTACACCAAACATCTTAAATCCAAAATAAAAACTAGATCCCGTCACTTCCGATCCTTTACCTTCCGTAGATCGGAAATATCCATCCATGTCAAAACTTCCATATATAAATCCATTTTCCGTCCTATCCTTGATTATGGTTTTCTCCTCTTCTCACAATATCGAAATCCAATCCTAAAAAGTCTTTCCGTATCAGAACGTTCTTCCTTTCGTATCCTTACCAGGATCCGCCATCCCAATAACCCTCTTCATAACCTTCCCAATGATCTCTTTTATTTCAAAATAAAAATTTGTCCAATCCTTGACAGATACCTTGATTTTTAACGTCCCTATAATTGTGTCCCTCTTCCCGTGGCTGCTTGTTTTTTTAATTATTGTACTATTTACTCTTATTATTTACTGTAATACTGTTATCCATATAAATTTATTTCCCCGGGCAGAAAGACCTAGGTCGATAGCCCTTTGGCCAGGTATATTTATTATATAGAATTAATTTTTGGTTGTATTATATATAGATTTTTTTTTCTTTTATTGCAACTATTCTTTAATTTATTTTATTCATTTCTTAATTATTTGTGTTTTTCATAGTTATTTAAAAAAAATAATTTCCTTGTATTTTTCTATTTTTCTATTATTATTACAACTGGTTATAATATTTCGTAATACATAAAATTTATAATATTTCGTAATAAGCAAAATTTTCGACCCGGTTATGTAAAAAGTTGTTTATTATTTTTGAGTATAAAAAGAATCCAAAATTACGTTGTATTATTTATTAATAATAAGTATTGTATTTTTGATCACTATTTTATATTAACATATTTTTGCTGCAAAAAATTATGATATTTTTGTTTAATTTCTTGTTAGCTCTCATTAAATAGAATAACCTGGTTTAAAAGTAAATTCTTATTTGAGAATTTTGTATATTTAAAGATGATAATAAAATGAAGATATTTTTTAGAAAATAATAAATATAATTTTATACGTTTTTGTTGAAAGCATTGAAATGAATTATAAAAATTGTGTGTTGTCTGGGATGATGGAAAACTGTTTTTTTGTATATGGAAGCGAGTATAATAGAATTTAATTAATTAGTGAAAAGTTAAAGCTTTCTTGTAAATATATAATATGAACGTGAAAGAGGAAGAAGTGAAAAGAAGTATACATGATATGGCAAACCACACCCTCCTGCCCTGTCTCGCTCGTTCTGTTTTGTATATATGTGCATAGGGCTCTGCGTGTTTGTCTGTGTATGTGTGTGCATGTATATTAATGTAAATAAGTGTGCGAGATAAGAGAAGAATCCAGCAGCCAATCACAAGTAAGTCAAGTAATGAAACTCTGGTTTAGTATTGAACCAGGGAACTATTCAGCAAATGGAGCTGTTGATGGAAAATCAAAAGGAACGAAGAGGTTTGCTTAAACAGAAACAAACATCCCAAGTTATAAAGACGGGAGAGGCGGCTTCTTGCCGCAAACACAGAATAAACATTTTGGGCCCTGTTCTTAAAGCCGTGTAATTAATTACTCAATTTATACTATTATTGATCCAACTGGAAAATTATATAAACAACCGTGGCCGATGCAGAGATCAAACGAGACCTCGTCTTGTGTTGTTTTTCCATCGTAAAAATGATGAATATTTATATATATAATAAAGATTCGCTGTTATAGTGTGCAATGCGTTTGCATATAATTTTTTTTTTATTTCAAATTTCACTCTCGTAATTTTTGGTAAACATGGAAAGATTCATTTGAATAATGCAGAGGTGGAGGAGATGTGTGGTGGGTCTGTATTAATGACACGAGGAAGCTGCAAAGCCATTAAGAGATGAAAGGTAAACTGAAATAGGCTGCTCTCGTTGCCTGTTACGTCACAATTTGATCGCGCACCGTAGACCACGTTCATAACTATTACTTTCATATCTGATGTGCGGTTATTATTAAGGCAACTTGCATAAGCTCCAAGTGGGCAAGTGTACGTATGTGTGTACATAAATATTTTGCATTTGGTCCTTGGAAAGGTTGCCATAACGAATGCTCCACTCCGCTAATTGTTATCATTTGCTCGGCGCGGTTTTTTTCAACCGTCGCAGCACGCGGTTTATTAGTGTTGAAATCGTTATAAATACATATTTACTTTCGAAATGAGACGAGACGAGATGCGCCTGTTACATAAACGTGACTAAAAGTAAAAGCATCAGCGATTGATTTCCACTTACGATGATCATTACGACATTTTTTTTTTGCAATTTTCTCTAAACAAAATTTTTGTAAAGAAATAAATGTTAAACTTTATTATTTATTAGCGTTAATATACAGCGATTAGTCTTTATGAAAAACTGGCTCATTTTTATTTTGTTAAACATATGTTAAATTTTATTTATATTTAACGGAATTAAAATTTTAGCGAGGGCAATAAAATTAATGTATGCGAAATCTGAAGATCGAAAAAATAAAGAAACAGCGCTAATACACACATTTATGTAACGATAATAAAACAGAAATATCAAAGTAACAATGAGTCACACACACTGTCTGTTATAGTTTAACGATATGTATTTATATATAAGTTAATAAAATTGTATCGTTAAATTTTTATTTTCTATGAATAATGTAAATATGTTAAATTCAAATGATGACAAGAGTTATTTCACAAAGTTTTAAATAAATTCGTATATCTAAATTAAAATCTTATTTAGGGCAGAAAGACCTATGGTCTGCAGCAGTGCTTTTTTATTAGATTTCAAAAAATAGATAATTTTCAAAATAGAAAAACTTTGTTCCTATGTAAGTATTAAATTATTGTTATTTTGTGTAAATATCACATTTATTTTGAAAAAAAAAAAAATATTATATTGAGGAAGAAAATATGAAAAGCTGTGCTTTTTCAAACAATTTCATTATTAAATTTCATCCTGAGAAATATTCAAATCTCTAAATCAAAAATGAATAAAATTTTAATAATTTATTAAATATCTGTAATAAATCTAAATTAAATCCACCACTTGACTTAATTATATATTTTTTTTATAAAAATTTAAATTCATTATTTATTAATTTTAAATAAAATCCTAGTTAGAGTTTTCTATTCAATTGTGAATGATTTGTATTTTTTTAATATTAATCAACATTTTTTTTATTGTAATATTATCCAGAAATAAGTTTGATAAAACAGAAATAGAACAAGAAACAAACAGGTTTTTCTGCAAAATATTTTTTCTATGATATATTGTATATTTTCTCTAAATTTTGAACTATTATTTTTAAATCTAAATATATTTTTTTTAATTATGTTGTTGGTAATTTTTGATGAAGGTGTTACGTGTTTAGTTTGTGAAATGTTACTGAAAATTGCAATTTTGCTGAAAATGGAAAAATAATGGAATTGTAATAATAATGTGACAATACAAATTTTTATTTTTATGAATCATTCATTTATAAATGTTAAATAATAAAAAGTTTTGCGAACCAATCCTTCGGCATCTTCATTAATTTGAGGAGGAAAGTGAAAAGTCTGTCATCTGTCTTTCATGTTGGCCTAAGAAGTAGGTCTATTTTTACCTTCATCAAAATGTAACGGTTCCATAAATTTAAGTTTATTTAAGCTCTTTATTATGCCTTCATTGACGTGGCGCAGGTTTCCATTGACTGTTTCCATGATTTTATGCACTCCGGTATTAACTGCCATCATATCTTTTTTGACTTCATTTTCGATTGTGCCTGCAAAGGTTTGGCTTGCACTTTTTGTCGTATTTATTAAATTTCTCATATAAAAAACAATATGTTGATTTTGTACCTAAATTATATGAGATTACTTAAAAGAAATTACTTAATTATTATTATTTATTTATTTTTACCTGAGACGCTGCCAACAAAACGAAGAACAAAGCGAACTTGAACATGGTGAATCTTTAGTTTAAATGAAGTAATTATTTTTTTACTATTTATAGTCAGTTACCAAATTAAAAATAATTTTAAATTTATGGTAACGAGCAAACGATAAGAGTCGCAATTATTGAATATGCGTCATATTTAGTCATTAATGTTTGAAAAGTAAATTTTGTTTTAATCTTAATTGGTGTAGTAAAGATATCAAAAAATGTTAATAAATTTAAAAAAATATTCATAAACTTTAGGTCATCATTATAGTACCATTTATATCTTTAAATACAAAAGCGTTAGGATTAGATTCCGATTAGGCGTATGGAGAAGTCATTGTTACAAATTAGGACTAGAGATCCAAGTCCAGCGACCCTTCTGGCAACTCTCTGTTCATTCTTCTCTCAATGTCTCTATCTGAATGTCTCTCTGCCGGTTCTTCTGCTGCCTTGTTTCCCTCACACCCATTCCAGAGGAATCCCCTACCTTCTAGAAGATTCCCGAATGTGTGCATGTCCTCGACACGTGTACTTAATAAACAAATAATGAAGACAATAGTGTTCTTTCTATCCTCGTCCTATTGTCTTGAGCTGCGACCCAATTGGGTCGCAATTATTATATAAGCAAATATTATATAAGCAAATATCTGGTGTTTGGACAGATCTAAATATTCACGTGATCCTGATGGAATATCAACGTGACCCAGCGCGAAGACAATGATGTTTGACAACGATGGTATAGTCTCGCGCTGAGGTCCGCAAATAATTTGAAAGTAATTATAACATTTACTTTCAATAGTATTGTCTCTTTGTGCTACAACACATAAGATGTTTGATCAGGTGTGGTGGTACGCGTGCTCCGACATATATTTTGGGCACAATTTCAGGTATGTTTATAAATGAAATATGTGAATTAAACTATTGAACCGATGATATATTTCTATGATAGAACAACATAGTAATAAAAATATTTTAAATGTATATTGGAGTATTATCAATAAAGAACTACAAGACATTTAAGTTTAGATCCCTGCAAACATTGCCTATAAAATAATATAGATATACTCGTTTCTCACGTAAATATAAATACAAGTACGTACTACATCTCGTAATTGTAAAAAAAGGATTATCTAATAATAAATTGAATTTACTGAATGTTTAAATGAAACACAAGGCTATATTTAACTAAAACAAACATGGTTATAAAAAATAAATTACTCTTTTTTCTTCACATTTGCTTGGGAATTTCAGAACACAAATTTTTTTTTTTAGTGAAGATTTTAATACAGGAGAGTCTTCAAACATAGTTTTAATTATAAATATAACCATACCATATTACAAGAAAAAACGTGAATAACTGAGCTCCAATCAGTGTCAAAGATGTTTTTATTGTTATATAAGTTACAAAGAAGTAGATTTTTTGAGTTCCATGAGAAAATAGATAAAGGAATAAATAGAACAAGAAATAACATTTTTCATAAAATCCGTTTGGGAATTTTATTTTTTTCTAATAATAAAATTATTTGAACAACATATTTGTATTTTGGTTTAAAATTTATCTGCTGAAAAAATTATATTTAACGGGGACAAAGTAGTTAATGTTTGGATCACATCAAAAAATTTGATAATGTTTTTGCTTTCAATAATTCTTCCTACTTGAAAAGGTAAAACAACATTCAGATTATTCAATATACCGTATTTTTTATTACACGTCCCGATTTTGGCAGGAAAGTTCCGCTTTTTGGAAGACAGTCCCGGTCCCGCCGATTTTTAAAAAGATCCCGCTTTTTATTATTTTAAATATACAGTAAAAAATATATTAATTATTATTTTTTAATTATTATAGTGAGGCACAGAAGATTTTTGAATAATGCCGCTTCCTCATATAAAATGGAATGGGATGGAATGGAATTTTTCGGAGGAACAGCTAGTAGCATTAGCTGAAGGGATATTTGTTTTCCACACCATTAACCACAATCAAAAGTTTCAGATCAATGAATTGTACGTCGCAAATGATTAAAAAATTGTGCGATAAAAAATTTGCATGTGCAACCGAAGCAATTATTTGTAATGTTTTTTCACCATATTCGTTTTCACAATTGCAGAATGAATTAGATAAATGTATATTTATATCTATATATTAGCTCTTTTAACAGCTGTAGAAAATATTTTAAAAATATACGAACCATTAAAATCATACTTTTTATCACAAGAAAATTAAGAATATTACAGCTCTTGTTTGGAAATGACACATCACAAATTTGGCTTCAGTTCACAACCAAGCTACGTTATTTCACAATGCTGTGAAAATTATCGAAAGGGACAAAATTTCAATTACGTTCCTTTAATTATTTGAAAGGACATCACAAGGTTGGAAGAACAATGTGCTTAAACGATCGGATTTTCTGAAAGAAGTCAGAAATTTTTATAATAACTTGGAGCTTGGAATATCTTGAAGAATGGACTGTTCAATTCGAGGATGTTAAAAATATTCATTTGGGAATATGTGGAATATATTAGTAACCATTTTCCAAACAAATATTATTTGCGAAATTGATCTTTTTGATGAGGTGTCATTGTTGTCTGCAAATGTAGAAACAGATAAAAATGAACGGAGTTATTTCTTCATTTTAAACAGAATAATATTCCTTATTAAAATATTTTTATAATTGTAGTGTTTTTTCTAGTATCAATAAAATATGGACAACTAAAAAAACGCAGTTGAACATTAAAACTTTAAAATCTATATTAATTGTAAAATATAATTTGACCAATTCTTATGAGAAATTTCACGAAATTTTAATAAATTAATCTAATCTATTGCAAAGTATTCACTCAGATCAAAAATATGACCGTGAAAGAAAATCATATTTTTTTTTAAATAATAAAATTAATTAAAAATTATAATGTTCAAATTATTAATAAATACATTTTTGTATAATTAGACAAGTATATGAATGTATAAAATAAAATACATTTTTTTGAATTATAGGTCTGCTTTCATAACTAAATTATAATTCTCATTTCATTCCATTTGTCTCAATGAAATGTGGTTATTTTATATAAGACGCACCTTTTTACATAGAAAAATGGACTCAAAGTTTGGGTGCGTCTTATGGTCCGAAGGTAACATAAAAATATTTTTTTCAATAAATCGTTTCTAAATTTGAGGTACGTTTTATAGTCCAAAAAATATGGCACGCCACTGAAGACGTATGACGCAAGTTATCTCAAGACAAGCGGGGGAATCACCGTTTTATCTACACTCTATGTCTATGCTCGTCGATAGCCAATATTAGGCTTAGCCTGTAATCATGTGCCGATTCATTTGAATTACTTTTATAAATCTTTAATATTTTTTCTAAAATTAGAAAAAATCAGCGTAAAACAAAAAAGACTTTCATGTAACGTGAGCTATAAACTAAATGTGATCAATTACATTAAAATATATTTTTCTAAAAATCATCTTATAAATTTGAGGTGCGTCTTATAGTACGAAAAATAAGGTAATTCATAATCTATATTAAAGTCACTGAAAATACTGGTTATAAATAATATATGTAAATGAAATGTACTTTTTTATGCTTTGATTTCAAATGGTAGCGATGCGTGTTTCTTGCGATGTCAAAGTATTTGTATACAATATGTCCCTTCTTAATTACTTATCGAGCGCTGGGGAGTGATCGTGCACAGTTGGGTTTGTCCCCTACACACACTAATTACATTATTATCTTTGATGAAACAAATTGGGGTGGACCCTCCTCACTCCATCTCCAACTACGTCTCGCTCACTCGCCGCCTCCGAAAGGATCTTCTTCATCGAACTCAACGCATCCATTTAGTATCGCCATTAGTATTAGTACACTACGTGCAATACAATAAAACGTCAAAAAAAAGTATACACATATATACAATATCCATCCCGCTCCATCTCCGACAACTAATTCTACGTACACATACACCAGCTACACATGTTTTGTGTTTAGTTGTCGTATGTTTCACAATTTATGCACCTTGTTTCTCCGTTGCAAACAACCCGTGATCGTATTATCGTATACCGTAAACAATCTCAACAGTGAAAGGCCATTTCTGCGGCTGAGCCTCAATCAATATACACAAATATATTTTACATCCGAAATATTTTATTTACTTGAGAAATCATACCGTACGGTTATTGACTTAATTCATTGTTCGCACTTAATTACAGATTTCCAACGTATTATTATTATCGAATTTAAATAATGAATTGATTAAACTGTAGGACCTTTTAAATGTTAATGAATCAAACACGATATTTTAATAAACCTTCGATAAATTAGTTCCTTTCAAATTGTAACTAATTGTACAAAGATATTGATTATTATGAAAGGTATATACACTACTATATCTCATATTTACATTAAATGTTAGTACGATGATTAAATAATAAATTTTATTACATTTATGAGTAAATAACGTTTAAAAAAATAAATTATTTTTTAGGATTGGAACTTCTAAGCTATAAAAATTTGATTAGGGATTCTCGTTCTTTTTGTATTATAGAATTGGATACCAATTTAGTGCGATTGAGAAGCCACCAAGTCAACACTTAGTGGTGCCAGCTTACATAGGGTTGGGAACCCCTGCTATAAACATAAAACTGGTGATTCGCAAACTAATTCAGAGAGTCATCATAAACTATTTTAAGGAACTGGTTTATAATTACAATAATTGTTCAGAATATATATTTATTGTTTTTATTTAAATAATATTAATTCATCACATTTAAATCTGTAAAATTTGAAATGAAAATAAAATAAACATTCCAAGAAAAAAATATTTCATTCCGAAACATAAATGTATAAACGTTTATGAAATAGGATGATGACTTTAGTCACAAATGACTTCGCGTCTTAAGAATGACTCCAGTTTGGCTATAATCAAACCTACATTAAAATGTACGCATGATTACCCGAAAAACAAATCTTTTCCACAATCGCTGCAAAAGAATTGCACGATCTGTATTGATTTATGTAGGTGTTAACGTCTTCTGACTCTTCTGGTCCTCATAGCTGCAAGCCACTCATTTCGAAGGAAGCGACGATGTACATCGGTGTGGTATAAGGGCCCTGGCATTTCCTGTTATTAGGACAAGCGGGGGTAGGGTAGTTTCTATTGCCGGGAAGTGTTTGTTTTTGAAAAATAAACTCCCCGTGGAGGAGATTCTGGTAAGAAACCGCTCTGAAGATAGGCTCTTTATATAAATGTCTTCAAGAATCGATGCTAGACTTCCAATGATTTCATGTGTTTACTCTTTTATGTGATTAGGATCTTCACGAAGTTTGTTATGAGATCAGATTCAGATATTCTAAAACGATGGTCTTAGGGTTGTTAGATTTCAATATTAAACTGAATTTGGTTTCCTTTGACCATAAATCAGCCAATTGCGTTCTAGTTGTAGCTTTACGGATTCTTGATGAAAATTTATTTACATAATTTTTAGTGGTCCCAGCAGATTTATTTGATATTAGTTCTTTATAGATTTTGTAGTGTTTTAAATATGTTTAGAAATCTTTAGAGCAAAATATATATAAATACAAAAATGACCAAAATCTTATAATTATTTTGAAATATAACACACAAAAAAGAACTTGAAATTAAAAACACAATTTGGAAATATGTTAATCAAATCTAAGATTTAATTCTTAAATAAAAATATTATTTTTTGGTGGTATGTTGGAATCTACCTTTTTAATTATTTTTCTATACATTTCATACTTAATTCATTTGACGGTTAACTAGTTGGCAGATACCCAGTTTTAGAGCAGTAGTCGAAAACCTGCAGCTACGGAGCCACATGTGGCTCTTTTCGAAAAAAAAATGTACAAGTAAAAATATCAATCGTTTTACTAAGTGCAGCTGTCCAAACTTTTTTAACAGACAATATTTTAAAAATTGCTATAGTTTTTTAAAAAACAAACATTTTTTTGATATATTTAATTGTATATAAAATTCTTACTACATATCATTTGTGAATTTATAATAAACTTACCTGAGGTAACACTTTCTTCTGATGCTGAATAAAATTATTTATTTTAATTATAAAATAAGTTGCATAGTTTTTTTTTATAATTAATGAAAGTTAAGAAATATTCAAGAAATATACTTATATATAATTATATTTCTGAATTGCGCTGCCAATAGTCAAATTAATTAAACTGTAGTTAATAGTTAGTTAAAATAGAAACCTTAAAAAAAAATCTTTAAATGTGTATAAATTCTGCAATTCTAAGTAAATATTTTTCATGAAGAATAATTTGTGATGCACTTACCTAACATAGCACTTTCATCCTATACTGCATGAGATTATCTATTATCATGGTAATTCAAAATCAACGAAAAAAAACCGTATAGATAGAAAACGTTTCCTACAATTCATTACATCTTTAAGCGTATTCTTGCATTAATCCATAGAGTTGGTTACGATAGTTGTGCAAGATTTTCAAATAAATTACTTTACACTCGAGAGATTTATCCGAGAAATATGAAAATTGGAAACAAAGCTGACTCCTAATTGAATCGAGGAAACCGTGCATATGTATATATTTATAATTCAATTACTTAAAATTCAAGGCGCGATTTGTGCGTAGTTGAAACTAGTAGTATTAAGAACATAATTCAATATTTTTTAACTTGACAGCGAATATTTATGGCTAGCGCTCAGATATGTAGATGCATTACGAAGATAAAATTTTAATAAAGAGAGTCTTTAATAAACATAAGTATAAAAATGTATAAGACAAACAGGGTTTCATAACTACAAACTTACCTGACAGTGAGAATAAATCTCACGTAATTTATACATACTACACACATACATACTGCGCACACATCTATACACATACTGAGAGAAAGGAAGAGAGAAAGAACGAAACTTTTATCATTGGACATATTTCCAACCTTTAAAAACAACAAAGGAGCTGTGGCTACGATAATTAATACCACCATTATTCATGGCGTGGAAAATAGTTGTGTAGATAATAAATTCAGCGCCGGCCATCTCAGATATAATCCAGTCGGGTATTGATGAGAATTTCAAAACTAATTTCTGATCCCAGTCCGGAGCAATTATCTTCCATTAGATTATGGAATGCTATTGCCAACACGGTTTACTTACTACATTTCATAAATTAATACTTATCAAGAACACATATTTCATTTTACAAAACTTGCAATCATTTACTTATACCTTTTTTATCATTTATCTGTGATAAATTATATCATTTACACTGAAATATCAATAATTATATTTATTGCAGATACAGATACACAACCATATAACAACTAAAAACATATTCAAATAACAAAAAAATATATATAACTGTTACAGAAGTCTTACTGTCCTCAAATTATTTATTATATTAATTATTCATAAACACATTATGTATAAAAGCATTAATTCTTAGTTCCATCAAAAAATAAATTAATATTATTACTGCTTCGTAAACCTTTACAAACCTATAAATATTTTATATATTTAATTCCAGATTAAATTAACAATAATTCGATAATCTATAATGACACATGTTCGTGTAGTTCTTACTACTTTGAAGGTAAAGGTATTATGTTCAGGCTATTAGATTAAACTTATAATAACAACATAATCATTATAACTAGTTTTCTTTAATTTCAAGGTTTGAGGTGTTCTATCCAATATTCTAAAGTTTAGAAATACTGGACTATATTGCTAGACTATATTGTAATTAGTAACAATTCTCATGCTCAATAAATTATATACAGCAAAACCTCGAACTGTTTGAAACCGGACTAATCAAAGAATTTTAAGACCTTTATTTTAGTGTACATAATACAATCAACATGAAGAAAGATGCTGGACAGTCGCATCCAGATGTATCGTCGTGAAGGGATTCTCTGGATTCACCTAGAGAAAATGCATCATATCTCCTCAATTGCGTTATTTGTTGATCTATCGCATGCCGCATGTAGATGTTGCAGATGATGCAGAGAGGTTACAGATGGTCTCATAAAAAGGTGTCGTATAGGGTTGAGAAGATGTTGACTCAAAGGTCTGTGTGTTACCAGGATGATGTTGAAGGTGGTGAAGGAAGATATATGAAGAAATGGGATAGGAAGAGGAAGGACAAACGCCGTCGGGTTGTACGAGACACTAAAGAATCTGAGAATGGGAAAGTAAAAGATAAAAAGAAAGATGTGCTCACTTGAGAGTATTTTTTAATTATTATTATGTTGTGCCCAGTTACTATACATATTCTTTATATTGTGCAAGAATACCTGTTGTTTTCAATGTTTTAAACGAGAAAACTTCTCATTTTTCGTAGTTTTTTCTACTTCAAGGAGGGAGGTGTTGTGCCCAACCACTATTATCCCATATTGTTTATAATGTTGCATGAACCTTTTGATATTTGTATTTGTAATTGTTATGTACTTTTATAACTATTCAATATTCGTAAACCACTCTAAGACACCACAACTACGTAATTACGAGATAATCCACGGTGTCCAGAGATTAATCAATCAATTAATTCATTATTTTTTAAATTTCTTGGGCAGAATTTTACGATCTTTTGCTTTTTAATTCTATAAAGAAAGATGTGCTTTTGGATTGCGCTTTTATAGCAGTGTTATCACTACCCCCACTGGTCAAGGTTTCCGGAAGTGAAGAGATTTATGGTTCTGGGCGTTTATAACCGGAAGTCCTTCTTCGCAGGAAAGATTTATAGAATGGAATAAAAATAAAGCGCGGAATAATTTTGTGTAATATTTTTTAGAATTCGTTTGCATTTTGCTGAATTAAAATTATGTTTCTTTTTAACTTTTCAAACCAGACAGAACGGAGCCGTAATAATATTTATTGTATTTCAATTTATTCAAATGAGATGACCAAATATAAACTTGAACATTACAAAATTATTTTAACAAATAAAAACTGGATTCTAATATAATCAGAGCTACATTTGTCGTAGGTCACCAGTTATATAATGTAGGTAGCTTAACAACTTAGTAACAAATTAAGTATTCTTGAATTTTAATTAAAATACTTTTTTTGTTTAAGTTATCAGGTGATAACGAAGAGAGAGCGAATTCTTTTTAAGTTTTTTAAGATCAAATAATTATATATTATTATTATTATTATTATTATTTTCAATTCCAAGATAGTTTATTAAATTGACAAGTAACTATTTAACAAATATAGACATATTAAGGAACCTAAAATTAACAATCTGAAGAAGTGATTTCTCTTTTATAGGTACACTAAATTTACTTAGACGGTGAAAAAGGGCGATGAAAATAAAATCTATTTCCGTGCCTCTAACCTCTCTTTGTTAAATTACACCGGTTGTTTGCCTATCTGAATTAATTAAATTCATGATCACTTTATTTATAGATCACAACACACACTGTTAGTATAAACTAGCAAGTACATGCAATAGAAATTCTAAGTCTGTTTCATTCAAACACCATTAAATTACCAGAATGAAACAAGAATAATAATACTGTTTTTAAAAATATATTAATATCGTCAATAACTTATAATAATAGCTTCATCATTATGAATATTATGATATTAAATTGTATATAAAAAAAAAGTTGTATTACGTAAACGTTGCGAGCGTGGAGTGCGACATTTTTTTATAACGTTTCAACAGATTTATATGTATAAGATGAGTAATATTTTTGAACTTTACGTAATCCACGGCTTAATCCCTATAAAAATAGAAGAAACTCTTGGAGTTTTTAAATTGGTTGCGGCTGTTAGGTTTGCTTTTCATTTAGTTTTCATATTCGCTGCAGTAAAGCAGCAGTTTCCAAACTTTTTGTTCCAAAAAAAATATTATTTTAGCGCCTCCCCAATATTCATATGTGATTAGCGGAAGGGTGATTTTCAAAAATATAAAATTTGATGATTTCCAAAAAATAATTTATTATATTTAAAATATGTAATTATTAATAATATTATTATAATTATTTTATTTCAAGAAAATATGTATTTAATTTTTATTTGATCAATGAGTAGAGAAAAAATATTTTATTGAACGATATAAAATAAGTTTATGATTTATGTGTTTAGCAATTACAATGTTCTGCAATAATTTTATAGTATAATCAATCAATGTTTTATATTTCATAAATTAATTTTATGATTCAATATTCAGAAGATTAGTGAAATTACTAATATTTATTTGCATTTATTATATTTGATTCATAAAATTTTATTATTCGATTTGCAATTCCGCGAAATTTAAAGTAAATTATATATTTAGAAAAATTTATTAAATTAAATGAAAATTAATAATATTAAATAATAAAATATTGATTATAAAATGGTTTTATTTATGGAAACATCTGTATAAATAACATGCATGGAATATTGACTGTTGAAACTGAGAGTATTAATTACAATTTCGAAGAATAACAACGTATAATTAGTGGAGCTAAAATAAAAGGCAAAACGAAAATGCTATCTGTAACAAAGAGTACAATGACCCATTGTGTTCGGAAATGAATTTACGAAAGATCAAATGTCGTCGCTGTCTGCTGTAGTTTCCCCATAAGTGCTATAAACAGTTCGGCCGGGAATCTGGACGGCAGATGAATCAATTTCAGTTAGCTGTTGATTAAACACAGTGTTCCTGCGGATAATAGTCGGATATTAAATAATGGTTTCCTGTTTAGATATCGAACTTAGTTAGAATCATTATATACATATATACAGTGTGGAATAACGATTATTTTGTGGGAATCCTTGAATCACTAAATTGTGAATCTGTGAGATATAAACAAATTATGGTAAAGATACGAGGCGTTAAATAAATACCTAATATGTGCGCTTTGTAGGGGATATTCCCTAAACGGCGCCTAGATTGGACCACTTGTATCAGAATTTGCACCTTAAGGTAACCAACATAGATTGTCTAATATTTTATAATGCGATAACTTTCTAGCAGTTAATATTTATAAGTCTGTCCTTAGGCTATACCGATTAACATATATTTTTACAAAATCTGAAAATTAAATTACATCTGAAAATATTAAAATTTTTGTATTAAAAATGGTTCAAAATAGACATAATCTATAGAACGGTTGTATTTTATATATTTGTATCATGGGATTGTTGTGGGAATGAAGGAACATCTGCCAACATCGTCCTAGGTGGATGGAAGAAGGAGCATATTTTACGAGTGGTCTCTTTGGGAAGTAACATAATTAAAACCGAATCGAAAGTAAAGTTGGTTTTCTAATTGCTGGCAATAATTCTTTGTCGCCTGTGTTGTTGCGCATACACGTACAGTCGCACATACAATCTGCGGCCACCGCAGCACCGGTGTGATATGTGGCGCTGCCTGAAGACAGGCGCTTGCAGGTACACGGACCTAGGTGACAATTGACAAACCTGTGCTCGTAGTCCTGCTTGTCCGCTCGATCCTGCTGAGCTATGCGTTACTTACTCACGACAGCATACCTTCTCCTTGCATCTTGTTAGATATTTGTCTTCCCTTAAGCTCTCCTTTTACTCCTTTCGCATTTAAAGTCCTGGAATGTCGGAGATAATGGAAAAGGTGTGTGCATAAAACGCTTTAAACTCTCCTGATATTATCAGTCACTTGTAATAGTTGTAACCCCAAAAGAACAAAAAACAACAACAACAAACAAACGTACAACAATAATGCACAAGCTCTTTCTCAACTTCAACCAAAACCAAATCAATGAAAATTTAGATCCTACATCGAAACGAACAATCGCTACTCTCGTTACCATTGGTATAAACAACATGCAGAAACGACTTCTGGTTGAAAATCGAGGCTACGTATAATGTTGGACTCCACATATGTATCTGCATGTGTATATATATATAAAAATATATATATGTGTATGTGCATAAATGGCGAAATTAAATTGAATAACCTAAGCCTATGCGAACGGCATCCAACAGCCTGCTGCATGCACCTCGCTTTTAGACTAGAAGTGGATAAGAACCGGTCAAACGCTCTCCAGCTCGCCTTCTTTCGCATTATGTAATTACCAACTACAATATAAACATTATTTATTATAAACATAAACAGTCCATCCGTGGTCCGCGCGGCTCTAAAGAATGCAAATAATTGAGTTTCTCCGGTTCATTTCCATGGCGTTGGTGTGTTTTTTTGTTCGTCTTTCCTTCCTCTTCAATTTAAATCTAACGATCCTCTCTACCGCCAATTCGCCGATTGCGTAACTGCACATCAGTTGAACCACATGATATCGCAAAGTAATTAAGCTTCGCATTAATATCTGGAGTTAATTAGTCTGCAAAAATGCTCTGCGGAAATAAAATTATTTATTTATTTATATTATCTGGAAAATAATAGTCTGTGCATGCATGGAATGTACCCATTACAGTTAATATAAAGTTATAACAAGTTTTATGTACTTATTAAAATGAAAGTAAATTCAAATATACTCGTGTGGATTCCTAAGACAATAGGCTATAACATAGTAAAATATAAAAAAAAATTTAACTTCTGTTTATTCCTTTCCTATTAAATATTTCACAAACCTAATAAAATCCATGGGAAATTAAAAAAAAAATATAAAACATTTTTCAATAACTAACAATAATTTTATTATTCAAATATAAATAAATAAATTAAAAATAACTTATATTACATTTTGTACTTCCAGTTCTCATCGAGCAATATTTGCTAAGATCTTATTTGTTCCCGAGAAACGGGAAAGTTAAAATTTGCGCAGAAAATTAAATTAAATTGCGAAAAAAAAGTTAATAATACAGCAAACTTTGCATAGTTCATATAATTCGTTGGACTTGATCTTATAAGTTTCAAATTTAGTTTGCTTTAAAATCAAACCGTACAATAGTAAATTCGAACTAATTGAAACCGGACTATGTAAGGTATTGATGTATTTCTATCCAGGATTTACATTTCTGAAGATCTAAAAGATCCATTGGTTCACAGACCATTTTCATGTAATCAATTATTTTTTAAATAATAGTATAGAATGTCTGGTTGGAAAATAATTTATTAAGGGTGGAAATACTAGTACTACTACTATTTTTTTTATGAATGAATATATGTAGAAGTATAATAATATAATAATAAATATTTTGATTCTATTATATTAAATTATAGTAATATTCCGACTTATGCGAACTTGGAGTTACGCGAATCTTGATTATCAGTGTTTTTCAAGCTGTTAACTCTACGTACACGATTATGTATACTCGACTTACACGATTTTTGTCAAACCCACCAATCGCTATATTACTTCAGAAAAAAAATGTTAATTTAATTTATTTTTAGTCGTTATAATATAATTATGATATCAATACATTTTATTGTTATTAACTATTTGAATTACGAAGTTGATAGTTTATCAAGTTCTGAGAAAATTCCCGATCAGATTGTGTGCGTCGCTTAAGAATTTATTAGAACCCATTAAAAATGATATTAATAGTTAATTGCAATAAAGGAACACTTGAATGCAATAAGAAGACGTATTTATTATGTTTCATAATTCGTGTATGTCCATTAAACGTTTCGCTTAAGTAGATTTATATAAACGACGAACTCGGTAAGTCCTCTTTAACAATCTAATAATATTTCTTACGCCATAAGACAGAACTGGATAATGCCCCTCGGGGCATCCATCAGCCGTAACAAATTCACCTGACTTTATGAATTAATTATGTGCCTCGCCGTTCCCCGCCGTTCGACATTAATTGTGAGCATATTTTGGCACATAACAATTTACCGGACGCCGAATAAAAGATGCTTTCCATTACGAACTAAATGGGCCTTTCTTTGGAACGCAACAAATGTGTAACGAATGTTACAAAACAATGTTCGACGTCACCGTTGAAAAGCGCAGCCACGAACTTACGGTAGGCAATTTAACATAATTGCTTTTACAAATACGGAATGTTATTTACTACTGTTTAATTCTGCACTGTAAACTAATTTAGCTCAGTGGAAAATTGTACGCTGCTAATTAAAAAATAAATAAATAAAAACAACAATAAAATAATTCATTTCCCCCCACAGCATTGTATAATTATTATTCAAGCGTGTAATAATAACGTTTTGCAATCGGATTTTATCTTTAATTGAACAAAGTGCTGCATTATGAAAGAGCGGAAAGCAATTCCTAAATTGAAATCATTCACAGCGTTCTATATATTCGTTCGGCAAGTTAGTGAGTTTGCATTAAATGTAGAAAACCTAAATTTTTCAATGCAGCAGGACAAGAAGAATAGATGCAGAGGCACAACTAAATACAAATATGGAGCAACGTAATTGTGGAAATTATTATGGAAATGCTTCGGGTCAAACGTTTTCACTCAATTTGCTTGAAGCAAGTGAACGGGTATTTCATTGGATTGCGCACTTTTCGAGAAAACCATAGTTGAGTTTATTATGTTCACGGTTTTGCCACACTATTTTCACGATTCATTGGCACCGTCATTTTTGCATTGTCTTTAATTATGTTTTTAAAGTGCCGCTACTTTTTATTACACGTCTTTTCTCAAATACTCAAGGTTAGACATGGGAAGGTCCAAGATCGTCAATCTTTCTTTTGTGCCAGAACGTTATCGATAAATATTGTTTTTAATTTATTTTTATATTCCAAGAATCATCCTCGAGCTACGTGCGTTTACTGTTACCATGTAAAATTATTTTTAAGGTAACCTCGTACCCTGAGGACTTTCCTGGTACAGTAAATATCATCACTGAAATAGGTAACAATTCCTCTTGTAAGCAATTTTATAAGAAAATTGATATAATGATAATCTCAACAAAAAAATATATAAAAGGCCATTAAATGTGAGAAGAATGTAATAAAAATTTGTTATTGAAAAAAATATAATCTTTCCTAATTTTATTAATTAACTTAAAATAATTAAATTTAAGAAATAAAACCTACTTTTTAAAATAACAGCAATAATAACAATTTTTTATGAAGATATTTAGAGAAAAACTATTAAATATCAAAATAATAAAATAAATTTAAACATTGAAGTTTTTTTTTTCACTATATTTTCTAATTTAATTGTTAAAGTGAAACGTTTATTGTTATTAAAAAAAGTTAATTGTTAAAATAAATGTGATAATAGTTTAATTTATTAGATTGTAAGGTTAATATGAAGTTAAATGTTTAATTTTAAACTTTTTTTTTTATATGAAGTCAAGAAAAGCTGCGATAAATAAGAAATAATAATCTAAATATTTTATAGGTGTCATCTGTAGATTATGTCGGGCCGCTCAAATTAAGATTTTTATAGTTCTAAAAAAAAAGAATCTGTCTTTAAGATCTATAAATAAAAATGAAATAAGCTGCTTCGTAAAAGTCAGTAGATCTTTATTCGTTGAGAAAAGAGAGCAGATTTAATATCTGCGCGGTAGATGCTGCATTGTGGATGCTATTTTTTGTCACATCTAACCCATTAGGAAGAGAAACACCTGTTTGGAAGAAAATAAAATCGAAGAAGAAGAAAGAATGGTGTACAGTAATAACATTCGCTTATTTCCCCAATCCCCGATGATTTATACAACTAGAAATGAATTGTGAAAGCAAACAAGTATTTCTAGTGGTCTTTGTCCGATGGACGGACGGACGGACGGACGGTGGGTATTCTTCTTTCTTGCGCGGTCGCAGGCTATTCAAATGTGCTCAATACAGTGCAAAATTGGTGAATCCTATTTCAAAAAAATTAACATACAAGTTTTACTTGTATTACAATCGCTTTTTATATTATTGTTATTAAAGAGGTCCTTTGTACATTCAAGGATCGACCCCATTTTACCATAAACAATGTGGAAGGTACATAAGAAAGACAGGACAGTGTCAGCGGACAACAAGAGCACAAAGAATCGAATCGTTAAATTCTGCAGCACGTCTGATTTCGCGAGAAGGGGGAGCTCGATAAAAAAATACAATAGCGGCAGGTTTGCATGTGAATTGGCGAGAGCAGATGCGAAACCGAGATACGCCGATCTCACAATGCCTGTCAAAGTGGATGATTAATTAGACCAGCTCATCTTTACCTAAACACGCGTTTACCAGCCAGATTGATAGATTCAATACTTTTACAATTACATAACATTACAATCAACAACAACAACTACACCAAAAAATGCACCGTCATCGAAGATCTTTACAATTATTTATAAAATTAACTTATTTAGTAAAAAATCACTGAAATAATTATTTAAAAATTAATTTCTAAAAAAAATAAACACAATATGTTTATTTATTTGATGTTCCTCAGCAAGATAAACTTTGAGACCTTTGCAATTGATTATGAAATTAAATGGTTACTTCTTATAGGTGAGGTAATATGATTTATAACTTTTAATATTAATGCCAAGTAAAATTACAAGAAATGTTAACTATTATAACTAAAGGAATAATTAAATTAATCTTATATTGTGTTTAAAAAATTATACATATAATAACAACATTTATTTCAACAGTTGCAATCATTTTAATTATCTTATGTAATTTTGCTGAAAAGTATAATCGTAATGAATTCATTATTAAATTTAATATACAAAAATACGTCGAATATTGCAGCTTCGATCAATCTGAATTCATTATAGTCCGGAAATACATCAAAGTTAAGTGTGGAGTTCCTGAAATGGGATATGAATTGATATCATTGAAGTAAATGAATTTATTAAAAAGACGACAACAAAAAATGCATAACACATGTAAATATTTTATTAAATGGCAAATGAAATTCACGATAAAGTAGGAAAAAAACGAAATCAAACTGAACTTATTGTAATTTGTATCACACATGCAGCAGATAAATCATGATCGTGAATTTACGAGAGGCAATTTCGGTTTAAAATTATTTGAGGTCAATAATTATGCTCCTCCAGTTGAGATGCAAAGAAAGGGAAAGAGAGAGATGGAGAATGGAAGCGAGGTGAGGAGAAGAGCAGCGAACGTTTTCTTCTCCATGATTTATGGTCGCGATTTTTACGTGTACGTATTTTTCTGGTGACCTGAATTACTAAATAATCGTTATTTATAGTAATTATTCTGAGGCGCGAATTTCGCCTAATGGCGAAAATAGTCCGTCCGACTGGACTGTACGACCATCCACAAGAATAGCGCTGATCCTTTCAACTGTGCAACTGGTGTAAAAATAATGGGCTCTTTAGAAATCTGGTTTTTCTGCATTCACGCTTACTTACGAACCCATGCAAGATTTCTCGTGCCTCCGCCGTTTTCCCAATATTTTGTTCTCCTATTTTCCGAATCCCACCTTGATTGCCGATTGAATATTTATAGAGCGAGCAATGATTAAAGGGCGTTCTGCGTTACGGACATAAATATGGAGTAAGAACGCGCGCCAATTCACCAATGGTAGTAAGTACCAAGTAGCGACTACCACGTTGTTACACGTGGAACAGTAACATATTTATATGCGAGTAGAAGAAGTAGTGTTATATAGTGGCAAGAATGTAATGTCGCCTGGGGTCTGGGCGGGCGGCGTGACTTGCACGTGGTCTAGGGCTAATCGTTTAGCTACTGTGCATTCAGTGACTTAAACAAGATCCAATGACTCGCCAGAATCATAAATCATGCTACGATAAAACCCCAGTCAAATGCCTATCACACCTCGTTTATATAACCGAAACCGCTGTAGGTGGATACAACAACAAAAAAAGGAACCGCATAACCGACGATGAGCAGGAAAAAAAAAGGTGCTACAATACTATAAACACATCAAACGCTCAGGAAAACAATTAATTAACCCTCCGCTACCATTTCTGACCGCCATCCACATCCATCGAACGCAATCTTCTACATAATGGTTTGAAGTAATAATCGATGTACTTTTATCAAATATTTAAGTATTCATTATACATGTGCTAAAATAAACTAAATAAACAAGTAGTATTGATTTTATTATGCAATTTGAATGCGCTATCGCTTATCTAAAGTAGTCCCCTTATATTATTATCTACACTTCCAAATATACACGCATGTGTAATTTTTTATGTTTTACAGTTTTGTCTTTCCTTAAATATCATTACTGAAAGTAAAAAAAACTTATAACATTAATCAGCAATATTATTCGAAAAAATATTTTAAAATTTTTTCAAAGATTAGATGAAATGGTAAATTACATAAGTTGTAAACATCCCTGAAAATATAACCCTTTAAATAATAAATACATTATTTATATATAAATTTATTTATACCTGGAAGTTAGAAAAATTCATATTGTTTATCATTTTATACTTATCTCTAATTATTCTACGTAATTATAAAATTATTAACATTATTATCAATTATATAGTTTAATGTATTTATTGTATGATTCATGTGATCTTTTAAAAATTGTAGTGAAACTTTAATAAACAATATATTATATTTCAAGATCTAAGCTCTCTCGCTTATTATCGCTCCTATTGCCTACTCAGCCAAATCATTGAACAAAACAAGAATGCCCGGACCTCAGTTTTTGCATCGGGGATGCGTTCTTTAAAAATCATGACGCATATAGAAACGATGCATAGCGATATGCGAATTCTTTCTAAAGGAAGACGTAACAAACTGATTCTCCGAAATATGCAAATGCTAAATTTTACGGCTCAAAACACAATGATGTATATGAATTGTTTTAAAACGCAACGTTGAAAAATACGCGGAAACAAAATATAAGTGTATTTTACTAAGTAAATATTTAAAAATTCTTAAATAAAAATATAATTTAATAAATAAAAGATAATGGTTATTGTCTAGAATTTTTTTAAGGTATATTTGTAATCGATAATTTTTAATTACGAAATTAGTAGTATTTGATGAAACTAAATAAGATTTAGTAGAGAATTAAATAAACCGGTTATTGCTGATATAAACAAAATCGTAGATTTATGATCTTGTGACTAATTATATTCAAAGCCGGAAAAGGCTAGTTTTCAAATCATTAAGCAACTGATCTTTCGGACCTTAACACAAGCAAAACAAGATAAATAATGAAGTACATATAACAAATTAAAGTGCAGTATATAATAATTATTTGCAAAATTACAAGATTTTATTTATGATTGTTTTTGAAATTTTGAAATTTTACACAAAAGTAATATGATTATTGACATATTTGAATGTGAATCAAGGTTGCGTCTGGACATAGGAAGTGAACGAAAGTGCGCGACGAGTGGAGATAATTCGAGAGGAAGAAGATGCGAGGAGCAAGCAGGGTGCCGAGGATGGAAAGAATGCTGGGAACACAATTTAAGCGAAAATTGATTGGGTGTAATTGTTGGAGCGGAGTAAATAATAAACGGCGAAGAGTGAAGAGTAAAGTTCCAGATTTAATAAGGATAATCAAGAGTTTATTGTAGGGAGACGCTAGATTGAGTCGCTTCTCCGACCTTTGTCCATTATTCAATGTAACTTAGTTTCGAAGTTGACGCTCGCACGTTCGTATTCTGGCGTTGTAAAGACAATGGTGCAATCAATAGGGTAATGAGAGGACACTATATCTAATTATTGATGCGGTCAGCTCTCCATCCTCGCCGTCGGGCAGAAGACATGCCGCTCTTAATGGATTGTGTCAGTGTCGTTCGCGTCTAGGAGAGAGCGTCGAGCGCTGCCTCTCTCAGTTTATTAACTAGTTCTATACGTTTTCCATCGGCACCTGCAACCTGCCGTTTCGAGCACTGCCTTGTCTTTGGATTGGTGTGTGTGTGTGTGCGTATGTGTATGCATGCATTCGTTTGTATGAGTGTGTGTGTGTGTGTGTGTATGTATGATGTAACTGAACGGTGTCGGTAATGGCAGTTTCAGTGCGATTTTACTCTTCCAATAGACATTTCTCAAACCGTCAGCCTTCCATCAGCCTTATCGAGATCCTGAACCGGTGTAATGACTCGGGTGGGCCATTGTTCACGTAGACTGATGAACATTAGGGTATTGTCAAGTCAATCACATAGGTAGTGCGTGCCGTCGCGCCGATATCGCCGATTCCAATCAGAACGGTCGCGCGGTGATATACTTTTGTCTCCCTACATTTTAATGACTTTAAACATTGGATACTAATAAGAGTAAATTACGTGTGCGGTTTTCCAGAAGGGATATTAACCCATATACGGGGGGACGTACGAGGAACGTACGTATACATCGGCAACTTTTAAACAAACAGCATTGTCTTCTTCTCTATATAATCGGTAGGGAAGTGAACAGAACACTCAAAGATTCAACTTGCCTGACTGCCCGGTCTACCTGGTTATGCTTATGTGTCCCCCCACCGGTCCATTCTTTCCTTCATGTGTATGTGATCAGTGTAAGAAGCGGAGTCTTCGGGAGAGCACGCGAACCTGCTAGTCTTCTATTTATGAATGGAACTATTTAGGAAAAGACCCGGGGCACACTTGTGATTCCCAACCCCAACCTGTCCATCAGTGTTTCACACGCCACACAGTGTTCCATGTACTCCTCTCAGACAATAAATCTATCAAACAGACCACACATCAAAGTGCATCTCTATTAGTGACACTACAGGATTTTACAATACCAATTCTTTCAATCTCTGGCCCTCCCCGAATTTGTGTGTGTTACCTATGTTACTACAACCACCTCAACGCAACATGTGAACGTTTACTTCTTACTCTATTATTTATTATTATTTATCTCGAATCAGCAGGTAAGCCCCACGTGGAATTCCACATAAATATATATATATATATATGCATATCTCTATATATGTACATGTACATGTCTGTATACCATTATTATTATTATCATCATCATTGCTCTCTCGCTGTTGCTATTTCTTCCAATCCAACTGGATTGCATTGTAAATAAATATTTACACAATCAATGATTTCACTCTGCGCTAAACCTATTCAACAATAACATGCTCAGGTAATTGGACGTACACGGACTGAATAAGCAGCTTCCATTATTCTCCATTAATCACGTCGCATCGCCGTCCGCATTATCGAAATTCGTATGTGTATAATCCAAGCATTGCCAAATATTTAATAATTACGCACAGCTCTCAATATGGACAATCCGGTCATAGTAATTAGATAACAAGCAACTTTCAACGGAGATCGCGCGCGCACCTCTCTTGCTACTGATCTCTTTCACTCACTATCTTTCTCCTTCCCATTTATTCAATTAATGACACAAGATGTGTTCGAATACACCAAATATTTGTAAACACAAATCCAGCAGCAGCAGCAGCGGCACAACAATACCACTGCAATTTCACAAATTGTAACCCACTTTATTCAATAATGATCCACACCACATCCGCACAAACATATCCTATTCGCAATTTTTTTTTCCTTCAAAAAATAATTGACTGTTCTTTTTTCTACACTTAATAACGAAACAATTATTTTAAATACGTTTAATTACAGCATCCAATCATCCAACACATAGTACTAATAATAATTAGAATACAACAAGCCAATAAAAAAAATACAACATTATTAAAAAAATATACTTCATTAATTATTAAATTTATTTAACAATTTTTGAATTTAAAATTTTCTTCTTAATCATTATTATAAGATTATTTGTATTGATTATATATTAATAAAAAAATCAATGAAAAATTCATAATTCCAATAAATTTAGTAACATGTATCCAAAACGTAAAATTAAATCTAATATTTTATTACTAGATAGTTTTTGTGTGTTCGATCAAATAAACAAGAAAGTTTTTTTTCTAAATTTATGTACACATCGCAATGTGTTTTGTTTGGTTAAATGATGTGTGTTTTTTTTTTTTCCTATTATTATTTGCCTGTCAATAGATTGTTGGGAACAATGAGATAAGCGTTGCATAAGAAAGTATATTTTCCTAATTAATATTTTCTCGGAACGCTCCTTCCTGTGGATTCCTCAACTACAGGCTACATTAATAACGATTTGAGCAATTAATTATAGAATATTCATGGACGAAGGCGGAAAGACCATACGATTTTGTTTATATCCCAGAATGTGAGCAATAACTCGTTTATTTAATTGTCTACATCTTAATATATTTCGACTCCTTATACGATCCATCCGTGCATGCGTCTACGTAATCCTAAACTACAAAGGATTACGAATTTCTATCTTCAGATCCAATCCGTGGACATAAACTATTACGCGTATATTAAATATTAAGTTTTCCTTACATTTTGAATAACTTGAGAAGAAAGTATAAATTATCTGTATGAAAATTTTGTGAATAATTTATTTTAAAATTATATAATATTCAATTGTGCGTGTATGTAAACATGCAATTATTAAGAAGATAATAGGATTATTTTCTTACGCAATTAGAATGAACTCAAAGTGGTTACTGGAATTACTTGGTTCCCCCTTTTATGAAGCGTGAAAGGGTTGCAAAGCGGAGGGGCGTCCTGCAATAAAAACAAACAAGCTTACGATGGAAATCAATCACGGCACTAATTACGTTACCCCCATTATCCGGCACATATTATGTAATAATTGTTGTGTATCGGCAGGACTAAGAGAAATGAGTTTCGAGGTATGAGAAAAAAGTAGCAGAATGAAATGATTGAACCTGCTGAGAGAGGGTTAACAAAAGGTGGTAATAAAGAATGAGTGGAAGGGACGCAATGCGATTTAATAGGTATTCCGAAAGAAAGAAAGTATTATATTTTTCGATGTTGTCTACGGGCAAAGTAATAACGCCGAGATTGTTCCTCGGGTTTTCTGAAAGCAATAAGTGGTCGAGGCGTTTAATTAGCGACGGCCTAGGTCCACCTTCATTTACGAACGTCCCTGATTTACGAACATCCGTGCATACGGACCGGTTCTTAATAGAATTTTCCATCCATGCGAGATATCGAAAGCTCTCTAAACATATTAAACGAATTACGACGCTCTTACAACTATTTTATTGCTACGAAATCCATTCTGTCTTTACCTACATGCTGGAAAATCATCGCCGCGCAATATTAATAAACTCTAACTGTTACATTATATTTTTTTCTTATTTTTCACATGCGGACGGCTCTCGCATTACGAAACGTAAATTTAAAACCCGTACCCATTTTCCGGAACATCCACAATTAAATTATATTGAACGTATCGAATTGATTTCCAACGCTGTAAATAAAACGAAATACATTAACATCTAATATCATTGATTTTCCAAGCTTATTAGTTGAAATATTAGATTATTTTATAAATAAAAACTGAATTATAATATCGTCTATATTCATATATAAAATATAAAAATTAAAGGAAAAAAGTATGTAACAAGTAATATTCTAACTAAACATTAAATTACTTGACTCTTTCTATTTACCAGACAATTCCCTATATGTACTAGGTAATTAAGTTATAATTTAAATTCTGAACTATATAATCATATTGTCTTAATATTTAATTACAAACTGAATTTCAATTAATTATTTTGTATTAATACTAATTATAATTTGTTCATTTTTTGTAGGCTATATTATTATTTATAAATATAATATTATCATCGGATAAAAATATATGAAATCAGTTGAATCACAGTTAAAATATTAACAAAATTGGTTCAAAATACGAAGCGTTAAAAACTGTTTTTTTTTTTGAAAAGACTATTATTGAATTACTCGGACCTGTTGTTGCGAACTCTGTATAAATTATGGACATATGTTTAATGGACAGAGAACGCGTTAAAATTCAAAAATAAAAAATAAAAAACAGTGGGGTGCGATTGGGGTGCATTATAAAAGGGGTGCGCGCATAATAAAAATGTAAATGAATTGGCGCGTATGTTTTGTGCAAATTAGTTTGATTCGCATTGTGTGTTGGTGTGTTGGGACCTGCTGCTCGCACTACTAAAAGTCAATTTATTGCCGATGATTCAACCTAGGTTTACCTGGCCGGTTTTTATTATTGTTTTATTATTGTGATGCCTCCATACGAAACCGAAACGGTTATAATAAATTAAAGTAAAGTACAATAAAAGCCTCTTATAGAAAATTATAAATAATCGTCAGTTTCGTTTATCTCTTATTCATAAATAAATAATTTAAATGTATATTTTTTACACTCTTAAATAGGAATACTACTTTTAAAATATACTTATTTTTTATTTCAATACTCCAACAACTATAATTTATTAGCATAATTTATTTTAGTTATATATATTGCACATTTTTAATTACATATGTTATATTAAAAATGTTGGACATTAATTAAGTAATTAAAGACATAATAGATTTTTTAAAAGGTCGTCATTCGGTTTTATAAAATTTATGGACTTTATCAAAAAAAAAATATGGAGAAACAGAGAATAAATTAAATCAAATGTTGTATTATAGCAATGTATGGGACAATAGATTATTTGTATTTAATTGCAATGCGACGAAATAGAAGTCGATTTATTAAGTATGCACATAGTTACAACTATTTAGAAAGTTATTTATTGTTATTATTCAAATGCATTAGAAGAAGAATGGATTCAGCTATAAAAAGCCATTAACCATAAATAGCTGAACGGCTGACAATTAATCATTGGAAGAAGCGCTGAAACTTTCAATTGAACGGTGAAGTATATATATTTATAAAGTTTTTTTTCTATGAAAACTGGTATCAGTTTAGGTATGCATCGGGATAGCACCAATAAAGTGATGTACTTCGCTTAAAACACTGACAAGTGTTGCTTGAAACAGTTCAAAATAAAAATGAAAATGGATAACCATAAACAGCCAAAAGAGCGACCATTAATCATGCGAGGAAGTGCTAAAACATTCAATCCATCATTATCATTAATGGTAACTTGCCGAAACGACGTTGTTAACCTGTTAACAAATAAATTATAACGTTACAATCCACGGTATGTTTTGATAATCATTTTGAGCCAATTTAGGAAAATAATAGCGATTTAATGAGGATGATGTCCCGCTTTGATGATGCCGATGTTTTTTTTATTGTTGTCGTCGTTTGCCGTTTGCATTGCTTTTACTTCGGACCCAAAATGGAATGCGTGCGTTGTACACGTGAAAGTTCGGTATGTAAATCTATGTGGACTAAATCCTAGTAAATCCCGCACTTGGTTATTATCGAATATTAATAAATAACGCCAACATAGTAATTACATTAATTATAATAATCGAATCTGAAAATTCGCAATGCGAAAATAATAGATTCGTTTCCGATTAATACGCGATACGGAGTTTCATTCAACTTTTACTGAAAATAAATTACACGTTTTATCACATAAATATCCCATACTCAATTAGATAATGCCGTTACAAGTGAATACGGTTTCATTAACTTATTATTTCGGAAACAAACGACTGATTAGGAATCGATCGAGTGTGATGCAATCAATCGTTAGTAATTGCATGAATATTTTTATTTCTCTCATAAAATTACTAATATTGGCGTAATATGCGACGACGCCGTGATATTCATAATGAACATAATGCACTCTCTTTGACGCCTTTGGTGTGGTATGTTGAGTGTCATGAAGCGTCCCGACGTCTGAGGCTGTCTTCTTGCATTAACGGCATGAACTGATTTACACTTGTCCACCTGCCCTTCCGTTTCATCTCGGTCCACTTGCAATATCCGGTTAGTAGTAGAATCGCCTGCAGCCCCTTTTATACAAGAAAGTACACATATAAAATGTGAACGTTCTTCGGGCCACGCCAAGGAATCTAGATCTATCTATGCGCTCTTAGAAACACGTCTTTTCTCAATAATATTTATACATCCATTTCTTCTCTGGATCATTCCTCGACTCGACTTGACTCGTTCGTACACTTCGAACATCGAGTGCAGTAAATAATCGCGTTTCGTTTCGAAGCAACGCCATTTTTGTTATCGAATCATGACAATTGGGCGTCGCCGGATTTAAATAGGCGCGCAAACTATTTACAGTTGTCGCTTAAAAATAGAGCGGCATCATAAAGACATTTTGGAAAGGGGCAAAATGCGCGATATTAAAGAGAGCAACTAATTGAAGAGTCAAAGATCACGCAATTAGTTCATCCCTCGCAGTAATTTATGTAATTGCATATTTGCAACATGCCTTCTGATATTTAACAGAAACAAGTAATTATCGTTTAGTATAAGCACACAACCATACAAATATAAGAAAAAAAGTTACAATTAACAAATTACATTATTTAGCAATAAAATTAACTTTAAGATTTTTAATTATCATAAATAAATTTATTAACAGAACATTAAATTATAAAACAAAGAATAAAAATCTCACTTGTCTGTAGAATACAAAACTTACAATTATAACTGTAATAGTAGTGATTATAGTGAATAGTTTTTTTTACGTAAGTATAGTTTTTTTATTGTAATTAATTTTATTACTTTGAACAAAATATCAATGAATTTTAATAAAAAATAATAAATATTATAAATAACATACTGTAGATTTTTTAATTGATGCACCTAATTTTTTTACGGGCTAAATTGGTGAAATTTTTGTATTATATATGAAATGGATTTTTTTTGGTTTAATGAGCAAACATACGTTAAAATGTAAGATGAAAAAAGAACGTGAGCATCGTATCGAATATTCTCACCGAAACTTAATTAAAACATATTTCACGAATAATTTTTTCGACACTAATTTATTCCGATTCGTAAACATACTGCGTTCGAATACAAATTCGATGTTGCTCAACATTGGAAAGGCGATTAAAGTGTAAATACCGAATGCCCGACGATAGCTACTAATATTAGGAAATTGAGACGAAGGAAAAGTAAAGAAAGGCGGAATGTATATCATCACTAACATCCTAAGATAGAGAGCATGGTGAAAAGCGCGGAAGAGGAGAACATGGAGTAATTTGAATGAAGTCCCCTGTAAAATATTCTAATGCTTTCACTGGGTAAAAATTCTTTCACAGAACGTAATTGACGTGCGGACGAAACATGCGGGATGTAACATTTGTATGTTACAATCAAAACAGCTGATAGAATCCTAGAAGTGAACGTGATGTCTCAGATGGACGTAAGGCTCAGCGGGAAATCTGAAGAGGTCGAGCCACGACACCTGGCGCTCTGCGAACAAACGGTGTACAAGAAGAGGTATGGCGAGTGATGACTGCAATGTGTATGTACATTTAAAAAATATCAATCTCTTGTCGGGGGGCTCGATTAGTCGCACCGTGAGATCATGATGTATCTCCGTTTTGTTGTTACAACATACCGCGCCGGTATATACGTATATACAAGAGTAAACCCCCAACCGTCCGATGCATTGTACTTCTAGGTGTATCTGTTACCGGAAAAAGGCCGCAAGATTAATTCGATTAACCTTCTCTGATAAATGCACACGGCGAATTTGGTCACTTCCATTAATCGATATTACAGTTTCTGGTTTTGATACACCTACCAATCTCCTCCGTCTTCCATACCTACGATATATTTGGAAATCTCAAAACAAACAGTCATTGATTAATAGGTCTTCTTAAGACGCGGCCTTGATAATAGAACATTATTATTGATTATGCAATTGTTGCATCGTGCTCAACAGATTAACCACCTATGGATGAACAAACACCTAATATTTAATAAACACAATCAAAAGAAAAACTTTTAATAACAATTTAAACCAAGCAAAAAAAACATATTTTTCTTAGAAATACTAGTGTATTGCACCGCGGCTTCCCGGGGCGCTGCGGTGCCGTCATAAGGGCGCCGAAAAATATTTTGAAATGGAAAGTTTTTCAAGAAAATCAAAAATTTAGAAAAAAATCTGTTGCATTAAGGGCGCCGCGGAAAAAAATCCGATTATTTAGGGATCCTCAAACCGAAAAAGATTGGGAACAGCTAACAAATATTTTATTATATTTACTTTTTGAGAAGTATTTAGAAGTGTTACATTGTCCCAAATTTGCACCGACCATAAACAAATATTTTATAATTAATGTAAATGTACCTGAAAATATTAAAATACAATATAAATATTTCTTTGCAAATGAAATTAGTTTGAAACGAAAATATCTACTGAAAATTCATTTATTACAAACTGCTATTGGATCCAAACAAGTAATAACATAGATCTGTCAATGGAAGGGATGACCAAACTTTAACTCTCCAAGGACATGTTGCAATGAAAGAAATTGGTAAATCCCCGTGAGTGTTGAATAAAAAATGAAAGATGAAATTATCTCTTCATATTTCTTATAAAATGTTAATAAATAATAATTATTTAAAAAAAATAAATAAATAGAAAATAGTTAATCTTAAATATAATATTATCAGGATATACAAATTCTTTGTAGAAATAGTTGCAAATGTTCAGAATGTTATAGATATGAGAAATATTTTAATTGTCTAATAAAATGTTATTACTTTATTTTATTGCATAAAATCATATGTATTTAACTTTGCAGAAGTTTCCATCTGGTAGTTAATATTAAAAAGCTTTAAAAGGTAAAATACTACATAGATGGTTGATTGGTCTTAATATTAGTGATAAATTTTAGGAATTGAAGGAAAAAAGTGTAAATACTACTAATAATAATTATTTTTATTTTACAAATCTACAACTTCTACATTCATTAAGTCATAAATTTAAGAATTAGAAAATATCAACGACTTTGGTGCAAAAATATAAATCGAATGAGGTGCAGCGATAAAATTGCAATTTATGGTGTATCTCAATTTAGATGTTTACAACCGGTTCTCGATTTTATTTAATCCTTTTTGTGTGTATGTATATTGGTTTTGTGCATATTGACCTAAAAACGAAAATAATAAAACCAATTCCCTACGACTTCGATGCTCAACAGTTTTACGTCCGAATTATTCAAGAACCACGAAATACACTACGCAGCAGCAGCAGTAGCACATCCAGTCCGGATTTATGATCCTCACCAGCACAATGCTCATAATAAATGTGTTCCAAATCTTTAATTACGTTACGCAACGGCGGCTGCAATGAGGAAACGAAACTTGCACAACGATTTTCACAATATTGATTCTGCTGCTGATCTTCTTACTTATGCAACGTTTGTTACCGTTTTTGGATGAAATTTCATCTGGCTATATTAAATATGGCATTATGTAAGTGCGATCGGTGTTATAAACAACAAAACCAAGCAGGAGAAATGCGTATTGTTTCGTGGCAAATAATTTATCGAGGCAAAATACATTGTTGCTACGATATATCGAGAACTTATAAGAATGTGTTATTTTTTTGGCGATACAACGGAAATGTGTACACGATTTCGGTTTCCAACGTAAAAAAAGAAGATATGAACAGTTGGCAGGACAAACTAGCTTTCAGCATTTATCGGCTTTTCCAACTGTCGATTTATTTTAGACAATTATATTTCATAACAGGCGAAACGTGCGGCTCAAGTTAAATTTAGATGTAGGCAAATTCCTTTTTCATGAGATTTGAGCAATTTTTATTAATACATTTGTCATACCTCGTGAAAATGTTTTTAGTATTTTTTTTTTTTTTGTATAAAAATCTATTATAACTTTATTTATTGAATGCTTTATGTTACATGGTTATTTGTCTATTTATCCTTGCCATTCTACAATACGTTGCGTTGACGTAACTAATGATTGTTACTGTGCCAAATTTATTGTAGAAATAAATAATTTCATTGATTATAATAAGATTTTATTATTTATCCTTTGGAGTATTGCACATAATGTGTGAGATTTTTGTAAAAACCATCTGCATATAGGAAGAGATTGTAACATTTGTTCGAGTAATGTGTGTTACCAGAAAACCATTTCTAAATTCAGTCTCGAAGGCTGAACGTTTACTTTCGGGAGTAAGAGTGACCGACAATACGTGTGTTATAGGGTCAATGTAGTGTTGATCAGGTGTATAACTTAACGGTCAATTGCATCATACCTGTTATGGTGCAGTCCTACGCGGTCATATTTTCGAGATGTTTATGTTTAACTCTACTCCTCTTCATCTCTCTCTCTCTCTTTCGTTTTTCCCGTTCCAATTAATTAACTTGTTTTCAACAATTACTGGTTTCGTTCTCCCTACAATAAATAATAATAATAACGAATCGACGGAAATTTCACCGATAATAATAATAATATCATGTTTATCGCTGAAATTGACAAATAAACACGTATTATGTTTATTTTACAAATACATTATTTAAGTAGGTGTGTTTAGGTAAATAATGATAAATTCCATTTTTCTGTTCAGCTTCACGAATACCACTTCTGCTAAATTCGAAACGTATAATAAGATTAGAAACATTGCAAAAGAAAAATGCGGAACGTCGATCGATAAAAAAAATTGATTAGAAAGACTGCACATGGAGATATAATATAATCACCACTACCTTTCATGATTACTATTTATATAATCTTTATTGGTTTTACTACATGTACATAAAGATCTTAGAACCGTTTTCTAATCATACAAATATTATCTAAATAGTTCCATAAATATTTCAAATATATTACATATTATTATAATTGATCTTAAAATTTAATATTGTAAAAATTCAACCTATTATAGGCTTGCAAATTCCTATTATTATACTTATAAATATTAACTACTTAAATAATGAAGGTCTAAGAACGATTTGCTATAGATTCCAATTAGATTCGTAGTCGCAACGATTTATGTTTTTGCTTACAAGATGCTGCATTCATTATTGGCTAAACAACAATTCATTTTACTAAATGCATTAAATAATTGAATTTAGTACATGCGGAAAATATAAATTTATTTTGCAGGGTGCGGTACACCAGCAACATTTACATATTAATTATCTTGAACTATTATAACCAACATTACATTATTTAAATCTAATACTTGATTTCATCTATTATTGCTGAGAAGAAAAACAATTTCTATTGTATTACTAACGTCTGTAAGCAATAAAATATTCATTTTTATACTTATTGAACAGTTTTAATACTTTGCCCTTGTACATGATATGTTTAGTTGAATAATTTTTAAATATATCTTTATACACGAAACGTTTGAATCATATTTATTTGAATTATTATATACAATTGTTGTTAAATTTAATTTATTTTTTAAAAACACTGAAACATTTAACCGGATTACTGAATTTACCGGTAAATTTTTACAAAAATACCGGTATTTCGTTTGAGTTTGTAGTAGTCTTACAACCACCTTCTCTCAGTTCATTCTATAAGAATATTGCTTTAATTCTTAATTTAAAAAAATACCGGTTAACCGATTTTTAAATTCTGAATCTGTTCATCAATAAAATATAAAAAGCTATGGTTTTAATTATTTACAAGTTTAATTATAGCGTAGGAATAGACTGCAATAAACATTGCCATTATTATTAAAGTAAGTGTGCAATTTGAACTTTCAACATTCTAATGGCTTTCTATCACACAATAAACATTTATTTATTCTTGTTTGCAAAGAAATCTACAGAATAATTTTCAATCTCCTTATTTCTTATGTACATTTTTTTCTATATAAATTATCTATAGACTATTTTTCTTTATTAGATGCTCAAAAACTTTGGTTAAAGGATAATCCGTATGTATATTTTAATGATTTTTACGATATTTGTAATTTTTTCAATAATTTTAAATTCTAAATTGATGTTATATTGGGGGCAGAAATATGATGAAATGTGATTTTATTGAGGCAATGATTTCAATTTAATAATAAATGATAGTTTTATGTAATAAAATTTTCAAAATTGAAGCATTTAATGCGCATAATGTGTACGACGATTTATGCGCTGACATTATTTTGAAAGAGCAAGTGACTTTCACGCACAAACTCGCATCTAGGCATGGATAAATAAATGTAAAATATGCGCGTAACACCGTTTTACCAAACCATTAATATGAAACGCCTGGGCCTAGAAGGATTGGAAGCGTGTGTATTTTTGTTCTCATTAGAAAAAAAATGTGCTCGGGGATGACTTGCGTTATTAAATAGTACATATCTCATTAGGAGAGAGCTAACAAGTCTTCGACGCAGGGCGTGCACTAAACTAAAACGGCCAGCATTTCAACATAATCAACGCGATGATGGATTTATTACGGTGACATTAAAATCACAAATGATACATTCGTGCATTTGTGCATGCAAGATGAAAGAGCTTAATAATACGTTTCGGAGGAGACAGAGAGAAAATCCCGGGATGGATGAAAAAAGTAAATCCGAAGGGCATTGAAATTCCGGGTATGTAGCGGAAAGTAGCGTTTTCAGGTGGTGCTGCACAAGCACAATATATATGTATCCCTTCGGAAGATAATCAGATCAAAGCTCAACGAGGACAATTTAGTTCAATTTTATATAACGTCGGAAACCAGCGTAGTAGGGGTTGTGATAATGCGCACACATCCGCTCCCCCATTCCCTTTCGCTCTTCAGGCGTCATGTAGTACTAGTAGGCAGCAGGCACAAGAAAACCGAGCGTTTTATAATGCGTCTAACTTATTCATTGCACACAATCACCTAAATAATTAATGAACACGGGTCAGGCGAAGGCCGGCCTTTAAAAATAAAAAGTCTGCGAGGCCCCCTCACTTTATTGAGCTTTCCCCGCAAATAGGTTGGTTTTTGTTTGATAACTTTGTTTGATGGCTTTTTTACGGGAGTAGAAGGATATAAATTTAAAATTATCTTACATTATGCGTACCCGATGGCTACTTTCTATTAAATAAGATACACTCGAGTTCGTACACACAACCAACCTTATTTTTCAAAACACTATATGCATGCACCAAGTATTAAAGCGCCAATAAATATTCATTAAGCAATCACAATCTGATATCCACAGAACAATAAATAAATGACCGTTCAATGCTCGCAACAAATTTATCCGATATTCCGCATATATCATAAATTATTTGTTGTGCAATAACAATTAACTTCCTGCCTCAAATAATAAAAATTTCAATCAACTTTAACTTAATAATAATAATAATATACATCACCACATGACGCATTTTCAACTACAATGCATTACGGATGTGTAACATACACACGTCTCATTGGAATACTGACCTACTTAATTAAGTATTACTTCCTACCAATTGGCATTTTCGCCTCCAGCTGTAGACTTGTTTACTACTTCTTGGCTTTTCCAACAGCAGCACTCGAAAAAAATCAACACTCGCATGCCTCAACGTTTCGTTTCATCTTCGTGTCTGGTATCGATTGTCTTCTTGCAGAGAGTTCTACGCTGATAAAAAATAAAATTACTTGAGGCTTAATTCGGTGGTCAGAGTAAGAAATTGAAAGTCGGCATTAATTATTTAGAGCGAAGCTCTCCGGAACCGTTCGCTATATGAAAACCACTACCAGGTAATATATTTGAGCCGCGTTAAAGGTCCGACCGACTGTATCTACACTTCCTGCAGGTTTCTAGACTTTTATGTGCTTGGAATCATATTGGTTATAGAAAACGTTTTACTACTGCAAATGCAGTTCACCAATCTCGTTAAAATAATTTCAATTTCGACTCGCAACTTTAACCTTCCTTTAATTAACAATCCTCTTAACATAATAGCAAGAAAGTCTTTGATTTTATCTTCAATAAACATTTATTTTTATTATATACAAAACATCTTATTAAAAAAAAAGAAACATATTCATATACAAAATCTTTTAAATTAAGTCTACCCACTTGTTTCAAGTAAGTTACTAAAAATCCTATATTTATTTAAATCAAAATTATAGGTTAAGTATTGCCTACAACATATATTACTTTTAAATCAATTTTAATAAATATGTTAGAAAATGTTTTTATTTAAATAAATATAAATATATTCGGTGTAACGTGATAGTTAAAATGCACAAATTAAAATAATAATCACTACTTTAATTTAATAAATAAGTATAAACATTAGTTAATTTAAACTGGATTAAATAATAGTGCTTAACTACCAGTAATCTTAGAAACAAGTTTTTGCTTTATTTTAAATAAAATAAATATAACATAATTAATGTATTTAACCATGTTTATGCAAAACTAGTTTTCAAATGCATTCGTGATACGAATATTATTAAGTATTCACAGAGTAAAAATGCTAAGTCAAGTGAAGACATCCTTAATATAGATATGGCATGCGATTTCATCTAGGTTTCTCCAAGTTTGTTCATCATACTTATATGTAAGTTAAACCTGCTTTATTAAAAAATATAATATTAAATATATATTTTTTTTTTCTCTTAGCCGATTGGAATTATTATTATATGAATCACAAATACTTAATTATTACTTGGATATATGGTTATATTTCAATATTTAGATAGTCATTAAAAATAATGGATGTATTGGGATCACTAGTAATAAAAAATATTAATAACATCTGTTCATACATTGGAACAGCGTTTCTCAACTTATGGGTCCATAAATTACAGAAACAAACATATATGTTGGGTCGTGCTGTTAAAAAGTTGAGAAACGCTGCTTTGAAATAGAAATTATTGTTTGGGATATTGGCGGAAGAGAGTTACAAATTACAAGTAGAAAAAGTGTTTTAAAAATGATGAACGTATTATTATGTAAAATTTATAACAAAAAAGTGGATTAATTCTGGGTTATAATAAACGTCTTGGGCCTAATTATTGGATTCATTACGGAATGCATAAAATGATATTGAGACAAATGCGTAATAAAATGAGGGATTTAACTGGTTCTGGTTGAAGTTTTTATTTTTACATTTTATGGTACTCCTGTCGACGGAAAGGCATAAAAACCTTTTTGCTCTCTCTCGTTCTTTCTCTATCTTCGTTATACGCCATGTTAATTGTATTGTTAAACGTGTATTAAAATCTGAGAATTATAAAAAAGGAGCATCCAGAATCGCGCGTCCGTAATAATAATCCGAATCCATAAAAGTTGATTAAATTCCATCGAAGCGCCAATTGTGTTTTGCAGCATCCGTAATAATGGCATTAACATAGGGAATGAGAGAAGCGCACGGGAGGATAATGTATCAAAAGAGAGAAAGAGAAAGAGGAGAAAAAAATAAATGTTCAAACGAGTACAACGTTGGATACGTAAATGTAAATAATTAACGGTTAAAAAAAAGCGCACGGCGCTTTTGATACGATGCTTGAACATTTTTTTTTTTTGGATATGTTTTTTATTTTGGTTTTGTGAACTTCGACACAGCCGTTTGCAGTTGCAAATTCGACGGGGAAAGTAATGCGCAAACGGTTGAATTTAAATTAATAAAATTGTCAAACAGCCTTTTATACGTCCGGTTATTTGGATGGCGATGTCATTACCTCACAGAACTGTAGCGGAGGAAAAAATGAATATATAAAAAGCTTGCAACATATAGGCTGTTAAATGCTTCGTTCCCGCTGAAATTAATTCGAGTGTTTATTGAAACCATTTAATCTATTATTTTATGGTTAGAGATTTTTAAAATTGCCTAAATTGATATTTTATACTTTCTCATTCACTTTCATTAAATGATGTCCCACAAATATAACAAACTTATGGCATTTTTTATGAGTTTTGCTTCATCCAAAACTTACTGATCATCATCGGCAGTTTCAATAAGTTGGTCACCCAATCCTTTTCTACATTTAAATACTACATTTTTCTTCATTATTCATCATTTGTCGGTTGGAAAGTCGCACAAATTATAATGATACCGAAACCAGGAAAACCCACAGAAGAACCTATGTCCTACAGGCCGATAAGTTTATTACCATTACTTTCGAAAGTATTTGAAAAACAATTTCTTAAGAGACTACAAGACATAATCCACGAAAAGGAACTCATACCGGATCACCAGTTTGGATTTCGCAGAGAGCACAGTACGATAGAGCAAGTTAATCGACTAGTTGATGCCATCGGTCAGGATTTAGAAGAGAAAAGATACTGTTCAGCTGTATTCCTTGACGTGTCACAGGCTTTCGATAAAGTTTGGCATACAGGTTTACTCTACAAACTGAAACTGCAACTTCCACATAATTTCTATGAAGTGTTGAAATCCTACCTAAATGATCGAAAGTTTTTTATCAAATTGGAGGAAGCACAAACCGAGCTGAGTCCCATTGAATCAGGCGTCCCACAAGGTAGTGTCTTGGGGCCAATCTTATATCTCCTATACACTGCAGATATACCAACAACAGAGAAAACAAGCATAGCAACATTTGCAGATGACACAGCAATCATGGCATCAGACGAAAGTCCCATAATTGCATCTCAACGCCTCCAAGAAGAGCTTAACCTGCTCGAGATATGGTTCAGGAGATGGCGAATTGGTATAAACCAGTCGAAATCGGTGCATGTTACTTTCACCTTAAAACGAGACACCTGTCCTCCAGTCAAACTCAACAACAAAGTAGTTCCAGCATCTACTAGGGTGAGATACTTGGGAATGCACCTGGACACAAGACTGACTTGGAAGGACCATATCCAGGCAAAACGTGAACAACTAGAAATAAAATTTAGAAAGATGTATTGGCTGCTGCGCGCAAACTCGCAGTTGACTTTGGAGAACAAGTTGCTAGTGTACAAAGTCATATTAAAACCAGTCTGGACATATGGTATCCAATTATGGGGAACAGCAAGCTCAAGTAATATTAAAAAAATCCAAGTTTTCCAATCCAAATGTATTAGAAGACTCGCGGGTGCGCCATGGTACATCACCAATAAAAGACTGCACCAGGACTTTGGAATAAAAACAGTGGAAGAGGTTGCCAAAGATCTCTCCAAAAAATACACGAACAGACTTGATTCGCATACGAACCCGTTGGCGGTCAATCTTCTCGACAACGGCACGACAACAAGAAGATTAAAGCGCTTCAAGCCCTTGGATCTTCAATTTAGATTTAAGTAACAAATAAATAATCCAATATTATATTATGGAATGGTGCCACTGGGCAGCAACTTCCGAATGTCAACAGCGAACCGATTTAATAAATATTCAGCTGAATAGATTGTAAATAAAAACAGACAATAAAAAAAAAAAAAAAATTGTCGGTTGTATAAAATACCAGTTCATCACATTAGAAACAATGTTTATTTTTTAAATAACTTTGGTTGTGATTGCTTTGACATTATTGGAATATATTTCTTCAGAATACTATAATTTTTTTATAATTTGGTGCACTAATCTGGAGTTATAAGACTGTACTCTATCAACCAACTGAAAGTTGAAACACCTGCCATACATATTTGTTTTCAATCATGCACGTGTAGCATTGAGCCTCTTTATTTCATAAATCATCAGAAAGATTAATCTGCTTTTTCAGTATCCATTATTTAATTTTAAAACAAAAAACATTAATAAGTTTTCTACCGATCAAATTGAGCTGTTTCGGTAGATAATTCAGATTGCAAAATATTTGGAAAAGTAAATACTGAAAAAACATTTAAGTCATAAACATAATAGTTATGTGATAACTTTCATATTTTTACAAGAAAAAGAAAATTAAATGTAGTTATAATAATTACAAAAAATATGTGTTTATCAAAAAACTACACCTGAAATAAATGATTTTTTATTGAACTGAAAATGTGATGTTTTCGATTATTTTATTTTGATTCCATCATTGGATTGCATTTAAAAGGTTTGACTTTCTATAATAATTGTATGTCAATGAACTAAACAAGCTGAACGAGCTTTTTTTTTTAATTTATTAGCCTCGCGCTGGAAGGTAACCATATTTAATTGGATCTTTGTAAAAATGAGTCGGTGCGCTTCGATTATCCGCCTCTCAAACACACGTATGTCATCCTTTCGTTTTCTTTTCTGCAACTGCACACAACATACAAATTACACGCCGTCATCTCGAGTTTATATCATACACTCGTTCCAATCTGAAAGATTTTCTGCTCTTTTTGTTTACAATACTTACAATTCCACGAAATTTAAACAATTTGTATTACCATATTTTCAAACAAACGCACAAAGCATTTCCTTCAAGTTCAACTTACTGTCCGCGTCAGAGGTTCTGACTCAGATCGTAAATTATGACCAATAACAGGAAACTTGAAAATATTTACTTTTTCAAACTATCCATTTATATTTATTATATTATTAGTCATAACTGAAACTATTTTTTGATATTAGTTAAATCTCGCTGAACCTTTCAAAGATGCATTGAGATGTATGACCTTCGCAAAGGGACGACTTTAAAAGAGATGTTAAACCACCCTTTAACCCAAACCGGATTCTGCAACAACCCTACTGGCCATACAATAGCGGCTATCTTCATCTACTCACAATACCAATATGCTGATGAAGTCTTTACAACGAGGATCAATAACGTATTACGTAGTTCTTCTCTTTGAAATTGAACTTCCATTAAAATCAACTTTAATTTGAGTCAACACATTTAAAATATTCCATTAATTATCTAAAAATCATGAATATACTAACAATGCACTCAAATATTTATGAAAATAAATAACAGCTAATTATTATTACAGTTGTAATAATGATGAATCGAGAAGAAATGCCAAATTAAATGGTAGAACGCGTATATAAAAGCGCTTTCAGCGAAGCAAGGTAATTGACGCGAATTAGTTCAAATGTACTTAAATCGTGATATGTGCATTTTCAATTGAAAATGTGGTAGCTTTAACGTTATGGCTCGATCACGATTTAAGCAGCTTTGAACGATCCATGGCAAACGATTTATTGAAGCAGACATGAAGTTTTATTCACTGTAATGATTAATTTATTGCTGAAAATATTATATATGCATGGCAGTTAAAAACGTGTGGGAATTTCACGCTTAAGTTCATAGATATTCAATGTATTCAATAAATTAGATCATTCAACTATTTCAATAATATCGTTAGATTTGTTATATTTTACTTACACTGTTGCGTGTTTATTGTCTTATTCTAAAGGAATGTAAATCAAGTCTTTATTTTCACAAAAGGATGCAGCTTGCATTCATCCAAGTAATATACGCAACACGCATTGCTTACCTGATATTCAAGTAGTGAAAATGTCATCTTAAATAATCTTAGTACAATTCGTAAAATAAAAATATTTACTATATTTAATTATATAATAAATAAGCTTGTCAATAGTATTTTCATACAAAATTATAACAAATTAATGAATAAAAATATAATATTTGGATTTTTTCTATTATTTAAAAAATATAATTTTATTTGTTTCACGTTTATTATATGTCAAAATTATATTTAAAATGATATTTAAAACTAATCGTCTTCATTAATCAAGATTAATATGAATTGTGTAGTATTAGAAATCTGTAATGTGCTTTCAGTACTTGAAAGTAATGGTTTCAAATTAGTTCAAACAAACTTCCATCGTGATATGCCCATGTTTAATTGAAAATGTGGTAGCTTTTACATTATGGCTTGGTCACGATGTAAGCTGGTTTATGCAATTTGTATCTATCGATTATATACATATACGAGCAGATACAGGAGTCAAGAGTTTGTAAGAATCGAAAGCTTTTTATGGTTCCATTTCTCCTCTCTATTCCAATGATCACAGATTAATTTGTTTAAATGCAGGTTGCGTAATTTTTAACTATCTGTTGCAATAAATGTGATTAGTATTATTATTATTATTTTGAGAGATAGTAAGAGTGTGTTTTTATATTATGTTTTATATGGCCAAGTGCACTGGAGATTTACACCGAAGGATATAGGGATAAAAATATAAAGTACAAAAATCTTTTATCAAAGGCTGTTCCAGCCACAATAGAAGCACAAGAGGTTGGTGTTGTAAAATTCATTGCGCGTTTATTGTACGCTCTCGGTGAGACAACAAAGATAGTTATTGTGATCGCTTAATGAGAGTCCGGGCATACTCTGCAGCAGCCGCATGGCGACGAGTGGATTGTATAGTCTCAAGCAAAATGAGCCCCACTGTTTTCCACAAATTGATATTGACGCGAACATAAATCTAGTTCAAGTACGGAAAGAGGAATAAGCACAACTTTAAATTATTACACTATATCCTCTCCCGTTCTCTCCCTCTTTCACACACATTGCAACACGTACGACGCCGGAATCGGAAAGGAAAACACCTTCTTCCTGCCAAGATCGACCCCCCTTCAGTCCCTGCCACAATATGCAATCCTCCCCAGCACAGATTATTTCCTAATTGTTTCAAAAACAATTACCGAAGCTCCCTTTCGTTATTTAATAATAGTAACCATAAGCACGTGCTCCCCTTTTTGCACGCGCAATTGTCCAATGAACTTCCGAACCAATGTGGATGTAAATTGCAAATACGTACAGCCGCATTCGCACTCCAAAGATGAGCAAACATGGCAAATAATGGATGTTCAAATGAGCTTACATTTTCGGTGGGAAAGTCTATGGTGAATTCAGTTCGGTGGATGAATCTACAAGTGTTTGTACATCGATGGTTTCGAGTATGTTACCTGCTGCTGCCGTCTGTCTACACGATCTCATTTCCGACATAGAAAAGGATATTTAATTTTGTTCTCATCAGCAAACAATCACGAAAAAACTGCGGAGCTCAATATTCTTTCGATCTACACTACAAAAAAATGAAAATAAACGCGTCTCGGCATCGACATGCGCGAAAAAATGATTGCGAAAAAAAGTATGCGAATATCGGAAATATACAGGAAAATGGCAATTATCTTTTTCTCTCCCTTTATCTATTCACCTATATCCCCCTTCCCTCTTACGGCACAGCTCGAGTGTATTTGTATTTATGTGTGTGTGTGTTTGTGTGTGTATGTGTTACAACATAATGCAATGCATGTGGCGACGTTTGGTAGCGTCGTTGTTGATATTATTATCAGTATTAACAATTTATTAAAACCCAACCTATGTTTGTGCTTATTTAGTTATGTACTTGAATTTTTACAGTGGATTTATTTAAAGTCGCATGGCGTATCTTATCTGTTTCCAGTGTGATTTAAGAAAGAGTGCAGTCTGTAATAATAATTTCTATTATGGTAACGAGCGAATGTCGAAAATTGGTCTTAAAGTTTTCCTTCAATGTTTCACGTTTGTTGCAGAAGTGGGGAGTGACATTTTTCCGTAACGTCTTCGATGCAATGACGTCTCGGTAAGTCTCTTATATTTTTCTAAGCTTCTTTTTATGTGGTAATATATTTATTTCTCCTCTTTGTATTTACTTTCTTACTTGTCTGTGTTTTCCTTTCTCGCTGCTTCTCTATATTTTCTTGTTTCGCTCACCATTTTTTTTTTCTTATTATTTTTATTTTACTTTACTTATTTATAAATTTACAAATATATTCCGAGCTTGATGCTTGAATTCCGATTACATCTCCAATAAAATAGTTCAATAAAAACGTCGTCTCTGTATTTATCCCGTGTGGTCGTTTGCGATCTTACCGTATATTACCTTTGGGATTATTTCCTTTACACTGTACTTTAAAAGTCGGAGGCATCGTCCTTGTTATTACGTTTCGATAATTGTGTTATAATGGAATGTATTTTTAATTACCATCTTTTAATTGAACCGGATTAAAGGAGTGGGCTTTTATTATTATTATTATGCTGTCTCTTTTTTTCTACTATTTCTTTCCTCCATCATAAAATGATGGGTTATTCATTTATGCACTCTCTAACTATATATATATATATATACATATTATATTTGAGTGTGTATATATATATATGTATGTGTATGTGCAGCAGCGCTGTAAAATGTATGACGCATAAACCAGAGCAGGAATTTGACACGGCAATATTACGATCCGGCCTCGTTCCTGCATCTTACATAAGTGTAAGATGGGCTACATTATAGAGGGATCAAACTGTAATTCATTTTCCAAACCGGACTCCAGTCAATTATTTAAAAATTGCCATCCCTATGTGCATCATTTCCCGGCGAGCCGCGCTCCCGAAACACTCGTATTTTCTGGTAAAAGAACCTCCAACCTTTCTCGCTCATCCTCATGATACATTCCCGCTCCTGCTCCTTGCTCCCGCCTTCTCTACGACCCTCCGGAGACCAATTCGGAGTTGTTTTACACCGTTTTGTTCTAACAATCCACCGCATAACTCTCCGTTCGGCTACAAACATATGTAAACTCGGGGCCGAACTCCCTCTTGCCATTATTGAAATTGAAATTTCTAAATTCATACCGAACACTAAAATCCAATATTTCAATATGTTACGGTGTGTGTGTGTGTCCGTTGCTCGTGGCTGGGGCGGGCGAATACACGGCGCACCCCAATCGCTTACGAAAGGGGTTATATTTTAGATTACAAGAATGAATGTTTAAACACTTTCTGAAAATAACTGCGCAAGTTTTTGTAGTTCCTCGGTATCCGAAACAAATTGCTTTTTGAACGGTTCGTCGAAATGTGTCGGATCTGTCAGTCGATGCGTAATGGATTGCGGTCGGAAATGAATGGAGATTGAGAACGATGTTTTTGTATATCTATATATATATATAACGAGAACATCTTACAACGGACCCAAAAGATCACACATTAAATCCGCAATTAATATTTATCACGCAGCCCTCATCTTCCAAAAGCAACAACCTCAATAATTGCATAAAAGTATAATGTGTATTCTTCGTGTATGCAACAAACAAACAAACAGAAACAAAAACTACAACAACAACAACAACCACCGAGAAATATATATATGTGAGGCACTTTAACTGCGCGACAATGATATCAGTGATCAGATGCTAAGTTATGCAGATGTATTCGCAAATCTCCTGCAATTGTGCTGTAATTTAAGACTTACATGTCTCGGCCGTGCATTTTTGTTGGATTTAAATGAGTTTGTATTAAATTATCTCACAAACCGGAGAACCAGTCGGAGGACATCGATCAGGACAAAAGCGAGCGTCTTGGGTGAAATGGCGCATGCAACGAAGAAAACGCGAGAGATCCTTCGGGTAAAATCCGACCTCCGGCACTTGCCTGGAAATGCACAAATTTAAATCTAAAAAGATGTAGTTGGGTTGAGATGAGTGAAAAAAAAAAGCGGAGAGAGTGCACATCATCTCGCCCGATGCATCCTTGCATCAACAAGAGTGAACTAATTAGGACCGGACCCGCACAAACCAATACCCAGGCCTTAGATATGACGAGTTCAAAAAAGGACGAACTGTGTGCCCTTTGATCTCCGACATAAAGAGATATAACCATTAGGTTTTCATCATGCTATATACGGACGCTGGTCTGTTTGTGCTCTCAGGGATTAAGGAAATATAAGTGGCGAGCTAGGAGACTCGTTCATTATGAATTAATGTCTGACCTTTCACATCAAACGACTGATGTTCATTTCTGTGATGAATTCTACACACTTTCCTACATGCACCACAATACTCCTCAAATACACATCCATATATGTGATGGCATACAACAAAAACCAATCACATATCGAATATCATAAATTTCTATTTCCCCCGTTCCGTATAACTCAGACCAAACCAAAAAAAAACTATATATATATATAAAAGGAGACCGTGCCCGGACAAACAAAGAATATTTTATCCGGCTGTTCGCCCCTCGAGACCATTATTTCTAATGTTTCTGGTCCACTCTCAATAAAATGTTATGAATTTTTTATATTCTATGAAATGGGTCTTTCCAACGTTATTCCCCGTTCCTTTCGCACTCCCACGCAAACACATGTGTCCAAAGATTTGAGAATGAAGTTGCAATTATCTACAGAACAACAGCGAAAGCAAAGAGCGCACTTAAAAATAAACGAATACGAGGCGGAGGCAGAAGAAGCAGTAGAAGGAAAATATCCTGAAATGCGTGTAAATGTAAAATAATCAAGTTGGTAGGCGGTAATAGAGATAGCGCGTAGCTTGCAGCAAAACAGATCCAGATACCGACCAGTATATAACTACCGAATAAATATCAAGAGATACAATCGTCCTGAAAGAACATGCTCTCGATTGAAATCCTATGAATTTACAAAGCGGCCGCATAGCGCCAACTTAAGATCCCATCGACTAATGAAACCTTCCTTCATTAACACACACACACACATATACACTTACACACGGCCCTGGTCGGCCAGCTCCTCTTCGTTATCTGCATAACTTTAATTTGCTACTATTATTCACGTCTCCATAATTGACCACTGTACTCTGTACACTCATTATGCGATCCGACCATGGTCACGATCCTTCTTTTTCTCTTTCCTTTTTATATTTTACCTGGACTCCAATTATTAACGAACACACACACACATACACATTATCTTTATTATACGTAATAAACGAATCTCGACAATTCAAACGTTTGGATTCAAAAGTTCAAATTTTCTATTACTTTCTTAAAGTCAACTAATACTGTTCCACTTGATTAATTAGGTCTTGAATTCCATATTGCATAATCCAATAGATTTAATTCGAGATTGTCAAGTCATGTCACTATTACTAACAAGTGTTGAAACTATACACGAAGCATACATAAATATTCTCATACTTCGATTATAGTCTACATTATGAATACAATCATGATTATGTAAAATTATTATTCTAATTAATCCCAATTTTTGTTATTAATGGAACAAATTATATTTTAAAATAAAAGGTGAAGAGGAAACGATCTGAACTTATTAAAATGAAGAATAACAAGAGCTATTTTTCTTAGAACTTTTTCCGAGCTGCATCGTGTCTTCCTCCTGTTTTCTCTCGTCCCGTTTTTTGTGTTCGTTTTCGTTTCCTCCGTTGTTTTTCTCGTTTCGTTCGCCGAGGTAAAACAATCGCGTGTTAACGTGATTGACAGAGCGCTGTTTGCTTTCGATTGTTGTATCTTTTTTGTACGCAGCAGTGGTACAGGAATAAGGCGTTTATTTCTACTCATTATCTGGAAACAAACCGAAATAAACAAACTAGCTACTGTTAGTGTAACATGTAACTAAATTGCGAGCCAGAAGAAAGAAGAGGAGATCACAAGGAGAGAGAAAGAAGTATAAAGACAACAGCAGCAGCAACAACAACAACAAGAAAAAAAGTAGAGGAAACCGTAACCCGTTTTCGAAGAAACACGATATATAATTAGATTTTTTCGCCCCGCGCATGGAAACAAAAGAAGCATTTTGCACCCAAGTTGCGGAGCATTCGCGGTGCATTTTAATTTTGCGAATTTCCACGTAATTTCAGGTTTCGCATAGATTAAAACGAGGTTAAATCATAATAATTTTGCCTAGTTATTTCCGTTCTATTTTTGTCCATGCCGAGGACTCGTCCTTTTTTTGCGTTGTTGCTCTGCGGTGCATCTTCTGGCATCGCCTGTGCATTTCAGAATCATGAATGAATTCCTCAAAAAAGGAAGACCGGCGGCCGACGAGGAGCAGCGTCTATATATAGCGCATCTCGCACTCGGAGCGGAAATAAGTAACAATAATAATAATATTAAGGCAACTGCTAGTAATTAATAGGAATCGATTTATCTGAGGGTTTTCCACTCTATGGTTGCGTAACAAAAGCGGCGCTACACCTACTTTTAATCAGTTCGAACTTGCGATATTGTCTGATTAAATTTGGCGTCTCTGCGGCTTATCGACTACAATTCAACGCGTCTTTTCTTTTTTTCCTCCTGAATTTAAGGTGTGCTATTTACATTTGCACGGCTTATCTATCGCTTTACGTGTACTATATTTGTTGTTTATTCAAAGCATTTGCTGAAACGATACGAACAAAATACACAAATACCAACTATTATATAATTATTTATCGGGAATAATAACTTTTTCGCCCCCTTTATTAATATCCACCATAGCTATATTTCCTTGCTCCCTCCGCCGTTTTTTTTTTATTTTCCTTTCATGGCGTAACCTAAAAGTTAATGAAGTTAGGCGGGGGTGACGTTTTACATAAAAAAGGAAAAAGTCTTTTCATGAACCCTTTTAGTGCGGCCGAAAGCAAAAGTGTTACATTAACGGGAGACAGGACGGCTGATTATAAAAACATTAAAATCCCCGGCTCATTGATATGCAAGAGGTGGTCTTCTCGGTCCGACCTCACAAGAGTTCCCACAAAAGGGGGTTCCATGACACACATTTAATGACAAACATGAAATTATTTTAATTCTTTATGAACTTCCCTTATTTATTTTTATTACTCCACTCCTTCGCTCCTTTCTATTTATTCCCTTTATCAGATACCCAAACTATATTTGGATCGAAATATTTAATTGCCCTCCCTCGCAATTAGTGAACAGATAAAAAGGATTGTAGGAGAAGAACATTAGAAGGAGCATAAGACGTGTGTTCTCTATTTTAAGTGAATCCTTTCCATCGTCTTAATACGAAAACGTATATCATTTTTCAACACAAACAGCTGCCTCTAGGTATGTATACTAAGTGGATACAAAAGTCATAAATAGTAAATATGAATCCTTCGGTTAGTATTGGTAACACATGACAACAGCAGACGTCGCTCTTTCCCCACCAAAGTCTAAAAGCACGGCGTAAAAATACACATCCACAATGCGGGAAACATAATTCATCAAGCTTTTAATAAACTGCAGTGGTTTTCTTTGCAGCACATAAATATGAACTATTTTACCATTTTATTATTCCAAATTTTCTCTTCCTTTCCACAAAGCAATTTATAAAAAGAAACACATTATATTTACATCACTCAATAAACGCCTTTTTTTATTTTCTTAACTTTTTCTATTCCAATCACGCATTCCACAGCATTTTACATATTAACATTAAACATCATAAATAGAATATTTCCATTTATACAACAAATCACATAACAAGCTTTCATTCATACAAAATATTTCACCATCAAATATAAATCATTTTATTGATTTGTTTGTAAAATATTTTTAATATAAATGTAATAAACTTCTAATGTAATACTAGAAAAAGATTAATTTGTTTTGTGTATTATAAACAAATTTATTGTTAGAAAACTTTGGTCAGTAGCCAAACGTACGGCATGCAATAAATATGAGTGTCCTTAATAATATTTATTGTAGCTTTATTTTTCCACATAACAATGAAAATAACTTAAAAATGCGACTTCCATTTTTGTACTTTGGAAATACAAAACGACTCAAGTGCCAAAATATATATATCGCACAGTGAGTGCGTTGTTTTAAAAAGAAAAAACATGCAGACAGTAAAATTATTTTCAAGTCCACTTAAAAAAAAAAGTTTTACTGTCATTCTGTGGTTATTGAACATCATCTGCTTTAAATATAAAATATAAATACGTTAACTTACTTGAAAGATTTTTTTTGATAAATCAAAACTCAGTATATTATTTGAATAAATAATGTTCGTAAAGTAAATAATATATTTTATATCATGAAAAAGTTTTCATTGTAAACACACACATAAATCACGTACATTAATAATTCTATATTTAGAACAGATTCAATACAATTATTACTATTATTATATAACCGTGAAACAATGGATAAACTTAGATACTATGATATGATACGGCATTTATGCAATTTCCTAAATGTAATTAATGTGTAAATAAGTAGTCAATTTTAAGATTTAAAGTTTATTTTATTCTTTCTGTTTGTGGTGTATGGTAAAGTATAATTCTGGAAATATTTTCAAGCACGTTGAATTAGCAGTAAATGCTGAAGTAAGCCGAGTAATTTGGCTGTCAATGTATTAAAAGTAAATGCAAGTGACATTTATTCGGTAACATAATATGTAGGTGTACGTGTAAGTCCGAGGCTGAATCACACTGTATATAAAAGTGGGAAACCGTCATCCATTAGCAGTTTTACGAGCTGTCTAAACTAGATACGGTAATACAAAGTTAGCCAATCTATACTTTTCTGGAGGCCGGTGTAAGGCGCTTTGCTGATGTTCATCACTTGTACTTTTAATCCGTCATAAGTAGCAATTTCTCCGGGCAAAAGTTATACGAACACAAAAGTTATGTGCGCACATAAAAACAGAAATCAATAAATCCATGTAACGTCAACCCGCGATATGAAGTAATATCGTAAGCCGGAACGGATGAATGGTCTGCAGCGCACCTGTAATTAGTTAGACCTGTTGTTATGTATCAACGCCGTTGCGTTATTGTGCAAGTCTTTAAATATTACTGAAAAAAATAAAGAAAAACGAAGAAATATCTGCACGCTTTGCTAATGGAGAATTATTTGGGGCATAGAAAAGGATGCATAAAGTAAGCGAATACGCGTATACGCACAAACACACCTTTCTTGCTCTTTCTGGACCAGTCGATATAATATTCATATTTTTAAATCTGGTTTTCTTCGCACTACCAAATAGCTCAAATTGCGCATAAGAAAATTATACGGTTGCATACTATATATCTATATCGATATTAAGAGCGTTATTGATCGCGGATTTCAGGCAGATAATAAGCTGTATAAATTGCGTCGTGCAAGATGTCGTAGCTGAGTGTGAACAGAAGAAGGGATTACAGATATTACACCCTGGTGTAATTGTGCTCCGTCAATGCTTCGGGTGAGGGATGATCAAACCCTCTAATCCCACAGACTATGAATCCTTTGTGCTTAAACTCTATTACCTTTCTACTCATCTGTACTGTACACATAATAACGGTACGGATTGTGTGGATACAACATTAAGGATTACCACACTCTCTTGTTATTGACAACTTTAAGTTATGTACACTCATACGCGATCGGATCGATATCCAAAGCCAAATTATTGTCCAAAGACTTATGTACATCTGAACCAAAAGCGTTTCTTCTATACAAAATCACTATAATTTACTACAATTTCATTCACAAAAAAAGCAATTAATAATTTTAATAAATTAAATTTCATTCTTTAATTCAACATATATTGTTTATTCTACATTAAAAATTAAATAATAATTATTTTTTATAAACATATTATTTTCAATTGCTGTGAAATGAAAATCTATATAATTATTAAGCAATGTTTAAAATACTTAATTAAATTAATGCAGCTGTAATCATGTATATATATATATTCATCTTACTGTGTATTTGATGCTGTGGTTGTTCTTGTACACATTTTTAATTAAAAAGTAATAGCGGGATCTCAAATCTCATTAGAATTGAATAACAACTCTTATAAACACGCGTTCGTGGAGAGAAACCTCCCTTGTACATGGGCCAAGTACATAAAAGAGATATGTATATAGAAGGAAAAAAATAAATATATATATATACTTATACATGTTCTCTCACGTTATATTTTTCCCATCGACGGGAAGTAATAATGAAAACTCGACCGCAGTTCTGTTCGCATTGTGTTTGTCTGATTAGGAAGACTCTCTCGGAGGCGGCCATTATTCCATACGCTTGAAGAGCCAACTCATACTCGAGGGCCACTTCGGCTGGCCGGAGTTGTAAGTACAACCCCCGGAACACACAATCATAACCCGACGCTTTCTACAACCGACTATTGTTCAACAATTTTATTTTAATTACTACGGATGAAAAAAAGAGCGCGCCGGTACGACGTTCATTTCATGACGACAACCCTCCTTCTTTATTTTTTTGAAATAATAATGAGATACATCTAAATATTCATAATACTTTAAAGGTTTTTTAAAAATTTATATATAATTTTTTTTCAGCTACTCGTATAGCTGAAATATATTTAGTAAGGCAACAATTTAATTGAATCAAAGTAAAATTATTACTTGAAACATTAAAATTGGGATTTGAGATTTATCATGGAAATTTTATTTAGTTTTTCTTCATTTTTATGCTTAATGCCCAAATTATCAGTTGTGATTTTTCAAAGACACATACACAAAAGTTTTGGTAATAGCAAATTAATTTAACGATTTCTTAATTTAAATTAAATTATTTAAATTAATAAGACTTTATACCTATTTTTTTAAATTACCGGTATATCTTGTCAAATTTTACCGGTTATTTCGATAATTATAATAGATGGTAAAACCGGTTAAACATGTATTGATAATGCATAATGAGATGCTTTAATGGCTGAAAATTTTCTAGGATTTTTTGAACAAATTATTAGTTTCAACCACATTTATAAAATAAAATAATATGAATAATTAAAATGTAAATATATTTTTGTAAATATTTTAGAATTAAAAATTTTCTTTAAAATGGAACGTGGACAGGCGTATTTTCTAGATTATGTATTGACGGCTCTCAGCATGGTTCATTAATGTTTGAGTTTCAACAAAATACCAAAGTTTCTGAAAGCGTAAGCGACTGAAAGGCGCTAGATAAAGGAATGAAAGCTCTACTATACACACAGCGCCACACATACATATTATACATTTGCACGGCGCATTATGCCAGAACAAAGGTGGCGAAAAATGTATACTTGTTACTACGTTGATTATTATTAATGGAAGGAAGCGGTAAGGGAGTTACGGGGATTAATTGATATCGACTGGTCGTTTCATATGCGCCAGTTTCCTCTCGATTATTTTTTCCGTGTATGTGCCTCGTACGTATAAATTGGGGTTGCAGCTCCCTTTCACAAAGTGGAGCCTAGAGCAACAGCCAAACGGAATAATTCAGTAGGTCGCCACATTGTTCCCATGACGCTGCGAGTAGTCGTCCCAGAGGAGCGCGATTATATTATTGTCCTGATCCTTTTAATGTTGTCATTGTAGCGCGCCGTGAATTATTCACGGGATTATGTATGTAAAAAGGCATTGATAGATCAAGAATTGCGCCCGGATCGGCCAATGAATAAGGGAAAGTGAGGCTGTTTCTGATAGGGCTGTCTATCAAAGTGATTTATGTGAAACCCATACCATCCAGCACCCACTACGTGTACTCTTAAAATACTCCATAAACTTGATACACTCTTTCTTTCTCTCTCACTCTTTCTCTTTCGCTACGTATATGAATGCGTGCGTGTATGTGTGTGTGTGTGTGTGTGTGTGTGTGTGTGTGTTTGTATGCTAACATAATTATTGTGAAAGAGAATGAAGGGTTTTCTTTCTGAGCGAAAATGCAATTTCCTGCTTATCGCATGCAATTTTAATCGATAGACCATGTGCAGTGTGTGTGCTCTGGATGTAACAGAGTGAAGAAAACGAAGCTGAAGACGGCGCAATTTCCTTCTGCCTCCGCCTATTTGGCGACGCGATTTACGCTGTTCAGGTGAAACTGGTAAGGTACGCGTTGTTCGTGACGTGAGCACTGTATAATTCAAGAGTGTCTGTATAATTTGTCTCTTATCGTGTAATTGTTTGAATAATTCATACTAATGGGTTAAGATTCTAAAATTTATGACTACAACCAATGTTAATGCAATGTAAAGATATAAACGCTAGAACTGTTTTGAATAAATGCTGCCTGGATGGACGCCGCGAAGTGTGCGGGGGAGTACGTGCCAAAGAGAGAGAGAAAGAGAGAGCCGCTAGCTCAGGTCTATGAGAGGAAGAAAGATAGGTAGAGGCGCAGACACGGCGAGAGCGAGCGAGGGCTATGACCAAAGCCTTACGGTTGCGGAGGGAAGAACTGAGATGGAGATAGATCGGCAGAGAGCGATGCGATGTGAGGAGCTCCTTTCAAATCCCGTGCACACTTTTCCAAGTTTAAAATAACTGCTGTTCATCTCTCGCTCTCTTCCAGCGCTATAAAGTTAGGTCCGCTGCACTTGTTCATATGCAGGAAACGCCCCATCCATCTGTTTTATTGTGTTTACAAATGTTCTATAGGTGGTGTAGGGTTAGAAATATGTTCACTTATTTATAACGGGGGACCGGCGCAAGCAAGACCAAACATCCTTTGCTTTTAACTCTCGGCAAAATTTCAACCCTATTTTTACACGAAAAACGCACAAAAACACCCCGAATCCATATTTTACCCAGAACCCACCAAATAAATAGGCGCTATTTATAGCGCGCATAATTTTAAAGGAACCCTTTCTAAAATATTAAAACTATTTTGGAAACTAAACAAATACACGTTTATCAATCACAGAAGACGCGCGGGAGGAAGGTGAAAGAAGAAGAAGAGGAGGATGAAGAAAAAAACGAAGGAAAAAAAAACACCGGAGAGATGCGTAGGTAAAAAATAAATGCCGAACCAGTAAAAAGGATGAGCTGGAAAAACATCAAACAACGGACCAAAACGCATATTGATTCACTTTAGATCAATATTACCAACATTATTCTTCTTTTGATCTCCGGCCATCTCGTTTTAATATTATTTCATTTCTCTTCTCTCGCTCTCTACCTTCCTCCATTTTTTTTGTTTTCTCTAATAATATTTGCGGTGTTTCAGAAGCGAAACAAAACTTGAATTTAAAATAATCATTGGTCATTTTACAAAACCGTACGCTTCATCATACTTTATTACATCTTAAATCATCCATATTTCATTAATAAATCGATTATTATCTTCAAAATATCCAAACAAAACTAATTCAATTCAATTTGAAAAAAATCTTGTAGTAGCTATAGAGTTGAGAAAGAAATATCTCAACAAATATAATTTCGCTACGCTTTAATTTCAGATGTACATTCATAACATTTAACAAGTTAACCATAATAATTTCGATTTTCAAAAAACTTTTTGAAACAAATTATGTTCAACAACCGAGGTTTTATTATATTTAAAAACATGTTATCTGAAACCAATTCCTTTAAATATTCACTAAAAATGACTAAACATATTTTGTTAATTAATAATTAATCATAATTCATATTTATTTATTACACTGAAATGACATGTTTTAAATGAATGTTTACAACTTTTTTTATTTACTACGAACGGTTTTCAATGAATAGAGAAATCGATAATATATAAGCAATTTGCAATTCCTAAAAAAACAAAAACAAACAACAATTTTTCTTCCGTTTTGATGTGAAAAATTAAAAAAAAAGTTTCGTTTAGCGCCAAGATACCGAATTACGCAAAATCAGCGTGGCAATAAACGTGTTTAAGCATCGATGAAGTGGAAGCTATAAATATTTTTGCATAATGAATATAATTAAACGTTCTTTATATACATATATATACACACACATCCAATGATTCGTCGCCCGTATCATACTTTATTCAATGGCAAATAAGATATGCAAACTAATTAAAATATCGTCTCGCAGAACAAAACACAACAATTTAAATATAAACAACATCATTTGTGTGTAGCATGCAATCTCATCATATAGGTAAAATAAATCCCGGCCAATCGTTTAATAAATAAAGCAATTGTATTTTATTTGCTGATTCCATGGACTGTTTGTAAATTGTAGATAATGATACATTTAATTGATGTTCTGTTATTTCCAAGAAAAGACTATGTCAATTACTGGTGGAATTATCGTTATTGTAAAACTAATGGATAGAAATGAAGAAAAATTGTATTGTTTCACAATCAGGTAAATATCAGCATATTTCAAGATGCAAATAAAATTAAAATGTCGATCATGTTATGTTGTTTCTTAGAATAAAATATGTTAATTTTTATCGTAAATTGTGATTTTTATTGTACAATATTTACACATTTTAGATAATGAAAAAGAAAGTAAATTTTTGTTATAAATAATATATAGCACATAAAACTGTTAGTGTGATGCGTAATATTGATATAATTGGTTTATGTATACTAGTTTTTAGCAGACTTATTGAAGAATATGTGTGTTGAAGTTTGAATTTAGTGAAGAGTCGAATGCTCGAGGACTGGGGAATGTTGCTGGAAGTATTTCGCATTAATTAGTTCATATGGATTAGGAGTGTATATGTGTCTTAGGTGTGAGTGCTTAGAATAGCGAAAATATTATTATGCTTCTATCTGTGAATGAACTTTGGCAAGGTGGCCGGTCTTCCGGGTGAGGCAGCAGATTGTGAATGAACATCACGCGACCGATTTAGCTTCTGGAACACAGCTATTCATGTCCGCACAGAAATGGACTGTTCCTCTCTCACTCTGCTCCCCCATTTGTATATATAACCGAGATGTTGCCACCGATTCACTTGTTTCTTTTCTTTTCGGATACTCTGTATATATATGCATACATGCACGCCTATGTTTGCGTGTGTGTGTGTGTGTGTGTGAGTTCTCCAGTATGAGCCTGTATGGATGGATGGATGTATGTATGCCTCTATGTGTATGTGTGTGTGTGTATCACATGGTCGCCAGTCCAAATAAATTATTCTATACATTTTATATACGCGGCGAGTCCATTTGAACAAATACACTAAACTTCTTGTTCCTTTATTGTCAATATAACTTGGTGCCATTTCGAAAGGATGTTCATAAAATGCGATAAGACAGGAATAAAATATAAGAATATGGCGTCATAAAATGAACTCAGGTGTCGAACGAAGAATGCTCGCCATAAAAGTATACGTATTCACTCGCCTTGGCTTAAATATTCCAAACTAAAACAGATATCAACGTAACTATATAATATATATGTTTTTACTCTTTTTCTTTTCCTGCAGCAGATATTTAAATACTGATATAGTCCAAGTACAATGAGTTTTTTTTTTCTTATACTCTCTTCGCCTTCGAACGACGTAGCAGGGACTGCCATTAATTAACATGGATTAACTATGTTAATAGAAAACAGTTACATAAAAATTATCTTCAATTGATTTGTTATGTAGTCAAATCGAAAAGACCTACACGTACAATTTTTTTGGTTTATAACAACTGTTATATTAACTGTTTTTCATTTACATATAGAAATAGAATAAATCAAATCAATAATTAATTTCAAATATAATTACGAATTTTATATTTCTGTTACTTTTACTGTTTACGCGTTACTTCTTATTTTGAATACTTGTGCTAGTTAATACTTGGCAAGTAATATTTTTATCCCACGATTTATTAGGTATTTTATTTACACGATTTCGTTTTTAACGGATATCAAAATCTACAAATTTCTGAGGAACCTATCTCTGTGTAAATCAGGGGGATAGATGTTCTTACGAAATAAGTTCTGGTATTTATACGATTTCTGCAGAACTTCATGCTAATGATTATATATTTGATTGAAAAGACGTTCTTATTATAAATAAAAAAATATTATGATATTAACGTCATGTATAAAATGTATAATTTGTATTACATAAATATTTTAATTTTGTTAATTGCAGTATTATATTAATTTTAAAATATTGTTGTATTAAGATATTTGTGATGGATAAGAAGATGGTAAATTGGAAGAGTTACAATGCTATATATGCTTGTGTAGTGTATTAAGTTAAAGTAAAGAGACCGGTCGATAGTAACAGAGAAAATGTAGCATGTCCATGCGTAAGCAGACAATAATCGCAAGGTTACATGGGACTCTGGCAGCAGCTCAAGAAATAATCTGTTTATATAAAGAATGGTCTTAATATTGTTTTTGTTCTAGCCGCCGTTCGTCGGCGCTCTGGTTGTAATATTGCCTAGGGATTTGGATCGTATAAAATCCACATTCCCGTGGTGATGCGATTTATTTTAAGCCGCACGTGAATTGTATGGCATATTCCCATTGTTGCGGGTTGGCAACTCGCCTGCCGGAAGTGAGCATGAGGGGGGCTAAATGATGTACTATGCTCAGATGTATCCGTTGATTGTCGGAGTTTACCGCGTTTACTTTACTTCTTTTATCACATCTGACGGACCCCACAAACCGCTTGAACCGGATTTAGTGAAACAAGGAAAGCAGAAGCAGCAAATCTCGAAATAATTCCAATTTATAAATATTAAACGTTACGTCAAACGGCATCCCATCATCTCAGGAAACCAAAAAAGTTTATATGTTTTTTGAATTGGAAGTGCTGAAATATGAATTAAAATTACTCATATCCATTTTATCTTAACAACAATATTTATATTTACTAACTGATTAAGATATCACTATGAATTAGATGTGATAATACAAGTAATTCGGAATTGATTTAGATAATCCGATCAAGATAATTATGTAATTAATGATGCACCGAAATTCAATCTCTCGAGTAGCAAGACAATTAATCTGTCAGGAAAACGCATCCATTTGTTCTCGGCCTTTTCTCCTTATTTGAATAGCAGATAAAGTAAATAACGTATTATGTCGTTAGAATTACCTTTAGGACGTATTTGTTTGTCGTTAATGCTGATGATGGAAACGGGAGGGGAAAGTTACAATCCGTTTCAGACTCATCTTCATCTTGTGAACGAACGCTTTGTATAGCTTTTACCAATTCAATTAAATCTTCATTAGAGATAGCCTTGCCTTGCGTCGTGAGCGTGAAGCGACGCTGAAATATTGCATTATCGACTTCTGGGAAACGAATTTTGCAATTTCCGTGATATCATTGTCTGCGCTTGCATTCGAAATTCTCAACATTTTACGTTTCATTATACAATCAACCAATTACCATGAACTTTGTGAAAACAATACGCGCTTCAATGCATTAAACGAATTATATCTGTCACATTCAATCGTCAAATCTAATTCATTATAAAATAAATACATAGCTTATGCAACTCATTATTATTAAAAAAAAACAGAGCTAAAATTTGAAACTTTAAAATATTATTTGAATTTTGTATTAGTATTAGCTTAGATTTTTTTTTTTAAATAAATGAGTGAAGTGAATTTCTGTTTTTTTTTTCTATTTGCAACTTTGTTGAAATATAATGATGCAGTTATAATTACTAGCTTGGAGAAGAAAAAAAAGGAGATGAATATATCGCATGTTAATTATAATTCAATTAAAATCGTATAATTATAGTTAAATGTAGTAATAGATACCGTGAAACAAACTCTGTATCTCTCTCATCCTCTGTATGTTGATATCAAAGACCCCCCAGCAACCCCTACTTAAAGGGTTAACCGCATTAACCCCGTAACAACATGGGATTATATTCGACCCGGAGCCACCCCTTCCTCCACCTCTACCCTTCGCCGCCCTTCTATCCGCTCCTCTTTACTGCCTCTCCTTCATATTTTATGAACAACATTAGGCAACTTATAATGAGGATCTGTTTGAAGCTGTTTGCCTTAAAACAAATGATCTCGAAGACGGGGAAATAGCTCCACGCTAACTTGTTGGTTCCTAAGAGACTGAATGGTAACATAATTATATAGTGGTGCATTAAATCTCCTGTAATTTGTACGGAAGAGGGCTCTAATTACCCCTTTAGTGAGCCGAACAATTTCCCAAAATTTATTCCCAATCCATTTAATGGTGGATGCGCTAGGTACTCGCATATTAATAATAAATACACAAATAGATCAAAGCGAAAAAAAAACGTATCAACCCTCGTTAATATAACTATTTCATGAAAAACATCATTAAATATTAACACTAACAATTAAAAAATTATAAGTCTTTAATATAATTCTTAATAGACAATATTTATATTTATTAATATTATTAAAAGATAAAACCAAAAGAAAAAAATGCATAAAATAAATTATAAATAAATAAATAATAACAAAGATTATTATCTTTTTATAAAATTAACGGGAAATAAATAATGTTTTACACTTTTCCTTGCTTCTTGTAAGATAATTTTTAATTATTAGAAAATAAAAGTCGTTTTCATTATACAATTTATTTATTTGATTCGTTTTAAATATTTATTACAATATTAATATATTTTTCGTAATTAACGTTTCTAGAAAAGTCATATATTTGATATATTATTTATTTAATTGTTATTTAAAAATGTAAAGAGAAATATTGGAAAAATATATAATTAATATTGCAAATCCATAAGTGGTTTATAAAGAAGTTTATTTAGGTTTTAAAAAGCCTTCTGTTACATGTACCTGATAATCCTAGGAGCACTTGGTGAAATTGTGCAAAGTGAGAAAAAGTAGTGGAGATTTAGAAAAAGAAAATTAAAAATGTTTGATATTTGATGTATAAATTTGTGAAAAGGAACGATTTTTGAGATGCAGATTTTTACATTGTGATTCTAAAATCTAAAGTGAAATTTATGTAATAAGAATTAATAATCTCAAAGATTAGTAGTTGTTCACGATAGATGGTTGCAATCTTAAACTATGTAAGATTGTCACGAGTGTTTCTTTTCAAGCGGCTTATACAAATAGGATTACGATATATAAGTTGTCGCTTTGACTGTGCATTTAACACGGATTATTTAAATTCATTGTAGGGCATCAAAGTCATATATTTGATATATTATTTATTTAATTGTTATTTAAAAATGTAAAGAGAAATATTGGAAAAATATATAATTAATATTGCAAATCCATAAGTGGTTTATAAGGAAGTTTATTTAGGTTTTAAAAAGCCTTCTGTTACATGTACCTGATAATCCTAGGAGCACTTGGTGAAATTGTGCAAAGTGAGAAAAAGTGGTGGAGATTTAGAAAAAGAAAATTAAAAATGTTTGATATTTGATGTATAAATTTGTGAAAAGGAACGATTTTTGAGATGCAGATTTTTACATTGTGATTCTAAAATCTAAAGTGAAATTTATGTAATAAGAATTAAAAATCTCAAAGATTAGTAGTTGTTCACGATAGATGGTTGCAATCTTAAACTATGTAAGATTGTCACGAGTGTTTCTTTTCAAGCGGCTTATACAAATAGGATTACGATATATAAGTTGTCGCTTAGACTGTGCATTTAACACGGATTATTTAAATTCATTGTAGGGCATCGAAGGAGGACTCTGCAAATGCAACATTGGTGGACTATGTTTCAGTCGACACCTTTCCACCATTTCCAAAATAACCAGATTTAGAACGCAACATTTCCAAAAAAAATATAAATATATACAAGAGAACCTCTTTGTGTATTCATCCTTTTTACAGGAGCGAATATATGTTGTGTTTAGATTATTTATTTTTTGTTGCTTGCTCTCGTTTCTCTCGTTTTCGGAGGTTTGCATCTTTGGTTAAAGGTGTCAGTGATATTCAGAAAGTGACAATGCAGTCTGTCAATGGCTAATGTATAAAGTCATTAATCATTGGCGCGACCCGAGATAGCGCCCATCTGCCGATAATCACTTTCACGTTATCTCTCTCACTCGCTCCTCTTCTATGCTCTTCCTCAATCACCGAGCTTGCTGACTGATAGTCTAGATGTGCAAGAGGAGGCGCAACAAAAAAAAAGGCGATGCCGAAGAGCGAATCCTGTATGGTTAAAAAAATATATAAAATAAGGGTCCAATGTTTAAATATATACAGAGTTACCGCAAAAATATTAATTATTTCCGAGCGTAAATACGAAAATTGTTTCGGAGCATGAATATATAATATTAATACACACACACATTGGTAGACACAAAAAAAAATGCGCAGAGTTGGAGCAAGAGGGAGATAGAGGAAGGGAAAGAGAAAAAGAGAGAGAAATGTAACATAACGTCGGCGTCGGCGTCGGGCGGCGTCTATATTGCATAAAGAACATCAGTGATTACGTGAAAGCTTTTTAAAGTACTTTTATTAACGTAGGCAGGGATGGACTTTTATCTCATTAAAAATTGCGTAGCTTTCTCACAATGCTGGTCGAGTTAAAGGGATCTCTATGGGGTGCCTCGTACCTCCTGTGAAGTTTTATAGAAGTGTTGTTAAACACATACAGAGCGCTGCCAATTACACCTTACCTTTTTCAGGTTTCGCCACATCACAACATACGTACGCGAAACTAAGTTTTTTTCTTATATTCCCCGAGCCAAGCTACTTAAACAAATACAGAAAACCACCACCACGTATCTATATATGCATATACCCCACGTTTTAATTAGACATCTTTTATGCGGAATTCCATCTTTATAATTAAAGGACAAGGTGGATTTTATAGAAATGCTGATGTTTATTTCTTTCGTGGCTACAGGGTGTACGTGTTACGTGTCTCCTCACTCTACTTCTTGTACACCGCCGCCTTTTCCACTCTATAATGAAATATGTTAATAGAACGTAAATCTTGCACTATTCGCGTGGAACTGCTTGTTAACACTTCTGCTCCAACTCCGTTTCGCACTTGCGTTTCTTTCTGAATCATACTATAATTATGATACATTCCTAGTTACACATCATTTATTTATTACGTCAGTTCCATACAAATTCCAATTCAATCCAACAAAATTTTACATATTTTAAAACAAATATATTAAATAACAAACATAATCAAAATTACATTTTTTTAATGATGATTCAAACATAACAGAAACAATCTTACAAAAACGGTCAAAATTGTATTTATATTGAAATAAATATGCAAATTAAAATAAATGTTTTTTGACGAAAGAAAACCATAATAAAAAATTAATTAACTGTTAATAGTTTTTGATTTTTTATTTCAATTTTTGTGTCATATATTATAAAACTTTTAAACCAGTAACACTGGGATTGAGATAGTGACTAAATTTGGGGGAATGATGATGCAATAATGAGAAAAGAACAATAAAGCTACACGAGTATTCAAGTTTAATCTACTAGAAACGTTTTATCGTGCGAAAAAAGTTTTAGTCGTAGCAAAGTGAAAAATCATTTTCCATAAACTAATTGTCATGAGTTTATCAGAATTTATAATTTATATAGTAAAATTCATTTTGTTTAAACTAATACTAAAATAGAATCAATAATAAAAATTATTAACTGTCACAAGTTTTTTATTTGTCTTTAAAACTTTAAGTTTACAGTAACACATTTTAATCATTTGTATTTTGATTATGTTTAATTTTATTAGAGAAATACTCATTTTCACATATATTTCTTAATTTTCATTAAATACAATGAGTGCTACTTGATAATCTCTAACTACTTGTTATTTACATTAAAAATGCGTGAATATAATAATTGATAATAATACAAGTAAAAAAAGTGTGTAAAAAAAAGTGGAAATAAATCTATTTTATGAATTAAATACGTTCGGAGTGATTGTCGAATAGATAGATTGCATGAATAACGATTATATAGGTGTAATAATTTATGGTAATAAAAAAATAGAAACGTTATAATTAACTTTTTTTCCTGCGCATAATTATAAAATAAATTATTGTAATAGATTGTATCAATATATTTTTTTTAACATGTTTTAAAATAATCTCGATGAATTATAATTGTGTTAATATATCCGAGGATTATCTGTTTTATCTATATTTATTATAAATTATTTATTTAATCCATACGTTTTCATTAAAACGGCGAACGTATTTTGAAGACTTTAAGAAAATGCGATATTTAAGAACCAGGAAATTCGATATTAGAAATCAATTACTAACTGTACCATATGATTATGTTGCGCACTTCTAATTGATTGGAATCGAGCGTTCACATTTAACGCACGGGGCGCCATGGAAATTATATTGCTCAATTATTAATAATTTCAATTAGGCCGTAATTACCAATTACGATGCTGTGAAAAAAAGAGAGGATGAAAAGTGGGTACGAAAAAAGAAAACGTACATGAAAATATGAGAGACACCTAAACGCGAGAACGAATTAAAAAGTTTCTTCGGCGACGCCGTAATTGACGGACAAACGGTTCTTGTTCAGTCTAGACTAATTACATGCAATATGTAGATCATTGCATTTGGAAATACAGTAAATAGTCGTTTATGTCAGTAAATTTCTTGTTTTTAATTTACCTTTTTTTACTCTAATGATGCCTCATTTCATCCAAGGAAAGTTATGATACGTGTATCTCCTTTGACAATTATATAATTTATTCTATTTAAGTATAAATAATACAAATTTATACGAAATCAAACACATTTTCACCAAAATATATTAAACTTTTTTACCGATAACAAACTTCATAAAAACTATAGAAGACCTCATATTACCTCCGGGTAATAGCGTCCACCAAAGTACAATAATTTATGTATAGAAAACATATTGTTGATTATTTGTTTAGAATTTATTTTATTTATTTATATTTTAATTAATTTGTTTAAAAAAATTGTAATATAGTAAAATTTATATGTTAAATTAAATGTATAAATTATTTAAATTCAGTGAAATCGCTTCAATTATAGTGAATTTCAATGTGGAAGATTAGATATCTAAGCTTGATTTTAAACCAATTTCATTAATGAGATTAGTGAATACACACAAAAAGTGTGAGACGAATAGATTTAGATAATTATAATCAATGAATGTGTTGTGTAAAGGTTATCGACTATTTTAAACTTATTCTGTTTTAGAAGATACTGTTTTTTTATTGTTTCGTAATAGTTACAATAACTCATTTATATTAGAATATAATGTATTTAATTTTCTCATCTTATAATTCAAAATTATTTCTATAATTGTCACAAGAAATCTCATAATTTTATGATTATAAAAATTTTAAAAAAAAATAATATATTTAAGTAATAAATATATTAATATTATAAATTAAAATTATTGGAAAAAAAAAAAATTAAAATATATGGAATAAAAAATCTATATAAATGCTATTTCTGAAATATTTCATTTAAAACGGTAGAAACATGCAAATATATCATTTAAAAACTTTCTAAATAAAAGAAATATTATATAATTCAAATAATATTGAAGGGAATGTTAGGTAACGCGAAATTAGCTAAACATAGTTATATGACTGAGTTTATTACTATAAAATATTTTTTTTTTCTAAATAGAATTTATAATTATAGATTTTTAATTAATCTAATTGTCCTTAATACATTTTTATGAATATCTTGAATTAATTAAAAAGAAACATAAATTTATAGAAATACAGTATAATTTGTATTATAGATTGATTTAAGAAGATATTTTAGAAAAGCTGTGAAAATGTACAAACTTAATATTTGAAGAAAAAAATAAGATGGTCGTAAATCACTGGCATTTTGTAATAATAAACGTTGTTAATAATATTTAATTGATTTACATTTGAATATAATGTATTTGATTCAATAAATATTGTAAATTTGAAAGCGTGAAATTGAAAGAATGAAAAAATAAATATAAAATCGCGTGTATATTTTGTATAATTTTTGCTATTAATAATGTTTATATTATTAAATAATTTACATTTTATGGTATTAATATTGGATTCAAATAATAGTTTAGATTTTATCATAATACTTTGTAAATTTGGAAGCGTGAAATTGAAAGAAATAAAAAATTAGTATAAAATTGAGTGTATGTTTTTGTATAACTGTTGCTGTTAGTGATGTTAATATAATTATTGAATGTATTTACATTTTAAAACCATATATTAATATTGGAGTCAAATAATTGTTTAGATTTTATAATAATACTTTGTAAATTTGGAAGCGTGAAATTGAGAGAGAGAATAGATGAGTATAAAATTGAGTGTATTTTTTGTATAACTGTTGCTATTAATGATGTTAATATTATTATTGAATGTATTTACATTTTAATATCTTGTTTTAATGTTGGAGTCAAATAATAGTTTACATTTTATAATAATTTGGAAGTGTAAAATTGATAAAAGTAAAATGAAATTAGTTGAAAACCACGTGTTATTGTTGTAAACAAATATAAATATATTATATGAAATATGTGAATGTGTGTTATATATAATAAATATATATATATATGGATGTGTGTGTATGTGTGTATATATATTTATATTTGTTTTTGGTCGTGATCGTGGGTGTCCCGAGAGAGGCTCCGCCTTTATAGAACAATGCGAATCCGCGATCGTTCTTTCGTGTTCGCAGAAGCTCCCAGGTTTGAATAATTCGCGGAGGAGGCGGTACGACCACGTGGGTGCTAAAGGAGGGTCATAGGCGGATCGCGACTTGGAGGGGACGAACGCTACAGCCTCTGGACCCGACAGACGCATCCGTACACGCAGTACACGCACACGCGTCTTGCCAAGCTCTCTCTCAACAGCCAGATCCGTTTCTGGAGCCATAGATAGACCAGAGAATCCGGCTGTAGAGCTGATAGAACAATTGTCCATCGGGGACCGTTCAGCGCCGGATTTTTGATTGAAGACGCGAGGGCAGTGCGCGGCCAATCGTGCTCGAGTAAACAATAGGTGTTCCGGGGTTTGCTTGCGCATATTGGGTATAGAAGGGTGCGCATCCCGTTTGTTCCCTTGTTAGTGTGCCGTGGACAGTCTTGGACATTCAGCACAGTGGCTACCGCACATCTACAAGAGGTTCGCCAGTCCCAGGCGGCTATCCTGTCATGTGTTGACCTCCAAATACTTACTCAACTACGGTAAGTAGATGCAACCGAGTCATCTCGCAAAAGCTATCCGAATCCCCACTCGTCGTAGATAACGATGATGCAGTGCGCCCACAATTTGCATCACATTCAAAATCACAATCGCGTGCAATAATATAATTTTTCGAACGCATCGGCACACTGCATCATCTCGAGAGAGTGGGCACTGTTATTATTTGTGTATTACTCTGCATATATCGATTGGATAAATAGATGCACAGCGCGTGCTGCATATTTAATTTCTAAGAGAATATACCGATAAACTTTGATACTCCTTTGCGATGCGATGAGATGAGATGCTGCGATGTTTACTCATCTCGCCCGTCCAAATGCACAGACTTGGCACTGTGTGCAATTAATAAACATCTTAATAGTCCACGCGTTATTTTTGCATTATTATTGCCCGATAAACAATTCGTGAACGGCGCCAACAACAGTGTTATGTAAATCGATTAATGAAGTCCGAAACTAATTGCTATTAGCCACCGGATCACCAGTGACTGATCGTTTGTATGGCGCGACCCGCGGATCCGATCCGATCTCTCGCATCTTCACACTCGCATCATGGTGATGCGCGCTTACTGTTCATCCTTCCTCACTTACTTCCATCGCCTAACCGTCTTTCGCATCTTTCAGGTTTTCTTGTTTGTTTTTTTAATTCAAAATTAGCAGGTTGTCTCGGTTTTCGCGATCTGCCTACCTCGGCCTGCCTTTGCATCTTCTCACCGAAGGGGAGACAACGCACGGCGACAATTGTTATGTTAATCTCTCTCACCCGTAGTACTAACCGGTTTTACGAAATTTTAAGGAGGTTGTTCACTTCGGCTAAAGTGACTAAATAGCGCGACACCGTGAATCAAACGCCTTTTATTTATATCATTTATGCAAATTAGGAAAGCAGGTTTCTGGAAGCCCCCAACTCTATCTCTCTCTCACTCTTTTACTTCTCCTCTAACTCTTCTTCTCATGTACAAACTGCAGCAATTACACAATAAGTGAAACAATCCCTGAAGTAACGGTACCACAAAAAATGTACCCTTTTAATATGGAACGCGACAATAATTGATACCTAAGGAGATACGCGTTCGATGCTATTATTATTTAATTACAGGCCTACGAGGCGCTGTTATGCAAATTCACTGGAATTGCGACACTACGTGCATATCCGAATTACATAAAAACCTGTAATCATAACACAGTGTGTTTCAAAACCACGCCGAGCATTTCAATATCAATCTATCATAAATGTCAAAATTATACGATATTACTACACATTTTAAATAAACGATTCTAATCATCTTTTTTATAACAGAATATCAAATATGATTTTCCTCTTCTCCTAATAACATTTATTTGTAATTAATACACATTTTCACTGTAAAAAATGCGTTTTTATTAAATACTAAATATTTACATAATAATTTCAAAATTTGTCTGATAAGGTGTTTCTACCGGAAAATATCATTATATATGAATGAATAATTAGTCACGTAAATATACAAGAATAAAGTAAGTAAACATTAATTTCTTAGTTTTTGGCAAACTTTTAATTTTTTTGAGTGCGATTTATTACTTTATATACAATATAAGTGTTTCATAATATTTACTTCATAAATTCAAGCACTTTGTTTATAATTTAAATGAGATTCTGATCAAATTACCTTGAATATGACTACCAGGAAATATAATTTTATTGTTCATTAATTACAATTTCTAAGTAAATATGTTATTATTCATTAAAATCATTGCATAAAAGTTAATTACGACTATTAAAACGAATAATATAAGAATGCAATACTTTTTTTTACATATATTTATTTTTGCAAATTTTTACTTAAAATAACTAATTTTATTATTATGTAAACATAACATGTTATAATCAAAGTAATTAAAAACTTTTAATGCCAAAATAGTCAAGATTAGAATAAATACATTTGTAATATTTTTTCATTAAAGTTATTGCGTTTAAAATACATAATGTAATGAAATATTCATAAATTAAGACTATTATATAATATCTAAATACATATATAGACTTTTCGTAATATTTTTATCTTATTCTAAGATAAAATAATAAAATTATCTACGTATTTTTATAACTATTCTAATTAATTATTATATTATGATGAACATTAAACTTTTTAAATTGTTGTGTAATTCGTGTAGCTGAGAAATTGCATAATATCGTTTCACCGGATTATGAAATGATGACAAGTGAAAATCTCTGCTTTTCTTTTCATAACCTACTTAAAAATACAAAATGGCCCCGTTCATACGATTTTACTACAAGAAACTAACTTATAATATTTTTTCATTCTCTATAAAAATCACTATTTTTTGTAAAATTTAATTATGTTTTAATATTTTATTTTTATATATAAATTTAAAATCAATATTAATTTGTATTCATCGCAAAAAAAAAAAATCAACATAATCAAATTTATTACTTTATTAGCAATAGTCTGGGAATTAATATGTAAATTCTTATATAACAATGTTTAGAACATCGATTAATTATGATTTTCATTATGATTGTCAAATTACATTATCTTGTATTTATTGCATAACAAATGCGTTGCTCAATAATACGAACGTGTTTTATTGTTAGTTAGTTAAAAAAAAACTTATTATTCAAATTAGTTTTCGTAATGCCTACTAAAATACTGATTAATTGCATTACAACAAATAAAACGGCGAGTCTAAGTTAAGAATGCATCGGTTTGTCTGAAACCAAAGGACTTGCAGTCATCAGGTCCAATTATACATATAATTTATTTCCTGGTTTTTTAAAACGTGAGAAAATCAGGCTCCCGGTTAATTATTTCGGGTGTATTTATATACTGGGGCATTTAAAAATAGTAGCGAGAAATAATGGCTAATATATAACAAATAAACGACGGCCTAAGAAGTTACAGAAGAAAAAAAAAATAAAATAAGGACAGAAAAAGGAGAATACTCTCCTCCCGTGTAAAGTAAGTCGAAATGCGACACCGACAGTGCGTTAAATTCTGAATTAATTTTAGAACGGTCGGAAAATTCCCGTTGCTGCAAGTACATACATTGTTTAAGCTCTTCGACAATGTTTGTGTTTTGTCGACCGAAAATAAATTCCATCCTTTATTTCATAAACCACACTCAATGAATCTTATTAATGCTACTTATTTATACTGCAAATCTACTTTTTATTTTACATAATACACAGATACACTGATTAAATAAACAAGAAATTTATATGTTTTAAAGAATAAAATATTTGCTTTTACAAATTTTACATAATAAACTGTATTTCAATTAGTTTGTCTTTTAATATGTACAATATATTAATTCATATTATTAAATACAAATCTTATTAATTAAATAATAAATTAAATAAATTTTATTCTGATTATTTACAAAAATTATTTAATATTATTTTGGATTAGTATTTTTTAAATAATTATTGTTTTTAGTTATTTTTAATATATTGATTAATTAATATTATTATTGATAATTATTTTGTTTTGAATTGAATAAAATAATTTATTTAAAAAAATCGTTGGTAATTTACAGAATTCGTTTGCATGATATGCGCAAGTCACGATGATGATTATATCAAAAATTCTTTTATCAATTATTCAATAAAGATTTGAATACACTCTGTTAGAGTTACATAAGCTTTCATAATTATGTTCATAAATTCTACTCGAACCCTGAAAATGTCTGTTTCCTGCAATTAGCGAATGCCGAGGGTCGGAGGGAGTTGAAAGTGGCGTCTTGATTATTTATTTAGAGCGTATTATTCGATAATATTTACACATAATTCTTTTCCAATTTCAATTCTCCGAGTGAATTCTTTAGTGGATGCGAGCGATAAAAAATGCACCCTCCCGTTGTAGTTGGTTATTAGGGTTTGAGGCTCTCTGAACGGTTTCGATGGGGGAGAGGAAAACTGATTTATGTGTTAGTTGGGTCAGTGGTGTAACTGGAGACGAATTCGTTGGAAACAATGTTATAAGGAAATATATTTCGGTCGCTCCCACACACACAAACACACACACATATATACAAATACATATAAGCGCACACATATGCATAAGGTTATGCTCGCCATTAGTGAATATAATCTTGACGAAAAACAGATGTTCCACTTTACGGAGAACAAAGATTGTGCTGTAAAAATGGGCAAGCAAGACTTGCGGTTGGTTGGATGGTTGGTTCATTTGGGATTGTGTGCGCCGCTTTTAGAAAAAGGAATCATTCGCTCTATTATTAATATATTTATCCACTTACCATGTAATGGGTTTGCTGCCAAGAAAGATTACTCTATTCATTTAGTTTTTATTTCGGCGCGTCGGTACAATGGAAGGACGAGACAAAGGATATGGAAATAGATATGGCGAACTATTTTACAATAAAACTTAATGGAAAACAGATGTGTGCTCCGTTTTCGTCCGACTAGAGAGAGTGGTGTTATGTGTGTCCAACCAGGAGGAGCAGATTCTTCTATCCTATCGATTCTGCATGTCCTCTACCCATGTGTTCCTCCCTATCGTCTTACCAAGTTCCGTTCAATTCTTTTCACGATTTCGCTATGACAACAATATTAACATTTCGACAGATCGTGGGGCCATCGCCAACCCAAGGATTGTTTTTGTAAAACACACAATATATAATACATATATTCGGAGTGGATTCATTTTTTGCGCTGATAAATACGAAGCTTATCGAAATTGCATTATGTAAACACACACAATGTGTAACTGAAATTGGTAGGGTCACAGACACGGTTCAAGAAATTAGGCCAAGTATGAATATTTGCAATAGACATAATTATTGCCGCGATAAATTAATAATCACCTAAAATACATTTCGAAAAAGGGAATTATTTTTTATTTAGATCTAACTTGTCCTTGCTTCTTTTATCACGACAATTGTTAAATAATAATGATGACATGCACGAAATATTCAAATGAATTCATTATCAAAAACATACCAATTAAAACAAATATTTATTGTATAATTTTATAAATTTTCAAACAGTTTTCACTGTTAATATAATTAACTTATGTCATCATATATTTCATCATCGAAAACTTATTGGAAATACCAATTTTTATATAAAATACTTGATATAATGTTATGCATTTTGTTTATTAGAAATTGTTTTGACCTTATCATTAATACGTTGTTATTTTGGTTCAATTTTGTTCTTATTTTATTTCAAAATTTCATCATTCCAAATTTATTGGACATACTAAATTTGCTTTAAACTAATGTTTCCTGTCTTCATCTAATTGGTACTAGAGGCAAAAGTTGAAATTCCACCCTAGCACCAACGCATCCGGTCCTTTCAAGGGTGAAAGCATCTTTGCTATATTTTATGTGAGCTTTTCTAATTCCCGTGACAAATATATCCAAACAAAATACTCACAACAAGAAACTGAGTGTAATTATCTTATAAAAAGGTATTAAGTTGTAAACTAATTACGTAGGGTAACTTGAAGAGTAGAAAAGCATGGGTATGGAAAATCGTGTTTTTTTTGTAGTCCATTCGGATGGATCTGTTGCAGTAACAATATTTTAACTCTCTGAACAAACACAACGGCAGAGACAATCTAAAAGCGATACCCGAGCGCTTTGTGTCCTCCCCCGACGTCCCAATAATCCGGCCTTTGCATCCGAACACACTCGCATATACACACACATGTGGACATGGACATCTACATGTATGCATATATACACACATATGTCCCTTTTGAAAGGTTGTGTCATTTCACCAATTCCCGGATCCATGGACAATTCAATTTTCCCTATCGTGGAAATGCTCTATATGCGAGCTTACATTATTAACTTCGACCATACACACTCAACCACATACACGAATACACACACACACACATATATCCAGCTCTCACTGTGATACGTCCAAACGTAATATAAAATACGATAGCGTGATATTATTAAATATAAATCAATATTTGATTTTCCAAATATATAATTGTTGCTTTGATTTTGAATAAAATTGCAAATGATCTGTAATTAAATACGGCGAGCCTTGAATAGGCATAAATAATATCGCCATATATGTATGGTATTTAATTGATAACAAATAGCGCGGCAGAGGATGGAGAGAGAGAGACAGATATGAAAATGTATAAACCATAACAGTTGTGCGGTAATAATTGGTGCCAATTATATGATTCAGTTACAATGTGATAAATTCAACGTTGACAATTAATAATGCGAATAATTCAATGCGGCCATAATTACAGAACTAGGTGTCATCTGTGCTGGAAGGAAACGAGCGGGAAAAGAAAGAAGAACTGGTAGCATTGGCTTATATGGAGAAGAAACCAGTCGTGATTTATAACCGATTTTTCTTAATATTATTAGCGAATGTTATTTTAAAATATATGGCCGTAGTTTGTATTTGTCATGCATTTGTGTGTGTGTGTGTGTAAGTTAGGCAATGGTGATATATATCTTGTGGTGCTCTGCGAGTCCCGAACAACGATCATGTGTGTTATTCTAAGGAAGCGAACATCCGCTATTGGTGAAATATAGCCTTGTCTTTTTGAACAATCCTAAACAAGTCGTACTTTTGTCCGGATCCCCCGGCTCGATGATGCGTTAGTAAAACGGTTCACCGGATCCGTTGCGGAAAATAAATAGGCTTTGATCATCGCATAGGAAACGATCTGGAGGAGCCATTTGGCTGGCAATGCCGGAATGCCGCGGATAAATACGCCATAAATTATATTACCGAAAGACAATAAATATATCATCCCCATTATGATGATAATCCGCGCGGAAAATGCACATTAATTCGGCGGCATTGTCTACCGATTTTCTTTCAGTCGTCCCACATCATTACCGTTTCGGTGCTCTGTCTGTCTTTGCCTCTTCGTCGCCCTATGATGCATCATTGTCTAGCCTTTTGATATACATGTCTCATTGAGTTTTTATCCCTCTACAAAGTTCCCCGCCCTCCGTTCGATAATAAAGGCGGCGCAACCATTGACATAATGACTGATACAATACATGTCATCAGAGTCACTTGTTCTGCAAGGAAGTCATTTTCCCCGAACTCGGACATGACTTGACCCAAGTTGAATTTATGAAGCCCATTTGCTTTATGCTCTACACACTCGCACATATTCACCAATACAGACATCCAGAAGGCATTATTATTACATGTACACCATTCAGACATAATTAGCTAAAATGTCTCTTGTTCAGGAGAGAATTTTCCCATCCCGTATTCCTTCCCCATCTCCTTTCACCCCATACCGCGCGCGCTCTCTCCCCGAAAGAAAAAGAGAGAGAGAGTGAGAGAAGGAGAAAAAGCAACGCGGAAACCAAACAGAAATAATATAATGAAGTAAAGAAAATATTTATTTGAGAAATTAGATTTGTTTTTCCCGCTGTGCTGGCTGTAAAATTGCTCGAGTCTTTCAATCAATACAAAACAGACGAATGGCATTATATATACTATATATATATTTGTTATATATTTGAGAGTATATATATATAAAAGTATCATTAAGGACTCCGACGTAAATACATTATCGTCTTTTATAAAACAAATTCCCATTTATTCTTTTGATACAGGGCTCTTTTGCATTATTCAAAGAAAATGAATGCTTTTAAAAAGTGCGCACAATGTATACCCTCTTTACTTGTGTATATATATATATATATAATTATTTATTTATATCTATATATATTTATATATTTGTGTGAGTTTATGTGTATATATATATATATATATAAATAATTATTCAAGAAAATTAAGTAAAACGGTGAAACTTGTTTCGTATTAATTCTGGAATCAACAATATCATTTCCTTATTATATGACCTTTGATTAGTAAGTAATCAAAACATTTTATTGTGCAGTAATGTGATTTATAAAATGAAACGAGTGAAAAAACAATCATTGAATTGAATCTGTTGAGAAGATTATAATGGCATTATATTACGATGTCCGTTGAATGTTATTCTGATGTTTGATAAGCGACCGTATCTAACCTTATGACATCCGATTGTTCTGGACAAGATTTAGTTATAATTGAGTATGGATGCTGGATAGACACGAGCAGCGGCGCGCGGGATCATCGACAGTGTGTGTTTATTTAGAATCGGTCAGTCGGTAGTAAATGCAATTTGATGTAATTTGGAGGCGGAAATTGACGCTGGCGTCTTTCTGCTTTCGCTCCTTGGGACTAATCGAATGTGTTCGAAGGTGGTAAACGCCTAATCCGACTGGTAATAAACGAAGCTCGTCGATGGGAATTTCCAATTAATATTTGGATAACGTTGCAACGGCCTTTTTCTTCTTGTTGCAGAACTATGTCTTCCAAGCGTAAATCACCACCGACGAAACTGCACGAAGGTACAGCCATCGAAGAAGTCGCAGCACCTTTACCACCAACTATCATCGGCGGAGGCAGCGACGGAGGAGGTCTGACCGATCTGGACGAGACAAGCAGCAATAACTTGAGTGACCTGGAGGATCAGACGTCGATGAACAATTTCAAAACGTACAAACTGTCGGAGTCGTCGAGCCCATCGATATCCGGCAGCGAGGTGGACGATGGCATTGAAGAGGAGAGATCTCCACCGAACAAGAAGCAGAGAGTGTGTCAGGATGTTGCTGAGCCCTTGGGGAGCGAACCCGAGGGCAGGAGGCGCAACTCCGAGTGCAGCTCACCCTCCTCGGATCTGAAAACCAACATACTCTATCACAATAACAACAGCAGCTTACATAACAACAATAGTTCTACTCATCCTCTCAAACGCTCAATGGACGACGTCCTCAAAAGGCTCACTTCGAAAATGAATAGCAGCACAATTAAAGAAGAGAAACGACCCACCCCTGCTACCACCCCCAACAATTCGTGAGTCCAATGCATACATAAATAATACATACATAATACAATAATAATTATTTATAATACTAAAAAAAACTACTACTACTACTACTATTATTAAGGATACTAACAAATTATATAAATATATATATATATATTTATTATATAATATTAATAAAACTGCGTATTATCATAATAATACAATATCTTTAATTTCGCCTTGACTTTTTAACCCCCTTTTTCATTAATCTCAAATAATAACTAACAAACCGATTAACCTAATTCTTTCCGCTTCTTTGACGAAACACGATAAATCCTTCTACATTCACATACACGCACACACAGACGCTTATACATATTCATGTACGATTTTACAGGCGCTTCATTCATATGTTTATTACAAAATCTTCTCTCTTACAATTAATCAATAACTACATAACATATATATGTATATACGTATATAAACTAGTACATAAATATACGATGTACATACTTACATAAATATGCATATACATATATATATATATATATATGAAAAGATTTGTGATTTTGTTATCTGAAAACGGAAACAGCTTCATCACATAATAACTTTACTCGAGCTAAGATAAACTCTTAATCCCAGCACGCATGCTTATCTCCATCAGACTTATATATACATACGAAATATTTTTAATTGACCTTTTCGTTCTTTTGTTACTCATATGTATCAAAGTCTATGTGTTAGATATTTGTAGGGATGTATTATTTGATGAGTATTCTCAGGTCGCGCCCGCCCGCCGTCTGTCATTAATGTCATTTGGATAGAAAATTTATTGAATTATGCATTTCTGCTCAGCGAGTGAGAGAGGGCGGCGAAACGAATCAAAGGTGTCTCTACTATACAGAAAGTAATTTGATCCTGGAAATGCATTACATTATACATAAACTATATATATATATATATATATTGAAGGCAGTGTTAAAACTAGAGGGTTACGTGCTCCTATCGCAGACTAGAGAGATTAGCTCAGAAGGCGGTCAAGCTTTTGCATTATACAACGTGCGACGACTACCTTAGCGAACTAACTTTACCCAATAACTTGCTAACCACAACTACTGCTGCTGCTGCTACTACTACTACTCGATTCTGGTATCTATTTACATGCAGCACAGAGATATTATATGCGCTCCATACGAATCCTCTCTAACAACATCCTTCGCTGCGCGTCTTACCTATCCTCTCTGTGTGTGTTTCTTCGTCTTCATTTTTTTTTTGCTTTGTGCTTGTAACTTTATGATTTTTATATAAAGATGAAATGTGCAGATACGGGGTATAAAGGGAAGCAAAAATAATGGCGGTTGATTAACCCGGAGATTTCATGACGCGATTGTAACTGTCGGGTACAAAACGACTCGCGTTATCCAGTGTAATCTTTTATTTGCACAAAAGCGAAAACAATACTTTTATAAGGCTGCTTTTCACATACATGTTTTCCTCTCTTCTTTTTACAGAGATGAAGGCGCTGCCGCTCTACAAGAAGCTCTATCTGGAGATACTTTCATGGAGAAAGAACGGAGACTCTCGGAAATGATTCTGCAACTGCAAATGGTCAGGGAGCAGCTACTCTCCCAGCAACAATCACAAATAGTAGAACCAAAGGTAAGTCAAAAGAAATATTATATTCATTCAATTGTTTATTATATAATTTCTATTCTATTCTCTGATACTCATAATATCTACAAAATCAATTAATTAAAGAAACAATTTACAAATTTTACATAAATTGTATGGACTTTATTTGATTTTTGTAAGAAAATAATTTTCTACAATAACAACATAGTCAAAAAATACTGTATTTTTCGCAGGGTTTTATAACGCGATATGTTTTTAATTTTTCAATCAATTATTTATAACTACGTAATTAATAATATATAATTATGTATAAGTAAATATATATTTTGAAGTCTAAAACATAATATGAAGTATATTTGCTAAAGTAATTGTAACTAAAGTAGACTATCACAAATGTAATCTGAATATGTATATATATATATATATATATATGTATTTGTATTTGATTTGCGTTCGGTTTGGTGGAGTGTAGAGTGAAAGAAAGGGAGGAATAAAGGAAGGGGGAGAAAAAGTACAAAATATACATGACAATCCCCACGAAATGTGCGTTGCATATTTTACATGGGTATCCGATCTGCATTCAGGTCACCTTGTTGACTTGCTCTTTTGATACACAACGCGCGGACTCTGGAGAACGAAGGAGAAGAGAGCGAGGGCACAAAGGAAACGGGGAACGTGAATAACGAGTGAATGCAGAAAGAACAACTCAATGGACAAGTTAAATTAAACATATACATGTACACAAACAGTTACAAACACACAAAAAATGAATAATGAACGAGATCCCTGTGATATGCCCAGACCTATTACGGGGCTTTTTCCATTGATGTTCACTGTGCGATCCTCCACGTCCTCCCTCTTTGTATCTATCATCCCTTCTGCAGATTTTTCGTGTGGTTTTGAGACCCGTTGTTTAAGGTTCCATTTAGAAAATCATCGCAGCCAGTAGAGAGACTCATTGTCAGTATGCGTGTATAATATATATGTATGTTCGTCTCTGTGTGTGTATGTGTGTGTGTGTATTACTTACAGTGCCTGGGCCCTATTAAATGAGCTGCACTGTTTTTATTACTAAGCGTGTCGACACCCACGCGCATGCCGCACGCTATTGGCTGGCGGCCGTTTCGAGTGACCGCTATTGGTCAACCCATAACAGATGAATTACTCCGTATGATTCCATGTGGCAGGTGGGATAATGGGATTAATGTACATTGCGGAGCGAATATCCTTTGAGCATTCTTTCGGATTGGCATCCCCGCATTTCGCTCCTCATGCAGAATGCATCATCCACGCATTTTTCTTCGGTTTGGATATGGTGAAGATGGTTAATCCTCACCGTAAGTAATGAGCTTATAAATAACCTTTTTTAATAGCTGCACCGAAGATTAATAATGTGAGCAAAGTAAAAAACAACGGACGCGCTATAAAAAGAACGCCCGTTAACATAATTAAATGTGTAAATTTATCAATCCCTTTTCGAGCCGGTGATAAATCGGAGCCCCAGCTCGCTCCATCTTTGTTCCCAGATAATTATCCCGAATCATATTTTTGGCCGAATAATACCCTCTCTCGTTTATATAGATTTGTGCGACTCTGAATTGAACTCAATTTCCCTCAGACATCTTAGTCCTCGGTTAGTCTTTCATGTTTTGGATGTTTGTTTCTATATACGTGTAGTGTAGTGTGCTGCTGGATCTTGGGGCGGGTTTGTTGGAATGATGAGAGCGAGAAAGAGAGAGAGATCGAGATTGAGTAAGTGTGAGAGAGATGGAGAGAATTGTCGCTAGGAATTCTGATTGGTTCGGTTGACATAAACAAAGGGAAGCAAACCGTGTATACCGTGGCGAAGTAAGAGCATTGAATTGCGGATCTCGCTTTCACCGAGAGAACCCCGTCCGGCCCCGGCAAAATTATAATTACAATTCTTTGTGAACCGCTCATGAGACAACGTTAACGAGATAATGACGATGAATAGTTGTATATTATATGAAACAAAAAAAACATTTCGCTTATTTTCCAAACCCCCCACTGCAACTTGCACGGGTTTCAGCTTGGGAACTGCAAATGCGCGTCTCTTCAGCCGCTTTCAGGAATCCTGAACAAGCGAGAAACAAAGCAAAAAAGAGATGAAGAAAACAAATGAATGGGCAGCTGAAGATGGCGTGGCGAGGCGAGCGAAAGACGAGATGGATAATTATTGAGCAATTAATATGCAAGGATAAGGCCTGCTGCGCTGTCGATACACTCGTGTAATGCTTAGGTTATTGCGATCATTTATTATTTTAATAGCTCAGTTTACTAGTTTGCTCTGCGTGTTAGCTAACCACAGCATATTAATCTGTCGGTCCGGGTTGATAACGCAGATCGTAATCGCCATAATCGTCCTTTCTCGGGATTTGCTGCGGACAATAATATGTAATATTCCGATGGCTTTGTCAGCAACTGCCTGCCTACATTATGATTGCTCTCTATTCGGATTTGATTGCATTTGTACTTTGTACTGCTCCATTCAAATCATCCCCTTTTCAAACACACACACATACACATAAACACACGCAGAAATACACAGACAAGCAAATGCAGCCGGCCAACCCAAACAACGCATTAATATCATTTTAATACCCAAACCGCAAATCCCTACGTCGCTCCGTTCGCAGGATTTAAACAACTTCCCTTTATCATCATCATCATCGGCACATAATAATCACCATCTCGACCTATCCTCGCGGAACACGGATGCCGCCATTATATTTGAACAAGATCTAATTGTACATAATCTCGTTATCATTAGCACGGCAGCGTCTGATTTTGGGCCCTCAAAGGTTCGCAACTCCCAAACCAACCTCTCCTCCTCCTTTCACAAACCACCCTCCCAACCCACGTTCCTCCCTATGTTTTACTTCATCGCCGTTCCAAATCCTGCTCCTGTGTAATTAAGTAATGGGAATCAAAGTTCTGTGCTTTCTGATCTGTGATGCAGCTTCTATTTGTATAACCGTTTACAAACACCGTGTTATGTACTGCGTCCATCCCAAATTTATTTTTCTTCCCTTCTCTCTCTCTCTCTCTCTCTCTCTTACACTCGCTCCAATCAATACCATTTATTCCGCTGAAAAGAAAACATCCCATTCATTTGCGAACAAAGTTATATTATTTAGAGACCCGCGCCCTTTAAGATAAATAAGAAATTTGCATTCACGAAATCCTATAGATGCTTGATCAAAGTATATATTATACACACACTAACACACACACACATATATACTCTAAGGGTGGCCTGTATTACTATGTCTAGGTATTTATGTGGGCATATATAAACCCCCTTATGTCAACAGCAAATAGGCTTTTATGTATACATACTGTTTGCGTATACATAAATACATGTATTCCAGAAATTTACCCTTTGTGTTTTCGGTCTCATATTCATATACACACACACACACACACATGAATTCACTACACTTGTCATTACGCAAAACTAATGAAACATTTATCAAAATCTAGCATCTACCTGCTACGAAATGCGAGAAACAAACCCCGAAACGGATGTACCCATTTTATTTGTTTCAGTGCAGTCTCTCTCTCGTCTTAATTCAATGACGTAATTCATGCGTTTAAAAGCTATGTGTATGTATATACAATTGCATCCAATGCGGTCCCATTGCAGGCATTGATGTCATATTTATACACGCATAGAAATACAGTCGTACGCCATGTACAATAACAACTAATTTCCATGATTCCTATTGATGTATCTCTGCTACAATATAATATAATGATGGCTATTAATGTTACTAATCATGATGAATGCGCTTTCAGTTACCCTTTCATCGAAACGCACACAGATGCAGTGCGTACACACGGATCCTTTTACAAATTATTATTTCGTTATTGATTCACATTACGCTGTTTACGACAATTTACATTATTCATCTCCCGTCGAATTCACGAATTTCAACCCAGTCGACTCCATTTTGTAATCAATCTGTTTACATCACATCTCTTTATATTTCATTATATAATCAACTGATGGATACCCTTTAAAAACATCACCAACTCAAATGAGCATTATTTCAAATTACAATAATATTTATTACAACAATTACATAAGTATATCTATTTTCTTTTGTTTAAACAATAATAATAAATGTAGTTATTACTTTTATTAAAGTAATCTTAACAAATTATCCATAAATAATATTTTTTAAAAATATTAATTTTTGGTTTTGTTTCAACAAATATTTTACAATTGGGTCATTTTCATCGGTTATGATTGGAATATTTTGAACTTAGTATTCTGAGATCTCAAATTTCTGTATAATCTTATCAGGTTTAGCCATAACAATTGACACTGAACTGGTTTATAAACTTATTTATAAATCAGTTTAGTCACCGATTATATTGTAGCTTAAGCATAATTATTAATTTTTAAGATTGATTGGTACTTTACAATATCATAAATAATGTTCTCAGAAAACAAAAATATTTAAAAATATTTAGGAATATTTTTTGACATTACTAACTGAATTATTGCAATCAAAACTATTAAATTTAATTATTATAATTTGATAAAAATCATTGCAAAATTATTTTTTTAAACAAATAGAGATTGTCAATATAAGATTATTGCAGATTAAAACTAAAGAACTTAAATGTTATTCACAATGTAATCTGAGAACAGTAAAAAATCAATGTTTGCGAAAATTATGAGTTGAGATTGAAGGGGTTCGGGAATTCTGATCGAGTAAAGGAGCATTAACATATAAAAAGGATAAGGAAAGTTTAAATTACAAACAGAATATGGGGCTGAATTTGTAGACGTGTCTCTGGTAGCGCAAATCGATCGTCTTTACAGACCACAGTTTCTATTTTATCGTATCATTAATAGTAACCAAAAATACCGTCTCGGTGGTTAGAATTTTACGATTCTGCAACTCGCGGTTCGGCATTACAGCACCGCGCATTGGCATTGGAGGAATTCATGGCTCCACGCCATCACCGTGCCATATAAACCTGCATAATAAAACATTCTATTCCGTTATTACTTTTACATTGAATTCATCCGTTTATCGCGAAACGCCGAATGCATTATTCTTGCACGTCTATGAATACTGAAAACGGAAATATCACCTCTCGTCTTCTTCGGTATAGAAGAGAGAGAGTTTCAGATGGAAGGAGATCACAAAAGGGCCAAATAGATAAAAGGCGTTCTTTCTGGGGGAAACCCCACTAATCTTAGCCACGGCTTTTTTCACGACACTTAGGTTTTCCATTTTTTAAGAGCTTCCTAAGCCTCCTCATTCAGGTGGTTCGCCTCTGAAAGGTAATGCCGGCAGCGAGGGGGGCTTCTCAGCGTTCTGACAGAAAAATCAATCAATTGATTTATTACCGCAGCCTCAACTTTCTTTTACGCGAGCTTTGCCCATCGATGAATAGAACTTTAGTTCTTTGTTTCCTCCTGCAATTTTTAAACAATCTCATATTTCCTAGCTTATAATCAAAGGAATTTTAATTAATAAAATTTGTTAAGAAAAATGTGAACGATCCGTAATTCCGATTTAAAATAATTTATTTAAAAAATTGCAATTAATAATATTCTTGGCACCATAAATAATGGACTTCAAACAAATAATTATTTTATTTTGAACAATTCGCTTGCACAAATTTACATACTCATTATATTTTAAAATTATTATGAATATTCAGTATTATATTTAAAAAAAAAAAATCAGGACTATAAATGTACTTAGATGAAGTCGAAATAAATAAAAATAATTATATGACAATAGCATTTAACATTAATGCGAGGATGATCGGAGTTTATAGGTAACCGGTTTTGGACTTTATTATAGCACGCTGACATAAATAATATAAAAATAAAAGGAACAAAAATTTTTGATAACGAGGCATAATATTTCAATTTAATGAGTTTACTGTGTTTACGAGTAGAGAATTGATAAAACATTAGATCTTACGTTTCTTTTCATGAAATGAAAGTGCGCTTGTTTTCGGTTATTATAATGAACAGTCCTAAAGATTATCAAAGAATATGAATATAACCTTTGTAACGTGATCCCAAAGTCCGATTGTTTGTAGGAAATGGCGTTATTGGATGCACGAGCCTGCGTTGATAACGGAATTATTATTATGAATATATATATTTAATTATTTTCGACGGAATTGCATGAATGGAATTGCAAAACGCGAAGGAACAGGCTGCTTCGGTGGAAAGGAAGGAGAGTGGGGAGGGAAAAAGGAGATGCAGTCGGGCAGAGGCAAGTCTTTGAAATTGGATTTCAGTTGCCTGCTTAATAATTTTGATCCAGAAATACAGGATATTCTTAAATACAAGAGGACAGTGTCTAAATATACCTCGTATGCGGCATGTGAATGAATGTCACAGCTGTGGGGTTTTAATACTTCCAGGATCCTGTACGCTACTTAGCCATTCAATAACATTTCATGTGCATTGCGCCTTCTCCTCAACTCATCTCTCTACTTCCCTTTTTCTTTTTCTTATTCCTTCTCTTCTGTTGTTGTTGTCTCTCGTTTTTTTTCTGTCGTTGCATTCAATTATGCTGGAAATATGATCCGATAATGCACGTCGTCGAATGACTTGCATTTATAATTGTGTTAAATTGCCCGAGCCCCCCAGATAAGTGCTAATTTAATAATGCAGGTAAAATCAGCAACGTCATAACTGGTGGAGAAGATCAGGGGTTGAAGGCGGGCGGATGCTCCCAGTTTGATCCTTTAGCACACTCGGATGGGCGCCTTATCATCAATAATGTACTTATCGTTCAGTTTTGCGCTAATTATTATTTCACGCTAACAGAATTGATCCGAAAAGCGTAATCTCCGAGTGTCTTCTAAGAATACTGCCTATATTGCCTTTGTCGTCACTTATTAATGACCGCAGTCGGGCTAAAATTAAAACATCCACTCTTCTCCAAACGCTTACACATACACACACACATACATATATAATAATATCCTCATCTTCTTCAGAGCGAATCTATAATAGAATGGTGAAGATATGGTGTATAATGCATGCATACCAAGTATAAGTGTATGGCATCGCCACGCACATCCACAGTTTGTAGTTATTTTCCCCGGCTTATTATTTTTAGCCTTCTGTTTGTATAATATTTTTATTTTAAAACGCGAAATGACAGCGCAACTGTTATTATGCTTAATTTAATATTCATATTCACACGTAACCTGCATCGAATCACGCAGGTAACGAATCCCTCGATTCACGGATCCTCCAAAAATACTGATCGGTAAACAAAGATGTCTATTTTGGTGTGTATACCAACATAACAAATTCACGTAACACGTTGTTAATGAAATTGCTTCTGACACTTCTAATAATTAACGCATTATTTTTAGAAGGCCTTTGTACAAACCCGTTCGCTCACTTCCAGCCGCCTACTCCACTCCTCATATGCTTCCCATTCTTCCCCATTCCAATTTATTATCATCATTGTTTTGGGGAAGCGTATCTCCCTCCCATCGTGCCGCGACAAAAATCCGCTTATTCGCGCGTAAATTCTTACGTCACCTGAGATATTTTCGATTGTAACACGCTATAAATACAAGCGAACTCATATTAAAATACTCTCGTGTTGCTATTTCTATATGTTAAATTTCAATTTTGTGCCAATCAGTGACGTATTGTGGGAGACTACTACACTCGGACGTGACACGTTCTACATACTACGTCTTCTTGTGTTTGCAACCAAGAACCAAAAAAAAATAAAATAAAGCTAATCGGTACGCTGAAAAAATAATAGCTCGGAATTTTTAAGATATATTTATGGATGGAGATCAAATTGTGAATATTAATTGCGGCCTAATTAAAATTCCACCGGAATCATCTTTGTAATAAATACCAAATAATCCTTTCTGTAGACATAACATCCTTTACAAAATTTTGCGTCTCCGTCAACAGAGGAAAGGCGACGGCGAAAGAAGGGAGAGAAAGAAGAAGCAAAAAAAAAAATGAACGGAACGCAACACAAAGCACGAAAGAAGCTCTTCTCACACATATGTTCTTATTATTATTTTTTTGTAATATATGAATGTATTAATAATGCCGAGTTGAGGAGGAGCTCAAAAAGAATGCCCTACCGGATGTCAAGTAATCTGCCTGAGATAAATCATGTCACGCCCTTAAAAAGGGCAGAGATAGAAAGAGCGAGAGACACGACCGAAAGTGTTGCTGGCAAGAAAGCAGCAGCTCTGCACCCCGCCTACCCCCGTATCATCATCGCCCGCCCTTTCACCCTTCGCCAGGGGTACAAACAAAACCGAATGTCTTCAAATTAAAAGCCAACGTGAAAATAGACCAGATGCAGTTAAATATAAACTATCCAATTATAATGGATTTTCAGATTGCGATGAATGAGGGATGACGGGGCGTGTTAATAGCATGTAATCTGCCACATAAAATAATCAAACCCGGTGAATAATATATTCATAAATCTTGCCCGAGGTGGAAATGCGTTTTTCTTTTTGTCCGACAATTAGTTTTAATTGGTGCGATGTACGTGCAAGATGCCGATAAAAATAGTACCGCGCACACAGGGCCTTTCATCATTACACCTAGGTTATTTTTTTTTACTTTCCAATTTCCTCTTACGTTCAACAAAAACCAAAGATTATTTTCGAAGTTATCCCTGAATTTATATTGCAAATTCACATTAACATGCAATCAAAAATAACATTTAATCAACAACTATTTAAATTTACACACAAATTAAACAAAAAATCATATGAATATCATTTTATAAATACAAAATCAAACTATTACGATTGAAATTATAAAAAATAATATAATAATATATTACAGTTAATTATAATCGTTTTACTTTAATAATTGAAGAAGACAGCTAATAAATATAACTATTATATGATTAAAAAAGTAATTTTTTATGCGATTTATCTAAATATTTGTATTTATATTACTCAACAGTTTACGTTTTTTTTTTAATAATTCAACGATACGTTTTAATTTACTCACGTTTCTTTCATTTCCTGCAAGCAAACGAAACTCAAATATGCAGCAGTTGATCAACGCCATTGCTATCTTCCAGCTATCTTGTTTATAAACAAGATGAGTGGTGAGAGAAACAATGGATTGAAGCGTCTGGGAACGAATCTATTTGGTTGTGCAGCTGTGCAGTTTTATAAACACCTCAGTACATTATTATACGTTCCCCGCGATCAAAAGTATCTTTGACTTTGCTAAATTAAAATTGTCATAATTATTAACAAAGTCATTATTTTTAATGATTATTTATTAGTAATTTTATGTTTTTCTTCTGCCTTTTATAATTATAAATGTAATCAATGTTAAGGACCATATCATTAAAATTAAACTTGTATTATTTTTGTAATATGTTTCGTTTGCACATTTTTTTTTCCTCTTGCATATAATCTGTTATTTTGAATGGAGAATATTGTAAGGGAGTCCCCTATTTCTGTGTACATAATACCGACCACAAAGTACGATCGCAATTTGCTCTACGTACGTCTCATTAATTTGTAAACCCTCTCGATCTATTGCGGTTTCCGCATTATGTTGTTTTAGGATTATAACAAGGGTAGATCATATTTTAACATCAAAGACGGCATAAGCAAATAAAGTATTTCAAATATTAGTCTTCTAAATGTAAACAGTATGTCCCATATTTACTCCTGGGTCCATGTGATCCTCACAATCCTTAATAATTATTACAGTTACCGAGTATGCCTTTGAGTAATTAAAAATGTATGTATATATATATTATATATACATATATAGGTTTTCCTCTATATCGCTGCACTGTTCATGCCTATACGATTTCTCTCTTAATCTAAATATTAATTTATTATTACTTCAATTAATCCAAGTTTTGTTTTTATTTGTTATTTACGGCCTGGATATTCCCATTTCTCGCATAATTATTGTTACGCAATGAAGAAAAATCCATGTTTACTCTAATTAGTTCATCATTTATTATTATTAATAATAACATACTTCCTTTTGTATTCGTCAATTTTATTATCCGAACATGGCGCAATAAATCGTGGTTTGTGAAAACTTACTGTTCGCAAACAAATAAATCACATTATAATGGATCGTGGCTAATGCTGCATTTTGGGGGGGCGATTGAAATTTTAACAGTGACAGAAAAATTTCTGAGCGATTTCAATGGCGAGGGTTCAATTGAAATGCACGCAAGTCAATAAACCCTTGACGTTCCCCAAGCAATTGCCAAGTTAATTACCCCTAACAGAGGTTAGCTTATGACGCCATGGCTCATAAATCATATTTCATAAGCTCAGAGGGGTTGCTGATACAATAGTTAACCCACATCTCGACGCCTCGACTTGCTGCTTACGCCTAAAATTTACAATTTATTAACGCATTATTTAATCGCGTCTCTTACAAACCGATGATCATATAAATAATCACTATAATTATTTATCTATTAATTTATTTTCTTTCATATCTTCTATAATTTACATAAACCAAAACTTGATGATTCTGCTTATTAAAAAAAGATTATGATCCCTTTTTATCAATACAATATAAATTAGAGACCAAAATTTAGTTTTTCAGAAAATTATTATTTTTAATTAACCGAAAAGATATAAATAATTAAAATAAAGGAGATGTTAAATATATTATTCGTATATTGATTAAATTACAAATTGTAGTTAACAGATGTTGTTTTAAATATTATTTACTGTATGAATGTTCTTTGGGTTGTGTGAAACATTCCCATCAGATCAATTAGAACTGGTTGTCCTTTGATTAACTGGATTGTGTGTTTAGGCGGTGAACTTGTTTACTTAGAAAACATGTAATATCACATATAAACTGATCTGCTACAAATAAATGTGTTGTATAATAGTTGCGTTAAATATGTAAGTGTAAGTCTGAAGTCAATGACTTGAATAATAAACATTGTGGGTGTCTCGTATGAAAGGATGTTGTTTATAGGATTTTCACAGAATAAAGTACTTTTCGAGAGAAAGAGAGTGAAGCGGAACAAAAAAAAAAGCAGAAATGTGAAAAGGGTAAATAGAGGGATCGGGCTGGGGGTGGTTTTAAAAGTGGTTTTGTTGGTTTATTATTTTTGGTGATCAATCAAAATGAAATTCCAAATGAATGTGAGGGTGAGTGTATAGATTGTGTTCAGTACTAATTGAGTGTATTCAAACAATACAGGAACAGTATGTTCCACCCTTGGCGGTTGTTTCTGTATGAACGCCGTGGTGCGTGATGGGTTCAAAGAGCTCTAACATAATCCGTCTCTGATTTTAATGCGTATTATTTCGGCAGCTTTGTATACACTGTGTATACATCTGATTATCGCGTTTTCTTTATCACATTTGTACGTAATGAATAAATAAATTGGAACGAGGATGTATAGAAAATAGTATTTATTAAGGGTCGCATCAGCGCGCGCGGAGGGGAAGGAAGTGTCGTCCTTCTTTATCGTCCTCATCCTGCCCTCCATCCTTCTTTCGTTCTGTGGTTATCTCCCGGCATCTCGGAGGAACGCTCAAATAATGATGTGACACAAAGTGAACCTCAGAGCAGTTTTCCCAGTGGGAGAATGCACGCACCGCAAGGCTGTCGCTGAATATTTCACGCATGATGTGGAACATGCCTTCTAACGCATACAAAACTAATATTGTTCCAATGCTCTTATTATTACCATTTGTCAACTCCCGGAGCCGCAACCCATTCAGAAACCAAACATCGCTCTTCTCCCACCTTAACCCTCCTTTTTTTTTTTCAGGCGCGCTCCAATGCACACATCACACACTTCCTCCTCTTCTCTTTCCTTTTCTGCACACGGCCGAAAGTTAATTAAAAATAATTCGGATTTCCTCGTGTCGGGGGTGGCTTAAGTAGAATAACTAAAATGCTGTTATGTACAGCGCGGTGCGTAATGAAACGCATCATGCGGTCGACGAAGTCCATTATAACCGATATAAGTGTGTATTATTGCGTAAGTGGAGTTTGTTGGGCGGCCTTTCAACGACTGCACACGACCACTCCACTTCTCGAAAAAAAAAAGGAGAACCAGAAAGGGAAAAAAGTCGGGCACAATGATTTTTTTTCACTTTCACACACCGACCCAACAACAACAACAGATGAAAAGGAAATACATAATTAAAATGGCAGTGCTGAAGTTAGTTGAGTTTATTTTAAATCCACTTCGAAGCGTTCATTAATTCTAACATTATTTTCAAATATTTGTTACCATCATTAAAATAAAATCTATATTGTTCATAAAATATTAATATCATTCTTATTTTGTTTATTTCAATTTAAATATCAAAATAATAAAAAGATATATTTGTAATAATGTATCAAATTAATGTCTAGTAAAATCTAGATTAAAGTTATTACGGAAATACAATAAACTCTTACTTATACAATAACATGTATTAGCAATAAATATGTCGATAAAAATATATTTGATAGATTGCCGTATGATTGGAAATCACTCGAGTAGCAAGAATTGCATTAGGTTTCAATTTTTTATATTGTATTTTTTTTCAGTTGACAGCAATAGTAACTGCTCACAGACATCAATCACTTGGAAAAGACACAAATATATTTTGCTTTCCTAATACAACAAAATCAATAGTCGATTCTTTACAAAATATACATTTTTCTTTAAACTCATTAATTTAACTTTCTAAAGTTAAATTGACAAATATATATAAGGTTTTCTAAATATTCTTCATATTATAATACATGTATTTATTAGGATGTTTCCATTTCATTTTGATTTTTAATTAAGGAGTTGTTGAAATAAATGCATATTTATTTTCGTGTTTCTCATTTAAGCCATAATTCTTTGACGTTACATCGTATTTTTCTTATTAATAAATTCTAAAGAATACACGAACGGGCATTTTGCCATTGCTGTCACCGCATTGTTACGCTCTTGCATATATGATATTTTGAAGAAGTTGTATTTACGGCAACGAAAATGTGCCTTCACAAAGCACGTCAGTATTACAAAAAAACACACATATCACTTCCATTGAAAACAAGTAAAAAAAATGTATATAAAAAAAATAGACTAATGAACTTAATATCTTAAATAGATCAACGCCACTTATTAAAGATGTTGATTATCTAATTAGCGAAGAAATATATATTTTTTTTTGTAATTTATGCAACGAAGCGATGACATTTTAAACGGAACATATGAGCAGTAACTAAACATGAAATGTACTTTCTACAAATTAAATTGGCTCAAAAACATATTTTTTTAGGCATCGAATGTAGGTTTTAGTTATGCATAATAACATTCCGCTCGGTTTCATTAAATCGAATATTTTACGGCGGTTAAATAACAACGTTTCTTTTTTTTTTGTCTTTTCGCTCATCGATTATTATTATTTCATAACGGTGATTTCATTGCGTTACATATATGTGCTCGTCTTATTTTTTAATTAAGATTTCGAAATACCGTTTTATTTCTGCACGAGATGAAATATGTGGAGACGTTTTTAATAAGTACAAAACGGAGGAGAAGTAGTCGCGGCGATAATTCCCAATAATAGGAATTAAAAGAAGAAGGAAGAGAAAAAAAGTTCGAAATAGAGGTATAAATGTGTCGTCCGTGTACATTATTTAAGTCATCAGCTCTGTTAATTCTCTTTATGTTATTATTGGAGCACAAGAAGAAATATCTTTTTTCTTGTTAATTTTAGAATCAAATATGAAAAGAAGTGTATTTTTGTTCTGTAGGGTTTTAATTTATATATGGACCATTGTGATTTTCCCTCCTATTAATGATACCAAACATGTGTGTGTGCACGGGGCTATGCTAAAGGAGATTAAGTCCTCATCTTTTCCTCTTTCTCTCTCTCGCTTCCTTTCTCTCTGTTACTCTTCTTTTTTGAAGGCATTAAGACATGTAGGTGATAATAACTTTTATATAGAAATGGTGGTGGAAAGCGGGAACGTAATCCTATGTTAGTCTGTTGAGCATTATAAGATTCTGTGCATTGTGGAGTGACGTGACAAATCCAAAGGGAATTCTCCTCGTCTAAGGTTTCCCTATGTATCACTGGCGCATCGTCGACTTTTTTTTTAAAGGGGACTTGTCGAGCTTTTCTCAAAACCGCTTCTTCGAATGGTTTTTTTTCTGTTCACAACAGTCCTCCTCTCATCTGCTTCTTTCACTAAACCTGATCAAAAACCTGATTGGAGATTTCGTTTGGAAATTGGAACAATTATATTTATTGTAATTTAATTCCAATAAAACAGCGGTCGTGGTCGGGTTTTCATCGTTCAGAATCCACTGGTGGATTTATATAACACGTGAAGGCTGTTGTTTCTCGCGGCCCATCATTCATTCAAGCAAACATTGTAAATCAGTCCGCCAGTTGCGCTCCACAGTTCCCAGTTCATAAAGTTAACACGAGTTTATTTGTTGGAATGGAACAGTCGAGTTGCTCTAATGCGTTCGAATTGTTCGATAATAAACAAAACTCTCCAGCAAGCATGTTTATATACGCATATTGAAACGTGCATTTATATTTATATACGTATATTACGTGCATATTCTGTTATAATCTAGTTTTCTTCGGAGAATTCCTCGCGTTTATGTGAATTTGTTTTATTTCCATTCAGAAGCCAGCAGCAGCGACGATGTGTAAATAAAAAGAAACCAGAAGCGGAAATAATAAAACGCCCACAATAAAAAAAATACCCCGAATGATAACTAACATTATGTATCTAAAAATATAAATTAATATAAAGGAATAAAACCTGGTTATAAATAATCAGCGGACTCAATTTTGTTCTGTTTATTGTGGCATCGAGTCAAGTTTTCTCCGATTCCATCTTTTTCCGATATCGGCTCCACATAAATGAGCATTCCACAATGAAGTATTGTATACGATCCGTGTGTATTTGTGTGAACGAAAAATCTGGTTCGGATCAAATAAATCTATAGATCTTGTTGTTTGTAAGGATGCTGCACGCCCCGCCCCATCCGTTGCACATGTGGTTACCAGATGCGAAACCTCCGAGAAAACCGAACCAATTGTCTCTGGAAATTGAGGATCAATCAGAGGAACAACTGGGTTTTAACTTAATACGCGCACCCAACAAAATATATGCACTTCCATCTATATACTACATACGCATATACATCTACATATATATATATATATATAAGAGATTCTTAGTGTTGACGTGCGGCTCTTCATAACTTTGATCTCTCTGCACTTCATTGGTTCACTTTATTCTTTATCGTTTCCCTGATCCATTATAAACTCTGCATCACGTCTGTTCACAGTTGACGTCTGCTTCGACTTTATGTGTCTCACGTGTGTTTATAGACCATCTCTTTTTAATTTTACACAGACACATTCTTTTCTTTCTTTTCGAACCGAACACCCTGTACATACATTTCACTCTGGGTGCCGCTTCTCCACCGTTTCCTCCTCTCGCCACGAAACGAAACCGAAACCAAACGCAAAAAGAACAAGAGCTGCCCGCGTTCTCTCGGTAATTCAGAACAAGAAAAGTAGCAGCAATTCTTCTTCACCTTCTTGAATGAAAAGTTAAAAATATATGTATTTATAAAGCGGCTTGTACTTTCGGAAGAATGTAAACAGGAATTAAAAAAAAAAGGCGACAACGGGGAGATGGAGTAGCGGGAGAAATTGATGTCTCCGTTGCGGAAAGTTGAATGAAAGATCAACTAAATTGTTAACGCAGCTTGTTGTTTAGTTGGTCGAGTAATTAACATACACCGGAAGTGATACATCATGTCGTAATAATGACCAACACCAGAATATCTGCTTTCGTGCTGCTTTTATTCCACTGCCAACCGCCGCTATCACTGTCTCCGGCAATCCTTTTCCAACGCTAATGCGGCTCCCTAAATAATATTTTGTCTTTCATCTAATAATATTAATTAATTAACACGTTGCGTAATCAAAGCACGCATGCACACACTAACAACAGAAGGAAGAGAAGAAAAAAAATCATATATGTATATATTATATATATATGTGTGTGTGTTTATATATATATATACGCATACATTTATGTATATATCTATATACATATATATATATTGCAGTGCTTGTGGAAGTTGCACTGAATGGAAGATAAAATTGGCTCGGTGCCGACATATATTTAGTTACAGTAGGCGGTTTGGCAACCTGCAAATACTTAAGAAAAAGACAGAGAGTGTAACAGATGGACAATTTTCAAATGTATCTGCGTAAAAACAAACAAAAAATAAATAACTCGATATTAAGAAAATTTCCTTCGAGTCGATGGTGACGACTTCGTGGTTAAGATGAGCAATTAATGTAATGGTACGTTTTTGTCTTCCATTAGCAGCAACAACAAAGCGTAAACGAGGCCCAGAAGCAGGAAGATCTTCAGAGACGGCAGCAGGAACAAGTGCTGCACCATCAGCAGAAGTTGCAGGAGCTGCAGGGTCAGATCACAGCACAGTATGCGGCATCGGGTGCGATGGGACCGCAGAGTCTCATGTTCTTACCATTTTTGGAACAATTGCGCGGCATGCAGCCATCAGTCACAAAATCTGTTGTAACCAATCACGTAAGCACTTGTTTAATTCGAGTGGAGCATGTGTATCGAACTAAAAGAATTATTTGCAGTTGCTTCCTCCGCAAGTCCCCAGTTGGATTTCAACAACAGCGCATCTAGCTCAGATGTCAGTGACCGCGGAGAAACAACACTCATCGCCTCCTCGCCGCACTCCTTCGCCATCGCCAACACCAGCTGATCCCGATGCTCCTCTGAATCTGAGTAAACCGAAATCATCAAGCTCAGGATCGGCTGGCTCGAGTCCACACAACACTCCAGTCAGCATACAGAGCGAACAGCCAGTTGCTGCCACAGTACCAAAATTGCTTCCTGCAAATCTCATTATGCCAAGAACAGCATTTCTTCCGTACGCAGGATTACCGCCTCAATTCAGCCCTCTACCAGCGAATAATGATCGGCTTAAGCATTCGAAAGATTCGATGTCGCAAGACAAGCAGCCTCACTTCCCTATGCATATGTACGGCATGCCGACACCGCCGCACCATTCGAAAAGGGACGAATTAACAGGAAAAGAGGAAGCCGATTTTATGGCCGCATGCAGTAAGTACCAAAACGCAAAGAGAATATTATCGATGACTAACGATTGGTATTACAATGTTTCAGTTTGGGGAGGAACAGATTCAGCTTACAAGTTAAACGAAGAATCGAATGAGAAGGCCAAGATAGTGAGGCAACAACCGAAACGTGATAACGAGAACAAGCCGCATATAAAAAGACCCATGAATGCGTTCATGGTCTGGGCAAAAGATGAACGGCGAAAGATTTTGAAGGCGTGCCCGGATATGCACAATTCCAACATATCTAAGATACTTGGTGCGCGGTGGAAGGCAATGTCGAACGCTGAGAAACAGCCGTACTACGAGGAACAGTCAAGATTGTCAAAACTTCACATGGAGAAGCATCCGGACTACAGGTATAGACCAAGGCCGAAGCGCACCTGCATCGTCGATGGCAAGAAGATGAGGATTTCCGAATACAAAACATTGATGCGTCAGAGACGGCAGGAAATGAGGCAGCTTTGGTGTCGCGACGGCACAGAGATGAGCTTTTTGTCGAACAACTCGGATTTGACATCGCCAACAACATCAGCGTCGGGACGTCCGACACTGTCTCCGCCTCTAGGCATGATGAATGGTGCTGGACCGAGTACCGACAGTTACTACTACCCGCATGACAGTGTTTCCCCAGATGCTATAAATTTCTCGCATGAGCATGCTTCCTCGACATATGATTCTAGTCCCAGACACGATGACGACTGAGCCTGGGTTAACAGGGAAGGAGCTTTCCCTAGGTATTAGAAAAATTTACTTCGAAAAATCATACTCGAATTTTTATCATGACAAGTATTTATGCTGTTTATAATCGCAAAGGAAAAAAGTGTTAAAATAGAAAGCTGTCTAAATTCAGTGTGCCATTTTTTTAATAAATGTGAACTTTTGATCTCTCGGAAAACAGAGGAACTTTTTATTAAATTTACTTTATAATAACTTTATATTGGTGTTGTAGTTGTATTGTTATGTAGATATAAATCAAGTTATTTATTATATTTTAGTTTCTAGATTTTCGTTATTATTTTTTTTAATTATTATTATTAATTTGTAAATGTATGTAAAATTATTTCTTACGTTATTTACGTTCTTCTTGAATTGCATATGCAGTAAATCGGCTAAATAAGTGAATTCAACAAAACAAACTACTCTTCTGTTCCCAGTGAAAAATACAAATGTGCAATGGTTATTATATTATTTGTTCTCAACTGTTGATGTTTTAATATTTTAATTAAGAGCCAGTACTTTAAGTTATATTTATTTTCGACACAATTACATCTATATTTTTTTTTTCGCGTATTTGTATAAAAACTGTTAAGAATACGATACAATATACTTAGACGTAAACACTATTTATAATTATAATTGAGAGATGTATATAGTACCTAGTTGAAAACTACAAAATATAGTTAGTGAGTTACATTAGTCTCTCTCGAAAAAAAAATGCCATTCAGTTTACAATATATATGTAAATATTAAACAAACAAAAAAAAAAGTATATACATTTTTTTCGCATGCCCAACACTACAATACAATTTAATGAATGTAAGTTTCACTGCATGTACTTATATGCAGCTATATCGATATCGTCAGTCATTTCTATTTAATAAAATTGTGATACCTGTAAATTTATAGGTAATCTTGTAGTTGAAAAAAATAAATTATGTAGTATTGTGTACACAATATGAACTATAATGGTCAGATGCATATAGCATTTAAAATATTCCATAATGCATAATATATAGGGCTAGTGAATGTTTATAATACCACTATCAATGTAAATTAACTAAATATAAGTATTGTATATCATGTCATATATCAGAATACAAATGTTTAGGTCTAGGCTCACTGTTTATTGTGCCAAATTAAAACAAATAAATGCAAAAATTGTACAAATTACATTGTCATTATTTATACACATTTACTTTTTTTTCAGGAATTATATCACCAGTATTTCAAATTCTTATATCTAAAATCATGTTATTAACGATCGTTTATAATACGTATTTACAATATTGGAATTAAAATAAAATAATAGTTCAGTTTTAATGAAAAGAGATGCCAGGGTGTAGGAATTTTGGTGCCTAGGAATTTCATCAATCTTATTGAAGCCCTGCATGCAGGTATGTATTTACCATTAGACCAATATATTTGTATTTGGTTTACGTGTACATTTGGTTGCCAATATTCAAATACGATCAAATATATTTTTACTTCAAAAATTATTTGATTACAAATAATAATCAAGTTTTTAAATGCAAAATTTATATAAAGAATACAATAATGTTTTGCTGCAAATTTTGATGTCAACGTGATTTAATTTTTCATTAAACAGAAAAATGAAAAATTCACATTTCTTCTTATTAATATTTTAAAGAAAATTATTTATTATTTCTAAAAAAAAACAATTCATTTTATGAACAAAATTCTAGAACAATAGTACTAAATATTGTTTTGCATTAACATATTATATCCACTGTAGTGTATCTTTTTGAATTATGTTGATTTTTATTTTATAATAATTATATTTATTGCAAAAGACAGATAATAATAAAAAACAAAAAGTAAAATTGCTACAATCCAGTTTTATAAAACTATTACGACTATATTTTACAAATTTTGGTTCCTTCGCATATATTTATATAAGAAATTTTAGATAATTAGGTAGTTACATCATATACAACTTAATATACACGAATAAATAGTTAAATTAAATGCTCAGCTTTATAATTTCAATAATAATTGTTTTTAAATAAAAGCAATTATGAAATTAATTAACCTTATTAGCTACTAAATATATTATATTAAATTAACTAGATTTATAAAAGAAATTACATATAAGAAATTACAATTAATACAATGGTAAAATAGAAAAAAATAGCTGTTATAATTTTATATTTAATTTAATTAAACATCGCTTCTATTTGAATTTTACACTTGTAAATTGACTGTGTCTCAAAAGAAAAGATTTTTTATAAATTATATAATAAATTAATATAATAATCAGTGATGACTGATTACCATAAAAATGTTTTTTAAGCATGTGTTTTTGTCAACTAATTCATGAATTATTGAACTAAGTATAAAAGTATATTTGTGGCCCACGAGATTTGTTATAGGCCGACAAATGGTTAAAATAAAAGTCACTTTGTTAGAATTTAACACCCCCTGCAACCCTACCTCCTACATCACTTTTTTCAGGAATACAGTGTGTCATAATCCACTCAACATGTGCCAAGAGCTCATGACAACCTTAATGCGGCCCTCCCTTAATACCTGCATAGTATAAATCTTAACTCTTAACTTTATTTAGTCACATTTCAAGTAGTATTTACACAATAAGATACCAGAAACTTAAGATAAAAAGCAGACAAGAAACAAAGCAGGTTTGCAAGTGACCACCGAAAATCCATCTTCGAAGATATCGAAAAAGTATTAAATACTGTTGAAGAAAAATATTGGATGGATAGAGGACAATAAAGTAAAGGAAGTGGAATATTACAACAAAGGGAGACAAAAAACGAGCTAGAAATAAGACTAGGGAACAAAGAAAGAAGGTGCCGATTAATATTTTCACATTAATCATATTAAAGAAATGGAAAATAGAAGTTGACTTAAAGTCGATGCAGATCCAAAAGTACCGAAGACATGGTGGATGGAAGCGCAGATCCCATAGAGGTATCTACCAAAAATAGATTTTGTTTGATTTATTCGTTTTATTTTAATAAATATAATTTCCTTTTTTTTTGTTATTTATTATTAATCCTCGTAAAATACTCGTTTTTAGTTTAAATCATATCAATTAGGAAAATAAATTATTCAGCATTAATTTCATAGTTAAACTTTGTTCAAAAAAATAGTGAATCTATTCAACAGTTTCGCAAATTGAACGGAAATACAAGAAACGCTTAACGCATTCTGGTAGGTTTATCAAAAAATATATTGGCCGTAATCTGGAAATAAGCGGTAAGAGGTATTTCCAAAAATATTATTATTTTTGCATCTTTGGAAAATGTTGACATTAGTGATAGGTAGTATTATCCATTAGTTAAAGTAGAAATCACCCGTCGTAATCTACTTATCTGGTGCTTAGAGCACACGACAACCTCAATGCGGTCCTGATAGATGGGGCTCAACCTCTAAAGCCCTTATGGACAGGTCGCCTAAGATAATATAGAAAATATACTAATCTTTTAGTTATGAAATTCTAAATATAAACTATAAAGTTTTCTTGTAAATATAGCGAATTATCATAAGCGGCAAATTATCAAAGATTTATCAAAATTAATTATAAAACAATAAAAATTCAAATCTTCTCCTTGTCTTGGCATAACCTAATTTTTTAACTTATTGTCGAAGGCCGTGACCATTGAGATCGAAAGTTATTTTATTATATCCTTGTAGTTTTAAGTTTAACTGATTGAGAACAACAATTATCTCGTTCAAGAATTCCTTAAACGACTCACCAATTAATTGAACATCATAGCTTTGTCATTTCCAATTACAAATTCACATTTTTTTTCAACAAGCTGTAAATTCGTTTGAATGCGGTCGCATCACCAAATTCAGCATGAGCTTCTTCCAAGAAAAAAATAATTGCCGACGTTTCTGATGAAATTAACATACTTCGCATGTTTGCAATAATTATTTATCTCTTATAACGGAAAAGGTTTTATTGACATGTGAATCCAATAAAATGAGTCCAATTTTTCATATTGAATATTAATACATTTTTTGGCTTAAGATTTTTTTAACTATATTTTCAATAATTCAAATAATTATAATACACGCATAATAATTAAATTATTTCAAATATGTACATACATCTACAGGCGTCAATAAAGGGACAAAAATAAATGGATACAAAAATGTATTGCATGTTTTACATGTTAATGCTGTAAGAAAAGTTCTTAGTTTTTTTTATTGATAACAATTAATTGCTTTTAAAGTTATATAAATATTAGTATTGATCGAATGGAATGGTCATTAACCAACAGTTAATTATTTTTTATTTATTTATGTATGTTTGATTCGATGAATGCTATTATGTAATATTTAAAAATGTAATGTATTTACTTATAAGACAATGAAATTTAACCAGGAGTTACAGTTAAAAAAGTTTATGAAAATATTAACTATATTCTCAGTAAAACTACATTTCGTACAATTGCAGACTTGTAGTCAAAGAACGTCCAGAAATTGTACAGACATCCACTAAATAAATTCAACTCTTTCACGCACGGTTTTTAGGTAGTAGATACTGGATATATCTCACGTGCCATCTTTATCTACGACAATTCTTTAGACTCTTAATTCTTTCAAGCTCATTCGTCAATGATAAAAAAAACATTTAATATTCTTCAAAAAGTAATCTAGAGATTAATTTAATTAATTATTATATCATACTCAAATTTGATTTAATTATTAATGTGATATGATATATATTTTGTTTAAAGACTCTTTAACAAACTTACAAATCTTTTTTTTAGACCAGGACTAATTCAAGGACGAATATCTCACAGTTTTCATTCATTTATTAACATGGATTTTTATAGAAATCTTATTGTTATTACAATACAATGGACTATTAAATATATATTAATAAATACAGTAATTTCCAGAAATATATGTTTGTTTTGTACAATATTGAATTTTTTATACCTCTGTTGTTTATTCTTTAATTAGTTTTCATTTTCATTCCATGTTTATATAACTTATTTTATTTTTTTTAATTAATTCAAATTTACTTCTGTTAATAACAAAACAAATATTATTAATAAACGGTACAAATTGTTCGACTCACAAATTAGAAAAAATAAATATATATGTAATCCAAATTTGTATTATAATTATATACAAAATATATTTATTTTCACTGTAACTTTCCAAATAAAAATTTAAAATGATACAGGTTGTTCGATAACATGCGAAATGTGTATTCTTTAGATATATGTAGTTTATGTACACATAAGAGTACAGTTAACCACGGTCATTAAAAGTTCGGTGAAAACCAGTTATGCCATTCGGTGTGTGTTTTCTGTAGAATGGTGAAGCAGCGTCCGTTTAACTCTACTTAACGAAATATAGACAAACAATAAAAGAAGCTTAAGTAATACAATATTTTCGTAATTTAAGAAGACCTAGGGAAGAGACAAGTATGTTAGAATTATTTTCTTGCATGGTTGCAAACTGTATAAAATGAAAGCAACCAGACTCTCAATAATACGTAACATTTTATTCGGTTCAGTTTGTAAGGGCAAAAAAATTAAATAGCGACGCTCGCATTTGAATGCAGTAGTAACGATTGTCGATATTTCGAAATGATAATTCGTAGTTCGAAAGAGATTTATCGATGTTTTACGAATATTATGGCATGCCAATGTATTTTAGATAGTGTTTGCACATATAATTTGTAATTTGTTTATGTGTCAGTTGGGTAAAAGAAGAAAAAAAAAACAAGTATAAATAGATATAAGAAAGTATTATTGCGGATGGAATTTTCTAAAAGATAAATGTAATTAATGTAAATATACAATTATAGGTTTCGGAGGTAGAAGCCGTGGTTTCTACTCCTGGTGATGATGATGTTATACATTCCGTGCAATATAGTGAAATCTTGTAAGATTTTTTGAGATGAACGTGCTCTTAAAGTTGAGTGAGTTTTTCGTCATTTGGTTCTTGGCAGAGTTACGTTGCGGACGTTTCTTGGCCACTGACCGTGGGTGTTCACTTTTACCTCCGCTCATTTTAAAGACTCCAAGCCCGCATCATATAATACCAAGGTAAATATACTTTTGTCAGTGTTGTGTAATGCTCTGCGTTGCGTAATTGATGTAATTATTATCGGATTTATTTAAAGTGCGACAGCCTCCGCGAAATTTTCGCTCTCGAATTCCCATCGTGATTCGCATTGTGTCCTTTTTTTCATTCTTCGTTTCTCATTTTCATTTGCTTTCGACATCGTTTAATACATTGTCCCAGCGTGAATTAACTGTATTTGTTTTAGAAATGATGTATTTATATGCTAAGTCGGTATGGTACAGCGAAATAAATGGGGCATTGGGTGAAAGTGAGGCTGATTGTATGATTGCAGAAGGAAAAAGGAGAATAAACACGGTATTTTACATATAAGAAGTGTTTACATATTCAATAAACATTAAAAAATTTAAATTATTCTTATTTCAATACAAGTGTTTATTATTTCATTAGTTAAATGCAATTGTAAGCTATTCTAAAACTAAAATGAGAGAGTAATTTTATCCGTTCGATTCGTATTAGAAAATTCGATCTGCACGGTGAAACGTTATTAAATGAATCTGTATCTAGCAGATAGGTCAAGGCTCATATCGTCTGCTCCAGTGAAGAATTGATGCACATTCACAACTAATATCTATGCCTTGCAATTTTTTACTTCAATTTCTCAGTGGCGTAACAAGGAAATTATCGAAATTTCGTTTAGATCAGATGCTCGGACATGCAACGGTATTGCGAAATTTCTCGTTCATGCAACGTCAATTATAATTATAGCGAAAGAACTTTTGTACCGACGAAACTAACAAAAAAAAAACAAAAAAAAACGATTAAACTTGTTCTATCACTAAAAGCTTTCAAATTTGAACATGACATTTAAGCAGAACGGTGTTACATCAATTTAAAGCAGAATATGTTATAATTCTACGATACCAAAAAAAATGGTAATTAAGAACGATACATTCGCGGACGCAAAACTCCTTTATTATTATGATGATGATGATTATTATTAATGATTTTCAAGGTTATTGACTCGGCGATATGCTGAAATTATTAATGTTTTTTTTTTGTTGTTTCTTTCTTTAAGGTTATTCAAAAAGTCATCGAACAGCGAGTGCTATTAAGATGTCTCAACTATGGACTATAGGCGGAAGTACAGTGTTCTTATGTTTAATACAATGTATAGTGTCGCTGGAAAATGGATTGGCGAGGACGCCACCAATGGGATGGTTGGCTTGGGAGCGTTTCCGATGCAACACTGACTGCAAAAATGATCCAGAAAATTGTATAAGGTAAACGCCGCATTTCATCAACTAATTATTGCCTATCCTCAGTTTAAGATGTAACTCACCAGAAAATCACAGTTATTATCGCTTAAATCAAATGCTGAATATTCGATTTCGAAGTGCAGCTCTTTAGAAACTACGAAATTAGTAAACACATGACATTATTAAATCCCGCGCTTCGCGTTTCTCTAATTACAGTTGCAATTAGTATTTTGGCATTTCCAGCGAGAGATTTCCATTTCTAACGTTGTATTTTTTTTAATCTATACCGTTTTTCCGCTACATGCGATCTCCAATACGCAATCTGGATACCGTATAAGGAACTATGTAGATCTTTTAAATTACCGAAAAAAAGTAACCCAGATTTCCTTATAAAGCGATATTCAAAATACTAGTTATTTGCATTATGAAACACGAACCGCGGGTCACGACTTAAATTAAAAACTCATCTTCGTCTCGTTTTAATTATCATTTCCAATACCACAAATGTGATATTTCTCTAATCTGAAGATGTAATCTAAGATTGCAACGTCTTAATGGAATCCGACGTTAGTATCAAAATAAATATAGCCGCTCGCTTTAATACCGTTGAATAATCTTGTCGTTTGCTTAATTTAAACAATCTTCTCTCGTCATTTCGACATTTATTGCATTAATTTTCTTTAATATCCTTGGGATTCCTTTATACGTAATTCGATTCTTCCATAATTTTTTTCGTATTATAATTTTCACATAATTATTTTTCCTGTATATTTTTTTTTTCAATCCACCTCGTTGTTCCAGCCGACGAACTTTGATATTTTGCAATTATTTATAGAATTCCATAAAAATATGAACGCTATGCAAATATTTATCAAGTGATATAATAAAATAGAAGACGTATTTATTTAAAATTCAAAATTATGGTCATAGTAGATTCGGTGGTAACAATGTGCAAGCTGACTCTAGCGGATATCTGTAGAAAGGTAAACGGATATTAGCAAACGCTTGGAGCAAATTAGTTTTGAATTAGAATCAGCTCAGAAATGCACCGACAACACGAATTATTGCCTCGCGCAATCCAAACAGATCTGGAAAATACTAAACAACCAAAACGTAATTCTTAATTGGAAGAAATCGTTTACCTTCAAGCCATATATATTTAATTCAGTTGGTACACGTAACACGTATTAAAAATGTTTATTCTTGAATATAATAACGCTACTGTTGAATACAATAGGTTGTTTTTCCAATATGTGTTTCGTTTGATAATTTATTAATACATTATACAAAATATTGGAAATTAATGAATACTAAAACGGATGCTGTCGCCAAATTATGCGCATTCTTTATAGATACATCACATTAATTAGTTTATTAATATTCACATAAGAACAGCACAAACAGAAATTTCTTAAATTTAACACATAAACAACTTTATTATCTAAACTGCAAAAAAATATTAACTAAATATTTTATATATATTTTCTCCAATTAAATATACATAGCATAAAATATACGCAAATATTCATTAATAACAGCACATTTCTTAAATTTAATAAACAAAAAAATTTATTATATAACACGTATTACGCTTCAGCTAGCAGGTCTTAAATTTATTTTCTTTAATTAAATGGGCATTTAAAATAATTAAAGTATAAAGTAAAGTGTTTGCGCTCTCAATTACTATTATTTTCCACCAACGACATATCATTGTGCAATTTACCCATTGGTAATTAACAATTGAGGAAGACAAAGGAAAACTACGGACAATGCTATTTTATTTTCTATGCTATGATTTCGAAGATATTACGGTTTAACGACATACTTAATATTTCCGTAAATATTAAATTTATATGCACACATTGTGGTAATAAAATCATATTTAATGAATGAATTAATTACAGAATAAATGATGAAATTGAACTAAATTTTATTATACTAAAATAAACCGATTATTCATTACATCATAATTGTATTAATCCAATTTCCTTGTAGTACTTTCATATTGATGAATGATTGTCACACAAAAGTGGGTTTGCAACGTAGAATTTAAAATATAATAATATAATAAAAGCAAATAATGTACAAAGTATCAATTAACATAGTATACAAATAAGAATGAATTATTCAAAAGTAAAAGTAATTACTTTCATTTAACACTGCATTTTATTTCAACATTATGTTCATCAGTACGTGTAATGTTATTTAAATTTTATTTTTTAAAGAATATATTTATACCTTGAATATGAAAAATATTCAATACAATTTTCATAGAAATACACATTATTTTTCTACATATGATTCATGTGATTTTTAAAAATAACTTTGATCATCAATGAATTAAAGTTTAAATATTGTGGTGATGACAAAATAATATCTTAAGATTTATTTTTATATTCAAATATCTTTCTAATATTAGTGAATTCTTCGCTTGACGAAGGTCATGGTCAACGTTTGTGATGTTCTGAGTTGCATTTAAATACGATGACTTACATAGACGAACAAAAATTGCTTTTATATTAGTATGAAGCTCAGATTATTTCCTTAGTTTACACTTTACATAGTTTATTTTGTAATATAATGAACTTATTTAGTTACAGTTTTGTTCGCAGATTTCCTTAAATCTGCGAATAAATCACTTTCTATTAAACGTGGTCGTAGGAAATCTTGAGAATGTCGTTTTAATTATTACTCATGCTTATAATTCTCAAAAGTAAATAGTTAAGCAATATTTGTCTTTAATTAATTTGAAGTTGCGTGGTTTTATAATGTTATTTGTGTTTAAATAATAAAATTCAATTTGTTGTTAACTTATTCACCGCGATTAAGGGATAAAACGAGTCGAGAAAGTTGTAGCTGCCGTTCAATCAACTTTCTATGAAACAGTTCTAATCTGTTTCAACACATAAATAAGTTCAAGCCTTATTCGAAGTTTCGCTGGATCTTGCATTGAAACATGATTTCTTATTTCTTAATGTAAATAATTGTTGTTCTTTGTTACAATTAAAGTGAAAGATTATTCCGTACGATGGCTGACTTGGTCGTGTCCGAAGGATACGCAGCAGCCGGTTACGAGTACATCAATGTGGATGACTGTTGGCTCGAAAAAGAGCGAAGTTCTACTGGTCAATTGGTAGCGGATCGCGCAAGGTTTCCGAGGGGCATCAAATCACTTTCAGACTACGTAAGTATTGATGCAGGCGTTTAATTTAAAATGTGCATTAAACAACATAAAATATATAGATTCATTCTAAAGGATTGAAATTCGGCATTTACGAAGATTATGGTAATTACACGTGCGCCGGATATCCCGGTGTTCTGGGATATCTGCAGACAGACGCCGAAACATTCGCCTCTTGGGACGTGGATTACGTAAAGTTGGATGGCTGTTATGCTCATCCGAGCGATATGGACCGAGGGTATCCAGAGTTCGGATTCCATTTGAATCAAACCGGAAAAGCTATGATCTATTCTTGTTCGTGGCCAGTGTATCAAATCTACGCGGGAATGCAACCCAACTACAGTTCAATCATCCAACACTGTAACCTCTGGAGGAACTTCGACGATATTCAAGATTCGTGGGCCAGTGTCGAAAGCATAATTGATTATTATGGTAATAATCAAGATCTTGTGGTGCCAAACGCCGGACCGGGTCATTGGAATGACCCAGATATGGTGAGCATCTGACCGTACCATTTATTCAAATTGTGAAACCAATAATATAACTGTAATTCGACTTAGTTTAATCACTATATTATTCATTCTTCACGCGGAATGTTAATTACTTTCTTCTCTTTCAGTTAATCATAGGTAATTTCGGGCTGAGTTACGAACAAAGTAAAACACAAATGGCAATTTGGGCGATCCTCGCCGCTCCGCTGCTGATGTCTGTGGATTTGCGCACCATCCGACCAGAGTATAAAGCTATTTTGCAAAACAAAAAAATCATCGCAGTCGATCAAGATCCCTTGGGCATTCAAGGCAGGCGAATCTACAAGGTAAAAGTTTTATGCAATCACTTTGTCGGATTCCAAGTGATTCATTAATACACACTTAACTTATAAATCATCGAAACTGGCATATACTGTGAAAATATATTTTTCATGTATTAATTTCTTGATTTATGATAACCAATTAATTGTCATGTTTTTTCTGCAGCATAAGGGTATAGAAATTTGGTCGAGACCGATTACTCCACTATATCAAAACTATTTCTCGTATGCTATTGCATTTGTGAATAGACGGACCGATGGAACCCCATCTGATGTCGCTGTAACATTGAAGGAATTAGGTTTGACTTCTCCGACCGGCTACAGAGTAATGGACTTGTACGAGGATGTTGACTACGGTGTCCTGACGCCTCAAACCAAAATTAAAGTGAAAGTGAACCCATCTGGTAAACAAATCTACATTCTAAATATATATATACACGTATTCACATTAAAATTTTAATTTACAGGCGTTGTTATTTTGCGTGGTGACGTGCAAGCGGATTACAACCGAAGACTTCCTTTCTACACCACGCAGAAAACAGTATACAATCCATTAAATCAAGTATTCAGAGTGAGGACGAATGGATTCTAGCTTGTACACAAAGTGCGAAATAAAACAAAACATACGTACATACATCATTCTTAGTACATACCACGTTTTATTTAAGTTAAATGATTACAATTCAGTTTTGGAAAATGTATTGTTATGAAATAAGTGTTGTTTATTCATGTCTATTATAATAATATTTTTTTTATTTTGTATAAAATCAATCTAAACTATATTTATATTTGTTACCATTAATCTCGATAGTGATTGTTAAACCTCTAACGTTCTTGACGTTTCTGAAACTTACAAGTGTTCCTTCTAATATTTCACCTGTAACATAAGAAATTTGCATTTTATACAACATCATTTAATATAATTAGCTTAATTAGATATGTATTTTTTTTTTGTAAATAATATTTACCTTCTTTGACCTCGATCGGGGTTTTTAAATAAAATACAGTTTGTTTCCAATGGGTGCTTTTACAATGCGGGCCTGTGGAGAAAGAGACGGGGTTTTCTAGCTCAAAGAATGTATCGAAGTATCCGACAAGCGAAGTTATCGTTGATGTTTTTGTTATCTTCAATTTGAAATTAGCTGAATAATTCGGAGTGTTCGTGTTGCACGTTTGCAAATCGATTTCTGTTAGAACGCTCGGCTCAGACACAACCTTATCCATTGACACAGTTTCGATATTAGCCTCGCTAATTATATCCGACTTCATACATGACATGTTGAATCCGTAAACGTCGTCCCAAAAATTAATAAGGTCATTATATCTCTCTGAAAATTAAATATATCATTAATAAATTATCAACTACCATTTGATGCAATTTACCTAAATCTGAGCAAGCAACCAAATTGATGTTACACCTATTAGGCAATATAAGTCCTCCAGGTTTTAAATGATTATCCCTAGCATAAATAACCGTATCCAACATTCCCTCAAACAGCAGGAAGTAACCCATCCATTCTGATATGATAATGTCTACTTTATTTTCAGGAAGCTCGACATTTTCTAATCTACCATGAAGCAACGTGATTTTGTCATCCAATTTGTTTTCTCTAATTATGTCCATGGCCTTGAACAAAACCTCCGACATGTCAATTCCAATTACCTTTTTCGCTTCAGCCTTAGCGGCAAACATCGATAGGATGCTTGTACCACAGCCAACATCCAAAACTGTCTTGTCCTTAAAGGAATTAACATTCTTCAAAATAGCATCTCTGTAACTCTCAGTACGAACAGTGTCCTACAAACATTTCGTATAAAAACACATTTTATTTCTGAAAAATGTATCTTACGCTAAGCATTTCGTGGTGAATGCCGTAATGAGAATACGAATTGAAATATTCACTATCCAAAGAAACTGGCACATCTCCAACGCTGGAAGGCAATACGATTTCAGAATCTCCAGCTTCCACAATTTTTCTAGTAACAGTTTTCATTTTGGTAATATCATCCATGGCATTCTGCAGCATCGTATCCTTTTGCCTTAACTAAAATTTTGAAATATAAGAAATAATTGTAACTGTTACACCCATATTTACCTGTATCGTCAAGTCTTCAATTTGTCGCTGTAAATCGGAATACGTGATGTTACTGATAGGAGTTTTTCCATCGATTGCGTAATGCGGTGTAGATGGTGTACTTCCCAGATCATCGAAATCTGAAAGATCCGGTCTGATACAGATTTTATTCGATGCATTTTAGATACATTATTGCAAAACCATATCCTATTTAAATTGCTAGAAATCTCATTGACCTTAGTGAAATAAAAAACGATACTTTCTATTACAAATATAAGATAAATGTAGATCGAAAAGCAATAAATTAAATCAAAGTTTCAAATGTCAGATTTAAAGGATCAATAAATAAATCAAGCAAAATTAAATTTAATTAATGACTTTTTAAGAATATGTTTGTAAATATAAACAGGATAATCTTTCCTAGCAATTAAGAACTATTAATTAAAAATAACATATTGATTAAGACAAATAGATTTAAAATTTGTATACAAGATACATTTATAGAAAAAAGTGAAATTATTAAAATTTTACGTTTTTTTAATGTTATGCATTTAAATGGACCTTGAATGCTGTTAATGAAATAATTGACCATAATCAATATATGTTTTCTGAACATACATTCTATATATATATATACAAAATAGAGCATGATTATTTTTGTGCCCAATATTAGAATTGTTTTTGTTCCAAGTATTGATTTTATGTTTACCTCTAATCAGCATACATGTAGCTGCTTAAAGGTAAATGAATAAGACCTATCTATTGATAATTTAGACTTACCATACATTAACCAAGATTCCATATCACCAGGTTTCAAATAATCATCACTGGACCATAGTGCAATTTGGGATTGCATTAAACTGTCAGCAGTAGGTTTACATTTCCTAATGTAATTGATCATTTTGATATACGAATAACAATCCATGTTAAACTTGCTCTTCAGATCAAGCAAATCAAAATTATGTTCCATCCGACAATGGTCCATAGCTACAGCTATAGTCAAAAACTGAGATTTGCAGAACAAGCAAGTTGTTTGTTCACCACTTATTTCCATTTCATCCCATCCATCAGAATCTTCATTCTCATTGTCCATGCTTCGTTCCAATACAATTTCCGATTTTTCTGCAAATTTCAATTATTATAATAAATGTTAATTAATGAAATTTAGTAATATTACCGTTGTCCATATTTTCAAATTTAAAAACACGTGCAGATTATTATTGTATTCTTATAGGTTAGATCTCCAAATCTACTTAAAGCTGCGTTCGTTAACACTTGCAAAAGTTCATTATTTATGAAATATATGCAAGTTATTGATTTATGCTTTGGATTCACCAATACCGAACACTGTCGATTCCTTTTCACTTTATTATTGTTAATTTGAATAAAGATGATATGTAGAGAATCAAATATAAAATATTTAAAAACCCTGGCAACCAAATTTACTACACAAAACAGAAAACAATCCTATCAGACTAAACAATGGAATGTCTGGGAATCAACTATTCTGTGTCAGATACCATTACTTTCTGGTATAATAACATGCGCTAAAAATACAATTTGAATTAAACATGATTCAATAAAATAGTGTATATCCAAATAATTAATATGTTTATTTTAGTGGTACATTTGTTTATAGACCACATAAGATAAATAACATTAATTTTACTTACGTTGGCGAACCTGATAAATATGTTTCCTGGAAACTTTATTACTTTTATGTTGCCATTCGCTAACAGTAAGTAACTAAAAGTAAAAGCAAAAATACATAATTTTTCGTTTTATACAAAGTTATTTCTTACTGTTTTGAATAAAATGCACGGTTCCTCAATTTGCTAAACTTTTTGGTACCGAAATTCTACTGGTATGTATATTTGCTTCCCGTGTTATTTGTTTTCAAAAAATTCTAGTTATCGCAGCAATGTATTTTATGCCAAATAAACCTAGCCATTTACGTACTGTACACATAAAACGAAGGTTTTTTTTTCATTTATCACACAAAAACGACTAATGTTTGCTTGTAACGTTTCAGCATCGCCAAAATGGGACAAACACTTTCAGAGCCAGAGACTGCAAAAGACACAGCATGTTGTCAAAATTCTGAGTATCGTGTAGGTTCGAGTTGCATGCAGGGATGGAGAATAAACATGGAAGATTCACATACCCATATTCTCTCTTTACCTGATGACCCAGGCACAGCATTCTTTGCTGTGTATGATGGTCATGGGGGAGCAAAGATTGCTGAATATGCTGGTAAAAATTTGCACAAGCTCATTACAAAAAGGTGTGAATACAAGGATGGTGATGTGGTAAAAGCAATGGAAATGGCATTTTTGGAAATTGATGATATTATGTTGATTGAAGAGTCTCTGAAAAATGAACAGGCTGGAAGCACAGCAGTTACCATGATAATTAAGGATAATACTGTGTTCTGTGCGAACGTCGGAGACTCCAGAGCCATAGCCAGTGTAAATGGAAAAGTGCAACCACTTTCATTTGACCACAAACCAACAAATGAAAAAGAATATAACCGAATTACTGCTGCTGGTGGTTGGGTAGAATATAATAGGGTTAATGGAAATCTTGCATTGTCTAGGGCATTAGGAGACTTTACCTTTAAGAAGAATGAAAAGAAAAAACCCGAAGATCAAATAGTAACAGGTATTTATATAATTTGTTAGTCAGAAATTTATCATTAAGCAATTAGATTATTGTTCTTTCAATATTTGCTCACAGGAAATGAGTGTGTTCAATGAGTCATGTATATTTATATTTTATTTATATTTATTTTCAAAGCATAAAAATATTATTTTAATGGTTAAACAATTATAATTCCTGCTTAATTGGTTTGTTTTTTTTTAATTTCAGCGTTTCCTGACGTTGAGGTTCATAAAATTAATGAAAATTGGGAATTCATTGTCTTAGCTTGTGATGGGATTTGGGATGTAATGAAGAACGAAGAGGTTGTTGCGTTTGTACGGGAAAACTTATCCGCCGGGGTCGAGCCAGAAGATATATGCGAAAATCTGATGATGAAATGCTTAGCTCCAGATTGCCAGATGGCTGGAATCGGATGCGATAACATGACAGTAGTCATCGTTGGCCTTATGCACGGCAAAACCTTCGAAGATTTATCTGCAAGATGTGCTGTACCAGCAGAAGTTGAAGAGAACGAAGACACAAATTGCATAGACCAAGTGAATGAATCAGAGGAGAACACAAGCGAGGATGAAGATCTACAGAATAAATAGCAGAAAGATATTTTAGAGTCATTGATTGATTTATTTTTATGTATATAATATATATTTATGTACATATAATTTCGTAATTGTTTTAACAACACTTTTCATATGTGCATCCAATTTTAAACATTGAGGTAAAAAAAAAATAGGAAATGGAATATACAAGTAATGTAGAAAATAAAACAAAATTGTAAATAAATCTGTTTAGAATGTGTAGAAGTATTTTATTTTGTAAGTAATTAAGAGAAAGGTTAATGTTTCGGCTAATGTTTGGAATCAATAAATTATTTTAAAAAGATTCATGCAGGTCCCATTTTATATTTACAATAATCTATACTTCTTTGCAGCATTTTGAAGCTTAAACTCGTATCGTTATCTTCTACAAATTGCTCACTATTTTTCGATACTTCAAACTTGCTCCACTTGTAATGTGCACATTTCCTTGAACCTGGTGAACATTGAATCAAGTTCAGAACTATTGGATGTGCTAGACCAAAAAAATCGTGTCCTCTGGGTCTTGTAGTTACCACATTTAACGATAGAATATCATTAATCTTCTGTAAAAGCATGGAGTGACAAACATCTGGTGTACCACCTACTATAGGATCGCTATTATCATCGGAGGCTATTTCAAATCTCGGCAATCCATTGAAATCCGAAATTTTACAAGTGTAAATACATTTAATTGTTGGATCATGTAAACTGCCGTAGATTTTTGTAGATACATATCCTACCGGGTAAATTGCGTCTTCACAGTGAAATTCCTTCCTGTCCGCGACTATTTCCCCTAATGAATGAATAGTCAATGAACCTAATTCAATAGGAAATATCGGTCGTCCATTTGAATCAAGCGGAATCGGCTGTACCATTTTTTTCCTCTGTTTATAATTAGATTTTCGAGACTTTGTTGCAATTGGAAATTTTCTACTCTCTAAAAATGCTTATTAGTTATAATTTCAAAATAAACAAGTAAAAATAGTTATACTTAAAACAATTTGCTTACCTTTACCATTCATGTTAAATTTCTTTTTGCTTTTCTTGTTTCCATCCACAGGACTACCAGCCGTTGAATTGTATAAAGATTTAGATAAGGTTTCTACTTCTACTTCCACTTGCGGCTCATATAAACATAGTTTTTTTAATAAAAACTTTCTCTCTTCACTTCGAATAATAATAGTCTCCTGAACTTCATTAATTTCATCACACAGAGATGCATTTTCCTATAATATTAAAAATAAATATTAAATTATCATCAAGCAAAATGTTTCAATTCAAATTAAAACTACAAAGTAACAAATATAAGTAATAATATAAATCTATTTAAGGATACTTACATGTACATATTCTCTTATCATTTGTTTTATTTTTTGTAATTTCTTCATGTATTTGGAAGAAGTATTATTTGCTTTAATGTTGTTCATTGTGTTCAAGCAACTGTAGTCACCAATATATAAAACAAATCCAGTTACAATGAAAGCAACGAAAAATGTTTACAAAATGTAATTTTTAATCTTATTTTTGTTGAAGTAATATAAATAAAAATCATCTGTGAACCACCAATGCCAACCCAACAGTAACTGTTACTAACTATTGGTAACCCTGATAATTATAGTTTATGTTAGTCGTGTTTTGAATGGAATTTTTGTCTGTCAGTTAATTTCTAACCTCTCTTCATACACGTGTATCTAAACAGTAACTTATATCATGGATTTGGAAGAAACCGAGTTGTCCGAGCCTAATAGCATAAATTTCATTCCTTGCCTAAAATGGGTAAAAAAAGGTGTCGCGAAAGCAAATCCCGAGAAAGTACAATTGACCAAAGAAGAACTCATACAAGTCATAAAAGATGCAAAAAGCAAATTGAAGTATGTAATCTTATATATTATAAGTAATAAAGCATAATTAACTGATTTTATTGCAGAAATACAGAAAATGAAGAAGAATCTGCTCAAGGCAGTAGTTCCATGAATGTGGAAAATGAGTTTGATTTGGAGAACTATGATGAAGATGATGATGGTAAATTAAAAAATGTAAATATTGTAATACAAGAGATATTCATTGGGGTTTTATTTAGAAACATATGGATTAGAACAATTAGGAATTCAGAATATAATGGAAGTACCTAATTTAGAAGAAAATCTGACAGATGATGATTCTGATAATGCAGATGATATTATTCAACCTGCTGATAACTTAATTTTAATTGGAAAAGTGGAGGGAGATGCTAGTATACTGGAAGTACATGGTAAGTTAAATAAAAGTTTTATTTTATTAATTTGTATTAATATCTTCTATTTTTTAGTTTATAATGAAAATGAAGGGTCATTGTATTGTCATCATGATTTGTTCTTGCCATCATTCCCATTGTGTATTGAATGGCTGGATTATGAACCTGGAAATAATAAAGGCAACTACTGTGCTATTGGATCCATGTCTCCAGTTATTGATATCTGGGATGTAGATGTTGTGAATTGCCTTGAACCAGCTTACCATCTTGGTCAAAAAGCTAGCAGAAAAAAGGGAAGAGAACATATTGGTCACACAGATGCAGTCCTTGATTTGTCTTGGAACCCATCTTATCACCATGTGTTAGCTAGCGCTTCTGTAGATCAAACTATTTTGTTGTGGGATATAGATGAAGGAAAACCTAGTTCAAAAATAGAAGTTTTCCAAGAAAAAGTCCAGTGCATTAAATGGCATAAATTGGAAGCATACACCCTGTTAGCAGGTATATTTTACTAATTATTTTTTTAATAGTTCTTCAATAATATTTGTATATTGTTTTAGGTGGTTGTGATAACACTGTAAGAGTTTTTGACTGTAGAAATTTAGAATCACATTTATCTTGGACAATTGATGGAGAAGCAGAAAGGATTTGTTGGAATCCTTTGGAGCCATACATGTTCTTTGTTGGGACAAGCAATGGTTCAGTGCAATGCATTGATTGCAGAAATGGTATAGTTTTTGATGTTATAATTGCAACTAATATTAATGATAATTTTTTATCTAGGTCCCATGTGGTCAATGAAGGCACATGAAAAAGAAGTAACTGGAATGTCTATTAGTGGCCAATGCCCAGGTTTATTGGTAACAGCATCTACTGATGGTATGTTCAAAGTGTGGGATTTCAAACAGGAAAATCAACCTGCATTGATTGAGGAAAGAAATTTAAAATTGGAGGGTGTGCATTGTTTGGAATTGTGCCCTGATTCGCCTTTTGTTATTGCCGCTGGCGGAGATAATAAGATGAATAACTTTAAAGTATTGAATCTGACTTCAATTGAAGAAGGTAATGAAGCAATTGGTTAATGATTAATATAATAAATTAATTATATATTTTTTACTTTCAGTTGAAGCTGCATTTGGATCCAGACCATTGATACAATTAGAAGTAGCTAATGACGAATCTACTAATTAGGTTTAATATACATTTCATTTATTTTTAATAAAATATTTACGTTTATTACAAATATGTACATAAGTTGTTTATTTATTTAAATTTGGTATGGGAACAGTGACGCATTCGAATTTGATAACACAAATTTACGTAAATTCACGTCTTGACGTGCAAATTATTTTAATTTGATAATGAAGTTAAAAAAAAATATTTATAATCTAGAAATGCGTATAACTATAAACAAAACTATTATTTTGAAAACATTGCTTTATAGCAGGCAATTTTGATTGTCATCAAATCTATTTAACCTTCTGATTTTATAGTCTTTTATTAGCTTCTGTCGTAAATTGCATGAAGCTTGTTACATAAGCGTTAAATATCTGTTGGATGTTAATAACAAAATTAATATCTGAATAATAGTTGCATTAGTAATTAGCACTTATAATGAAGGGCATTTATAGTGAAATATTTAATTAATAATGGTTATATTTCTGGAAAATTTATTAATTTCATTGACGTAACAGTTTGCGTCTTTTAAATATATATATTTCATTGCGTATTTTTTTGTTATAAATAAACATTTAAAATTCCAATGTTATTCTTAATGAAATGATAAAGATTTGGTTTAATGAAATATAAGTTTTGAAATACGCCATTTGGAATAAAATCACAAAATCATTTAATTTTCTTTTATTCAACATATTTTCTTAAATAAAATTTGACTACTTTGTACTTATAAAATACATCGATATATATATATATATACATTCATAAATAACTATAAATCTAAATAAGAATTAAAATAATTCTTAATTTCAATAAATATATGGAGCACTGGATTACCAGGACTTTGCCTCTTGAGAATAAATAGACTGTGTTCATAATCGAAAACCATTTTAATTATGGAAAAATACTGGGGTGGTATTGAGGACCTGAAATGTTACTTATTAATAAGTAATTGTATTAGGTATGAAATGACTTACCTTCGAATGACCGGAGTATGTTTTTACTTTGTTTTTATACGTGCTCAAGAAAATTGGAGCTGGCAAACCAAAATACGGAGGTTTCGTTGTATGCTCAATTGTACTCGTCTCCAAATTATTTACTGCAACAAAAAAAAAAACATAAATATAAATTGCATTAAAATAGGATACAATGAATGATTCCAAAGTATATCGTTAATAGCTTACTTAGATGGGGCCAATCGCTCAAGATCAACGAAACATTACGCTTTTCTGATACGGATGTATTCTCGTTAGGTACATTTAAATAAGATGCATTGAAAGTATCCATCGGTAATGGTGTTACTACGTACACATTTTCCTTAGAATCCGCGTTCGGTGGAGCCAAACGAGGAGTTGTTTGAGTACTCAAATACTGTGATTCAAAGAATGCGTTCTGTATGGAATTTATTTCCGTATTAACTTCATATAAAGCTTCGTTCGATGTTGTTACTTCCGGAGTAACTGTGCTTTCATAAGAGATATTTTGTATATCGAATACAGTCGGTGTTTTCAACAAATCCGCGCTTCTTTCTGTTGTTAAGACATCTTCGTATGGTTTCAAGCGATCAACACCGATCGGTCCTTTTAGAACGACAGTATCTTTTTCTGTTTCTTTCTTTTTCTGAAGTTTACTGTTGTTTGTGATATATGGAATGATGATTTGTATTTTGTTAGGTTTCCTTGGCGTTATAATCACTTTTTTGTTGTTTTCTGCTGAAGCATTGGTTTCGTATTTTTTCGGTGCCATTAGCGCGCCTTTGTGCATTAACAAGTCCTGTATAGAAAATGGAATTCGCAATTCCTCTTTCTTCTTCGGATGCTCCTGCTTCCTATCCTCATTTACATTAAGGTCATTTACATTAGATTGGAAAGCGGTGTTAACGTTGGAAGCTGCGAAATGTTCGTCATCGTCGATGTCATCGGCCGCGACCCTGCTGCTATTTGCCACATCCACGTCTAAAATAGGTGAGTAAATTGTGTTGATTGGATGCTCCACCGTGGCAAGGTAATCGATAACTGGTACGCTCTTAATTATTTCAACGTTCCTAGTTTGCACGCTGCTGGATTCAGCGTTGTAGAGACGCGTGGGCTGCGGCGAATTATCAAAGACGGTGCTTTGAATGATATTAGGAGGTTCCATGTGCAATGGAAGCCTGTAATTGAAGTTAACTTCCTGCGGTGGCGGCATAAGCTGGTTCAAATTCGTTAATTGCATTTTCTGGTAGTTCAGAGTTGCCCTAAATGGTGGCCCGTAATTGACGCGCGGTGGAAGTGCTTTACTAATGAATGCTCTGTACTTGACGAGATCAGGATGCTGCGGTTGTTGAAAAGCGATGTGCTGATTTAATTGGACATTGTTAATATTCGAACTCTGAGGCACGTAGTAATCTTGCTTAACGAAATGCTGCTGGTTGTTGAACTTCACGTTATTGCTCGGCCTGGGCAGAAGGTAGTTGTTGTTATAAAGAACTTGGCTGCTTGGCAACAAGTTTGGTTTTGGATTCTCCAGTTTAGGAAAATATTGCCTCAAGTTCTTCATCCCATATTCTTTGTTCTGTTGATCATAGAATTTCGGATGGACGTAAGCTATGACCTTATTTTTATTGTAGTAAGACGTGATTGGTATCCAGGGGTTTTGATTGCAAGGAGTGCAGAGTTGCTTCTGAGGATTTGCAGGATCGTATTGTCCATTATCACAGTATATCTGTGCAATTGTGCATAATGTGACTACAACACAAACCTGCAAAAAATAATGTTAATGTTAAAACAAATTTTGTAGGAGAATGTATATATGAAAAGGGAAATACTAGTACATCCGACGAAAGCCGTCGAAGATGCATGCCTGTATTGCATTAGAATGTAATTCCTATACTTTTATTTCTCATACAGGCAATAATGTTCCTCGCCTCTTTTTGGTTTAGTAATTCCGTGCATCCTAGTCATTTTGAGCGAAAGTAGTCGAAAGTGGATTTCTCACATTTGTAACAAAAAACGTATCGGCAAAAGCAATCATTCACATGCCACTGGAAATCCGAAATAGCTTTGTCGCCAGACGTAACCCAAGACATGTGCGGCCCGGAATGAGCTCTGCTCTGCTATTAGCATTCATGGAATTACAGCGAAAGTATAATTTGCATTTCGCGCGCAGACAATGGCCTTTTGTGTCAGGTGGATCCAAACGATCGCAAATTGAATTAAAATCGTCTAGGTACAAAATACCGTACGACCATTGAATGATGATGATCGACGTACGGTTATTTAAATAAGTTTTCTATTTGTTAAATGACTTACCCAAATTTTAAACATCTCGCACTTTCTTTAACCAATCAGTAAACTTGTTATCTGAAAAAAGAAAAGTGTTAAAATTGACACATCTATATTCACAACTCGTTACTACAAATTCCTTATTTTCACGAATTCATTAAATAATTAATATTTTACTTCTAAAAAGTTTGCAAAGTAGACCGCAAATAACTGATTATTAATATTTTGTATTGGTTAATTTGAATTTATTGCTATTTCGGCTACATACATTTATTATAAAAATATTTTTTGAATAATTTATTTGTCTTTTTCAATAATTTATCTGAATTTTTTTTAAATATTGATGGAGATACCAATGAAGTATTTAATATTTGCTATATTGCAAATACTTTAGTGGATAACTAATTTATAACAAATCTATAAAATAATGATTTATTTACATTTGAAATATAAATAATTCAAGATTTTAAATATTGCATGGAAATAATACATAACAGATATATAACATAATTTGCTCAGTCGAGCAAATAATATGCACATTATGCAAAACTTGAATGCAATCTACTTTATGATAATTACCTTCAAGAAAACCTAACTTATCTTGTCGAATTGCATATTTACATATTTATATGCAAACATAATTGAAACATAATTATTAATTAAATCAAATGTTAAATACTTTTTAAATTTATTTGTTCAACGATGAGCACTAAGGTTAATAATAATGTAAGAATGAATTAATATTATATTATTTACAAAATATAATTATTTTGATAAAAATAGTATTTATATAAGTATGATAGTATTTAAGGAGTCAATGAGAGGCTATGGTTATTAGTAGTATCGATTGAAAGCGGTTTTACTAAATAAAGATCTCTAAAAAAAATGTGATTTAGAAAAGATCTCTTACATTATTAATTATTCTCGATTTCTCATCGTTACCGTGCAATTGACAATAAATAATTCAATAAATAAGTAGACAATAGACTTACCATGAATCTAGTATTGAATTATAGTTGAAATATAAAGAAACAAAGTCTCGCTCTTCAAGTAAATCCGCGCGCTCGTCTTCAATTTGTTATTCACTGCTATTTTAAACTTGTACTGCGATCATCTGGTAGAAAGCTTTCTGTTTGCGTTGAAGTGAAATCTCGTGTGACCGTGTTATACTGTTTACCAATAACTGAAAACAGTAGACAATAACACTTTATAAAAGTAGCCCATTTCTCCCCGAAAAACTATTCAGGTAGGTGGAAACCCAATCCCACGTTACCTGGATGGTGGAGCATGGTGGTAAAAAGAATTTACATCCATTCAGATTTTATTAGGACTCCAACAAACGGCACCGGTTTTAGGAATTTTTCGAATTCTACGCGCACCAACATCAGGCGCATCGTGTTCGTTCTTTGATTTTTCGACAGTCGTATCGTTTTAATTACAACAGAAAATCAAATTTCTTCGTTAAATAGTTAATTAAAATATACAGAGATATAATATTAGCGATAACATTGTTTATTGCATTGGTTTTTACGTATTTATATTAAAAAATGTTATTAAATATATTTTGGATAAAAAATATATTTAATAACATTGCATAAATATGCCTCAAAACTTGGTTAAATTAAAGAAATAATAAATAGTAAAAATAATTTATTGTACATATGGCTATTATGTATAAAAATTTATTAACCACAGTCTATGTAACATAAATAAATAACATTTAAACTAGTTAATATATTTATTCATTTAAGGTCCAAACTTTACAAAAATATTAAAAAATACGTAAGTTTTAACGTATTTTTTAATATTTTTGTTTAAGTTCCAGTTTCTATTGTCATAATGGATATAATTAAAGATATCAAATTAGGTTAGGTTAAAATGTTTAAATACGTTAAGTTTCTCTACTTCTCCAAATAAAAAAAAATAATGGTTATGTTATATTAGATTATAATGTTTTACATGATTTAGATTAGGCTGTTTATGTTTGAATAAAATAAATTCATTCAATTTTTGTTTATTATTACCACCAGCCACAAGACATAATTTAAGATGCCAGATTAGGACAGTAAAGTTTAGATAATTTAACTTTTTCCACTCCTTGAGCAAAAAAAATATAGGTTAAGTTAGGTTAAATTATATTGTGATATTTAATTTAGGTCAGGCTGTTTAAGTTTGATTATGAAATAAATTAATTTATGCTTGAGTTGGTTTGTTTATTATTATGTATTATTTTAAAAACGTTGGAAAATAACATAACTCTGGTTAAACAGGTAAAAAAAAAATCCTTGAACAATCCAAAATACAGCAATATTATTTATTAATTGTTTGTTAAATTAAAATGGCGATGATGTTAATATCGACAAGATTAATTATATATCTAGTACAAATACATTTTCTTTATTTTCCAAACGATATAAAAACTAGAAATGTTAATATGTTGGTTTCTTTTCCAATCTGTAAAAAAATAAATCGCCAATTGAAAAACTTGTTTGTAATTGATATTTTTATATTATTTAATGTTTATATTTTAATGTTTTAATTTAAATATGTTATTTCATGATATGATCTCCAAAAAAATTCATATTTTATGATCAGTGGGTGATTTCCAATATGTTTTTTATATTATTTTCACAACATTCAAAATAATTATGTTCTATATACAAAAAGGTTTTAAAATGTCTTTATAAATTAACAATTTTTTTAAGTCTAAAGTTAAAATTAATTTTTACTTATTTTTTGGTTAATTAAAAGACGTATCTTAAACTTTATTAATTCTGTTATAATTATAGTGAATTAAATTAAAATTTTGTTGTAAAATATAGAATATAAATGTCGCTGTTATAAATTGTGTGAATATAATTTGCAAAATCTTGTAGACAGAAAAAATAAACCTATTAAGAAGGGACTTTATTTCTTGATATTTTTTTGTTGAAGCGTCACACCTATTGTTTTCTACTGCGAAGACGACAAGAAAAGGATTGTATTTTAATTATATTTTAAAAATTAAGGCGTAAAAACACGCCAAAATTATTTATGCATTTGCTAAAAATACCGATTTTATTATTAGCATATTAAAATGGGAAATTTTTACTTTCTTACTTATACAAAAAAACACATAAATGCCAAATTATGCTTATATCCAAGAGAAATGCAATAAATAAGCATAATGATAAATAATCAATTAATAGCATTAATAAAACTAGTTATTTAATATTGATAATCTGTGAATAAAAAATAATGTTTACAATTAATACATGGATATTTCCTTGGAGCGAAGGACGAGACATTGAATAATTTAATCTTCAAAGAATAATGAATGTAATTTGATTGTAAATTGCAAAAACAATATTGTATAAAAATATATTTTTATCTCACATATATTAAGTTAATTTGACGTGCAAAAAATATTTAAAAAAATTTGTATTAATAATTTTAATTGGTGATTTTTTTACTTAATGGCACAAAACTAGAGCTTATCTTTTTTCTTGTAGATAGATCGCTTTATAAAATAATTAAAAATATAAAAATAATTGTATACATGCTAAGTTTTTACTAAGAAAAGGTTAATTTTTATTTTTAAATTTAAATATGTTAGAAAGTTGTGGTAATACGAACAGTTCTCATCGTGTATATTCAATTCGAATGGAGGCAAATAATGGTATAAGAAAAAGCAGGAAACTTGTCGAGTAGATTCGTTTTATTTGTGGATTGAATAATTATTTAATGCATATAAGAAAAACATATTTACGATCCGTTGCGAAAGTGATTATGGATGGAATATTTATATATCAACAGTTTGGGATGGGTACTTTGTAAATTCCTCTTAATAGTCGTTTGTTAATACATTCTAAAGGAAAGTAACATCTTCCGACATGCCGAACGAGACCAGCGACTATTTCCATGTAATAAAACGCGCATCCACTGATGAAGACTTGAAAAAAAATGTATAAGCGTACATGCTTATTATATTCCAATTAAATTAGGTGAGGTGTGAGAGAAATACGGTGCAGAAAATAAAACGTGTACAGTTGATTATGAATTCTATGCAGAATTGCAGAAAATGTGAAAGTTTTTTTAAAAAATTCCAAAAATGTTTTATAGGCAGTTTTGTTGAATTTAAATTCGACGATTATCGATTAGAGAAGTTGTGTAGCATTTTTATTACTATATATGGCTAATTAGTCAATCAGTTTTCTATTTAAGTAAGTTAATAGTACTGTTTCAATATATATAATAAATTTTTAAAAAATAGTTGGATATACAAAACGATTGGATTTACTTAAAACTAATTAACTTATACTGTTAACTTAACTTAAACTGTTAAAACTTGATTTATGCTCTGCAAAAATTATAAATAATAGATTAAGAGAAATAAATAGTTTTAGATACATAACTAAAATTGTACTAAACACAATTTTTCTTTATCGATAAATTGGTCAATGTTTTTTTTAGGCTGTTATTATTTTGTAAAAATGTATGTATAATGGAAACTACCTAAAAGTAAGATTAAGAAAAATATGTCATTACAAAATATTTTTATAATTAATTTATTATAAAATTAAACAAATAATTTTGTAAAAAAGGTATGAACAAAGTAAACTATCTAAAAGTAAGTTTAAGAAAAATAGGTCGATAAAAAATATGTTTATAATTGATTTATTATGAAATTAAACGATACATGCAGCAATTAGCTTGTAGCTCTTGCTGTGACGAATTATTTAAATTAATTTTCCATCTTCGGATAAACATTTAAAAAATCAAAAAGCTGACTTAAGCCATATAATATTCTTGCGTTCTTTAACCTTTTTACATCTTTGGACCGGCGAAATATATTAAATATAGGAAATATTCTGTTAACGTTAATTAATATAATATTTTTTTAACAGTAAATTATAAAAAAAAATACATATTTTTTTGCGTAAATCATAAGATACCACAGAACATTGACCTATTCTATCTGTAATTTTATTATTAAAAAGAAAATAGATATAATTATGGTATTAAGTAACTTAAGTGAAATCATTTTTGGAAAATACGTCTTATAATAATGAATCAATTGAAATATATTCAGTTATAAATATCTCATCGAAGTTAATTATTTTCTCTCGTTCACCGTCATTGCAACCATGTAACCTTGACCATAATTAATTTAATGTATAAAAGTAATTGAGTTTCCTCTCAAAAATACTTCAATTGCTGTTTTGTATGTTGATATTCATTAATTTATTTTCCATACTTTTGCTTGTTTTCGATATTGGAATCTTCCGATTACAATGTTAACTGATGTAGTAGCTTTTATTTATGTGTTATTTCACGTTCTTAATAAAGAAATAGTTTTTTATATGCCGATTTATATATTCTCAGAATCATAAAATAGTCATTGATTAACAATTTGATCTTGTTATACATCAACTTCCGTGATGGAAATTGAGGCGGAACAGAATTTATACTATGCTTGAATGATTAATTTTAGCTAACAAGAATTTGAATGAAATCACTATTTTATTGATTAATAATACTAATTGACAAAATTTATTTTACGTTTACATACAAAGATTTGTAGACCGCAGTTTATCCGCTTAGCGGAATTTATATTTAAAAGTTTTATATATTAGAATATTATTATTAAACCAATTATGATATTTTTTTGTATATCTATATTATTCATATGTAATCAACAATAAAATATTAGAACCACAAATAAATCTTTTAGTTTTACCTTAAATATTATAATATAATTTTAAAATTTGTATCTAAGTTTTTTTGAATATTTTAAATGATATTCAAAATATAGATTTTGAATATAATTCATGGTATTAAAATATCCGTACTATGCGAGGTAATGATGTAATTTCATAAATTCTGAACTATTTAATATTATAATATAGATTAGGATTTCCAACATTTTTTCTAAGGTCATTTCAAATATTCAAAATATAGATTTTAAATACAATTCTATGGTTTGCAAATGCGAATTCGTACTATGCGAGGTAATTTCATAAATTCTGAATTCTTGAATATAATAATATAGATTAGCGATTCTCAACATTTCTTCTAAGGTCATTTCAAATATTTAAATATACCAAAAAATTAACTAATTTTTAGTTATTATATTGTTTGTGATTATCTAATATATGGCAAAAACAATATTTGTTAGTTGTTTTGAATTGATTTAATCACTTTTTAATTGCTTGTTTTTTCATATCCAGGTAAAAACGGCCTAATGAGAGCTGAAATAAAAAGGAAGAGCAAAATTGAACATGCTTTAAAGTAGTTTTGTCTCTCGTGCAGTGAACATACATACTAATAACTAAATAAAAATGAGTGTAAAACAAACTGATCTGACTATGGATAATCTGGTCGATACGTTTGGCAATATGTTAAAAACATGTTCTAATTGTATTAAACCGTCCAAGGAAAATGTAACTTTTATGCCTTGCAAGCATAAGGTGACCTGTTTGCGTTGTTCTAAGACTACCAGGAAGTGCTTCAAATGCAGAGCGGACATACAATCACGAGTGACTCCAGGTGGACTAGTCATCAAGACTACGTCAACTGAAACAACTGGCATTGAATCCTTTTTGAAGCGGATCAATAATAGTTTAAAATGCAGAATTTGTTCAAAGGACACCGCTGATGTTGTATTTCTTTGTGGTCATAAAGCATGTTCTAGGTGCTCTCAAAAACTCAGCAAATGTCATATTTGCAAAAAAAACATTAATCATAAAATTAAAATGTACTAATTTGTAATTATATACTTAAAAATAATATATGTTATATTCTTATGTTATATAATTGTCATCGAATCATTTTATTGTATTAATAAAGCATGTTCTAGGTGCTCTCAAAAACTCAGCACATGCCATATTTCCAAACATAATATTACATTGTTCTCTAATATGTTATATAATTATTATCAAATGTTGTATATAAAAACACAATTTATTTTCTTTATAAATAAAAACTACTATGAATGTGAAGCAAAAAACTTATATTTTAAATATAAATTCTACAAAATAAACATATTCTAGACGCATTCAAAAACACAGCAAATGTCATATTTGCAAAAAAAATATTAATCATAAAATAAAATGTTCTAATTTGTAATTATATAGTAAAAAATAACATTGTTTCATAACTTTATGCTCATGTATATAATTGCCATCTAATCATTGTATGTTAAAATACAATATATTATTTTTAAAATAAAAACAGCTATGGGTATGAAGAAAAAAACTTATATTTTAATTATAATTTCTACAAAATGAACATGTTTTATTTGCACTCAAAAATTCAGCAAATGTCATATTTACAAACATAATTTTAATCATAAAATTAAAATGTTCTAATTTCTAATTATATACTTAAAAATACTTTCTTTAAAATACATAGTTTTGTACCTTTATCCTCATGTTATATAATTGTCAACTAATCATTATATATAAAACGTAATTTAATATTTTTATAAATAAAAACTACTATGAATATGAAGCGAAAAACTAATATTTGAATTATGAATTCTACAAAATAAAGCATATTCTAGGTGCTCTCAAAAACTCAACAAATGTCATATTTGCAATCAAAATATTAATCATAAAATTAAAATGTTCTAATTTGTATTTATATGCTTAAAAATAACTTTTTGTTCTCTAACTTTATCTTTTGGTTATATAATTGTCATGAAATATTATATATAAAAACAGAATTTATTATTTTTATAAATAAAAACTGCTATTAACATGAAGCGAAAAACTAATATTTTAATCATTGTAGATTTATGTATAAAATATCCCAAATTCCTAATTTATATAAATTATATTAAGTACACGAAACATGTGTTGATAATTACAAAACATTAAGTAGTATTTTGGAACTTAGTCTTAGATGACATTTTGAAGTAGCTAAATTAGCCAATAAAATTATAAAATTAAAAGTTGAATTTAATTAATTCCTATCTACTAATATTCCACATCAACTACACTAGATAAGATTCAACTGTGTCCAGATTTGCATCACAATATTTTATTACGATCTAAATTATTATTCTGTTATGAAATGCAGGATAATTTGGTAATAAATAAATTAATATTAAATTCTCTAAAACAATATAAATCACAATCGTATTTGGGCTACATCAAAAGTAAGATATGTCATCTTTGTTAGTGATTTCCAAACTAGAAGGTGCAAGAAATGTACAAGAATTTAAATATATAAGTATCTACGTAAAAGAATGGAAATAACATAACATCTATAAATTAACAGAAATGCAGGCGCAAAACAATATTTTGAAATAGTCTCTCTTACCTTAATAAATCATTTTTAAACTTCATCTGTTGCTTAACAATATGTTTTTATTACAAAATTGCATTTAAATCATCGATTTTTTAATGGAATTGCGGTTTTATTGTTTTCTAAATATTTTTTTAAAAATCCCCAGCATTTGGGAATACACCTTTTGCGTGTAAAAAAATAATAATATCCACATAATTGCAATTATAAATTTGATACTATACTTAGCTGTTTAAATGTAATATGAAGAATGTAATATAATTTATAGTTGTAATAGAATTAAATATTACATATAAAATGAATATTAGAGTCTTGGTAATGTAAATTAGAGAAAAGTTCGAGTTCAATGAATTATTAAAAAATAAAATCTGTGCATTGATAATTGCAGATAAATGCACATACTGATGCATGTATTTATCGATAATTGAAAAAAAAACAAGTATGTGTTACATATAGATAAAGAATTTTTATACATGAAAGTGTCAAAAGATCACGTCTAGAGGATAATTGCTTTTCCATCAAATGAAAATATTTTGATAAAATATTTCTACTGCAATTTAATGAAATAGAACATGGAATAAATTCAACAAAAGTTAAGTCAACTATTTCGGAAGAAAGCATATTACCACACATAAGTAAGTACGACTGGGAAAGCTAGTTTTACAATCGTGTGAATTCGTTAAAGTTCTCAGAAGAAACGCTGATAGTCATCGAGAAAATCTGTTAATGACTGACTCATACTATTATTTTTACTACTACTACTAACTTTTAAGCAGTTCATTTAAAATTGTGATTTTTATTAACATTCTTCTTAAATTTATATAAAAGAAAGTGATAAGTAGGGCATCGATGTCTGCAGTTAACGATTTCTTTTAAACAATTAAATTAATCGAGGATTTGTTATAATTATAGCACAAATAAACGAGAATAATCGTTAACCTTGTGATCTTATCAATAGCAACTCGAGAAAAAAATAATTACTACAAGGCGACACAAAAATAAAAATAAGAAGGTTGTTAAATGAATTCAAGTAAAATCATTGAACATCTTTAACCGAAAAAAAGCACATGCATCAATAATGAATATAATTAAGACTCATCGAGATAATTAAAATCGCAATAATAACATTAGTACCGTATAATTTATTTTGCAATGACCGGAAAATTAAATTTATTTATTCCTATTTTTTGTTGTAAACTTACTTCGTTATTCTGAATACGTGATTAATTAAAAAAAAAGTTAGTCATTATAAATAAGCGGTCAGCTATTGTTTCCTTTTTTTCTTATATAAAAATGTAATTCGATAACATTTCCGGTAGTTGGCAGTTATTTCCCAATTAGTGATTTTGTGGTTTTTATTATACCTTTACTAATCAAGGCCCATTGCATTGATTGGTCTATTTGTTGCAGGTAATTTCCATACGTAGAATGACCACACGAAGGACAGGAGGAGAGGAAATCTCGGTTAGGTTATGTGATTTCTAAAAAAAAATAATAATAAATAACCATCAGTCGTCATCAGAAAAATTTCTGAATCAACAGTTAATTTGTAAAACTGGAAGCATAAATATTTATAAAATTCAACTAAAAAACACGTATTTATATTGTTTAGTCACATTTGACATTATTTTTGATCAAGCAAAATGTATATTATAGTTACTTACACTTGCAACATTCCCGGTATTCCCAACTTTAGGCCATCGTTCAATGGAGGTTATCGAGAATATTTTCAATGAAAACTTCTAACCATCAACAAAACGTTAATAATAAAAAAAAAGTGTATAAATTATATTCATTAAATTGTTTATAATGTCATAACAAAAAAAAATAGAAAGTTGTTTTTTTTTAAAGATTCAATTTGAAATATCCTTTTTTTATTTAATGAAATACATATTTTTTTTAGTTTAATCTCAAATATTAACTACCGAGACGTACGCAAATGCAAGTGTTCTTATTATACGGTGAGAAATTGAAAGCAATTTCAATGGCCTCGAGAAAGAAAGTCGCAGACGTCTGAATTTGAATACACAATTCTTCTACATTTCTACAGAATGTTAAAGAAATGTTTCTAATCTATAGAAATCGTTTTTAATCTATAGAATTTACAAATAATTAATTTATTATGAAATAATATCAATGCTTTTATCATTAAAATTAGGATATAATCAAGAGATTAACTGACAATAATTTTATATTCGCAATAACAAATTAATTATTTTTTTAGTAATATATGGGATTATTTTATTTAATTTTAAATTGGAACAAAATATTTTTAAAGATGAAACGAAATATATTTTGTGACCGTCGTATGTCCATAATTATTTGACAAAGAAAGCAGTTCTGTTCTGCAAGACTTACAATAATAATTGATTGTTTTGAATTAAATACCAAGAATGTTTTATGTCAAATTATTTAATTTCTTTCAAAATTTATATAAAAAAATAATTGTGGAAGAAATGTAAGATACTGCAATGCCTAGGTAATAGGTTTTTGACTGGATTAATCGAGGAACTAAATAAAATAGAAATAAAGCACACAAAAAGAGATTTAACTGAATAAAAGAAAAACTTCAACAACAACGAAATTTGTTAAGTAATTTTTGAGATTTTTTATTTTTCTCAAGGATTAATTTTATTGTTTATATGGAAAACGTGTAAATATAAATTTGTACAAAAGAGTATAAATTGTCATTGGAATAACAGAAATATTCGGCTTTATCTACAATCGAATTGCATTATTTGTAAAAACAACAACAATTTGTTACACATAAAATTTTAGGAATAATTAACACATGCAATACACCAGCATATAGTTATGCGCAAAAGTTTATCTCAACATAGTATGTAGAAATTGCGATTGATTTAAATTTAAGTAAGCGGGCCAAAATGTTGGTATAAAATTAAGCCGGTGTTTACGCAATATTATTGAATATACATGATTTCCTGATCCACACTTCTGCATTAGAATGTGGAAATCTATTAATGTTTTGTTCGGTATAAACTGTGTTAACGGTGTACTTTACTTGATTAGATTTTCATGTAAATTTCAGAAATACTTACTATTCATTTAATTATACAATAAAACATGAATCACTTACAACGTTATAAAATAACGAAAGAGTAATTTATTTACGTGATTTATTATTAATTCAGATATTATTGTTGGAATCTGCAAAGCTATTTTTTTTAAGTATCTCTTAAATTATTTTAATTTACCCACAAAAATGTTGTTTATGAAATGATGCTTTTATATTAATAAAAATAGAATTTAATTTGTAAAAAATCAATCAGTAATAATAAATTGTTGCTACTTCAAAAAATAAAATAGTTTAAATATTTTATTTATTTACTATAAATTTTATTACTCACTTTTTTATAGTCAGAAAATGAATAATATCTATTGACTTGTAATTGAGTAATACGGTTAGGGAAAAGTAGTATTTTGTAATTAAATATGTATCATTTCGTAGAATTTTCACATATAAATATTCATATAATAAGAACAAATTAAACGTAAATTCCTTGAAATGCTATTTTTATGTATTTTTTATATATATTTATGAATAATTGCACAGGAAGTATGGAAAAAAAAATGTGATAAAATCTTGATGAATTTACAAATACAATGAATATTTGTCATACTACAATCATTGTAATATACATAACAACCGAGTGACGCAGTTGTAAATATTACATTTTATAGATTCTTTTATAATTATTTATAGAAATAAAATTATTGATTACAATTTGGGCCGATAATAACATTAAAAAGTTTACATGAAAATGCTTTATATAATAGACAGAATTGGAAATGATGGAAATTACGTAATCCAACTAATCGATAAGTGATTCCAGTTTAGTTATATAAGAGTTAACGAATATTTTGGTTTCGATATGAAGAAAGTCAAATATGAAAATCCAGATTATAGTAATTTCTAAAGCAAAGTATTATACATATTATTTATATTAATTAAACTTTTGTTCTATGAAGAATGTATAAACAATATTATTTTGTAATATCTTGCCAAAATCATAAGATATATTAATTATGGCGCCTTTTCGTATAAAGTTAGAGAGTCTAAACATTTCGTATGTTCGATTTGATCTTGCGGTTAGTAAATATGGAATGTTTCACGAAGTAAAAACGCGTTTAAATTCATTTTAAAATGGGTAAAGTTTTGCAGTTCGTAAACTTCGTGGAATATTCTGTCGAAATAATGAGCCAATTTAGTCCTCGATTCAAAGATTAAATAAAAAAATACAATAAAAGTTACTGATGAGTCCATGTAGTGGGAATTCATTCGAAATATTGCGTAACAAGAATTTAACGTTTTCGCGAAAAATGGATTTGAATACCTGCAAGATCCAACTGGCATAACAACTCAACAAACTATATACATAATCGCAACATTCACATAATTGAAGATTAATTAAATTGCTTGAAATATAAATTTTGATACAATTTGTCAATTTAATTTAATTATGTAGTAATAGATAGTAAATAGGGAAAAATTATATAAAAATTGTTGTAATAGCTATAGTTTTTTTTTAATTACAATAAATAATACACCACAAGTAACATTAAAAAGTTTAGATAATCTATAATACACAAAAATAACATTCTAAAAAAAATAATAAAATTATCTGTAGAAATATAAAGCAAAAATAAAAATATGTTAAATTGGAAATGATGAAAAATGGATAAATGATTCCAGGTTGTTATTAATTTTAAATTGAGTTATTTAAGATTTAACGAACATTTTGCTTAAGAAATGAGGAAAGTTTAATATGAATATCCAGATTAAAATCATTCATAAAGCATTTATTATTTCGTGACCGTCGTATGTCATAATTATTTGACAAAAAAGCAGTTCTGTTTCGCAAGACTTACAATAATAATTGAATATTTTGAATTAAATACCAAGAATGTTAAGTTAAACTTTTTATGTAATTACACTTTTAACTTTTTCCACTTACAAATCACTGTGTATAAACACTATTGGACAGTGATGGTACGCAAATATTTTTTATTTTAGAGTACTTTTATGAATACTATACTGCATATTAACAATTTGTTGTTGAACGATAATTTTCCTCCAAAGCAGCCAATAAAATTTTCTGAATTTCAGGCCAAATTGCTTTGTTTATTGCTTGCCAACTTCTTATTCATTGTGGTTTATTCTTGTAACAAAATAATTACCAAAATTGTTTTGACTTTCTTATCTAGATTTTATATTCTTTGTAAAATATTTTCATTGTGTTCATTTGAAAACATCGTTTTCGTTTAAAACGTCTGTTTGAAGTGTTTAATCTATTTTCCAACTTTTTCTACAGTTTTTACAACAACTCGTTGCGCCTTTATAAGGTATATTAAAATGAACATTTTTTCGCAAATATTTTTCAGCATGTTTGTGCATTGGAACACAAATCCGGTACACGTCTGAAATTTTTTATTAATTAGACGAAACCTATGATCTTTGTAAAAACAGAATTTTTCTAAACTGGAGAGTTCTGTTCTGTTTTTACATGTTTTTTTGTTCTGTATCACAAATATATTCTGCACTTTAAATTTAACAATATTATTTTATAATATATTAAAGCAAAAACATGTCAAATCAAAAAGTATCAAGAAATATATTAATTTCGGCGCCTTTTTTTATACACGGTTACAAGATCGAAACATATGTCATATGTTAATCTTACGATTAGTAAACTTTACGCGTTACTATTGTTAAAACTGATTTGTGGGTAAAATGTTGCAGTTTGTAAACTTCGTAGAATTTTTTGTCGAAATAATGAGCCAACTTAGTCCTCGATTCAAAGATTAATTAAAATTGGGGAATCTGTATGAATATGGACAATAAAAGTTACCCATGAGTCCTTGTAGTGGGAATTCATTCGAAATATTGCGTAACAAGAATTTCACGTTTTCCCAAAAATGTATACCTGCATAATCTGAACATTCACATAATTGTAGATTAAATAACTAATTAAATTGCTTGGAATTTAAATATAGATACTAATTCTCACTATAATTAATTTAAATACAAATAGAGAAACACAGTAAACACATAAAAAATGTTGTAAAAGATATTGTATTTTTTTTTAAACAGAACAATAATTTATGGAATAAATAATTAATAATTATTTTATTATTATTTATATACAAGTTTTAATACCTCCATTTGAACGAAACAAAGTTATTGTTATTTTTTTAAGTTTTACAAATGAGTTTATAAATAATTTCAATAAAATCATAAAATGTTTATTCAAAGTACATGGAAAGTATGGCTTTTGATCTCCTAAGAGAGTAAAAACTGACAAGGCATTAAAAGAAATAAACGAGAAATACTGGAAGGAAACTTTATGCTCATTATATTTATATATAAAAGAATAATGAATCAATGAAATTATTTTATCTAAGAAATTGACATACAATTTCTTAATTATTAACATCCATATGTTGTGCATCCATCAAATTTACAAACGTGATTATTTTGAATAGTTTGTGGATTATTCATAAAAATGTAATTATTTTTTCAACATCCAGATAAAAAAATGGTTAGGACTCACACGTGGACAAAAGTAATTTTTTTTAAATGTAATAATACTCCTACTCATTAGTCGGAGAGACTTAGTTGATAAACCATGAGATCAACACTTATCTTCTTGACTTCTTATTAAAAAGACAGTTTATATAAATAAATTTACTCAAGAATACTGTATTTAATATTTATAAACCCCTCTAAAAATCTATAAAAATGTAACTACGAAACAATCCACGGTATTCAGAGATTTTTAATCCCTGGATACGACAGCTACTCAGCCCTTTTCAGATATTAAAACACTGTATTTTACCAAATATTTGTCTACTTTAATACATGATTTATTTATTAAAAAAAATATATGCTCTAAATACAGATTTAATTACAAAAAATGCATTGATAAAAATGATAAGTTATATAAGGTTTATTTTAGCTTAAATCAATAAATTATTTACAAAAATTAGACAAATCTTACTCTTATAATAAATAGATTACAAAATAATAGTATATATCTCAAAAATGAAAGAAGTGTTCAACAGGGTTGAATCATCACAAAGACAGTCGAGGAAGCCTTGAACTGATTGCGACAGTTCAGAAGATTCTAGAAGAAATTGTTTCGATTGAAGGCAACTGTTATGCAATGAACAACGAAGGTTTAATATTTACAAATAAAATATATATAAATTTCTAATAAAATACTTTTGTATATTAATTTAATATTTTCAATAATCCAAGTAACTGTAAGTAGTATATAAATATTTTAATTGTAATTTACAATTAAAAATGATGAGTTGGAAATAAACTCATTAAAATTAATTAAATCATTAAAAAATAATAATTCAACTCAACAACATAAATATTTACATATACAGAATAGTCTTTGTTTATGTTATATTATTTATAGTTCTGAATGCGATTTTTCTATTTTATTATATTTTTTTTAAGTGAGGTGTGCGAAAGTGACTTGTTGATATTTTGATGGATGGATCAAAGTACAATAGCGTGTTTTGAAACTTGTAAATTTAATTTTCTTGCTTTTAAAATTTGGATTATGAAGTTTTAATTAAATATTAAATGTACTTAATGGTAATTTTAGTTTATTGGATAGAATTGGTTTTGAAGTGTGTGAATGATACTTGTTGATATTTGGATGGATCAAAGTACAATAGCGTGTTTCTAGACCTGTAAATTAAATTTGCTTACCAACAAGATTAATAGTTTTATTTATGTCTTGTATGAAAAAGTCCCGATTTTCGAATAAATATGCAATTAACGACGGGATGTTCTTCACGGCGAAGGAATCCAGTCGTAAAACTGAATTGCTAATTAAAACGTTGTATCCATATATTTGTTTTGTACTCGCATACATTTTGAAAACATTTAAATTATGAATCAGTTTTGTAGTGGTGCTACTGAACTGGTAATTCCCCTGACATTTATTCTTCCCACTTTAATCATGCCGAGCAATTTTTTCCATAAAAAAGACCGCCGATATACCAAATCAGTTAGTGTCGACATAGACATAGCATTGCGAAGAAATGCTCCTTGGAATATTCTTGGCTGGTCTCCTGGCCATCTCCTGCGCGGCAGAGTATTCTGTCCCGGAGCCAAAGTTCCATTTGCTTAAACCCAGAGGATTTAGAGTTTCGATACCCGACGAACCAGGAATCAAATTATTCGCGTTCCATGGAAATCTGAACAAGGAATTGGAGCAAATGGGAAACGGACAGTTCTCCCAGGATATAACGACGAAACGGAACGGGAAATGGATCTACGAAAACAAGAAGATGAAGCTGAGGAACGGAGACGCGATTTACTACTGGATATTCGTGATCAAGAATGGGGAAGGATTCACCTACGAAAACGGAACTCACATTTGTAAAAGTTAGTATTTGCGACTTTATTATACTTTATTTATATCGAGAGGTCAATGAGAATGTCGCAATAAGTTAGTGATATTAGATTAACGTATTCACTTCTACGTATCATCTCGATTTACTGTTTATTAATTTTATACTAAAAGCGGGACGCACATTTTTTTTTATCTTTTTCGATCATCAATTTTTCAAACCTGAAAATATTTACATTCAGTAATAAACAACGAGTTTTATTTCGTATTAATTCGACGAAATTCAATTAAAGGTCATATATTATATCTTAAATTACTTGTATGTCTCGACAAGGAGTATTTATTTCAATGACAAAATTAATTAAATATTTTGCGAAACGTCTGCTCACCTTTCTACAAACATAAATAGTTTCCATATTAAATCAGATTTAAATGTTTACGCACCGAAAACCGAAATTTTGGATTTTCCAACTTTTGAATGAATTAACACACGCGACAATCGTTTACATTAAATTAGTATCAATTTAAATATTCTAAGAATAATATCGATTTTAATGTATTAATTACACTTTTCTTGTTTATTTCAGCAATTTCAGAAATGGGGAAAGGCGCGGGAAGTTTGAAGAAGATGCACGGTCACTATCATCACAAAGAAAAAAGAAGTCCATCCTGGCAAAGGTATGAAGACGGTCCACACTTTTTCCCTCATCATCACCCCGTTTTCCCTAACTTCCCCGGACATAGAAATGGACATAATGAATTTCATCACCATGGCAGGTTTCATCACCGTTTTCACAACAATGGTCATCATAATCGTTGGCATCGTCATCATAACAAAGATTGCAATAATAGCGAAGATGAGGATTATTCTGACGAAGAATATGATAACAGCCCAGAAATTGATCAAACAACGGTGAGAGCGCCAACAACAAATGCAAAGATTGTAAAACCATCAACAACAATCACGCCAATTCCAACGATAATAAACACCACGCCAATTCCTACGATAATAAACACCACGCCAATTCCAACGACAACTCAAACAGAAACAACTACAACAACAACCACTACTCCAATTCCAACTACTCAAACAACAACAACATCATTTCCCAGTATAGATATTAGATTCGGTGAGAAGTAGATTGGTACCATAAGTTTAAATGATGTTACATTACACGATCTCTTATATAAAAGTGAAGACATTTAATTAAACTCATGTCACAAGCAGTTAGTTTTTATACATTTTGTAGACAAGTATTTTAGTTAGAATAGTATGTAATTTAAAAGGCCTACTTTAAGAATTAATAAAATAAATTATTACCACAATCGTTTTTTTCTTCTTAAAACTTGATTTATATTTAAATATTTAACTTTTATATAAGAATATAAAATGTTAATTGAAAATTATGATTTGCAATACTAATAATAATGAAATAACTATAGAATAAAATTAGGACAATTTATAATAATAAACACGACCTTCATTTTTATTATTATTTTTTTTAATTTAAACTATTTCGTCAAGATCGTCTCTAAGGACGTGGAATGTCTTCAAATTTTCGAAGAAATAAATAAATATAAATTTAAAGGTGAATGAAGATTCAGGAAAATCCAGATTATCGAAATGTAGAAAGTTACTGAAGACTTGTTTACCTCGGCATGCGGAGTGGACCAAAACCAAAACAGATAAGAATTTATAAAATCGTGGAAACTGAAAAACAGATAAGCTAAACTTAAAAAGCAGAATTTTCAATATTTAGCAATAATATCAAATATCGGTATTTGATAGGATATTTGTACATATATATTTCGACCACGTGTTTCTCAATGTTTAAATACTATACATATTATACTTAAGCAAGTTCTTAAGACATTTCTTAAAATATTATTTAAAAATTTAATTTGGGTTTAAAATTTTAATTAATTTATTAAATAATTATAAATTAAAAATGTAATTAATGAATCTCAAATATTTTTTTAGTAACTTTAAACTAAATTATGTATATATGAATTTATGTAAATATGAATTATGAAATAATTAAAATATTTTTACACTGTGCCTAATGAATAAGACGGCCCCGATGTTACAAATATAAACGGTGATTGGCATTAAACCAGAGACTGGAACATTGATAACTTTGATGCTGATTTGGTTGCATACCAACGAGTGAGTAATGGCACAGTAAATTACACAGTTCTCCCGATTTTAATTAGATTTTATGTAAATTTGAGGAGAAATCTAAATATTTATACAACGTGTATTTCAGCCATTTGCATATACACCAATTGACGATAGAAATCAAATAAAATCACTTTGTTTTTATCTCTAAAATATGTTTATATAAGCCGTAGGAAGTATTTGCTTTCACTGCATAGTGATTAACAAATTAGATGAAACAAATAAATACATATAAATATGTTTTAATAATTTAAACCAAAATAATTAACTACTAATCAATTTTATTTTTTTCTTTATATAATTTATACAATAATTTGTCCAATAATATTTTAATAATGAATAAAATTGTGATTTTCGATATAATTATGGTTCGTGTAGATTCGTAGATAATTTGATAAATAATGGGTGTGAAACACGCCCAGGTTTAATATTGGAAATTGATTTTCAGATTAATTGTTCGCAAATTACTGCTGCTTGCATGAAAATAGAATTTAATGGGAATATGATGAACGAGAATGCACTTTGAATGAAAATAGATGAACATAATAGTATTAGATTTTAATTTTAATGATCCTTGAATTACACTCATATAATTTTTTATATATACTAATATAAAAAAACTATTTTCGCATATGTTACTATGTATTTATATGCAAATATGCAATATATTATTTTATGATTACACAATAAAAACACACGAAATAAATATATTATTGTATTTCAAAAGCAATACTTATTGTAATGTTTGAATATTAATTTGAACGTGTTATAGTTATCTAAATAGAAATATTGTTCAGCATGAAACTGAAAATTGAAAGAATTATTTTATTGAAATGTCTGTAAATAAATTGTGTCTGATCTGGAAAGCGACAGCACCCGTCAGTAAAACGTTTCAATATAAAATATAAAATATGCATTGACACGATATAAACATGTATAGAAAGAATAAAACACAATTTTCAGATCCTCTATATCATTGATGGCGAACCTTTTAGGATCGACGTCGGAGTCTATATTGTCTCTAAAATAGGTTATTTACTGTTCTCATGCCTTAGTTTTCCAATAATAAGATTTTGTCGTGGCCGACCAGTTTATCAACATCTATTTGGTTATTACACCGATTGTATTATTAATATTATTATGTCTAGACGTACAAGACGCATTGTCGGCGTCACTAGACGAATGTTATCCATTTCGAATAGGCATATCCTTTGTATATTTTTATTACCACCCTTACTAAGAAGTGCATCTGTTTAGCATTTACGACTACCCGAAATGCTTATCTTAAGGCGTGGGACTTTGTACACCCACGTAGTCAAAACTTACTTCCTTTCCCCACTCATCCCCTTTTTGAAATGAACAGATTTTTGTATAATATAAGTTAGTCTTAGTTGGAGGGCCAACAGAAGAGGTTAGTCTTAGTACTACCTAATTATTAACTTTAAGAGACGAATTACCTCTTAGTTGATATACCTTGAGATCAACACTTGTCTAGTTGACTTCTCAATAAAAACCCTACTTTAAACAATAAAGTTATTTTAGAATATTTGTATTTAATATTCATAAACCCCTCTAAGACTCCACAACTACGTAATTACGAAATAATCCACGGTGTCCAGAGATTATTTAATCCCGGGACACGACATATTGAAAAATGGTGGCAGCGGCGTACGAACTCTCAGCGTGACCTAGCACCGTCATAAGTCAACAACCAGGATTGAAGCCAAATCATCAGGAATCAACTCCAGGCGACAGAGCGGTCGAGTTACACATCCTTGGTCGAAGCCTACAACAGACGATTCAACCTCAGTTTCCGGTTCCTCCGAGTCTATTTTGCAGCAGAGGGCAAATCAACTCCAGAAACTACGTTGGTGCAGAAATCGACGGCGTAAACCGACGGGAAGGAAAATAAATATAAACAAATGTAAGTGGAATTTTTATTTCTAGTTATTGTAGTTGTGTTTGGCCAATTTTTTGTTAAATAAAAACAGTTTTCTGTAGAAATTTACTAGAAAATATAAAACAAAAGCTATAATTGAAACGTAAAATAAACTAAATTTAGTTTCAAAAAATAATATAATTTTTTTTTTTGGTCAAAATAAAAATAAAATTTAATTAAAATGGAAACACAAAATTTACAATTTTTCGTGCAAAAACTCGCATTAGAAAAAATATTAAATCATCAATATGATGGAAATTTTGAGACGATAGATAAATTTATTGAAGATTGTGAAAATTTATTTAAAGACAAGTCAATTTTAAACATCGAAGAACAACTTATTCTAAGTATATGTTCAAGCTTAAGAAATGAGGCAGAAATTTTAGTTAGAGGAAAAAAATATAAAACTTGGAATGAATTAAAACATTCATTATTATTTAAATTTGGACCAGTGATAGATATAGCCCATTGGAGAATTAAACTATATTTGTGTCATCAACAAGAAAACGAATCTGTATTTTCATATTACTACAGAATATATACAATTGCTGAAAATGTTAAAAATAGTATAAATCACACATTTAATTCGGACATAGCAGATAGGCATGATGAATTACTAAAATTAGAATTGTTGGAGTATTTTAAATTAGGACTTTTACCTCAAATAAGGGAATTTCTAACGGATAAAAATCCCGATTCAATAGAGATGGCATTAAAATTTGCAGAATATAAAGAAGATTTAATTAAAAAATATATTCGCCAGGACCAATTGTATATGGAATCAAGAACGTTTGAAAATATGTTTAATAAACCTAACAAAAACTTTTATCAGGAAGAATCAATTAATGATAATTATTATGAAGAAGAATTGATGAAGGAAAATGATTATCAGGAAGACTATATAAATACAAATAGAAATCAAAAGTATTGTCAAGTACATTTTATAAATAAAGAAAGGAATATTAAAAAAGTTAAATGTTTTATTTGTGGTAAAACAAACCATAAAAGTAAAAACTGTTATTTTAGACACAATTTTAATATGTTAATTAAAAATAAAAATGATTGTGAAACTCATGATAGGAAAAATATTAAGAAATATATTCCAAGAAATTTTAAAATTAAAGATAATAACAGTAAGAGACCATTTGTAAGACTTAAATTAAATATAAGCAATAAAAAGAAAAACAATTTTCTAATCGACACAGGATCCGACTTAACTTTAATCAAGGAAAGTATATTAAATAAGTCATGTGAAATTAATAAAGATATTACTTCAACTGATAGCATGATAGGAAAATTTGAAACTATTGGCAGTTGTCAAGGTAATATACAAATAAATGGAAAATTATTTAAACACAATTTTATAGTAGTGCCAGATTCTATAAATTTAGAACAAGACGCGATATTAGGAATAGATTTTATGAATAAATATAACGGATATTTGAATTTTAAAGATAATTTACTTTTAATAAATGAACACAGAATAAAAATGAATTTTTAAATTATAAATCTAGATAAAATGTATAAAAATTTATCGCCAAAATGAACACATCTACTATGAATAGAAATTGAGATTTCACATATGTGTATTTTATTGTATTATTGTTTTTTTGTGTTAACGACGAGGAACTACTATTGATAATTTAACCCAAAATAATGTTATGTGAATTTCAGGTGAAATAACTACAAACCATGTATTATGTTTTTTGACGAGAAAAATACTTATTCTTCGCATTTTTCTCTACTTTAAGGAAGGAGGTGTCGTGGCCGACCAGTTTATCAACATCTATTTGGTTATTACACCGATTGTATTATTAATATTATTATGTCTAGACGTACAAGACGCATTGTCGGCGTCACTAGACGAATGTTATCCATTTCGAATAGGCATATCCTTTGTATATTTTTATTACCACCCTTACTAAGAAGTGCATCTGTTTAGCATTTACGACTACCCGAAATGCTTATCTTAAGGCGTGGGACTTTGTACACCCACGTAGTCAAAACTTACTTCCTTTCCCCACTCATCCCCTTTTTGAAATGAACAGATTTTTGTATAATATAAGTTAGTCTTAGTTGGAGGGCCAACAGAAGAGGTTAGTCTTAGTACTACCTAATTATTAACTTTAAGAGACGAATTACCTCTTAGTTGATATACCTTGAGATCAACACTTGTCTAGTTGACTTCTCAATAAAAACCCTACTTTAAACAATAAAGTTATTTTAGAATATTTGTATTTAATATTCATAAACCCCTCTAAGACTCCACAACTACGTAATTACGAAATAATCCACGGTGTCCAGAGATTATTTAATCCCGGGACACGACAATTTATTAAACTTCGGTAGACATTTCAGTTGTAAATTTTTCTTAATTATAATTTTAGTTTAGTCATTTTTTGCTGAATTTTGTAACACTATCATTTTTAAATTAAATATATTTATAATTATTTAAGAGGAATTAACCGACATATTTTCAGACCAGAATAAGAGAATATGAAGAATCAGAACTCTTTAAAATCAGAATACTGAAGAAATAGAACAATGAAAAAAATAATAATTTAAAACAGAACTTGAAGAAATATGAACACTGAAGAAACAGAACATACAAAAGGGAATATAAAAAAAGCTGTTGCATAAAGAAGAACAGCAAAAATGGAATAAAGTAAAATATATTAATATAATAATAAGAATAAAATAAAAAATGATTAATTCGGTTACCATTTCTTTTATATTTTATTTTAGTAATTATAAATATACTGTCAAAAAGTGGTAATAGGTATTATTACTATTATTATAATTTTGGTTGAAGTCTATATAATTATTTCCATAAATTATACATTAAGAACTGGGTGTTTCATATTTTTAAATCCAATTATTTTGAATGGGAAGTGTAAATTGAAATATTAATCAATTTGGATGCATATGAAGTAGGTAACACAGATATATAAAGCTATGTAATTGCTTTACGTGTTTTTGTTGCGGTTGAGTCGACGTTAATTCGGGAACGCCGCTAATTTTGTTTTGCTAATTCTGTATAATTAGCGAAACAAAATTAGCGGAAAAAGAATAAAGTAAAATGAAGAAGAAAACAACATTGGAATTTTAATTAAAAACATCAACGGAATACACCGGCATAACAAATTCAAGCGGCGTATTTCATCTTTAATGAAGAATGCGTGGGTGGATTTTTGGAACCGTGAACTCTCCCCGTATGCAGCAGCTTCTGGCAGTGCGTGGGTGTTGATGTGATGCTTCCGAGCGTGGGTACGGCCGATCGAAATTCGAAACCCCTCCACTTCGCCGCCCCCGCCTCTTCATCAGCCGCCGCCGCCACCTACGCCGCCTCAATGCAACCATCTCTGTCTCTCCTTTCATCTGTCTCTTTCTCTCTGGGGCCACCCTCTCGACTGCAGGATCTATTTTTAGCATCAACGACCCTTGCCGAATTTCATTCACAAGGCCCGGATAAATATATCTACATAGAGAGGAACCCGAGAGGAAAGAAAAAATCCTAAATACATCAATGTCCTGCTGTCCGAATAACACCCAAACATTTGGACGAACTGATGTGCTCAAAAACAACAAACGTTTTTTTTGCACGTTGTTTTATGTATCTCTGCTGTTGTAATAAACACAGCTGTTATGGTCACATCCAATTAAACGCCGCATTGTCCTTCGGGGATGCCGGTGATAATTGTTGCGTAACGTCACGCCAATTGTGCGTGACCCGAAGACAATTGTCTGGAAGCACATAAATATTGCTGTACGAAGGATTCCAAAAATAAAATTGCCAACCCCTCCTTCGATGCTCGATGCTCCACCGTTCGTAGTCACCACATCCAGGCGCGACATCCCGGAGCCCAGTTCTTCTTACGATCAAAAACAACTTGCGAAACTTTCGATGTCGCATATATATATATATATTTACATGCACATCCTCGCACGTGATTCCAGCTATTACCACTAATTTCACACTGGAGTAAATACGGAATACAGGAATAGATTCCATGCATTTATTTTTGGATTTTACTCACTGATTAATATTATATTATTTATACATTCATACAATCTGTATATCTTCAACAATTTTCAAATAATTGCATTACAAAAATTCAATGCACCACAACCCAACAAAAAGTAGTAATATTTAACGTCACTTGTAATTACACCAATACCTCGCATAGTGCGGGTTATTAGTTCCACAGTCTCCTTCAAACCAAACTAATCGAGGAACTAAATTATTTTAAATTTATTATTTAAATAATTTCTAATTGCAAAAAAGTTAAATAGTAATATTTATTTTAAACCAGGAGAATCAAGAAAGATGTACATCATCTATAACAAATACTATTTTTTCTTTAAATGATAAAGTTGTTGTTTTAAGTAATTTTGGAAAAATTGTGTATATAAATAAATAAATAAATACAAAATTATAAATGGCATTAAATATATTCGTTATTTCTAAAATAATAATTTAGCTTGAAATGAATTATCAACACTTATTATTTAATATGATAATGTATACCTAACATTATAAAAATGAAGATTTAAGCTTTAAGCTTTTCTAGTATTAATCGATTTGAGCTTCGGACAGGATAAGACTGGATATTGGAAATTCTTTCACTTGATCATAAATTTTAAAAGTTTTCAAGTGCTTTGCTTTTACTAAAGTTTTGTTTGCAGCGTTGTTGGTGGTCAACTTATTCGTGTTCTTATTTATTTGGTTTATATTTTTCACTTCGTTTATTACCTCACCAGTCACAAGGCTTAGTTAATAGTTTTCCTATTTAGTTTATATCTGTTTTAGTCAAAATTACATGTTATGTAATATTGTGCATAACCACAGGTTAATATTGTTATTTCTAATAAGAAGTATATTAGAAAGTCAGATTAAAATCTATTAAATATTACTACATATTATGTAGGGGACATCAAGGTAATGCAAGGGAATAATTCAGTGTAAATGAATGAGGATGTTTGCAGTTGCACAATGCTTTATTACCAATGAGAGAAGTATACACACATCAATTGAGGTCATAGGTCATGTTAACACCAATAAAAATAAATATGAACTTGATCTATATAAATATTTTTGTATTTTATCCTAAAATTAAGTTTAAGTACATAATAATTCTGCTATCATCAGTTGTGAGAGAAATAAAATTGATTTTTATAATTAAATCAATATTTTTCAAAAATAGTTTCATTATTATTTTCTCTATTTCTGAAATATTTATTATTTAATCACTATATAAATCTATAATTGTAAAATAATGTTAATTTTAATATTTTATATAAAAGTTTACAAAATCAATGTTTAACCAATTTTTTTTTTTTTCCCCCTTTTTATTCAAGCAATCTGTTATTTAAAAAAAACAAACAAATTTGACGATAAAAATGTGTAATAAAAGTCAATGTAGATTTATATTTGCATTGTATGTTTAACGACTTATTTTCGATGTTTAACGATTGAATTTCATTAGTTTCAAATAATATACAGTCGTAAAAATGTTTGCTGCACTTTGCAACATATGTAATCTAATCTAATGTAATATATTGAAAATGTAGTAATTTCCGGAAATATCTACATCTATGAAAATGTTATAATTTCCATATAGATTTAATTTATTATTTATAACAATACTAGCTTATATTGTTGTACCATCAATAAATTTAATAACTATTAAATGATTGCAAATAAATGTTATAAAACTTTATTTTATTTCGATCGTAATATACTTGTGTTTAGGTTATGATTTAATTTGTTATTACAGGAAGACCTCATTTAGTGCTTAAAATGCGTTAAGCACTAAAGGAAGCAGCGTTAAAATAAGTAACATTTACTAAATTCGTATTATTTTCAGTTATGGGAATAAACTTGTCCAAACAATTTCTCCTGCAAAGCTACATAATATCAGAATAGTATTAGACTTTTTAAATCATTATATTATTTAAGATTCTATTATGTAATATTAAACTATCTACTAAAATCTACTTTACTTAGCAAATAAAATCGTTTTAATTCTACTAACATTAGGGGTTAATTTGACAAATTACTTCTATATTTACAATAAATAATTAAATACCTGATTATTTGATTGTTCATAAATCAATACAATTTTCAAAATTTTTATAATATATTATTGAATTGGTAGGAATTATCGTATTTTTTATATACATTTTATTATTGTATACAATTAATTTTATTTCACTTGCTACTACATACCTATGACTAATAATACTTAAGAAAATTTCTACATTTAACAATAGGGAAATAAAACCAAATAGAGATTATTACATACGATTTAAAAAGTGAAATTCTAAAAAGTGGAATCCTCTCAGATAATCTTATTACTTAAGCCAGAGCCAGAAAGGCATTTGAAAAGTAATTTATTAATAGGCTGAAAATTGTCACAAACAATAAAGAACAAATCAACAATTTAGAATTTATTGCCAATACTGTACCATAGAGCAACTAAATAGAATGGTAGATATAATAAGTCAGGATGTGGAAGAAAAGTATATTACACCTTTTGCTAGAAAATCTAATACAAATCTAAGACTTAACACTGAAATGGAATACAGAAATGGCTACAAAATAAGATGAAGAAAGGACTCTTATACACCATCGGCTAACAAAGTTAATCTGGGTATGCACCAAGACAGAAGATTATCCTAGAAATACCACATTCAAGCAAAATGGAAACAACTCAAAATTAAGTTCAAGAAACTCTATTGCAAATTTGAATAACTTTATCTTATATTGCTTGTCCAATAAAGTGATTATTATTAATATAGAAGGTAATTTATAACCAGTTTAGAGGTACGAAATATATATGTGAGGAAGTAGAAGCAGGTCTAACATTGCTATTTTCCAAAGATTCCAGTCGAAGAGCCTAAGAATAATCATTGATGCTCCATGGTACATTACAAATAGGAGATTTCACTAGTATCTTCAAATGGAAACAGCGGAGGAATCTATTAAGACAGTAGCCAATACCAAAATAGACTAGAAAAACATTAAAACTTTAATCTTCAGGTTCAAAACACAGCGACTGAAATAATATAAGATGCACTGGATTTACCATTGAGCTTTCTAACAACCTTTAAATAATTTACTGAATGTTTTCTTATAAAATAGATTATATATAAAATGGACGCTGAAAAATAGTCTAATTACTCAATATAAATATTTTGTTGGCAATTAAACTAAAAATATATTATCTAATCGTGATAATTAATTAATGAAACGATTACGAGCGATCTAACTAAAATCATACGTAACAGAGTTAGGTGGAAAATAGCTTAGTATAAGCCCTGGACATCGAAACCAGAGCCCTATGCAACCCCATAAAGTAAAGAACAGCTTTGTGTATGTAGCTTACAGAAGCTTTATAAGCATTATAAAGTATTATAACATTATCAACTTAATTACGAATCACATATAAATAATATTTTAGAAACTTATAAAGTTTTAATTATGAAAAACCATTTGATAAAATGTTGTTTATAGCTTAAATACTTACGATATTGAACTTTTTTTTACTATAAAAAACTATGTAATTAATATTCAATAATGTTTGTATGAAACTTAGGTTTATTTGTAATTATGTAAATTGAATTAAAAGAACAATATTAATATAAGTAATAAATTAGAGAGAAAGCATCATTTATGTGAAATTAATTACAATACAAAAAGGCCGCTGACCGAAATCTCAACATAATAAATAATATTACGTTATTATAAATATGAAATACTATTCGTAAATGTCCACTAAATCTGAATGCATGCACGTTATTAATAACTTTGAGTTATACAACAGATGAATGCCCTAAATATTCCGCACCTTGTTATAAATTACTCGATGAAAGTTTTCATAAATTTCTTAAATATAATCTAAAATTATGTAATAAAAATTTAAGTGCGGTCCTGACATTTATCTGCAGCACCGCGAGCAGAGCCCGGGAATGCGGGGGCGTCAGCTGTGTCTAGGACTGAGACCACATTTCGCCCGGCTTTTTCCACATCATCTTCGCACTTCATGGTGCACACAGCATAACAAACAAAACGACTCTCAAAATAAGATACAGTAAAATATAAGTATAAGAGCTTTTCAAAATAGACACATTTTGGAATGGAAACTTGTAAAATATTTTGATCCGTTAAGGATTTACAGAAGTTTTGTTTTATGCGCGCATAAAACCGTATGAGCGTAAAATATAACCTCGAGTGTAATAACAATAAGCTCTGAGTGCAGCGCAAAACTTTTATATTTCTGGAATGTTTAGATGAAAGAGAAGCTGAAGTGTTACTTCATTTATTAGAAGAACTGTAAAATCCGCTGCGTTTTCAGTTGAGAAATTATTTTCAATTGCGATCCAGCAGAACGTCAGTTATGATTTATTCGACTCTATTGTGTTATATGTTTATTCAGTCTGCAAAACAGCTTATTTACTGTATGGAGCTCGAGCAGCCTTGGTTATATAATTCTAATCCTTGAACTCAATACCATTAATTTTTAATAATTAGCATTATTACATGTACGGACTACTTTTTTGTACATCATTAATTTTATTGAATATCAAAAACAATATTTATAAAGAAAGTGCAATCAATAGGTTATTAAAATATTGTTCTAATTAAAATAATTAATTTTGAATGGACTTCAGAAAGTGTTGTGGCATCAATTTAATAATCATATTATTCTACAATTTGATATAAAAAAAACTGTATATATAAAAGTTTTTCTGTTTGTGATGATAATTATTTTATATACAAAAATTTAACAGTTTCTTCAAAATTACTAATAATGATTTTATATTTAATATAATTTATAAAAGTCAATATAACGAAATCCGAATCTTTGAGCTCTATTTAACATTTAAAACATTTCAATTTAAGGATAAAAAAAGTTGTGTAACGGAGGAAAGTATCTTCATTCTCGCAATAGTATTTGAAAACGAAGTTTTGATTATAAAGTAATTTTTTTAAACTCATAATTTTCATTAAACGAGCTTAAAGTATACACGTTTAAAAATGATATATTTATAGTTTTTATATATTTTTCAAAAGAGATTTCTCTGCATAATCTTGTTTTTAATTTCTTTATAAACTATATTAATACGAGTTTTAATTAATTCGTTTTTTTGTATAAATAAACCAGATTATATGAATTATTGTTATTTACTTTAAATAATATTTTTAATATTTATTTTAAGAAAGTAAGCAATTTAGATGTTACGTAACCGAGGCAAATAAACACAATTAAATATTCTAAGTGACTATTTTTAAATGCCACGATATAATATTATCAAAACTACAATCTTTTCGCCGAGTTTTTTAACCCCGAATTAGTCACGCACCAAATATATCATAATTGCTTTAATATAGTAATGTTACGCATAAAACCGGACTAATCGAGGACTTTAAAATCGCAATCAAGAGACTGTATATAAAGAGAGAAAAAACTATGATTTATGTACACAAAAATCTTTTAGAATTTATTTTGTCATTTAAAATATTGTATATTATTATGATTATGCAGTAATTAAAAAAAATAGAGCTTAATTGACTTAGTATGTCATAACTTTTGCGTTATAGTAATTAATTAATTATTATTTAATATTTTTATGTTTATTTAGTTACATCATTTTTATAGGTAGTTGTAATGTTTAATTTTAAAAAATCTACGAATTACGCAATAACAGCAGTATTAATTACTACTAAAAGAAATAAAAAGCTTTGAAGCAGTTGCAAGTGCATTGCTCCAGCATTTTGGAAACGAATCAAATGGCAGGAAGCCAATTTCATTTGAATTCAACTGGAAATCTGTGCATATAAATTCTTCAATGTTTAGTACTAGCAACACGGTAATCCTTACTACATTTCCTCATATTTTAGTCATGAGACACGAACAGGCATAATCGTCTCTTAACTAATTAACTCGCATATTTCACAACGTAAACAAATTTCAATTACGTCTTAAAAAAGAACTTATAAAAATAGCAGTTTTCTATTTAAATATGCATAGTTTAAAACGTAAAGTGCACAAAATTAATTGTTAGTGCTGTTCGTCACGCGGGAATATTGTTTTCGATTTCGGAACAGTGTTTTCCTGACGGTGAAGCTCTGATAAATATTGAAATAAAGAGAATCCGATTATGTTGTTCGTTCAGGAGGCTTATTTTCTTAGATTAAGATTATAATTAATTAGATCGTTTCTCCTTTCGTTTCGACTCTTGAGACACAATTAATTTCTATTATTTTTATTATTTAATCCGATTTCATACTTACTTATTCGTGCAACAATTGAAAGCAATTTTCTGATATTAATATCGCAACCACTTTCACTATTTTTTTAAAATTTTTATTTAGTTTTTGCAATCTTTACGGTATTTTTCTCAGTTTCAAACAATACGGAATTTTGGCGGATCTGAATTACACCCGCACTATGCGAAGCATTACTGTATATTTCGAAGAATTTCAAACAAGATTAATTTTCACTTAATTCTAAATAAAAATCAATTTTAAGAAATAAGTAGAAAATATTTTTATACATAAATGATATGGTTTTTTCCTTTATTATAAAGTCTCGATTAATTCAGTTTCAAACAATCCGGAATTTTGGCGGATCTGAATTACACCCAATCACGCACTATGCGAGGTATATTTCTGTACATTTATGACGACTTTCAAACCAGATTAATTTTCACATAATTCTAAATAAAAATAAATTCTAAGAAATTATTACAAAATATCTTTATACATAAATGATATGTATTCTCCTTTATTGTAAATTCTTGATTAATTCGGTTTCAAATTCTAGCGGTACTGATCTCCCGCACTATGCGAGGCTTTGCTGTACATTTGTGACGAATTTCAAACCAGATTTATTTTCACTTAATTCTAAATAAAAATAAATTGTATGAAATTAGTACAAAATGTTTTTATACATAAATGATATATTTTTCTCTTTTATTGTAAAGTCTCGATTAATTCGGTTTCAAACAATCCGGAATTCAGGCGGTACCGCACTATTCGAGGTATTACTGTACATTTGTGACGAATTTCAAACCAGATTAATTTTAACTTAATTATAAATAAAAATAAATTCTAAGAAATTACTACAAAATGTTTTTATACATAAATGATATATTTTTCTCTTTTATTGTAAAGTCTCAATTATTTCAGTTTCAAACAGTCCGGGATTCTGTCGGTACTGATCACCCGCACTATGCGAGGTATTACTGTACATTTATGATGAATTTCAAACCAGATTAATTTTCACTTAATTCAAAATAAAAATAAATTCTAAGAAATTATTAGAAAATATTTGTATACATAAATTATATGTTTTCTCTTTTATTGTAAAGTTTCGATAAATTCGGTTTCAAACAGTCAACAGCACTATGCGAGGTTTTTCTGTACATTTATTACAAATTTCAAACCAGATTAATTTTCATTTAATTCTAAATAAAAAAAATCTCTTTTATTGTAAAGTCTTGATTAATTCAATGTCTCGAATAGACTATCAAATTCTTTTAAATTTTATTTTATTTGAGATGAAATTTAACTATGTTTCAAATATGATTTAAATATTACAGGAAAACTTATGAAGGTATGAAAACATTTAGATTTTCATATAAAAGTTTCAGAGGATTCAGAAACAGTAATCCTTTGTTGCTTTGAAATGTTTGCGTTGAGTTTCGCAACTTTTCAGAACTTATCCCTCGTACATTTAAATTTTCATATCGTGTTTTTGTTTTCGTCAAGTTGTAATATAAAGTTTATATTAGTAAAACATAACGTTTTTTTTTAAGAATTAATATTATACTTGAATTATCATAATAAATATTGAAATAAAAATTGCAAAAATATAATTTTAGTATTATCGTTAATATTTTTGTGAATGTATAAATTACACATTTGATATGTTCATCTTTCTTATCACTAACATGTTTAAAAGTTGTTCATAAAATTTCTATATATTATATTGAAGTTTATTTAAAAAACCTTTGCAAAGAAAACCACCTGTCATACTGTGTAAAAAGCTAATAAAATTTGTGATTCAATTACATTCTTTTAATAACTTGTATTTCTATGTCAATTAAAAAGTAATCTCAAAAATATTTTCTCTTTCTTTTACATCACTGATGATTTATTTTCTTTATTGCTAGTAGCATTCTATATACGTTTAATACAGTTGGGAATTGAAGTTCTGACGAACCATTACGGGCATGATGGCGCTCATTTTCCGCCCATGTACATTTATTATTTATATGCCTCTTCGCTGAAACTCGGTTCTCGGAATGTAACGTAATAATGATAAAGATAAAGAAACATGGCAATAGAAACATGCAAATGTGAAAAATACATAATATAAACATCAATGTTTTCGACGTCAAATTTAATTGAAATAAAAATAACACTGTAATAATAATTAATAAACGTACACGTGTACCCGAAAATAGATGTTACGTAATACGCACCGTTGTTCATGAGTATTTCTAGATTTTATTATATTTTAACAATATGTTTATTATAGCGGTAATAATAGTCCTGTCCATTACTTTATACTATTAAATCACACTACACTACACATTTTATACTTTGAATCTCATTTTTTATTTATCATTTCTCTTTATATAAATTATGTAATTCAATAACTATAACTAATAATAACATTTTAAGTATTTTAACATTAAATTCTAATAAAATATTGAAACAATATTCTATGTTTAATATTGCTTGTAAATTAGTTATTAAACGATTAGATTATTATGAGATGAGTACTCTATAGTAATATAAAAACTAATATTTATTGTGATTTATTTATTATAATTCTATGCAAGTATGGATTTTTTTTCCAAATATTTATAAATATTCTAGGAGAAGAGCATAAATTACTTACTTAAGAAAAACTTCGTTTTTAGAGTTAAGTAAATAAAAGAAAAGTTATTTTATAAAACTTATTTACATACTGAAATCATATGTTAAAATATGCATCTTATTGATTGTTTCTCTTTAATTTAACATTTGCTTATAGAAATGTATAGCATTTATTAGTGAATTAAAAATAACACTTCTTTATAAAACAGGGACTTTTCAGGAATTGATTAAGAAATCATCAAATTGATAACAATTTTTCAGCTGAAATTATTTTAATTTCTTCATTATTTTCTTTTTCTTCTTTGCCACAAATATTTTCTAAATCTTCCACTGAAATACCATCATTTTCTGGATTCATGTTTATATATTTTAATTATTTAAAAACTGCAATATAATTTATGTACATTACTCATCTACTTTTATGATCATTGAAATAACTACAAACTTTAAGAAGATTCTTCTAATGATCATAATTTCTGATTTTGTAAAATTCAATTGAGTTTCATAAGCAATATCAGTTACCAGTACTGAAGTTAGTGATGAATTTCTTTATTCAATGACAACAAGTTAATTATAGATTAATCTACAAGTTCAATCAGTTAATTTATTTACATTTTCATTCAAACGTTTCAAGCGAGTTTTATTTGATTATTTCAGAATTATGAGCTCATTCTTTAATTATAAACGATCTTTTTTATAATAATAAAATTAAGCAGCTGTTACATAATATTAAACAATTTTGTTTGGAAAATTTAATTGAATTTACTCACACGTATAAACAGTAAACGTATGTAAAGCGTTATTATTTAATTGAATGAATTTCATAAATTGGATGCTGATAAAAATGAAAACAATTTAATTGCGTGTTTAATAAATAAAATTAAATCTGAAACAAGCATTTAAAGCGATAAACTATTATATTTCATATATTATATAATATTTTACAAAATACTAAAATCGTTTTGTTCGATATGTTTAAAACAGTTTTATCACACAAATAATACATGTTATATCTGATTAGAAATACATACATTATGCGAATTTGCATAATTAGTACTGAAGACTTTATATAAAAATAAAAATTGCTAAATATACATCTAAAAAATCATGTAAATTGTAATTATAATATGTTGTATTATATAAGTAAAAATGGTATTTTTTATTAGAAATAGTCTAAAAATATAATGTATATTTCGATATAAATGCTTTTAAATTGAAACTAATCTAAAAACATATTTAAAACATAATTTCTTGTATGTATTTCTCATCAAAATATGTAGGCTTTCTATAAGAATCAACATGTTTTTCTTATTACTAAACATACATAATCAATAAGTTAATAATACTGAAATATCGAAAACCAAATATTTGTGGATACAAATTAACTGTGTTTTCTATCGTTATTTATATTCGTGTGTAATTAAAAGGAAAGTTTGGTGGAGTCGCCTGGTGTAAATACTGGTCGAAGTTGATTGCGTCTCAATATAAATGTGTTTCTTGTTTGTGTACATCCACAGCGTCCAATTACAGGCAAGGTTACTCTGGCTTACGTAAACGATAACCTTCTCTCGTCGGAAAACTCAGAATTAGATGCGACATTTTTGATTGAATATTTTAAGCTATTTATAGAACTTGGGAAAACTTGTATACAGAATTTAATGAATATAGATTATTCTATTACCACTCGACGTTGTCTGTCCACGATGTTGAAAAGCGATCACGTAATGTTCATTCATACATATAAATAACTTTTATCTTTTTAATCACTTCACATAATTTATTATAAATATTAAATGAAATGGGACAGTTTTTATTTATATAATAGTTTGTATTTATTTGATTTTAACTAATTTTTTTTTATTTAAACAATTTAGAAAATAATGTAATTAATGTATTGTTAAAACTCTCCATATTTGCACTTAAAATGAAATCCAATCAGCTTGCTTCCGTGCATCGCCAAGGTTGCGGAAAAGGTGATTCTTTCCAGACTCAAGGAACACGAAATCCAAAACCTCATCATACCGAACGAGCAGTTTGGATTCCGAGAAAGTCACTGCACCACGGGACAGCTTCTTCGTGTTGTTGAGTATATTACACAAGGATTTAACTGGAGGATGCATACCGGCGCAGTATTCTTGGATATAGCAAAAGCATTCGACAAAGTGTGGTACGAAGGGCTAATCAACAAGCTGCTGGGCGGCCAATTCCCGCTCGGTTTAGTTAAAACGACCAAGTCCTACCTGGAAAGGAGGACCTTCACCATCAAGATCGGCGAGACTCGATCGACGGCTCGGACTATCAGATCCGGTGTACCTCAGGGATCGATTTTGTCGCCGTTCTTATTTAACATATTCATGGCAGATGAGCCATTTCCGCATACTTTGCAGATGACACTGCTGTAATTGTCAGGCATTCTCAAGCATAGCACATCACCCGGATTCTTCAGGACGTCATGGACGAGCTGGAAGTCTGGTTCTTCACCAGAAGGAGGAACACGGTTTCAGGAGGCGTCGAGATCTTTGACGATGCCATCCTCTGGAAAACCGAAGCTAAATACTTGGGAGTCACACTAGACCGCGAACTTTACATCAAAAACATATTCACGCAGCTAAAAGCAAGGCCTATGCAGCTGCCAAGACATTATATCCATTAACAAACCGGAAGAGCAAGCTACTGTTATATAAAATGATGATACGCCCGGTGATGTTATACGCATTCCCCGTCTGGGGACACGCAGCTCACATACGCATCAAGAAGCTGCAGGTGGTCCAGAACAAGCTTTTTAGATCTGCATTTAAGGCGCCTTGGTATATAAGTAACAGGCAGCTTCATCGAGAGGCCAACATTCCAACCACCACCGAAGCCATGAAAAAAGTCTTAAGACTCAATAAACTCCATGGCCTGAATAAATATTTGAACCAGACATCACCAACATGTTCCCAGAAGACCATAGGGAAAAGAACTTGTTTTCGACCTGGAATAGAATCACCTAAGTTAGAAGCACTAAATTATATAAAATGGTTAAATTATTGGTTCAATATTATAAAACTTAAATTTCTGATGATGTAATGATGTAATAAGCATGTATACACATAATATTAATGATTTTGATGAAACTAGTAAAGAATATAATAATATGTGCTGTATTTTTCATTAAGTTTATATAACAATAATCAGCTCAATAATTACCATTTTTGTATTTTTATGTACATAATTATTGTGTATTTTAAATACTTCTTGAAGTAAGTAAGTAATAATTACTTTTGTATGATGAATGATAATACGTTTCAAAAGAAATATCTTAACAATTCTTGTTAAATCTATTAATATTACGTAAGTTATTGGATATTACTAATAGCTAGTAATTAAAATCGATTTTCCTTTATTCGACGTAATTGGTCTACGTCAGTGGTCATCAAACTTTTTTACGTAATGTCTTTAAAATTTCCGCAATTTCAGTATTAAAAAGGAAGAAAAACTGAAAGAAGATAAAAATTCTAATTAATTCATGTATAATAGAATTTGAAGTTTGTAGTTTATAAATAATTATTTTCTTTTATTTTCTATATAAATTGCAAAAAATAGTAATATATTTTGAATGTTATTTTCAACATTTTTTTGGTGATGGAAGCAGGATGTCGATAAAGTTTGAAGATCACTGGTTTAGGAAAGATTCTATTGTTTGCAGTAATAAATTTGTGTTCTATAAATAGCAAAGTACGACGTAAATAAAGTCGAAATTATTATCCAGGACTAATCGAAGAAGTGGTTTATTCGTATCCCGGCGGATGGATGGAAGAGCAAAGGGAGGTGTGTTTTGCGTATTACAAACACGAATCAATTTCAATAAAAGAATCAATGCTGGAAGGGTTGAGGATCCTATAAACTTATGAATGAAACTGTGGAGCGTGGGAGGCGGAGGCGGCGGTGACGGTGGCGGCAACGGGATGAGAGCGCGGGCTCACAGAAGAGAGAGCGAGACAAACACATCCACACATAATTTGGGCTATTTCCAGGCAGGAAATGTATGTGGAGCGGTGGAGCCTGCGCCGGCGTCGCGACGCTGCTCAACGATCAATACGATCGTCTCCAATTGAATTTCTGCGGACTCGTTTCGGACCAACCAATGATCGCCGTTGTCGCAGTTTCGTACGCGCCGCTGCCGCCCCTCACGCCCCCGCACCATCACTACAACGTTCATTGATAACGTGTGGGCAGATCGGAGTGGGGGCGCCTGTTTCGTACCTATATATATGGGTCATAACTGTTGGGGGCACATTTTCATTTTTACGTCTTGTGCGAAACAACTAAGAACGCTGGTGAACAACTTTCGGAAGTGCAATCCCCGAGACAAATTACCAAACAATATGGTAAGAGCAACCAATAAATCATACTGATAGAGATTTTATTTTTTTTTCGATTTGAAAATTTTATTATAATAATAAAATTATATTTAAATTGATAATTTCTAAAGAATCAATATTAAAATAAATATAAATTTAGTATTCGGTTTTAATTATATTTATCAAAAGCTTTGAATTGTTAAATTCAACGAATAAAGATAAAATCAACCTGTTGAGAGAATGTAGGTCGCGCGGCAATTTTACAATCCATTTATCAAAGGGCTTTAGAAAGCGCGCACAACCTGAATCCGCTGTATCATATTTAAAAGGGAAATGTACCCTTTTTCAAAAGACTCAAAAAAACAGAGACACAACATAGATTTTCTTTGTAATTTCAGATGGCTTTGAAAGTTCTGCAAGCAATTCAAGTATTAATGATAATATGCGTGTTTTGCGACGCTTATCCAACGATTTACGGTACGAAACGCTACGGTCGGGCACCCAATGCACAACGCAATTCATGGTCTTCAACAGGTCAAGCTCAATCTCAGCATTACCAACAAATGCTACCATCTCAAAGATACCCAATGAATTACTATGACCTATACCCGTACAACCAGAACTACGACGATTACTATTATCCTCATGAATCTTATTCCTCGTACCCCGTTTACTATCCGAGAACATCGAAATACGAAGTCTACCAAGCCGTACTGCCGTACTATTACGATAGGCCCTTGATGAGATCCGGTTTCTATTACGGTTACGACGATGCAGTTAATCCTGTTGACGATTTGGAGGAGGAGATGATCCAGGAAAATGAAAGGGAACAGCGGGAGGACGCTCAGCCCATTGGGCACGAAATGTATTACGAGAATGACGACAGCAGCAACTACAACGACGTCAATGCCGCATTCCTGCAGAGTCTGATCATGTCGCAGATGTATAAAGACTCGTTAGATTACAACAGAAATTACAAAGACTCATTCGATTACAACAGAAATTACAACAACAACAACGATGAAGTATACGGCAAGTTGGACGAGTATCCGCCCAACAACAACAACAACAATAACAAGGAAGACGAAGAAGTCGAGGAGTTGAAGCAATTAGCAAAACCTTATCGCGAGGATAAATTGGCGGAGGAAAGACAGCGCTGGTTCCAGAGAGGCAACAAGAAGCAACGCAAACACAACGAGAAGAGAAACTTCGGCAATGTACCATTCAGCGATCGCAAGGGCGTTGTGACGTCAACGGAATCGACCAGCTCCACGACGTTCGCTCCCCCCAAGCGTGACGCAAGAGGACAAAAAGAAGAAGTCCTTTTGAGACCGGCGACTCCCATAAAACACGCATTCGCCAAATCCATCAACAACATGATGAAGTCTAGCAAGAAGGACCGTCAGAGAACTCCTTCCGTATACGACACCATCAAACATATGCTGGACATGGAGAAGACCCTTGAAGTAAGTATCACACACCCTGATCGATGCGATCCTTTACATCATCGTCATCATCAATAAATCACGAATGGATGGGGAATATTTCGTTTGAACGCATGTGTATTCACCATTCATTTATTTCGCGCCATCCCACAAATCGTTTTACCCATTCATGGACGCTCAACGCTCTAAAGATAGTGTCAGCTGTTGGAGCGCTGCCAGGAATGTTGGGGTAGGTTATGAGGCGCAGTTATTTGTAAATTATATGTTTGGTTTTTCTTTTTTCTGTTGCAGGCGGAGGACGTGAAACCGACGATGCGTAAACGCATCATCTCCAGCGAGGACAGCTTGACTCATCAGTTGTCTGTACTCAAAAAGCAGAAGTAAGTTATTAGCGGCTGCAGAACATTACATTTAACAAAAAAAAATCATCCTATTCCGGAAGATTATCTAGAGCTCTATGTCATTGATTTTAAGACTGATTGATATATAAATATAGTATTAGCAATTTCTTCTGTATTGCACCACGTATTAGGAAGAACGCGCCGTGATTTTTTTGTTATTTGGATTGTATTTTCGTCAGTGCCATCTGGAACTAACCATGAAAAAGAGCGGATGGAACCAGATGACAATGCCTGTTGTATGTATATATTAAAGGAATCAGACACGTGGACGAGACTTAATTTATTAAAACTTATACTAAAGGTCACATATTTATAAAAGAAAAAATATAACATATTCACATAATGTAAATGAAGGCGTTGGAAATTTATAATGAACATCTTATAATTAGTCAATCTAATGTCAATTTCGTTACACACACACAAAAAAATATATAATTAAAATAAAATATTTATTATAAATTTGCTTCGCTTTCGATGTAGTTCAAGTTTTTTTTCCTATAGATCGATGTTTTTGATGTTTAGACGTACGAGGTTTCCGATAACGCCTACCTTAACAGATCAAATACAACCCAAGAATTTAATTGACATTACGTCAATCTGTTGTTGATCTGTGACGGTTGATGTTGCGTATCTCTTCAATACTTCATATTTTTAAAAATTGCAGACGTTACATCTGTGATACAGAGAAACTAAGGACTGCGCCCAAGTAGTTCGTTTCATTCGAAAAAAAAAAACATGATCTAAACAAGAAAAATAACGATACGTATTGCAAAGTAAAATATATAAGCACCATCGTTATTTTTCTTCATTCAAGAAAACAAATCGAAATGAGATGAAAAGAAAACATTTTTTATTTTTGCCATGAATGTCGAAAGAATCCCCGTCGTGATTTGAGAGAAACGAGAGTATTTGTGTTTTGTATCAAGGAGCTGCACTGGGAAAGTACAAAATAAATAAACAAACAAAAAAAAATACGAAATGGAGTAATGTTGCTGTTGTTGTTAATACGGGGAAGTGCGTAGTGAAAGTATTCAACTGACGCTCTTCCGGTAAATGCGCTTAATTTTTTTTTGGTTTTCAAAAAAATAACTATATATAAAAAATAAGTGGACAATGAGAATGCGTTCGGATATTTTCTAATGCTTTCTCTTCAATATTTCTTAGTTATTATACTAATATGAAAATGACTACAGCAAAACTTGAAATGAAAGCTTGAAATTGAAAAATCTATTTTCAGCTTATAGAGTCGTTATTTTCTTGATAGAGCCGCCTTCATTATTTTTGATATAGACGAATTGAAGACATATATTTTCTTAAAAAGAAAATTACATTATCTAACTGAATTTTCGTTCAACATTAGATCATTATTATCGTCCATTATACTATAATTAATGAAAACTCAGTACCTTAGGAAGACATTAAACTATTAAGTGAACAAAAAAAACAACAACATGAAACTAAGAAATTAACTTATTACATTATATATATATACATAATATTATATACATTGCTTGTCATGTGTATCTCCTCCTCTTCCTTATTCTTTAACTATGTTATGATCCGTTCGATGCCCACTTTTAACAATGTACATATCCCCTTAATTTTATACCAAATGTATATAACTATATTTTGATATATTCTAGGACTTAGGCTGAAAAACTTTAACTTGTAACATTCCTTCTAGCGCGAGAACGTACGCATTCGGAATGTCATTAATGCTACTATATAATATTATTATACTTTATTATATGTGTATATAATGTTAAAACTATATATGACTGATAAATAAATGTGAGATCAATTAAATATTTCCTTATTTTTATTTTACATCAACCTCATAAAAACTCTTTCTAAATATATTATAGATAGATCTACAAATATGTAAGTATACTAATTTAAATAAAACCTTAATCTTACATAATAATAAAGACTAATGGCATTGAATTAATTGATGATTCTTCTTGCAAAATGATGACAGATTTTACATCAACGTCAGTTAAAAATATTTGTAAATTATCAGTGCCATATGTTAGCGTATGAAGTAGAAATGGCCCCAGGTAATTCATTGAAGGAGTGGCGCAAGATTTCCTTGTTGCTGCCCTGTAAAGTAGTATAAATTAGAAATTAATTAATTGACAATTACAACATGCCAGTTTATAAACTTTATGTAATATGTTACCTACATTATTCTGGAATAAGACAATCTGATCATCATTGATTTTGTGAGATAAGGGAAGCCATTTTGGTGTATATAAATTATTACGTGTTACGAAAATTGCTTTATGCACCAAAGTAAATCTCGCAAACCCCACACGAGGGGTAAACACCATATTGATTATCTTGCACTATACATTTTTAAAACGTGACCCACGCAATCATAAAGGCCTTGTGCAACAGCACCAACGAAACATGCAATAAAATATTTCAGAACAACAGCAGTAATGTTAAAATTTATAAATTCAATTTATTGTTGTAACATGTGAAATAATATGAAGCAAACAATTGTGTTGTTTGTGAATTGCACAGGTACATATGTACATGCTCATGGTTAACAAGCAGATCTAGCTGGGTGTATGCTCAGGGAGAGGAGAGCAGAGTTCATTTAAAGGGCACAGCGGCTGGGAAAATGTCAAGGGTCACGATCTACCCACGGACCTAAATATGTTTGTTACAAAACACAATTACGGGGAGAGTCTTCGTCAACTTATCGTTGCTAGCACAGGCATCAGTTTATTTCAGATTTGATCATTGCTTTAATTTAATATTCTTGCTGCGAAACTATTTAAAATAAATTGGTGTAAAGCCTAACAAAATAATATTATTAAAATATAATATAAATACATATTATATTTTAAATATAATGATTTTGTATTGAAGTTTTGGAAATTGAATTATTTGCAAATTCGATTGATCTAATTATACGTGGTTTAATTTTATTTTGTAAAATAATTATTTTTGGGTGCGGTTTTCATGCGCTTTGTCCAATAATAATCATATATTATATTTATATGGAGTTTTAAAATGTAATATTTATAATAATTATAAATAATATCTTTATTTTTACTATAACTATTTAGCCATGTATGAAAACGGTAGATCAAGAGAAAAAATATTAATAAATATATTTCAGTTCAAGAATCAGTAGCGTACGGCTCAAATTTCATTAGTGCATTAACAATGTGCGCTTGCAGTGATAGAGTAAAAAGTGAAAAACTCTGGGAATTTGTCATCTTATTATAAGGTAAAAACATAAAATAATTCTCTACTGATACCGCTATCATATTGAAGACTGAAACATATTAAAACACCGCAAAACATATTATGAAAACACATTTTAGGTACCCGCGAAACAACAACCAGAACGCATTTTTCCGATTTATGGTCAAATAAACCTATTAACCGATTGTACTTCATAATAGAGACCAAGTTCGATTTTATGCTGAAATCTAACAACTCCAAAACCATCGTTCTGAAGTATCAGAATTGCTCCAAAATCTGACTAGTGTGCTGACTTAGATGGACCTGGACTTCACTGATTTTGACATTGGTCAAGACCTAAAATCATTGGAAATTCAGCATGAATTCTGCAAGAGAATCATTTCAATAGTGACTGGTCAGCATATCTTAAATTGCGGATCAAAACTGGATGCACGATCTTTTACCAGAGACTCCTCCACAGTGGTCTATTTTTCAAAAACAAACACTTTCCGGCAATAGAAAACATTCCACTAGATCCTATTATTATGCCTTGCTCCAAGTGACTCATACTACAGACCGATTGGTTAAATATAAAAAAACATACATTTCAAACTCTAGACAACGATCAAAATCATTTCAGAACGTCCCCGAGCGCATGAAAAATAGATGTATCCTAAAAAACGGACGTATGTTAACCCTAGTTTTTTTAGTAGTGGTAGATCCTGAACATTAAACAACCTAAGTAATATAACATATAGTTTGATAAGATAATCTTCGCTTACAGGTAAATCAAAGACTTATATAAGACTTATATCATTAATTTAAACTAAATATTCTACAAAATTAGCTTAAGATAAAAAAACCTATATTTTACGTGTTTTAGGTAAGTTTTTTAATAGACGTTCATAGATCTGATTTATGTATGAGATAAATGATTGGTCCTAATGTATCAAAGATAATTGTAATTTGGCACAAAGAACTTTTGTTCAGCAAATTTATTCTTAAATATCTATAAAAAAATATTTTTTTAAAAATAATATGAATCTAATTACTTTACGTTTACAAGAATAATATTGATTAATGCTTAACGAAGAATTATAATCTAACATTTTTCCATATCATCACATTTGTTATTTTATAAAGTTCAGATAAAAACAAAATTAATATGATAATTTTACGAGGAAAAAAAGGAAGAAGTATTATTTTTTTTAATGAAATTTGTGCAACAAATTATTAAGTATTACTTTAAATAAGAATTATAACAGAATAATAATCGTTTTACTGATGTGAAAGCTTAGAAACGGATAAACATATATATTTGACCCAGTTAGCATTGGGGTCTTTACACCTGTAAGGCTAATAGTCGATAGAGCTTTTTGAAATGTAGGTCACAAGGATGCAACTTGTGCAACACGGAAAACAGTTAGGGGTCGACGAACTAAGCTGGAGGCCCAGAGCATATACTAACAGGAGCACCATTAATCGATATCACCGATTCCGGAAAATAAACTAGGTTAAACTTGATTTATTTACGAATGCCGCTGCTGCAGCTGCAAATATATTCGCTGAGATATTTATCGGTGAACAATACTTTTACAATGCTTGACGAAGCTTTTATTCAAGGAAAATTAACAGAAAATAAAGTTGCTTTCAATATTACAAGGATTTTTATATATAAAAGAACCATAACTATTTCAACTTTTATAGAAAATAAACTAATTAACATGCTAGATTTTAGCAATAATAAAATCTTTTTTTTTAATAACTACAGGTAAAAATTTAATAATTTTATGTTTATATTAAATAAATTTTAATTTTAATGATTTGTTATTTACAATATATATTAGTTCAGAGAATTGAAGGACCGTAGTTTTTCTGCTGATTACTCAATGAAATTTATAAAATAATCATATTTATTTGTAATACTATGTGGTTTTTCATCTAGATTTTATTTTTCAATTACTTTAGAATATAATTCTATTTATATTGAATTTACAAACGATAATAGTTGATTGTAGAACTTTGATTAAAATACTAAAAAGACAACATAGAAAATAACATTTTTTTCAGAAAGGCAGAAAGAATGCGCTTTGTATCGATTTTTATTGAAAATATAAAAAAAAAGTTTAATAAATAAAATAAAACACACTAACATATATATCCTCGTTTCTCAACTTTTTAAGTTGCGACCCAACATATTTGTTTATATCACACGGTGATATCAAAGGTTGAGAAGTGCTGCGCTCTAGCATATAATAATTATAAAATAATCTGCTGGATTTGCAAAGACCTCGACTAGGTCTTCGCTTACATCGAATCCGCCACTGTAACTGGCGTATGGCGTTGATAGGACGCAGCTAAATGTAGAAGAGCTCTCCCATGTTTATTATGAAAAAGTAGAAGCTAGCCCTTGTTTAATATCTGAATATAGTATAGAAAATTATAATAAAGGCAGACAAGAAATGGAAGGTAAAAAGGTGACGAAGAACATTTTCAACCTAATTTAAGTAATGGACAAGAAAAATTGAATCAGCGTCTATGCAGATTCACAAGTAACGAAGAATATCCACGAAAAAACGACATTTAGATGTTTTGCAATAAAAATTTTAATAATTTTATATATCTATTTTTTCATTATTTATTAGTAACTCTCATAAAATAATCGTTTTTAGTTTGATTTATATAATTATGAAAATATTTTATAATCATTCAGCATTAAGTCCGTAGTTAAACTTTATTCGAAGCAACATTTAACATTTTTAATTCAAAAATTGAGCTTTAATGCAAAATATTTATTTTATTAATAAATTACTGTTAATAAGCAGTAACAAGTTGAAAATGCTTATAAAATGCATAGAAAAGTAGAATTCACTTTATTGGAATTTCTCGCAATTTCGTCATTTTTTATGAATATCCCCCGTCATAATCTACTAACCTGTCACCAAGGGCCCACACAAAATTAATGCGGACCTGATTTCTACTTGGCTCAAAAGACACAAACTTATCAGTTAACTATAACATATGTAAAGATTTATATTATCGAATTTTTGTATAAAGAAATAGCGGTCTTATACTCACTATACCGACTATATTCGGTATAAGATTTACACCAAATTTATGAGACATTTAAAGTTATATATATATTTTAGAAATCTATGTCAATTTGTATACCTACAAAATAGTAAAAAATCATGTATATCACCGGTAAAGTGTAAAATTCTATACAATACCTAGGCAATGTTTAGAATCCCGAAAAGTTATTGCTATTGCGTATAATTAATTTCATTATGTAGATTACTTAGGCATTTTATATTAATCCAATGACTTTGTCGGTCAAGTTAATTAAAGTCAAATAATAACAAATAACATATATGCAAAGTATGTCGTTCGTTACAGTGGAAGAAGAATTAAATTGTATGTTCATCTTTTCATTGATTTTTTGTTCTTTTCATGAAAAGCTTTGATATAAAGGTGCATTAATCAAAAAAAGTGTTAATATTTATATAATCATTATTTTATTTTTGGACAAATTTGTTATGTTACCTTGCCTAATTTTACTCAGTAATTATAGGCTTTTAATATACGCATTTTATTTCCAATATATTTATACTTAAATAAATATACTAATTTTTTAACACACAAAAAGAATTTACGAATAAAAAAACGTAATTGAGATCAATGTATGAAATAAAACAAAAGTGCGTCATTTGATAGTATAGCAATATTGTTTTAGGTTTTGGTTTACATGGAAAATATATGTATCCACGACAACAAGTACGTCGAGACGTGGACGCTTGACGTCAGGACAATTTACATTTAGATTATATGAATGAACAAGAGCTGATAATTCACATGTCAGCAATCAATAAATAACAGCAACATCTGAATATATTAGAGAGAACGGGAGGAGTAAGATACTACATTGGCGAAATCCCAGACAGGATGTAATCTTAGTACTAAACATAAGTGTTATTAGTTTAGTTTTTAAATTAATATAAGAAATAATAAATAAAATGTATTTTATAACAATAAAAATCATAATATAACTTACAAAAGACTATTTATATTAAAGAAATTATACTTAGTTTCTCAAAATTGCATGTAATATATAACTTGGTAGATTAATAGCTTGGACTCAAATAAATATAAAATCTAATTAATAATCTGCTTCTGAACTTCGTTTTGATATTATGGAAAACAACAATATTTTATTTTTTGAATTTAATATTAATGTTATTATTCTGATTACGTCATTCTTAAAAAGTTATTTAAAATATATAATTTATTAAAGATTGGCAGAGACAGCAAATAATACAATTTTATGTATACAATAATTATATTAATTTTAAATATATAATTTTAAAAAATCCCTACAATTCGATAATGTAACTAAATTGTAAATTTACACTAAAATTAAAAAACATACTCCGACAACTTACATTAGTTAAGCAATTTGTATACAGTAACAGATGATAGCTATGCTTGGAGAAGACTAGAATTATGTAGTTCAAAGGACTTTTGACCGCAGTTTTTCTGCGTAATCTAAACATTGTTCCTCAACGTAAATTTAAGGGTTAACATTTTATTTTTGTAATCTGCATAAATTAAATAATTACAAGAAATAAATTACATTGAAAGTATATTCTTATAACTAGTATAATGTATATTTTACGTATCTTTTAATAACAGCAAATTATAAGAAATTGTATAAACTATGTAGGTATTAAACATTATTCTAAGGCAGTCGTATAGTTAAAATCGTCCAAAATTGAATTCCTAACCATTTCTTTGTATACAGTCTTATAAAATTCTTAATGATTATCTTCTAACAAAAGCAATCTACAGTGTAAATATTTATGCTTCATTTCATAATCTTGTTATAATGTGATTATTAAATCACTGAATAGCAGTGTTTAATTTTATTATCACGAGAGAATATTGCTTATCGAATTAGTTTTAGACATGATTTGTCTGAATCTGAACAAATAAAAGCAATCTGAATAATTTAATGTATAAATATATCCAATATTTATTGAAATCATAGAAATAAAAATGGAAAATATAAATTAATGATTATTAGTCTAATAAAAATTTTAAAAAACATAACATTAACATCAGTTCTTCCTGAAACTTTTTAAAATTGGATAAATATTTTCCAAAGCTTCCTTAATATCATTTCTACTCTTTGCTCCAGTGAAGCACAACTTTCCATTAACAAAAATAACAATTACTAATCTTGGCTTAACTATTCTATAAATCAATCCTGGAAACAATTCTGGTTCGTAACTAAAAGAGAAAAAAATTATAGTTTCAACATATATAAAATTGTAATTTAGAAATTACCTGCAGAATTGTCCATGCAATTGATGCAAATTCTCCAATTTAATGGGGAATCTTAAATCACATGTAGCTAATAAATTGTGTATCTTAAAATTTGTAAATTTTACCTAAAATATATAAAATGTAAATACAAAATCAATAATAAGTAAAAATAATCAATATTACTTTGAAATTCAACTTCTGTAAAATCCTTGCAAATTTCTTGCAAGCCAGAAATGAATCGGCTTCCGTTCTAGATCCAGTACAGACAATCTTGCCAGTCCTGAAAATCAATGCTGTACACCTCGGATCTCTTATCCTCATAATAACTGCATTGAACCTTGCTGGATTGTATTCTGAATTTCTAGTTCGGAAATTTATGGTCATCAAATTCAATTCACAACCAACATCTATAGTTGCAACACAGTTACTAAAAATATACATGCAATTAATTAATTAATCTTTGAAGATATTAAACTGCACTTACTTTATATTCAGTTGTATGTTCGGATCTCCTATTGCAGAACCTGGTGTTACAACAGTCATAGAAGCATTGGATAGCAAACTTGCTGGCTGTAATTGAAAGTTATTAATATAATTGAACAATCTATATAGTTTCTTGAAAATTACTTGTGTTGTAGTCTTTGCTGTGCTGGGTGATGGTGTGGACCAGTCAGGAACGGGTACAGCTGGAGTAGGCTGTTTTGCAGGGCTTTGCAAGACTTTTGCTGCACCTTCATGTTTGTCCTCCATAGTTATATAATTTTAGCTTCAGTTAATTGAAAGCAGCAAACGTATTATGTGAAGAGCATCGAGTTATTTTCGTTTCATTGAAGAAACTGAACTAAAAGATCAGCTGTCGAACAACATGCCCATATGGCCGGCCATGCCTCTTACTTTTCATATGTCAACAGTTTATGACCACTAGAGACACCTTTGAGTTGCAATCTGAATACGCTAATTTATTATAATTTTAATTATCCTTTAATTTATCTACAAAACATTTTTATTAATAATACATATCTTATCTCTTTAAATAAATATTGATTGCTATATTGTGCGCAATTTGAAAATGATATTGTGGTTGCATAACTATTTCACCATTCAACTATATCATGCTTTATTTGTTACAAAGATTGAAGAATCATAGAAATTGCCAAGAAGTTACATTACTAAATGAAATTATAATTATTACATTTATTATTATAATCATAACATTATTAATCATTGATTTACTTCTTGAGTCAATATAACCTATATGATATGCTCATAAAAATTACAAAATTTAACATAAACTATTAATACTTAATAATATCACAAAAATTAAATTATTATTAACAATTATCGAAGAGCATTAATATTCATCTTATCTGTTTATTCTTGACATTGTTATTGAATTAGTTGACAAGGCCACATAGTAAGATACAAGTGCTCCTCGTTTTCCACTCAACTGTAATACTAAAATACTAATATTAAAATTAGTAATTAACCTTTTAAATATAGTTTGGTAAGGTAGGTAATGGAATACTTATAATAAATGGTTATTTTTGTAGTAATCTCTTTTGTAGAACATATGGTGCTCAACGTTCTCCATTAAACAGGATAATACAGTTTTAGCGGGAATTTCAAACCATGTCTCAAAGAGGAAGAGTTGTAGAATTGTACAAAATGGTAATAAATAAGTTTCTAACAAATATCATCTAGCAATCATTAAATTTTAACTTCAAGAAGATGAAGAAGAAGATTTTTTTTGCTGAAATTTTGAATTTATAATAAATATCATGTAGTAATTATGAAATTATAACTTGAAAGAAGTTGATGTACTTATTACAAAGTTTTTCTTCTCATTGGCCATCAACCACGAGTTTTACAGTTTTATTTGTATCTGCTCTAATACAGATCCATTATTCTATATTTTGAGTTAGAAAGGTCAATAAATCTAATACTATTTATACAACATTCTTCTTAAGTTTCATATTAATTTTAAGTAAAATTGCTGTTACTTTTTGCCCTAAAAGCAATTTTGCCAATAAGCATGTTTACTTATATAAATCCTTAATAACAACTGGTATGATTTCCATTTTACTTGATAAAAATACTAGATAAAAAAAATCATAACAACGTTATAACGTTTTTCTTATTTTCTTAAAACAAAATATAATTTTACTTGTGTAATTTAAACTACATTAAATGCAGTAAGTACCGTTGAGTACCGGAAAGGTAGAAGAAAATGGGAAAGCAATAATTTTCAACATCATCGTCATCATCAGTTTGTTTTTATTACATTACATAAATAGACATATAATATGATTATAATGTAACATTTTCTTGTTCCAGTTACTACATTTAGGAAAAGATTATCCACATGGCTATGATTACTTTAGAAAGCGATTGCATAATGCGTTCATGAAGAATCGCGGGGAAACCGATCCGGAAAAGATCGAGAAGATGATATCCCACGGTCAGTACATCATAAAAGAGTTAGAGGCCTTGTACATGTTAAAGAAATACCGAACACTGAAACGGAGGTATTACAATGAAGATGAGCTTAAATAAATTATATAATTAAATTGATAAATAATGCAACTAGTAAAATAAATGTAGATGAGAAAAGGGTTTTCTTATTTTTTTTTAACAGGAGAAGTGATATGATTATTATTTTTATTACTTTCTACATAACAAGAGCAAAAGTTTGCCACGTTTTTATTTAATCTCACAATATAATATATTTATTCATACTTATTGTTCTTTATAACATTTAAAAATTAACTATTTATATTTATTATATATATAATATGTATATATATGTATAGATAAAGTGCTATATATATATATATGAACTATTTTTTTTTCTCTAAATATATATATATATATATATATTTGTTTATAAGCTGTTTATAAACTGAAACTAACTGAAAAATAGTTTACACACATTTTACATTATTCCTATTCCGCCACAAGTTCGTCTATATTGCCATCCTCTTAAAGCTGGGTGCGCAAACTAATTATACAAATCACAAGTTTCCATGTGTCTACTAAACGTAAGAAAGTATTATATAATTTCTTGATAGTGCTGATTTCAATCTTATTGGGCCCATTAGTGTATTCCATCATCATCATTTTCTTTTTTCGGAGGAGGAGAAGAGAAAATATAAACTGGGGGGCCGTTTTTTTCCTACATTATACACAACGTCTTCCATTTCCATTACTTTGAACAGTATTTATAGTTATATACACATACAAAGGAAGGAGATAATATCATAACTGAGTGGTTGAAATAAAAGAGAAATTTCTTTAAATTCCTAAACAATAACAACGTTCAAGGGGGAATTTGTGCTTCGTCACAAAATAATAAGATTCAATTTACTAATTAAACGAACCGACTCCTATCAATAAACTATTGTCATTTATGCTCTAACAATCTAATACTTTTTTTTATAGTCACATAAGTAGATATGATTACTTTTATAATCGTATAAAAAGAATTCGTTTCTTCTCATTATTTTCTCTTTTCTTTTTGCATGGCTCTTTGGGGTAAATAAATATAAAGTAAAACCCTGTCTGCGCTTCTATATAACAAATCAGGAAGAAAAGATTTTTTTTCTCACATATTTACATAAACATTTTTTTTTAAATAACAAAATATATCATCATAAGCACGAAATAAATTGGATTGGAAGTCGTTCAGGGGTAAACACAGAATTTTAACAAGCTTTACGTTTCCATTACTTTTTTTTTCGTTTGGTTCAAGGTAACTACATCACAAACAATAGTGTTAACTTTATAATTATTAATATTACATCGAATTAGCCTGAATGAAATCCAATTATTTATTTATAGTTTAATAAAATATATATCATACCGATATATCGTAGGATGGTACAATCATACACATAATAACCAATGTTTTTTTTTTAGATAGTTTTAGAATTATTTTTAAACGAATATAGATTACTTGTTTTCATTCATGCATTTTTTTTTGTTTCGAATAACCAATAACTCCAATAACCTGTAAACGAAGAACGATTCTTAAATTGTTTACCGAATAATTGGATTCCTCGAAATGTTGTGCTTTACCTTATAATATTTTTTAAATAACAATGAAGAGGTTTCTTTTCAAACAGTCCCAATTTAATCCTTGTCCTTCTTCTCGCCATCCTCGGGATCCTTCAATGTATGCCACTGAGCTATTGGGCGTCTCGGAGATGCCAACATATCAGACCAATGACGTAACTCAGTTCCACTAGCGTTGTATCCTAATACCACTTTTCCAATTGGTTCAGACGTTCCAATTCTATCGTAATCCACCACCGTTACTTGCAAGTTCACTTTCTATAAAAACGAAATTAATATAATATATAAATTAATATATTAAATGCAATACAATTTTTAAATACAATGTTAAATCTCAATATATAAAATAAATAATTTGAATAGTTTTACATTGAAACTTGATTGATATTCAAATTTATTGAATTAAACTTGAATTAATGTAATTCAATATATGAGGAATAAAAATTGCAGGATATGTTTTAAATAGTAAAATGGATTTTACCTGTATTTGTTCAAATGGTACTTCGAAAGTAAATGATTCATTGTAATAGGGATTCAAAGTGCACTTCTTGATGCTAGTCTTCTTCTTCTTCAGCCGTTTTCCATTCTGCATGAGGGCGATCTTGACGTAAGGATCTTTAACGAGAATAATAAGTATTAGAAAGACAATAGTGCGCATATTGAAGTTGTTGTTATATTACCAGATAATCCACCGACGTCCATTTTCTTAAGATTTTTGGCTTCCAAGATAACGACGGTGAGTTTTCCTGCAGTCGGTACATAACGCAAAGAGAAGCAAATATCTCCCAACTTGTTTTCCTGCAATACCATAGATCAAAGATGAAGGGCATTGTAGCCGGTACAGACTCGTGCAGCTTAATCACAGTAATCTGTTGTTTGCGATGCTTAAACACATGTATATATTCTCATATGGTTACGGGGGTGGCAGGACAACAATCACAAACATATAAAAAACAGGTGATATTCAGTTTGATCAACAATAAAAAAAGAAACAATCGTGAACAACACGGACACAGTCACAGATTTAAGTATAATTGAAACCCTATTTGCATGCGCAATCAAAGAATAGTGTGGTCAAGCTTGAAGAAGTGTCGGTCATTTAATAAAGAGGGTCGGGGGTAAGAAGACCAAAATTAGAGGGGTCAAGGGGTTATACTTTCGATTCAAGGATTCAGAGCTTGAAGGGGGTCGGGCACAACACCTAGGAGACAAACACTTAGCGTGGTTATGCCTATGAAGCGGACGACTATATCGTCCCGGAAATCAAAATCTTCGTTCAGTTTGAAAAAAATTTAGGATTCACTTTTTTTTATACATTTTTTTTCTCGCACTAACTTTCGATCAAAATTCTAAAACACCCAGCTCAAACCAGCTTAATCTAAACACAGTACAGGATTTGAAAAATAAATTATATAAAACAATAGTAAAATTATAGGAAATTGTATCTAAAATGAACTACGTAGAGGTAAGTTATCCATCTGAAATAACCAGAATTAGTAATCAAATACCTTTTCGATGTCTTCGGGTACTTTAGATATATTTGAAATCACAAAAAATCAATAGATGAAAACTAAGAACAATAGTTTGTACTGTGCGTTCGAAAAAGAAAAATATCAACGACAACAACAAAAATGTAGTATTTCTAACTAAGGTGCGGAATCAACATGCAACTCACTAACAAATTCGATTTGAAAAACAAACAAACAATATGTTTCCCAATAATCTTATAAAATTTATGCCATTATGATGGAAGTATATAAGTTGTTTCATAGTTGTTGTATTGTTTTGCAGCCAGAATAATTATAGTTATAAATAGAAAAAATTGTTATATCGTTAAACAGATTTATACTAACAAAAGGAAACCATGCAAATGCAGGAAAACATAATTAAGGTAAGATATTTACAAAGTAAACAAACTACGAATTTTAACGAAACTCAATAATTTGTATAAATATTTTTTTTTTGGGAGCGAAATGTGTTTTAAAAAAATTAAATAATAAAAAGTAATCTATTTCAATATTATGTGAATTTGTATAAATAAATTGCCAATAGTTGTATGGCTTATATAAAGTAATATTACCTTTGTGTATGTGTGTATGTGAATATTGTTTATTTAAGTAAGTCTGAAAGTATTGTATTTTAAGGAAACAACACAGCATTAATTATAACTTCAACTTTTCGTATGTCTCTGCGTTGTTTCCTTAATGTCATATTCACGGGGAAACACCTAAAATCAATGCCATCTCTCCGATCCAGCACTCAGTTAGATATTTCCCTCGAATTAAGTATTTGTATGTTATATGAAAATGACGGTCGATACTTACGTGATTTTGATTTGATTGTTTGGAAGCGTCATGCATGCGCGGCCGGCACAACCATAGCACAGCCAAACCAAAGCAGAGCATAGAATTTTTAGGAAAAAGAGAAAAAAACAATTTACGTCAATTACTCAAAGTCGACTCAGTCTAACAGTAAGGTAATCAAATATAACAAGTTTATATTTGAATGTGACACGTTATCTTTCCTTTCTGATTTTCAGTTTCATATTCATGTATACTACCACCGGCCAGTTCCATCCTGAAAAACTCGATCTGGTTTTCTGTACTTATTGTTATCACAAAGATAATCTTACGCAAACCAAAGTAAAATAATTCGAAAAAAAAAGTGAAAAAAAAAGAAGTAGTGTAAATATCAAGAAACGCTAAAACTGTAAGATTATCTTTGTAATACGATATCGATTAAAAAATGAGATTATTGTTTCAACAAAACTACAATTTATGGTTTATTCAATATACATACCTAGCATTTTAAAAAGAAATACGTTAAATTTATAATTAGTTTTGAATAAACCATTGATTTGGTATGCGTGTATATCTACTAGATAAACTCCAAACTCTTTCTAATAATTTAAAATACTAAATTTATGGGAAAATTTAGTCTTTAAAGGTAGTATAGCACCAGCATTTTCTTAAATAATAATTAATAAGGTGCTGTATTGGAATTTAATTACAGTGCAAATGAATTTATATGGTGAGAACTGGGTGTCATATATTCAGCAATTTATCAAACAGTGACTTTAATAAATGAAATAATTTACAATTCGATACTTTAAATCACCATTAGTTTTATTACTTGAATTGGAGTACCCCAGAGAAAAGTTCGTAGATTAATTAATAGTTCTGATTAATCGATTATTGAATTATATGTCATTTGGAAGATTGGGATTGGCTTGAGACTGTTTTGGGAGAAATACTCTAATTAATTAGCTCTTCGTCATAATCCGATTAAGCTACTGTAGTAATTGTAAGGGATACGATGATAGAAGTCAAGTTAGTGAATGACAGATAATTGAAAGAACTATTAAAAATCATAAAATCTTTGATTCTACTAAGAAGTTGAAAGAAATGAAAGGTAGCAGAGTAGATAGTGTAAAGTAGTTTTGAATGTATGTTTTGTGTTTCACTATTTGATAAATTTATGAATGTATATTGAAATTCTCGGCAGTGATTTGAGATATTGTAGAAAGTAGAGAAAGTATATTGACAATTATGTGTGTATATCACCTGTCCTCCTTCACCCTCGACACTTTGAAGTTCACGCCATTCCTCGATAGTCTGAGCCAAGTCGACAGTGCACAGAGGCAGTTTCACTTCTCCAATTTGGTCGTGTTTTGAGAATCGATCGAAGTCGAAAATAGCGAATACCAGTGTCTTGTTCATTGCATCGGCATATGGAACACCCTAAAAGATAAATTCGTTAATGTTATTCATAAGAAATGGTGCGAGAGACAGGAACAAGAAAATACCTTGAAGACAAATGTTTCGTTAAAGATGGGACTCAGAGTTTTACGATGGACCTTTGTTTCGAACTTCTTTTTCTTGTCCGGTAAAAGGTATACTTTTACGTAAGGATCCGATGTGCCACCCATGTCCAGAGCTGGCAGCTCCTCTGCCTGGATCACAGTCACTGAAAGGCTGTTTTGATTGAAGTCGTACTCCAGCTATCATTTAAAGGGAAAACTAAATTAGTAGGGCGCTTTCAAAAGCTTTTAAAAAATTACTTTGTACTGAAGCTTTCCAAGTTTTTGCACTTCAGGCTTTTCTTCCTCCGGCTCTTCAGCATTTTCAGTCAATTCATCCATATCCGGCTGGACCTAAATAACATACAATAATTACTATCAATAGCTAGAAACGATCGATCGATGCATTACTTTTTCCTTGTAGGAAGAACCTAAGAGTTGGACGGACTTCAAGTCCACACCCTTCATGCCCTTCTTTCCATCCTTTGCCCGACGTTTTCTGAAGCATCGTCTTATGCAGCAAAAGCATATTCCCAACACGATAACAGCAACACCTAAACACAATCCAAAAAGAAATTTAGTATAATTATTATACAATATAATATACAGTACGGAACCTATCAAGATGCTAACTAAAGCCCAAGTGGGAATTCCCATTTCTTTCGCAATTTCCTTGGTGATCTTGGTCGCTTTTTCCCCTAAATCCGGTTTCGGTAATTCCGTCGTCGTATCATTTAACTTAGCTACGAACAAACGGAAATGATAACGAGCGCTGTTATAAACTAAATGTAAGTGGACGTACCTATGTCGGTTGGTTTTATAGTCGTGGAATGCCTCATCAGCTTCGCAGTATGATTAAAGATGTTAACTTGCAACGGCTCTTGAGGTACTTCCTCTGGAGTGGCCAATTCCACTTCAGGGGAAGGCTGGGGCGTAAACTCTTCTACTTCTACAGCCTCCCTCTTCATTATCGATACTAGTGAAGGTGCCATTTTACTGTAAATTACAAAATTTATTAATTTGAACAAATATTGTATTCAATTTAATTTGTATATATTAACAATTTAATAGTTAAGTAATTGATTTAATTTCATACTTTTACTTGAATTTATATATTACTTAAAATTGTAATACCTAAAATAACTTATGTAACCCATTTTTACTATAATTATCACTACTTAAGTGATTATATTCGAGGTCTGTTCTGTTTCCGGAGATAGTTGAAGAAACCGGATTACGTTTACGATTGTTTTATCTAAAAAGGATTGAAATTCGCAAACAGTAATAATTTTATTTATAAATTTAAGAAATTAATTAACATTTTAACAAAGAGTAATGATATTTATTTAAAACTGCATTTTATTCGGTAATTCAAACGTTGCCAAGACCTTTTGGGACATTGCCACATACGATAGCGAAAGGAGATTTCACTTGCGGCGATGAAATCCCTAATCTTCCCAATTTACTTTGCAAAGTGAATCGTTTGGAAAATGTCGGATTTATAAGTATATTTGACTGTTACAGTGTGGAAACTCTATATCCAAGTCAATAAGAAGAAATAATACAAATTTTATTTTTCACTGAATTTAAAATCTATGTTTTATACAATGATAATATATTTTCAGTACGGACAATTCTATGGCTGTATGTTACTTATTATTTCTTATTTTAATAATTCTGAATTTAATATTTTCACAATAATAATCATGTGTCAAATGGCTCAAGTTATATTCTATTAATTCTGATTTAGACATTGAAAATAGTTATATATAGCGTCAATCAACATTTAATCTTCTGGTTAACATCATATAATAAATGTATGTGGAAAATAGTAGCATAAGTGTAGATATGTGATATTCACATAAAATGTAGGTCACTCGCAAATAGTGATTTTAGTTACTGACAAATGTCAAAAATCCTATTTTGGATTTATAAATTTTGGACTCAAAATGTCAATTTTATTTAATCATAATAATTATAATTATCTAAAAACTATTTCTAAATCAATAAAACTTAATGATAAATCCATGATTTTTAAAACTCATCTCTAAATGCTACAATTTAAGTTCATTAAGTTTATTGTGCATTAAAAAAACTGTTTTTATGTTAAAAATAATAGAAAATCTGATATAACACGCAATCTTACTATTTTTATTTCAACTAATCCATAATTTGGAATGGAAATTTCACAACACGATCTACGCACATATTTCGTGCATCATATTCAATAATTTTTGTTTGATTATTCAAATATTTGCAATTATAATTTAAAGATAACTTTAAAATCTCCTACTTGTTAGATTTTGCTTCAAATACTTTTATCAATAAACTTTATTTCATCTTATCGAATGATCAGATGTAATTAATTCAATTGCAATTGAATTAATTGAGAAATATAGTCCTGAAAAGAGAATATGCGTGCATTTGAATGTATGTGCACGTTCCGATAATAGATTAAAAGCACGGGAAAAAGGAGGCTGCGTGAGATCTGGAAATGGGTCAGGGTGGGGTTAAGAATGTAATTTAAATGTCAAACATTTTTTAAAGACAAGGACATCGAAGAAGATCTTTCTACCATAAGCAAGGATAATTATATTCCACATCCCTGGCCAATTTTACGATGAATGGGCGTTCGAAAATCCGGACGGGTCCATTTATAAAATTAATTAAATGCGATAGCATTCGCTCGGACCGGAATTACTTTTATCAATGAAGTTGATAACTTTTATTTCGTCGTAACTGCAATTGATTTTACCATTAGGTGAATGTATAGTGTGAATCTATTATTACAAAGTTGGAAATGTATAGACATTTTTTACTATCTAGTACACAGTATTTATTTATAAGTTTGGAACGTTTAATGATAATTTTAAATGCTTTTATTTAATTCATTTCGTGTATAAATCTATGATTGCAATAATTAGGCCAATTCGTGCATAATTTACATAAAGCAAATTGGGATGTTGTGTGAACTCTATGAGGTCGTAGCTCGAATCGATAATACTATTATTTGCGTTTTGATTAATAAAAGCAAGTTTAAACATTTAAGAAAATATATTGGGTTTGTAAAATTATATAATAAAATGATAAATAATAAATACGTTGAATGAGGGACAAAATCGATAATTGTGTGAAATCTCTGAGGGGATGGTATCAAATGAAAAGACGCGACGAAACACTTTTTCATTATTGATTTATCTACAATAAAGGTTATGCGTTACATGTCGATGGATTATTTGCAGACATTTCTGCAAAGAACAATATATCAAACGAAATGGACTTATTGATTAACTAAGTTTATCTGGACGGAACGCCAACGCTCTTTTATTATAGTCAGGGTAAAGTACGCATAAACAGCATTGCGGCAAGATAAGTGGTGAAAGGATAAGTAAATAAATAAATGTAGTTGTTACTCACACAACGATTTCGTTCCTACGATTATCCTCAGTTATCCTCCGGACGCTCTCTAGTTCTCTCCAATTCCTGGCTTCAATTCACGAACTTTCCATATTTCTGCAACAACAATGGGTCCAGTAAGACTACCAGTACCGGATGGTCCTAGATTCGAGCTAGTCGTAGGCTCCGTCAGCAGTGCGATCGTCGTTGGGGATGACGCCGGGCAAAGGCTGTGGTACTCGCGTAAGATGGCTGGTTTTGGATGAGGCCTCCTGCTGCTGACGATTTAATCGATATCCAACGAGAAGCGTCCAGTACGCAGGCTGGCGTCGGTCTCGGCGTCGAAAACGCGCAGGGTCTTTGATAAGCTTTCCTGCGGCTGCCTCGACAACGCGATTTTATTGAGTAAATCGGCGCTCTTACGTCATCGTTTTCGACGACGCTTCCGATTTTACTTTTCATTTAATATTTTACTCATTTTATCTTGAGGATGAACACCTTTCCCTTGCAACAAACATCAAAATTTCCTTTTACCCACAACCTTTTTCTTAAAGATCAACCCTATCATAACGATAGATTTGTGAACATTTCACCAATTAATATTAAAATATGAAAACTGTAATCATATTTTTTAACTGAAAGATATAATTATATAAAAATATATTTATCAGCATAACTAAAAAAAACTTGTTGTATAATAATAACACATGTATCATTTGTATTATAAAGACTTTCGTTCCACCAAAAATTGCTATATTTTATACATGACTATATATTCCATTATTATTATCTATGCTATTAGCTTTATTTAAGAGAACAGTCCTATATTTACAGTTTTATGGAAATAGATTTTACATTTTTTTTTAAATAAATTTACAATTTTAATGGAATCCAATCTTTTAAATTTATTAAAGAAAACTTCATTACAAAACATTCAATATTATTAAATACTAATTACAAATATAACTCTTCTATTTTGTATCTCTCAAGATGCAAATTCTCTAAGTTCATTACAAAACATTCAATATTTTTAAATACTAATTGCAAATATAACTTTCCTATTTTGTGTCTCTCAAGATGCGAATTCTAAAGATTCATGAATTGATTGCAAGAAATAAACACATTAATGTATAGCTTCTATAATAAATACTTTGCATTGTGCTCGAGAATACGATACCCGATATTAACTGCGTTTAAATGTAAACAATACCGAATTACTTAGACGCCCTCCAGCTCCAGTCAAACGGATCCGATTTCAAACATACACAAATGAAATCGAAATGTTTTTGTTCTAATATTGTTTACTTTTTTCATTCTCCCATCTTTCAAGGTCCTCACGAAAACTCTTAATAAATTAAATTCACCTCCAACGGAATTCGATAATATAGCTAAATTATGTAATAAAGCGAAATAGGAATGCACGAAGCTTGTAGGAATGCACGATGCGTATGTCTGGAATTCAGAATTTCATCATTAACACCATCTTTAATTTCATTATAAAATTAATATTAATAAAAATATCTTATTTAAAAATTTAATTTATAAAATTGTTATTCTTGTACAAAACATAAGATTTCTTCATCATAACATACATATTTTATTGTTATACAACGATTTAGTTAGTTTATTTCAGATATGTTACGACTCCTCGAATCAAAATTAAATATTACAACAAATCAAAATATTTATTTTCTATCCAATTTTGATTTTTTTTAATCAATAAGTAATAATCGATATAAGATTAATAATTAAATTATTATACATAATTATCAATCAAAATTATTCAAATATTATTTATTCAACACACGTAATATTAAATAGAACATAGGAATTGTGAAATGTATTGATTAATGTAAGTTAATTAAACGTTACAATTTATTTGGAACTTGTATATTTAGTAACAGCTTTGGTACCTTCACTAACAGCATGTTTAGCGAGTTCTCCCGGAAGCAAAAGACGCACTGCTGTTTGAATTTCCCTGCTGCTGATGGTGGAACGCTTATTATATTGAGCTAGACGTGAGGCCTCGGCAGCAATCCGCTCGAAAATATCGTTAACGAAACTGTTCATTATACTCATTGCCTTGCTCGAAATTCCCGTGTCAGGATGTACTTGCTTAAGTACTTTGTAGATATAAATTAGGTAGCTCTCCTTCCTCTTTCTTTTCTTCTTATTATCGTTCTTAGAGATCTTCTTTTGAGCTTTACCAATTTTCTTACTGGATTTAGGACTTGTTTTTGGTAACATCTACAAATAAATTATTATATTTTTATAGTTAATGATACTCTAAGGGTTTTCCAAATACTAGAATCTTATGCATAAAGGAAATGAGAAAAGAAAAATAATTATAAATTTCTATTTCATTCTTAAATATTTCAAAGAATTAATTGTTAATTAGATTAGTTAAGAAATATAAATTAAAATTGGATTGATCTCAGTATGCCATGAAAACAAATTCTATTATGTCAAGTTTGTGTTCAATGTTTGAATATAATAGAAAAAGTTGTAACAATAGGCATCCAAATTTTGTCCGTTATGTAATAGTGTGTAATAAATAAAAATTAGTAGGTATTAGTATTAAATTTTATTTTATTTATTTATTAAAAAAATAAATAATATATTTCTTACCTTTTTTACGTCAACACTTGTACTTGACGTTTTTGATTTTATAGATCACCGAAATGATCAATTTCTGATTATAATCTGGTTATAATTGATCAAATTTCCAATAATGGGAAATTTTAGAGCTTAATACGAAATTTTAAATTCATTAATTAAAAATTATTGACTTTGTCATGACAACGGATACGAACTAGCAAGTATTGCAAACGTTGCAAATCTAAATATGATTTTGTTTGTTTGTTATATAAATAGTAAAAAGAAAACAAGAGTTCCTTGAAAATATTCTTAATAGTCCGAAAAACTACCTGCCCTTTGCACCTGTGGGTCAATCAAAATTGTTAAATAAAAAAATACGTTTTTTATAAATCAATTAAAAAAAAAAGGTATTGCAAGAATTATATAATTACATAAATAATTACATTCTAAATAATCTTATCTTTCCGCTGTAAAAAAGTAATGAAATAATGATATTACGTATGCACATATATTAATAATATAAAAGGATGTTAACCGCAGTCTTTCAGTCGATTTTAATTTTATTTATTAGTGTTTCCAATGTAAAAGCTCATGTCAGTGGAGTTAATTATAATAATTAATCAGTTTTATCAGTTTATTTTCTTCATTAATTGCGCTTATCCATACTTATAAATAGAGGAAATTGTATTAAAAAAAATCATATATATCGGCAATACTGCCTGAGTAGTAACAGTTTCTAAACATGAAAGTATTGGTTTTATTATTCGTTATGTGCATTGCATATTCTTATGCTGTGCCTGCAAGCAGCTTCGAACCTAGACCTAATGTAGCCTATGAAAATGGACCTCGACTTCCTAGAGGTACCTACGAAAAGACTATAATTCACTCTGTGGCCCGAAACGGTAACTTCGACAACAATGATGACACTCTTCTATCCAGTACACATATCCATCCCGGATCTGCTCGTCCTGGAAATACATTTAGCACTTCGCATCAGACTGTAATCCGCAACTATGTAAATTGTAATAATAATGGTAAAGATGTTAATTGCAGTTTGTAACTTGTTTAAATCTACTCAATAAAATAAATTTATTTTTTATTAATAAAATGATTATTTCCCAATGTTATATACTTATTTCCAAATTAACTGCTTCCTTAAATCAATGAATCTTCCGCATATCTATGAAGTTTTTTTTAAATGAATTCCAAGAATTGAAACATAATCCTGAATCCAATTTTATCTTTTAGTATATATTCTATAACTGCAAAAAAAAACAACTATAGTCAATTCTACTTGGTAACATTTCTAGGCAACACTGCAATCATGCATCATTTTTGCTTGCTAATACTCTCAAGATTTAGAAAATTGGAAAGCAGTGGAAGTATCCTGAATCAACAAATTTACTGAATGTCCTTTTTGCGATAGATTGTAAATCAAAATAGTTATTATAAAAAGGAAATATTGAAGGTATAAATCTGGACAACCTCGAAGGACCATATTTAAACTATGAAATATACATTCATGATCCTGTCGCAACCCTCCAAATATCGACTTACAGTTTGAGAAATGCTGTTTTCTATTAGGAAAATGCACCAGGACTTTGAAATCAAGACTTCTCCAAGAAATATACAGACTGACTAGACAATGGCCTAATAATTAAAATATTGAAGCGTTTCAATTCGGATTGTCAGGATTTAATTAAAAAAAACAGAAATAATTTATAAAAGTCAAGCAACTTCCTAACAATAAAAATAAGTATATATTAATGTTAATCGGAATCATTGAATTCTTATACATGCAAATGTCATATAGGTGACAGATATATTTTGACATATTAGAAATAATGTTATATAATATGAGTAATATACAAAATTGCTAAATTCAAAATTTTACTTTATGTTTAAAAATTAGGAATTTATATTTAGTTTATTGGTTCTTATTTATTATTTCTAATATCATTGAGAAAAGAAGGAAAAACAGTAAAGGAAACAAAGTATTTTCCAATTATTTTTTATTCTTAAAAGTTATTGATCTGGATCTTATTTATGATTCGAATTTATGCTTTCTCAATTATAAAAATTTTGTTTGCTTATATGCAAAAATAAAGCATAAAATTAGAATTTTTACTTGATACAAGAGAGAAATTTTGCTGTACGAGTATTACTTTCCGAGGGTTATAAAAAAAAACTAACTCAAGATCATCAATAAATTTGCTTTGATAAACGAGCTCGTTTCCGGAATGAAAAATTCATAAAGCAAAGTAACACTGTATCTGCAAAATAACAACGTTGAGTTTCAATGATCCAACAAGTTATCACAACGTAATTTACAGAGAGTAAATATAAATATGTCCATAAATTAAATGCAATTTTATTCTTATCCATGGAATAGTAATTATTGCTATAATTGATAGCCTAGAAATAAAACTTATCACTCAACATGCAAAGTATAAATACTGAAAGAAAATATTTTTATTTAATAAGTTGTTGTAAATCTTACCGCACAAAGTATGTAAATAAATAATTAATACACTAAATATAATTAATATATTTTTAGATGTACAAATTCATATTTATTATGCTGTTCATTGGAATGGCTTTGACTGCACCGGCTCCACAGAACAAAGGTTTATTTCCACTTTTTGGAGACTTCAAACTGGACATCAATTTACCAATAACTGGATCTCTGGATGGCTTAAACTTAATAAACTGCAATAATAATCGTGACCACATTAACTGTAGACACAGGAACTAAATATTTAACTAATACATTTTACTCAAAGATGTAAAATTACATTTACAATTAATAAATATTATATAATAAATCATCACTTTCACTTTATTTCATCTAAATTTCCAAGCTTTTTGTTCTACACTCCGTCAATGTTTTCTCAAGGGTATATAGCGTGCATTCGACCGGTGGTACAGCTTCCTTTTATAGATTACACTTCCGCAGTGGAAGTGGCAGCATCTCCATATTTTTTTATACTTCAAACAAGAGAATTTTCTTTTCAACAAAATTTTACGAGTTTTATGAAATGCCATAGATATATTCTTTTCACGATTGAGAATCTAATATTAATTCTAATACCATGAAAAATATGGATTTTTTATGATTCTCACATAGTTTCCTAATTTCTTGTATGGAAACCAAAATTCTGTTTGAAAACCGAAAACTTTGTTGTAGCTGTAAACATAATTAATTACATGAAAAATAATTAGTAAATGAGGAATCCAGAAACTAAATATATTGAAACGTCTATTTTATATCCGATTATTTTATGGCAAAAATGAGTAAATAATAACATAACACCTCAATCAATAAGTTTGTAAGAAGACATATAGATGGCGAATCTATCAACAAATCCATAGAATTTAGGAAGCACCTTTAGATGACGCCTCAAAATTTGTGGTAATCTGACGTTTAATTCACAAGTTACAGTGGTTTTAGTGACGCTACTTTTGTAATTTTCAAAACAATGAAAAAATCTATTATTATTATTAAAAATATATTTGCAGAAGAATAAAATTCTAGATGTTTTCATAATTATTGTAATTGAAATGGAAGTAGCGTTTTTCGGAGAATTCAAACTAAACATGATTCACTTCAATAATAATCGTGGTCGCATTAATTGTAGAAACAAATCTTAATTAATAATTATTTAAAAAATGCTAATATTTGTATATATGGAAATAAATAATTAAATTATAATTAATATTTACCATAGTTTTATGATGCTGATTGCTTATTACAAACTTGAATTAAAAAGGAAAAAAGTTTAATTAAAAGTAAAATAAATTGAAGATACTTTTTAGAAAGTTTCCGTAGTAGTAAAACTAGCATTTGCCGAATCCAAATATCTAAAGATTGACTCTCGGAACCGCTTTGAGTTTGAATAACTGTCTTAGTTCGCTGTTGACTGCGAAACTTTCGCAATTACTCGAGCACTTCAAATAATGTAATTTCCCAAATAAGTAATTAAATACTATTCAATATCATTATTAAATTATTCTCATTAAGTTTTTTTTTTACAATAAATAGAGGTTTATTCACCTACAATTATTATCATTTAGGTTGAAAGTGCATCTTTATTTAACCAATTAGCACTTTCTATAGACTGGAACAATGCGATAAACTTGCAATAAATGCAGACAATTATATTATTTATAGAAGTCAATAAAACACAAGCAGATTATATAAAATATGCCTTTTTTCATATTATAAAGAAAAATTGTAACATTTCTGATACAGTAAGTACTTAATTGTTAAGTGTAACTCCTTTTGTATCTATTTTTTGTATTCAATTTCTAGATGTATACATTCTTTATATTGATTCTCACAATTTCAATGGTTTATTCTGCACCCACGGTAGATCAAGGAATATTACCTCTACTTTTTGGAGATTTTCAAATGAACATTAATCTGTGTCGGTCGTTGGTAAATTTAATTGCCAAAAAATGATGATCATATTGATTGCAAATTTATATAAATGTATTTTATGTTATTATATATTTTTTAATAACTAATTAAAATAAAGAAATTAGTAAACTAACTACTGTATTTCTACTGGTTTATATCAATTGAAGGTGTTGAGATGCAATTATGGGACTTTCGTCTGATGCTACGATTGCTGTGTGATCTGCAAATGTTGCTATGTTTGTTTTATCTGTTGTTGGTATATCTGCATTGCATAGGAGATCTTGGCCCCAAGACACTACCTTGTGGGACGCCCTATTCGATGGGACTCAGCTCGGTTTGTGCTTCCTCCAATTTGATAAAAAAACTTTCGAACATTTAGGTAAGATTTAAACACTTCATACAAGTGATGTGAAAGTTGCATTTTCAAGTTTACCTATAAATAGTTATATTTTAAACTAATAGAAAAAATATAATTTTTAATTGTTAAATTAATATTTTTTCTGATATAACAAATAATTTTTAATTGTGAAATTAATATTTTTATATGTATATTTATTACATCCATTAACAAATTATTGCCACCAAATATGGGGTTAAGAGACATTGGAGTAATCTATGGTAGTCTTAAGGACCAATGATAGTGAATCAGAAATTAATGAATAAATTTCAATTTAAATTAAATACAAAAAAATACAAATACTGCAGTTGAAACATATGTAGAGATACAATAAATTTTGTCTATTATTATTATTTAGTAATGTAATGTTCGACTTACTTAAAATACAACACATTATTGGAAACTATAAATAAATTTATTGTATGTAAAAACAATGTGAAATGAGTTATATAGAGATTACAAGTACAGAAGATAAAGAAAATAAACTCTTTAAACACACAGAGAAATGTGAAATTCCCAAATGTAAATCCCCAAGTCCAGGGAGTTTGATTAACGTTTCATATAAAAGGTGATTCAATGAAACACGTTCACAAAGTACGATCACCGTTAAGAACGCATTATCTTAATGTAAGTGAAACTCCTAACAGCACGTTTTTTAAATATATTATTAACTCGTTTTACAGATGATTAGGCAACTTGTTTTCTTTGGATTAATAGCGTTTGTCGCTTGTTATCCCTACAATGAAGCAAATTTGGATGATCAAGATTTGAATAATAATGATCAACACGAAGAGATTATTAGAGAAAGGAGATTCGTAGGATATGTAAACCGTCCAAGACCTGGACAAACTTGGTCTCCACCAATTCCGAAGCCACAAGGACCACAGACTTCCATTAGTACAAGCATCAACCAAAATAAGGCCGGAACTACAAATGCTGGTATTGATGTCAAGCATGAAAGACCCGGAGCAAAGATCAATGCTCATATTGATCAAAATATTCACGGACCAGGAAAATCTGGGAAACCCAATTGGAACGTCCATGCTCAAATTGATTAATTTCATATTTTTAAATGTTTAATAAAATATTTTTTTATATCGAACTTATGTATTTCTTTATTCTATTTAAATAACAAACTAAATTATCTAATGATAATTTAAAAAAATTGAATTTAAATTTTACACAAATTTATTTCCTACATTGATTGTAATGAAATATCTAATATTTCTGTATATCTATAAATAATTTAACGTATATCCATGAACCATAAAAATTTATAATATTATTAATATTTCAAAACACAAGAATTATTTAATGCAAATTTATCACCCGATTTAAATGGTTTTTAAAATGTTCGATTTATCCACGATTACAATTTTTTTGAACCTATCTTCAGTGTAAATCCGGGTATAAATACACTTACTTTTATATATTTGTCATTTTATGAATTTACTGTTATTTTTATCTTTTTCAACATATAATACTTTTATTGTACGTTGAAATAAATGTTTGAATTATGTATATTTAAGTTCATTTTTATTTTACTCGATTTTGCATATCAAAATTCATGATTTCGTTTTACATGGTTTTCATATCTGCAGTGTAAATCGACTATTTTTTATTGGATTATTAGCATTAGTTTGTTCATTTGCATACATTGAATAAATTGATAAATTCTGAAGATAAAAAATAATTAAAGATAAACATAAAGATAAACTCTTCGTAAAAGAACAACAACAAAATTCCGATCTTTCAGATATTTTGTTACCTATTTTTTCTGGTGTTATACTTGGTGTTGATGGAATGTATATTTTTACAATAAAATTCTTACAATTTAATGGTAACATATAATGATAGAAGAAACTAATATAAAAATAATAAATACAAGATTTTTTTTAAACTATAATTATTGAGTTAGTTATATAACAAATAAAAAATACCCAGTCCCTAAAACTCCTAAAGATGAGCCAAACCTGAAGGTAATTAACTCAACAAATAGAAATAATAAACCATTATAATTGCCAGAATTTTATTTTCGGCATATTTTTAATTGATTAATATTCTATGTTTGAATATAAAATTCCATGTTAAAGTGGTTATACCCTTCCATTTATTTGACAAGTAACAATTATTGCATGGTAACAATAATTGCATAAAGTTATAAAATTATTAATTTACTAAAATAAAACTAATTTAGTTATTTTTATAAAATGTTGTTTGTTTTTATATTCAATTCAATAACTCTAATAGAAAACACATTTTGTTGTATACTTTTAATTTTCCTATAATTTACCAGTGTTCGATTTTTTTTTATAAAGCGATCTATCTACAAGAAAAAAAAGATAAGTTTTTGTCCCATTAAGTAAAAAAACACCAATTAAATTCTATATACATTGAAGATTAATCAGCTACTCCACTGATTGCATATAAAAGTGTATTAATAGAAACAAATATTGTAAACAAGATAAACTGACCTAGTATTCTATATAAAATATTCACGCAAAATTACCAGTAAATCCCTGTGTTTTATACGATTAAACATTTATATATAAAGCAATGAAGCGCAAAGAGGATACATCATTGCAAGTAGCACACAAATTCTCCATGAAAGAATTAAACGTAAGTAAAAAAAAACAATTTTATATAATTTAACTTTTTTTTTTAAGATGTTAAAACTATTAGTATTTGTTGGATTATTAGTAGTAGTTACTTCATATCCATATATGGAGGAAGCTGAACAAATCGAAAGATCGAATTTAATCAATGACGGACAGGTTTTCCGCCAACGAAGATTTGTAGGGCACGTGAATCGACCAAATTCAAGACAAACTTGGTCACCTCCAATTCCAAAAACGCGAGATCCGCAGACTTCTATAACGTCGAGTGTCAGAACTAATAAAGCTGGTACAAGCAATGCTGGAGTCGATATTATACACGAAAGACCTGGTGCGAAAATCCGTGGTCACATTGACCAAAATGTCGATGGACCAGGAAAATCTAGTAAACCAAACTGGCATATTGAAGCCCAGATCGATTAATTTTACAAATCTCATTTAAAAAATTTAATTATTTTAAATAACTTTAATTTTATATATTTTTTTATTGTATTATTATTCTGTTAAAAATAACAATAAATATAAATAGAAAAATTGTGGTCGTTGATTGCATAAAAATATAACTTCATTTAAATATACCATAATCTTTGCGAACTTTTCACTTTCCTAAAAATAAGAGAAAACAATAATCTTATCTGAATAACATTGTACCAAAATATTTCCCAAAGCAAAATTCCCAGTGTAAATCCCCGCATCTCTAATGATTCTAAATGCTGTATATAAGGTGGCTAGAGGCGAAATAGATTCATACTGAAGCAATTACAGTGTATTCTACATTTCACTTATATAAACATAACAAAGGTAAGAACAAAATATTTTAGAATAAAATATAAAATATATAATTTATTTACGTTTCAGATGATCAAGCAAATTATCTTTCTTGGATTAATAGCAATCGCTGCTTCTTATCCGTACATCGATGATAATGCAGAAGACGCCGAAGAATATGGAGCGCAGGTTTTAAGAAACGAACAGCAGATTTTCCGCCCAAGAAGATTTGTTGGTTACGTAAACCGTCCGAACCCAAAACAGACGTGGTCTCCGCCAAATCCTAAACCTCAAGAACCACAGACTTCCATCAATCCAAGCATTAACACCAACAAAGCTGGCACCACCAATGTCGGTGTCGATGTCAATCACGAAAGACCAGGTACTAAAGTCCAAGCACATATTGATCAGAACGTTAAAGGGCCAGGAAAATCCGGAAAACCAAACTGGAATGTAAAGGTTCAGATCGACTAAACTGTTTTGTTATTTATATTTAATAAAGATATATATTTTCCTACATTGCATAATTTTAATGACAAATATACATTTTGTTACATCCATGTAGAATAATTCCATATATTAAAGACATGTTATAACTCAAAAATATATTTACTGGTATTTTTTTTCTAATTGGAAATCGGTTATATTTATTACGAAAATTAAATAAATAAACTTCAATAAATCAACTCCGGAGTTGCAAACTCAATTAGACTCATTATTGAATATAATCTGCAAAATTGATGAAAAAAATTAATTTTCTAAATCATTTAAAAAATATTTCTCTTTTAATAATAAAAGTGCATAATATAATTATTTTCATAAATAATACATTTAAATAACAGTACGTTCAATATTAACATAATTTTCAAAAAATTAAAAACCTCTTAAACAACAACAAAAATATATTTATTGAGCTTATATAATCACTTTATTCTCATTTACACCATTTAGAAGATACAGTCAATATTATGAACAATATTTTTAAAAGTTTATAAAACTATAATATTTTTATGTGTCTGATGCAATAAAAATAATTATTATTTAATAATTTCTATGATTTTTTTAAAGTTCATCTACGTATTTTAAATGCATTAATTTAAAATCCAATAACTGTTTAATAATATTCTTAAGATATTTTACTTTTACGATATTTATATAATACCACCTAATAACATGTTTCCATCTGTATTCTATCTGTATTGCGTCTGTATTATTGTTAATGATAAAAAATACATATTTTCACAACAGGCAAAAAAAACAAGACTAAAGGACAGATAATCTCTAATCTCTTTACAGTTTACAAATAAATCTGCATGCGAAATTCCCAGCGTAATTCCCCGCGTTTTGTACGATTAAAACTTAATATATAAAGAGGTAGAACACAAATTTGAACAGTATCAATTCGTCAACTGAAATCAACAAACATTTCTAATAATAATTTACAGAAAACGTAAGTGTATAATATTGAAATAATTTAGAATTAATAAATAATTGTATTTGTTTATATCGTAGATGATTAGGCAACTTGTTTTTCTTGGATTAATTGCATTCGTTGCTTGTTATCCGTACAACGATGCAAATGCTGAAGAACTGGATGCATTTGAGAGGCAAGATTTATTGAGCGATGAACAAGTCTTTCGCCAGAGAAGATTCGTGAGCCAAGTGAACCGTCCAAGGCCAGGACAAGTCTGGTCACCTCCGATTCCAAGACCTCAGGGACCACAGACCTCGGTTATTCCAAGCATCAGGACTAACAAAGCTGGAACTACGAATGCCGCTGTCGATATCAACCATAAAAGACCTGGTGCCGAAATTAACGCTCATATCGATCAAAACGTTAGAGGACCTGGCAAATCCGGAAAGCCAAACTGGCACGTTGAAGCTAGAATCGACTAATGTGTTTTTTATTTTAAAAAATGTTATTATTAATTTATTAAGTACAGAAAAAAAAATAAATTCCTTCTAGAATAATTTACAAATTGTTTGAACTGTGTCCTAGATCTAATCTAAAATTATTTTAGACTAACAATCATCTTTACGGTATCTTTTGGGAAATAATTAATAACGCAACAAAATATAAAATATTAATTCTCATTCACGAATTGAATAAAATTCAATCTATTTGTGATGAAATAATAGCGGTCTGTGAATATCTACAAATAAACAAAGTAAAAGGAAAAATATAAATAATATGTAATGAAATTTGTATTAGTCACTTTTATTATAATATTTTAAATAATAAATTATTTTCATCTTCATATAACTTTTATTAATCAACATATTAAATACTCTATTTTATAACGATATAATAGTTAACGATAAAATCAACAAATATTAAATAGCAAATAATTATACATACGTTTTATGTACGTTTTTTATTTAAATTAATTTAAATTTAGAAAATATTGATATGATTATATTTTTTCTGTGCTGTACACTAAATTTTTCTTTTAATTTTAGGACTAAATAATTATAATTTACAGATAATTGTTAATGTATTTTTGAAGCATTGAACTCAAGTTATTTATAAATTAGGTAAGTTGAATTATCCGCAACCAGTATTGCATAAGTGACATGTATTTGACATCACATTGCTGCTGTCAAATGCAAAATGGCAGGTGCTCTTGCTAGAATTACAAATTTATCTAAATCCCAAATTGGTAAGTTATATTTATTATATGGACATGTAATCTTATGAAAACCCAATCCTAAATTAACCGAGATATATCTTTATAATTGAAAGTCCATGCCTTAAAACACTATATTGGCATTATCACATATTTGAAAGGTTATATAATTGTCATAAAAACCTATTTACTCTGTCTGCTGGGTAGTGTTTCATTTAAATATTGTAATAATTAGATTATTCCTGCAATATCTTTATATAAGATACTTATTGAATCCAATTATGTATCCAAACTATGTATTAAATATGTTTGTTTTGTTTTAGGCGCTGTCGCACCTTTTGCCAATTATGGACAAGTTATGTTCTATTCAAACCCACCACCAGGTACTCCTCCACCTCAGACAAGAACTACCTTTGGAAACTTGAGTGATGAAGACAGAGTTTTCACTAACTTGTATGGAAAACATGATTGGAGACTTAAGGGTGCTCTGAAACGTGGTGATTGGTATAAGACAAAGGAAATCTTATTGAAGGGGGCTGATTGGATTATTAGTAAGTGTTTTGGTAAATTATGTTGTTCTTATATTAAATATAAGGATATATTTTTAGATGAAGTTAAAGTATCTGGTTTGCGTGGAAGAGGAGGAGCTGGTTTCCCCTCTGGCATGAAATGGTCTTTCATGAACAAGCCCAGTGATGGTCGTCCTAAGTATTTGGTTGTCAATGCTGATGAGGGAGAGCCTGGCACCTGCAAGGATCGTGAAATTATGAGACACGATCCGCATAAGTTAGTCGAAGGTTGTTTAATTGCCGGTAAGGCTATGGGTGCCAAAGCGGCCTATATTTACATCCGTGGAGAATTTTACAATGAAGCTTCAAACATGCAAGTTGCTATTGCCGAAGTAATTATGACATAATACGATCGCTTTGTTCGGTATATTGATAAATGTGCATCTTTAGGCGTATCAAGCTGGACTTTTGGGTAAAAACGCCTGCGGTTCTGGATATGATTTCGATGTGTTCATGCATCGTGGCGCTGGTGCCTACATTTGCGGCGAAGAAACAGCTTTGATTGAATCCATTGAGGGCAAGCAAGGAAAGCCACGTTTGAAGCCCCCATTCCCCGCTGATGTTGGTGTCTTTGGTTGTCCAACGACAGTAACCAATGTTGAAACCGTTGCAGTATCTCCTGTATGAATATAATACTATTAAGTTATATGTAATTGTAATTGAAAATATTCGCTTTTTAGGCGATCTGCCGTAGAGGCGGCACCTGGTTTGCTTCATTCGGCAGGACCCGTAATTCAGGCACAAAGCTTTTTAATATCTCCGGTCACGTCAATACGCCATGCACCGTTGAAGATGAAATGAGTATTCCTTTGAAAGAGTTGATCGAGAGACACGCTGGTGGAGTAACTGGAGGTTGGGATAATTTGTTGGCCATTATTCCTGGTGGCTCTTCTACACCTCTCATCCCAAAGAGGTAATTGTAATTATAGTTTTCTTGAGTTGTATTAATCTACAATTCAATTTTAGTGTTTGCGATGATGCCATCATGGACTTCGATGGTTTAGTCGCCGCTCAGACCAGTTTGGGTACCGCTGCCATTATTGTTATGAATAAGCAAACCGACATCGTTAAAGCTATTGCTCGTTTAATTATGTTCTACAAACACGAATCATGTGGTCAATGCACACCGTGCAGAGAAGGTGACTTTCAAATTGGCATTGCTTTAATTCTTTGATTAACATGTTATTTTGCAGGTATTAACTGGATGAACAAAATCATGTACAGATTCGTTGACGGTAACGCGAAACCCGACGAAATTGACATGCTGTGGGAGTTGAGCAAGCAAATCGAAGGACACACGATTTGCGCTTTGGGTGATGGTGCTGCTTGGCCTGTGCAGGGTCTCATCAGGCATTTCAGGCCCGAATTGGAAGAGAGGATGAGGAAGTTCCATAGCCAACAGAAGGGAGTGTGCTCCAATTAGAAACAATTAATAAACGATGTTATATAAATAATGAAAACATAATATATTTAAAGCAGATTTTAAAGTTTTCCCCCCGATTCGCTACAGAGTAAATACACTAAGTTTTATGATTTATTTAAATATAGATGTCACCTGTAATTTTGTATAGTTGTCTAGGGCTCAACACCCCAACCTGCAAAACCAAAATCATTTTGTATATACATTATTTCCTTCAATAAAATGAAAATTGAAGAACACTATTTTTTTTTAAGTTTACATAACTACAATGTTGCTTTCAAATTATATACATTTACTGCACCATAGATGGCAGACTTTAAAATGTCTGATACTTATTCAACTACACTATTTTATTCGTTATGCAAAAAAAGATTACACCAATAAGTTAGTTTTGTTGAGAAATGCGTAAATTCAATTTAATAATCTTTTCTTCGTTATTTGCTTCTTTCCTACCGGAAGAGCTTTGCTACATAATCTTTTAATCAAATGGTTTATAGAATATTTAATGTATTTGAGACCGGTATGGGCTTTTGCCTCTTATGGCTGTGACGTTACTTTGGGGTTGTTTATTTTACTTCTAAAGAAAAGACATGAAGTGCGTCTTATAGTTCTTAACGACTAAATAATAATAATTCCTATCCACGATGTTCATAATATAAAAATCCTATAAGGAATGTATCATAGAATAAACAATTTGCATAACAAAAATATCATTCTATAATTGAAGATCATTAATTATAAATATTATAATATAGATATAAGTTTAACTTTTTTTCCAATTGAAAAATAACTGTGCTGTCACTGTAACGACCTACTCTCGTCGAATTAAAATAATGATTAGTATTTAGCATTGCAAAACCGCATGATATGATATGTATTTCATATAGTTCAAATGTCCATTAATGGACTGGTGCAAGGTAGTGCTGAGTGGGCTTAAAATAATCATACCCCAATTATAATAAATTATTTATTAATTATTTAAAGAACTGCTTAGTTCTTCGTTTCAATTAATAGCTTAGTAATGCATTAACAGTAAGTATCGTCGCTCGCTGTCAACGAAATTGAACTAATATTTACATAACGGCGTTAATTAATGTTAGATATAAGATTTGCAGACGTTTCTATTTTGCGTATTTATTTATTATTGACGGCCCACATATCTTTATGAAAATAATCACCAGTTTTAAAACGGAACGTAGGCTTAATTAAGCTTAAATTAATTATTCCACATCCACTTCTTATTATTAATAGTCATAATCACCTGAAGTCTCTCAGTAAGACGCCAGGCAATCCGTTACTTGTTACTTACTACAACAGCGCAGACGGCGTATGTCTGGTTAAAATAAATTGATACAGCATTACAGCTGCGAGTAATTCATTATTTCTTCTCAGTAGCTTAATTATTTTATCGCCAAAACTGCTTCCGGTTACAATAAACGATTATTCTAAACTTTTCAGATTCTATATCAATTCTAATCAGCTGTTGTATCATTACATATATAGTTTTCACTTTTTAATTTCGTAATCAGACATTCGAAATAAATATATTTATATACATATTCAATAGAAGTTGATTACGAATGTCCACATATTATTTTTACTTGACACTAATTATTAAGACGACTCATAAGTATTTTACAAGTATTTATGCGTGAAGCTATTTTCGCTTCTTAAAATGTATACTTTTAAATAATTCAGCTATTACCATTCCACCCTACAATTACGCTAAATATTTTAAACTAAATTGTACTTTAATAGTTTCTACCTTGACCCATAATAACACGTTAAGAAAATTGTATGGCCCGATGCATAATATTCGAGACAGAAATAGTCTCCTGTTCAAAGGAAAAATAAAATTATTTTAACTTCCCTTGTTTTACGAGTACAACAGGAAACGAATGCATAATCATAATTTCAGACTCAGTTTCCTAATCTGGATTCAACGTACTTGCACAACATATTTTTTTAGCGTCACGCTAATTGTTGCCAAATTTCGTAGTCGAAACCGTGTTTATCTATGAGGCAAAACTTTTCGTAAGCCTCCCGGACGTTTTCACGAAATCGCTTTGATAAGTTCGAGGTGATAAATGAAGCAAATGCATATTATTCGTCTCACATGTTGTAACACAAATATGACGGCAGATTATTACAAACAAACAAATATAATAATGTAAACTGTATCAAAATTGATAGCGAAAATAATTGGTTGTATTTCTGCGGATTTAATGAGACGTGCATATTTACAGTTCGATTTATTGCAACTCCACTTATAATATTTACATTCAATATTGCGTAACTCGGCAATAGCCACATTCATAATTTTATTTCGACATTTTTTCTCGTTCTGTAATATTCACAAGTTCGTTTTTTTTTGTTCGATGTTGTGTGTGTTGCTCTCTGTCAATGGAAATTCATTGTTTGTACATGTTCCGAAATATTCAAATGCCTTTTAAAATTAGCAATTTGGAAATCGTTGCGCCAAACTTGTTTTAGGCGATGCCTACATTGCGAGAAGACAGTATTGTTTGTACAGCGTAACTCAAATCGATATGCTTGACATAATTAAAGGCATGGCATTGAATCTAAAGTCATCATCTTCTCGTAGAAATGATTTCCAAAAAGAAAAAAAACCTTTCATAGCATTGAAAATCGTGCTGGACTATATTGGGAGCCAGGCCAAGGGGAAGGCCATGAAATTAGCAAGTCCGTGACATTTATTCTCCTTGTTCTCTTTTTTTCATCTCTGTTAACAATAAACCGAATCATAAAAGACTCTTTTTTTTGTATTTAAATTTATAGAATGGCACATGCTCGTTATCGGAATCTTGTTAATGACTTTGCCGTGTATAACGTTCATATATATATTTTTTATTTGCGCAAATACATCATTTCGTTTCATCACTCATTCGAGACGCTCAGACACGTCCAACTCTTTTATTATTTATAGCATTTTCATTCCTCTTCATTTTTTTTTCTCTTCATATGTATTCGAATGCAAATGTAAAATGGCCCGTTAAAGTCTCGTAAAATTGTGCGGACAAATCGCAATATATTTAGTGGCATTGTGCAACGATTGTTATGAAACTGGACGATAATTTTCGAGTTAATGCGTCTACATTTTTATGAACGCTGCGCTTATTTTACGATGCCACACGTCCAGCCAGGACCGCATTTGCAACACATCCTTTGGAAATCGAAATTATTAATTTTCGACCCAAAAATATTCATTCAGCCATGCGCAAAACTCGCGCGACGTCGACTCGCATACTTGTCGAGAGTATTTTTGTGTTGCATTGCTTTTTTGGAATCTGCGCAGTGCACATTCGTAAAAGATATGTGTTATTATGTAATGCAGTATTTATTTTATTTGACATTTAAAATATTATTATTCAACATTTGTGTCTAATGCATGCCGCAAACGAGACGAAAAGGAAAAGGCTTTAGACCAAGGGTTCTCAAACTTTCACGATTCATTGGTTTTACGCTGTTCTAATGGTCGATAGACCACAAGGTCTTTAAGTCAATCAATTTTATAACTTACATAGTTCATATAAATATTTAGAAGGTTAATAATGAAACACATTCTTCTATTTCATAATATCAAGTTCAAACATCATTTTGCAAATTGTTCTAAAATATCTCTAGAATAATGCAATACTTGTTTACATTACATTATTACCTAACACATGAAAGGTACAATTTTCAAATTAAAACTTACTTCTTTAGAAACATCATCAAATATGTTTAAAAAAATAGTTTAAACGGTTTGACTTTCAACATTTTTGTAATTGAATCAAGAAAAACTAATAGATTTAAATTTTCAGTAAAAAGGGCTCATTTCAATCAGTTATAAAGATTAATAAAATAATATAATTATCTTCATATTTGACTAACTAAGTTTAAAATATTATTGTGGAAAAGCCTCATATAAGCAAAGAAGCAACAAATTGAAATTAAGCTTAAGAAATTCTAATAAAGGTTATGTCACAAGTATCGCAATGAAATACACTATTGTTGTATAAAGTAATTCCAAAACGTATTTGGATTTATGGCATCTACATATATGGAACGACTAGTTAATCGGACATGGTAATTATTAACTTAAGAAATATCTTTGGTAATCCATGGTACAAATAAGAGGATACACAATACTCTTTGGTAAAGTAGATTCAAAAACCTTATATAATTTGTTACAAATTTGTTTGACATAATAATCTTGCGAAATTACATTCAATATTTGAATAACATAATAAATTTATTATTTTATTTATCTAAGAATAATTTTGATCTTTAGTAGAAAAGAAGAACTGAAAATACCAATTATGTATGAGTTATTTAATAATGTAAAAACCGTAATACCATTGAAATTGTCAATTCTTTGAGAATATACTATGACTAATGGAAAAATGTAAAACAGCGAAGGAAAAAGTTTTATCCATGTAAAGCAAGATTTTCCGTATATTCTGATTAATTTTCTTATGTGAGTCAACATTCTAGAAAATTTGCATTTCTTTAGCATTATATAATTTCATTTTATTATTACAAATGTTTCATTTTTATATCAATTTATTAATAAAAATTTCTTTTATGATTTCCTGGTTTTTAATTAATATTGATTTATTGTGTAGAAACTATAGAATGTTATTGTTAATTTCTTAGAAAATTAGTAATTATACAAGATTTTTTCATCTATTTTTAAATTACATTTTATAGAATTTTTAGATAATAATATATACCTTTTTATAAATTTAGTTGTTAGTTAACATATAACTTTTTAAGTAACATGAATTTAAATGTTGATGCACTAAGGAACTTCAAATAAAATCCTTGTGTATCTTAAAATGTTTACACCTTAGATGTATCGACCTTCCGGTTTGGGGATAACAGGTATTTTCATGATTTGAAATAAAGCAGAACATCTAAAGGAAACAGGTGCAGTAAGCATCCTGTCCTATCCGAAACCAGGCGACATTATATATGTTGTTTATACACACATCTTTTGTAAGCTACACGAAAAGCGGTCTCGTGTTTGGACAACGTTTATTGCTTGATTAGATCGTTCACGTAATACCGAATATGGGTTTGCATAAGGTCAGGTCAAGGTGCAAGACATCCAAATTTAGTCCATCGCTTAATATTTTAGGACCATTATTTCGTCAATACAAGCAACTCTACAATCATTGCATTATGCATGTTTTACATGTAAAAAGTAATACATAAATATAAATACTTGCGAATTGTATTCGTTTGTGTTTATTTACCAATTAATATCAGGCACGTTTTGAATGCTCTCATTATATTATCGTGTAACATTTTAAGTGCAGTTTCATATTTTCTTTATCAATAATTTGTCCCAGTTATGTTACAATGCACAATTTGTATGAATCCAATAAAACTCGTTTCGCATTGCAATATAATCAAAAATAACTGTGCTTTGTTTGAAATGTAATCGGTGCATATTTTCTTTTATTTAAAGTTATTATGTGTAAAATATGTTCTACTTTACGAACAAGAATTTGATAAAGAATATTTTAGAAAACTACTCTTAAAACTAGGTTATCGAAAATTACACAGATTTTCATTTTCCAGGAAACGCTAAATATTTTAAGTAAAAACTGGTTAACCGGTACTAAAATGGTTTTTCTTTCTCGTATTATCATATATTGTTCATAACAGTGATTTTTTTTAAAGTTTTGATTAGTGGAGCACAGGAAATTTTATTTGGTAATTTTTCATGTATCTGGCCAAATCCGATTGACAGAGTGTTGTTTCAAGTTTGAAACATTTCATCAGCATGAAGTATTGTACAAACTTCTATAGGCAGAAATATTGATATTATTGTATTAGTAATATCAATTTCATGTTCTGAAAATGAAATTTCAGTATTTATTTAAATAAATAAGACAATATCTGGCCTTTTTTTAAGAAATTATCGGTATTTCTGGTCAACATTTACAGGTCATATAATTCCTATTTAAAATCTTGTATCGATCACCCATTTAATTGTTTGCCATGACACGTTCTTGTTTAACTATAAGTTCGATATGAAATTTATTATTTTTAATACTAGGATTAAATGAAGGTTACACAAACAGCAAAATATTTCAAACATTCGAATTATTTCTGAATGTAATTATCAATGTAACCTTCAGACATTTGCGGATTATATTATTTTTTTTGAAGTCCGATTATTGCACTTTCCTCACTTAGAGAAGTTGTTGCGTTCCTACCCTTTTTTCTCCTTTTCCTCAACACGTCTGTACAATATTCTTTTGTATCCTGTTCGTATACCACCTGCCTCGAGAAACTTCTCATTCCAGTAATTTGATCAAAATATGCACAAAGAAGCGATAATAGCTTCGATCATAATTATAATTCTACCACGCGTGATGCTACCTATATCATATTGCTTGTAATCGATGCGAACATAAGGCTATTAAACCCAGCAAAAAATAACACAATGAGATTTCGTAAAAAATATAGTAAATCGCAATATTTCAATCATTTTACATTATCGAACAAATATTTCATCAAAAGATGAATTATATAAGAGTTATTATATAAAATATTATTTACATATTTTAATATTAAATGATGCGAACTTCAAACTCCATTGATATGAACTTATTACAAATCTAATATACTCTAAATTTATACATCTTAAAGTTCTGTTACAACGCTGTTTTTATATAATGCAATTTAATTAACTTTTGAACTAGTTTGGGGGAGAGCTTTTAGAATCTGAAGTTTAGATGAAGAGAAATTGATGTACCTAATTTATATATCTACCTCATACATATTGGTACACGATAAAATGTATAAATAATAGATTTGCATGTTCATCAATTAATCAACTTGGTTTGTAATAATTATCATATTTGTTTAATAATGCCATAGTTTTCTTTTTAATTTGCATATATTTAATTAGTATACTTATTAAATAATTAGATTAGAAGGTGTATATACTAGATTTTTATAGTATAAGTGATGTATGAAATTTTTGAGAAACTTTGTTTATTGTATAAGTATTAAGTTCATCGGAGCGTTTCTTGTTTTCATATTTAAGTTCGGCTCGTCAAACCTGAGAGAAATCCTGAATACATTAGGCGTTAAGGGCATTGTAAACACAGGTGATTTTGTTAATCTATGGGCAAACAGAAGGAATTTGGGTATCAATAACCCGAAACGCAGATTATGTAAACAATACTCTTTCGGCGTAAGGCATTCTACCTAAAAACTGTAGTCCTTAATTCATGTTTAATAAAAAAAAATAAGAAAACGTAAATCAAAAGTTTTCCAAACTTTATGTACTTCCGCCCCCATTTTCACACAAAAATAGAACGTTTCTCAAAATAAATATCAAATTTATTGTATTGTTTGTTTGAAAAACGTTGTAGGGAAATATTTTGATCATTTTTTGATCATTTTCCATATTGGAATGGTTAAAAAAAATAATAATTTATTGCAACAATAAATTAACAAAAAAAAACATAATATAATACAAAAAATAAAATAAAATTCAACTGTTGCAAATGGCTATTGACCATAGGTCTTTCTGCCCTGTTATTGTTATTATTAGAAATGTTTGGATATTCAATTTTGATTATTGTATTTAAATCTTCAGTATAATATTAATAATTTTTGAATTGAATTATTAAATCCTATTGTTCGTAATCCATATACAAAATAGTATATTTTCAATGAAGCAAATGAAATTCGTTATGATAACAGATAACAGTTTAGAACGGTTTTTTTTTTCAATAGAATTTATAAATGCTAATGTAATGTATAAATAATTTAAGTAGGTTATCATTTCATCTAAAAAGTGACGATTACTACCAAAATAAATTTTAAATGTTCATTGTTGAAGCATATTGTTAATTTATGAAAGGAGTTCAAATACATACATACAGCTGCACTGGTTAACAAAAAAAACGAAGGTATTTCCAACAAAAAGCCGATACGGTTTTTTGTTCAGATCTTTCTATACTAGGTCTGTTTTTTTTTGTTATTGTTTGTTATTGTTATTTGTTGCATGTTTTTCTTGTTAACATTTTGAAGAAAACTCCAGATTGGTTATCTTGTGTAGGGTAGATGAATGCACGGTAGCAAATACTATGTTTGTGTCATTCCTTTTGTGAGGTTGACCAGGTAAAGAGTTTTAATTGGAATTGGTAGATTTACACCCGCGCTGTGTCGTGCCCTTAAATTGGTTTGTCGCATAGTGCTTATGATGGGTCAGGAGAGATTAGAGAAGGAAAAGTAAATAAAATAATGGATAATCGTGTCCGTTCACAGGTATTTGCTCGTCTCGCATATCTTCCGAAGAATTCAAAGAAATTTTCGAACTTACGTAAACAGATACGCTGCGGGACAAAGGACGGACGCGATAGCAAGAACACAAAGGAAAATCGTAATTAATTTATTGTTGATTACGGAATTGCAAAAAAAAATAAATTAATGTAGAATTCAATCTCTGTGCACTGTGATACAAGTGTTCGAGGCGTTGCTCAATGTGGACTTGCATCACCCGCTTGGACTGATATTATATTGAGTAACATTATACCTGCCAAGGTTAACAATATGAATATTAAATGAATTTATCTACGAAATGACGAGAGAAAAAGCTGTATGCAAACGGCATCAAATCTATTTATAATAATTACTATAAAAAAAATTAAGCAAACTCTATTAATCAATTAGATAAAATGAATCACGCCACCGAAACTTGAACGGTAACCTTTCTGAAGCTATGCATTCAATTGAAATTCTCTTTACCAAAAAATCATTTTAAATTTCGCACGCCGCTCCGAAATGCACCGTTAAACAGGTTCATAAAGCGTCTTAAGTTTATAAGTCATACAGATTTTGGGTGTGTTATGAATCCGATCCGAAGACGGGAGAGAGAGCAAACAAAAAAAAAACCTGAAACTTGTTGTACAATTGCACTTGATACATGCATTACTGGATTAAACCGGGTTCCCTGCAGGCATTTTAATTGACGCAATAAACCAAAGGCTCTATGCGATTCAAGTTTTCGGCTATATCGTGTTTATGTTTATAAAACTTCGATGAGTCCTTTATTTTTCAACATATACACAAAAACTACTGCTTAGAATTCGATTTTTTAAATCTTTGTTTATTTGTTGTTCGGTATTAAGTTCATCGGAGCGTATCTTGTTTTCATATTTAAGTTCGGCTGGGCGAATTCGAGAGAGACAATAATGAAAATGCACCAAAGGAATTGTTAATCTGTGGGCAAACAGCGGTCATTTTGGGTATCAATAACCAGAAGCGAATGAATATGTTATGTAAACAATACGCCTTCGGCGTAGGACATCTACTGAAGGAGTAATAGTCTTAGGCGAGATTAAGTAGCATTCACTCCGAGCACAATGACTCGTTTCATCATCGCACCTCCGTAGGGTTTATCTCGTCTTATCTGCGCGATTCATTTCCTTGTAACATTTCAGTTTGTTTTGTGTACAATGTGTGAAAACTATGCAAGTAATTCCTGGTATTCGATTGATTTCACGTCTCTAAAGGAAAGCCGACAACGCAGAAGTTACGAAAAATATTATTACATTAAACCCAATTTTTTTAATTACATAATTAATTGAAGTCTGTAAACTGTCAACTTCTTACAATAAATTTTTTAGAAGACCTGAAATTGCCATAAATGCTTCAATTATGCTATAAAATGTAAATGTTAGGGCAATTGACCTTCGTGTGCAAAACCCGTGTACCAATTTTCAGAAAAATGATTCGTATAGCATGACTAAGTAATTAACCGGATAAAACAGAATATGTGCAAAAACAGAACATGTTTTAGGTAAAGACCTATGGTCAATAGCCGTTTGTAACAGTTAATCAGTCTTTTATACAATTATTTTCATGATTATATAAATATATTTTAATTTGTTCTGTATTGTCATGGAACCAACTAATTACATTCTTTGTGGATGAGTTATATTATTAATGATTACAATTATAACTCAAAATTATTATGTATGTAAAGTATTATTATTATTTTTAATTATGTGTTCTTATATACAAGCATTATGCTAGGATAATCACGAGTATACTACTAATCATAATTCCACGAAGAACTAATGCTCACTGTTGAATGATTCAATTAACTTTAAACAAAAGAATGTGGTTGATGATCTCAATCGACGTGCAACAATTTAAAATTACGTTTAGTACGCAAACAATTTAGAGCATATAATAAATAATGCATTGTAATGAAAAAAATATCTTTCTTCCATCCTTTTAAGCAGTTATACAAATAAATAGTATAGAATGAAAATAAATAAATTAACAAATATTATTAATTATTTATAGAAATCAATGCAGTTATTGAGCGGAAATGAAGCGGTCAAATGTGTTTTTGTTGTTACAGTATTAAATTCAAAACTTAACATATTACATTTCTCAATCAATAAAGTATGTTGCATATATTATTGAAAATAATAATTTTAAATGTGTACTCACTATAGCAGGGTTTAAAAATTTCGGAACAAATATTTATTTTATTGAAAATTACAAATAATTTAATTACACAATCTATTAATTCAGTTTCAAGAGTTTTGAAAGCGAATTTAGTTTAAATATATTCAGATAGAACGCAAAATATAAAATATGTTTTTCCCTTGTGTTTAAAAAACTTTTTAAACTGTCCTCATATATAAATTTTAAAAATTATAACACTGATAAAATGTTTATAAATTCTATTCTTTTAATAAGTATTTTATTATTGTTTATCAATAATTTTCCAAGTTAATTAATGATCATTATAAAATTGTCTCCGTCATTTTATATAACTGAAGTAAAAATTGTATTGCATACAGCTGTAATTAAACAGTAGTTTCATCTGTTTGTAGTTCAAATGTTACTAATTTTATATAAACAATGACTTCCATGTATTTTCCCCGTCTTTGTTATTGTCATTCTCTTGAATTTATTCCATGAATCGATTGAATTAATAATCAAATAATTATTTAATTATCTGTCATATACAGCATGCTTTCTGTTGTCGGTATGTTGATGAATCATGCTAAGCGGAAATATCAATATAAAAAATATTGTATTATAAAAATTTAGTAATCTAATATTAAGATTAACATTTTTTATTATAAGAGTAAAATTAATATCTCTCAATATAATCATGTACATGTAATATAATATTTAATTGATAACCAACGAATTTCTTCAAACAGATAATTATTTTTATTAATAACATCTTTCAATACAAATTCAACTATAAAAGAAAACTTTATCTATAATACTTTTTAAAACAGATCATTTTGAAAAATTGGCTAACCATTAAGTAAATAGTAGATAGTAAAATTTATAGAAATATCTAACTTTTTTTTAGAAATTTACTTTAATTCCTTGAATAAATTCCTTATAACTTTATTTTTTTTTATTATATTATAGTAGTAGCCATTAAATACATCTACTATTCTCGTTTTGTTTTGTTCTTCTTTTTAAATCAGTGATTTAGCTAGATTTTCAGCTAGGCATGTCAAAATTCGGAAATAACCTATCTTCACTCACTCACTATCGGGTGTCGTGTCATTATTAATAATTTTGTACAAAAAAAGGGATTTTCAAAAGTTTTTCATATATGATGAGCGAGGGGTGATATCCAACACAATTCATATGTGATGAACGATTGTGGTTTTTCCAAATATTTTTTATATTCCGATCACAATCGAAGCGTGGAATAGCTTCATCATCACTGATCTAAATTCATTTAAAATGTCATTAATGCATATAGGTATAGCTTAATCTGAATTAGAAGTAATATACAATATTTTGATTATGTACATTATTATATATTTGTTAAATTTATTTAGTTTTTATTAAATTTTCTGTTTCAATTAAATATTTATAAAGAAAATAAAAACTAGTGATTGTAAACGGACAAAACAATATTTCTTGTTTATAGATAAATTTGTTTATAGAAAAATAAACCTAATTATAATACTTAAATAAAATTTCATAATTTTTAGATTAATTTTAATTTAATTTAAACAATGGACAAAAAATAAAAACTAGTGATTTTTCATAATCAAAATAATTTCTCAAAAATTCATTTAAAATTTGTATTTATTATCACATATTTCATTATAACAGGATTAAATAATTACTACAAAATAATTGTTTCTCTTCTATAAAATGCCGAAATGTTAACACATTACGAATTGTGGTTAGCGTATTCTAAGAAAACGAACAAAAAAATATTTCTTATTTATAGATATTTTTTTTATAGAAAAATGGACCTAATTATAATAATTCAGTAGATTTTCATAATTTTAATTTAATTTAAAAAATGGTCAAAGAAATTTATTACTATAAAAGACAAAAAAAAATGCAATCTTGTTCAGCCGATTAAAAATAAGAATAAAATAAAAAAAAATTCTTACCAAAACAATATATTAAATAATATTATATAATATTAGCTACCAGCTACCCATTAATTACAAATTATTTCGCGACTGTTGATATATAAATTTCATTTAATTCTATTGACTTTTTAAACATAGATAGTTTTTACTCTAAAATATCTGTTTGAAACCGGACTAATTGAGGAAATAAATATATACAAAAATAAACCGTACAAAAAGTGATTAATTTTAATAATAATTATATTTATTGCAGCAATAAAATACAAAAATAATATAAAAAAAAACTTAATACAATAAAAATAAAATTTATTTTTATTTTACTGAATTCAGTTTATTTAAAAACTTTTAACCGGATTGATTGGATTCGCATTAAGTGATATATTGCAGTATATATTTAAAATTAAATACTGAGTGTGAATATTGCCATTTTTTAGGACAAGATTAGAACTGTTTAAGCATGTATCAATTCAATAGAGCGCTTAGCTGCAACACATACATATTCTTTCGTTTATTTTAGCCGGGAATGTATCCACGTACTGGTATTATTACAACTATTTTTAAATTCTGCAACATTTTGATCATTGTATGTGACACGTAGCACGTAACTAAACTTGTAAGTTTGAAATACATAAACGCCAACGTGCAGCACCAGCCATCCACAAAATTATGCACTCCGCCCAAATCCTAATAAAAATTTAAAATAATGCATTAAGTTTTCACGAGAGCGAACACCGACGGAAATAATTAAGCTCCTTGTTTTCATCCACCTTCAAATCTCCACATATGCATAATCCATTTAAAAAAAAAAGGTCATCCATATTTATACAACGGTATCTCACATAGTAAACTAATGAGAATATGCATGGCATTATCTGCGGCCGATAGGGCGCACACGTCTACGTTTCGGAAAAGGGTCCGTCCCCGGCGGCCGGAAATGACGTAACGAGAACGGCATTACGTATGGATATAGGAAACCTATTAGTTCGTGGCGAGGTTAGTGGCTTTGATAACGAGGCCGTTTCTTTCTGGAAATTATCAGTCAATGGCGTACGAAATGTGTTAATGTTTATTTATTTATTTGCTTCTTTTATTTCGTGGGCGATGTCCATTGATCAATAACCTTTTACGCAACTCCCGACAATAACACATACTTTACCTCCACTGGAATGTCTTATTCTAATCCTTACTTCACTCAACATCCACGTAAAATTCAAAACATATTTGTTAAATTAATTCAGATATTTATCCAAAAAAAAAAACATTGACATTAATTTTAGTTAATAAATCAAACGTATTTCATATTAGTAATTAGTAATAATACTAGCGACAATGGGTTGACAACCATCCTTCAACTCTATTATTGCTAAATAAAACATCGCAACGATACAACAATATTTGTTGCAATGGATAAGACTATTGCCATCAACCTTATTAAATTGAACTATCAAATACACATAATATTATAATAATTTACACAATAAAAAAGATTCATAGCAAAATATAACATTTTTCTAAAGATGCGATTCTAGCAATACTTACTAACTAATATTGATTTGTTAATTCTTTCAAATTAATTCACATAATATTTGTAAAAAAAATATAATAACTCTTCATAATTTTACCTTTTTTAAGAACAAAATTCAATTAAGCATTACTGAAGTATTACTAAACAAATCCAAGTTAGACCCAATAGGTTGACAACCATCCTTCAACTCTACTATTAGTAAATAAAGCAAAGATACAACAACATTTGTTGCAATGGATAAAAGGCTATTGCCATCAACCTTATTCAATTGAACTGTCAAATACACATAATTTACGCAATAATACATTATAATTTACGCAATAAAAAAGATTCATAGTAAAATATAACATTTTTATAAGGATGCAATTCTAACAATACTTCTAACTAATATTGATTTGTTAATTATTTCAAATTAATTCACATAATATTTGTAAAAAAAAATATAATAACTTCATAATTTTACCTTTTTCAAAAACAAAAATCAATTAAGCATTACTGAAGTATCACTAAACAAATCCAAGTTATACCCAATAGATTGACAACCTTCAACTCAACTATTAGTAAATAAAGCAAAGATACAACAATATTTGCTCAAATGAATAAAAGGCTATTGACATCAGTAAGGTGACAAACAATTTGTTGTGCAAAATTTAAAATTTCATTACAAATGCACCTGATAAACAAACATATTCTCATTCTATTTTGAAAATAAAATTTAATGTAGCAATTGTATTAAAATTTTGACTTTGTTAGAACAGAAATATCCTCAATTCCATGATTTTATTCCTCCGAAATTGTTATTTTATTTTTAAAAACGAATACATCATATTAGTTTAATTTAAATTTTAAGAGAATACTTTTAGAGTACGGTTTAATAAAAAGTATGGTTCATTAAAAATTTAACATAAATCTTATTCAATTGAATAAAAAAAAATCATAACAACAGCAATAACTTCAGTAGATGTTAAGAAATTTGTTATTTATTTGAAATTATTTCATAAAATATTTTTATTAAACAATGATTTATTAATAAAGTATTACTAAACAAAATCAAACTTAATGCAAATTAATTGTTAACTATTCCATTATTAATAAATGAAATTGCACAAAAATTCAATTAAATGAAAATTGAAAATTATATAAAATTATTCTATAAATAACGCTAATAATATTTGTTATAATTTAATCTAAATAAAAATCATAACCGGACAAAAAAAGTATTTGTGGCTCTTCTAATGAGTCACAAACACCTCGAAGTCACGTATTTTCAACTTCACTTTATGTTCGTGCCAACAGTTTTAAAGCGTGTACAGATTTCGGGGAATATTGATAATAAACATATCTAGAATAATTTGCAATTACACGAGTTACGCAATTAGAATGACCGATCTAGAATTACAGTAAACATATATTTTATGTATGTATATATATATAGATTGCACTTTCGGAAAATTGCGGTCCAATTAACTGGTGCAAATTTGAGTTGCATGTCTGTAAGATCCATTACACGAGTTGCAAATTCAGTATATTTAAATGAACAACTAAATTTTCCGCATACTCGTGTTTACTTAATAGCAGAAATTTACACTATTATCATCATCTATATATATTTTTTTTTGTAATTATAAACGTAGATAAATAATGTATAACAAGCATAAATAATTGTGTTTATAGCGTAAATGAAATAATTTTTGTAGTAAGATTTCTAATAAACTCAAACTTCAAAGATTAAGAAATAATGTAAATTATATAATTAATTATACGAGTTATATCGTAGGTAAAACAAAAACGTTCTACGAATTAACTTGTAGCTGGCGCTTAAACACAAACTTCGACCTACGAGATAACTCGTCGTTGGAAGCGAACGTGTTAAATAATATTTATAAAATATTTAATTATTAATAATATATGTTCATAAGCTCTTTCAGCCTTGTATTGTATATGTTACGTAATATTAGGATATATGGCCGTGACTCTTTGTCCGAGTTTAACGAATGGCATTCAGTCGAAAAGAGAATATTAGCTAAAAACATAAATATTAAGGGGTTTGTGGTTGATATGATACTTGGAAGTAAACCCTTCTAACATTATGCGGCGATTGTTTGAATTTACAATGTTTACAAATAGGAAGGCGTGTATGAGGAGAGCAAGATCCCTGACCTATTTGCAAACATTGATCAGGTTAATATTTACTGTAGAGTGTCTTCTAAAAAGGTAGTCGACACTCTCCTCTATCTTATCTCAAGAAGACGAGTCAAAATAGAAATTCGTTCCAACACCTCTACACTAGCTACTTGCATCATAACAATCGAACGCTTTCAGTAAACCAACTAGAGAATATGAGTATTGATAATAAGCAAGAGATAATCAAAAAAAGAACTGTAAACATAATATTGAATGGAATTCGCAGAATCGTCGCATTTCAAAACATCCATGCAACAATTGCCAAATAACGTAAAGTAAATAAGCACCTTTCGCATCTCGCTATATGTATATTATATTATAAGATCAAAGCAGTCGAAAATCCTTGAATGGGGATCAGCTATGAAAGTATTGGAACATTTAGGAGAAAAAGAATTATGAAATGTGTGATCTAGAACTTTGGAAATCACTTGCGCAAAGGATTGCGAACAAAAGATTGCACACATAATTATATATATATATGAACAAGATTAAATGCATTAAAACAGCAAACATGTTTTTAAATGAACATTTTCTGATTTGTTTCAATAAAACTCTAAATTCTAACTTAACTTGTTATTTTATTGTCTAATCAGATCTTTAATATTGTGTGTATATTATTTAAAGATACCCGTAATCTAAGAAGATTCTTTCAACACCTGACCCGAGCACATTATTTCTTGTCTCTCTCTCGCATGTTTATGTAAGATTTTATAGATCAATTTCCAAATATTTATTTTTACTTCAAAAGCCGTTCGCTATCGCTGTCTACCTTAAAGAGATTTGGCAATAATTGCTCAAAAGTAATTAATAAACAATTCAATTCTAAAAGTAAATTCACGCGGAACAGGATATTTTTGTTTTGCATTTATAATTCGATATGAATTAGTCAATGTGTTTCTAAAAACTTGATTTGAACTTAACTGAACGCTGTATTTTTTTTTCGAGGCACGTGTATTTAATGGATTCGCTGCAACATGATGCAACAATCCGACAAATCATGAATATTTCCAGAAACAATGCGCCGTAATGTATTCGTTATTTTTTCCGCGTTGTTATGATTGCAGTTGCGCAACGTCCGTGATTCCCAGAAAATATTACACCTTTCCGAGTAAAACTGAGATAATCCTCTGCATCCACGATAAACGGCCTAACGATTCCGAGAGCGTTCTGCGGAATGGATTCGAATTAATTCGCCATGTTGCGAATCACGTAAAGCGCACCGTCATCTCGCGTTCAAATTGAATCATTTGCGAAACTAATATCATCATGTTGACAAAGAACTTTGCACGTTCAAGTGGATTTCATTTAACATTTCAATTTCGGTTCCCAGCCGTGCACTTAATATGCACCTTGCAAAATCGCGAACGTTACGCAACGGAAAGTAAGAAGAAAAAAAGTGAACGATCAAATACGGCGCACGGGTGGTTTGATAAACCGTGGTTGCGACACGCAAAAACGAGATGGCATTTCGACTAAAAAGATATTGAATTGTAATTATTAAAATACGTGTGTGTAGTCATTGCAAGTTGAAGCCAGCGAGAAGAAAAATACCGTTGGTATTGGTAAATAAATGTATGCAGGGCGCGCGAATGTTGCAACCTGCTGCAATGAATTAAATGTTAAAAAGAATGAAAAGAAATAAAAAGATATAATAAAATAAACTAGGGTCACCACAATGGGTGTTATGTGTATTGGGTCGCGCCAAGGTTTTGCAAGTCGTTCTTGCGTCACTCAGCCAACAAAACCCAATGTCATAATCTAAATTAAGCTTGAATGTCATCCCATTGTCCGAAGGACTATTAGGTTAAGAGAATTAACGTATCAAAAAAAAATCGCGTAATAAAAGATGGTGAAAAATGGAAGCGTTTTAGTAATAGAATTTTTCGCGCAAAACAATATTACCACTTTATCTATTCCCGTCCTTGGAGGTTGGAAAAAATAAATGGTATTCAGTTACAAAGTCTAAGACTGTGTGTGTACATTTTTTCTGCGTTTCGCAATATTTTTGCCAAGAAAAATTTGGTTTGCAAAATCTTATGTTTGCGTTTTGAACGATTATAGCTATATTTATAATCTATATATTACAATAAAAGACGTTGCAACAAAAGGTACATCGTCTGGTTGCAATGGATTTGAATACAAAAGAAAATGTCACATCGATTGCGTCAAAATGAATATAATAATAATAAGAACAACAAAAAAAAATAATATGTAATTGTGTAAATATTTGTTTGATATTAAAGTGAGGCAAAAGAATAGCAGTAAAATGTGAAGTAGGTGGATACACGGAGAGACCTTTATCTTTGCGCCAAGATGCGATTGCATATGGAGTGAATTACATTGTGTGTGTGTGTATACGATGTACGTGAGTGCGAGTTTCTGTGTGTGTGCAAGAGCGAGCGAATGACGAGGAGAGATAATGTGAAAGGTTATCAAATTTCATTGTGTAATAAAATATTTGTATCACTGTTGAAACTTTATAATCTTTGTTATGAAATGCATAGCGCTGCTGTAGGGGAATTGCCCTTAGATTTGGTATTTCGAATGCGGCGAGTTGCGCAACCGGTGAGCGCGTTCGGCCGTCTAGTCTAGCCTGGTCTAGTCTACACTTAACTATATATATATATAGTCTGTCTGATGAGGTGGTAAGGTGGAACGGCGCTATTTCCGATTCCCTAATTAACCGCAATTAACATTTCTAATTCCGGCATGCATGCTTTACTAACTAGTTCTTGTATTATTTGCGCACAGATTATTATTTGCCACAAACTACTTCCTTCAAATATCTATCTAAAGTTTCCAACATTATTTTGATCAATAAAGTAAAGAAAAATAAATGCATCAAAAATTTAATAATTAATTATGGTTTACAAACGAAAACTGCAATAAATAAAATATCTAAACAACCCATTAAAATTGCTACCTTACCGTACCTTATCCTAAGAAATATATATCGTCGGTAGTACTCAGAAGGATGATTGTTGTTTTTGTAAACCGAAATAGTATGACTTTCTAGTCATAGAACACTATCTACAATAGTTACAACTCTTGTCACTATTCATACACAATAGAATCGAGTGCAAGATCAATGAATGTCAGTTTATTAATGACTAGCATTCATAAAAAAAATATATTCAATGGCTATTGACTACAGTTTTTCCACCTAATTATATAAATTTACAATACGAGGGTAGTTTGAAAAGTTTTTAAAACTGTTCCATCAGCAGTACCATTAACTCAGAATATTATGTAAGGCTGTTGGAAAAACATGAAAAAAATCGTAAAAAAATAACTTCAAACTTATCAAATAAAACTTTTTAAATTCTATTAAAATATTGCACTAGTCTTAACTATATATATATTTTATTAGTTATTTTTGTAATAATTAAACTATTTTTATTTAAGGGTATACAATATTTTTATATAATATTTGAATAGAATAATAACATTTGCAAATGCAGTTTTATGCTATTGCTTTAAAAATGACCAAAACAAAATAAATATTTTAGAACCTAGTTGAAATCAATATAGAAAACTTTCTCTTTGCTGCAGCGATTGAGCTTTTGAGGGTGTTAGTTGGGCGTTATTCAAAATAGAGCAGCTGGACTACTGAAAGGCGCAGGTGGAAAAAATCTGTTCAGAAGCAATTTTAAATTTTTCCACAGATTCTATTAAAAATTTACAGACTAATTTGAACTAAATTTTAAAAGTTATATCACTTCTGTATTTTTCATTTAATTTTTTAACATTACATTTTGAAATCATAGAGTAGCGTTTCTAAATCTTGTAATTGTAATTCCACAGATTTATTTATAAAATAAATTTTGATGCAAGATGACACCTGTCATTTTGCAACCCATCAAAAATTGAAAACGAATCAATAGAGTCTTGACACATAAGATGAGAAACGTAGATTTAGCGGAAAAAAGCTGAGTTTCCCCTACATTAATATTAGACATGATTAGTTTAGTGGAAGAAAGTTGTTTACACACCGCTAATTGGTAATAAATAATACTAAGAATTTTTCAGTTCAGTGATCACATAAACTTGTCTTAACAAAAATAAAAATCAAATATGTGTCTGTAATGGTTATAAGAGTAAATCAAGAATAGAACAAGATTAAAATAAATATTTAGATTAACTCATTATGTTTCTGGGAAGAGGTACAAAAGACTCAAAATATATTTATTGTTTTACTCAGCTGTATCAGATGATGATTTTATTGTCGAGTTTCGAGAATCAACGTTGTTGGACCGTGCTACATGGGTTTTGAAATAAAATGATCTGCATTTTCGCAGCGTAAATTGTGTTAATGTGCTCCGCTCAAAAATAACTTAATCCGGCGAAAATAACCAAACAAGAATCACTTACTTCTTTCTTGGTGTAAAAGTGAACCATGTGTAGTTCCCCTGATATGTCTGCGTTTGCTCAAAATATAAATAGTATTTGCCCAACTGCAGACAAAAAAAATTTGCACCAATTTTATGTTTCCGTTTTTGAATAGCATTCTGCTAACCAGAAAAGATTAAAAATCTTTTTTAAGATCCCATTCAGAATTTTAATGATAATGTTCGTATATTATTTCTGGATTTCAGTAAAGCATTTATGAAAGATTTCAGTTTATTTTGATATTCTTTTTTAGTGGAATAATTTTATAAAAAGTACTACTAAAAATGAGCGAATGTTGTACCGTTAGCGAATATATTTGCACTAAATGTTGTGTATATTTTCTGCTTTAGACAAAAAAAAAAAGTTTAAATATTAAGACTTTTGAAACAGATTTATATTTTTTTGCTATTATTGTTGTGACATGAATATGTTTTTAGTTGTTATCTGGAAAATATGTTTTGTAAATAAAAAAACTGTTGAATAATTCTATCTTGATTATAATTTATGATAATATAAAATAATAATATTTTTTTGGTTTTTAATTAATGAGAAAATACAGCATTGTCATTCTCATAATTTGTAATACTTAACACTGTCAAGTTAAGTTAACAATAAAATCGAGTTCATATAATTAAGTGAATGATTAAAAATCTCGATTGTCAATTATATAAGATACGGGTATGAAATTTTGAAGACGCCTATATATTAATGAAGTAAATTGAATGAAAACAAACAAATTATAATTGTTTCCAGCGGAAAACCGCAATCTAAAATAGTTTTGATATCAGAACTAAGTAATTCGGTTTTAAAGAGAAAAGAAAACTGAGTAAATTTGTACGGGTCGCATCTGATAACTTGAGGCAAAATTATATTGATGCGATAACGACCACCGTACACGTGTAAGGCTTTCAGTTGCTCGTGTATTTGGTAAAAGCCGGATACGAATCTGCAAGTTCCCCGGGGATTTTCCCTCTGGAGATGTCGAGAGGATTGCGTGGATGAGCTTCCGTCGTATCTAAAACCAGAATGACATCATTCCTGTTTTCTTTCAAAAGATACGTTAGACAACGTAGCAATTATGCAAAGCGAATGCGACTGACGGAAAATATTTTTTAATGATTTCCATAAATTCAAGAATTAAATCACTGCGATTTTGGTAAATCGCTCATCATTGATATATGGAATTTGTATGGGAAAGGAAACACAAAAATATGGAGGAACAAAAAAGTCTAAGGTTAATATTCTTGTCCGTCCCTGACTCCAACTGAATTCAATTTAAATTTGAAGGTTGCATACATCCATTAATTCCTTGACAGTTTATTGCTTCAAACACGACGTCGAATTTAGAATATTAACGATTTTTTTGAAAAATTTAAATATCGACAATCGTATTTATAGATAATGCAAGAAATTACTTATAACCTAATATATTTTAGAAAGTTTAACAAATATTTCATTATTTTTTTGGCAGTTCAATATTTAACATAATTTCATGATAGAATATTAAAAATTTAAGAAAATTGATAAAACTGTTTTATAAAAAGAATGATTTTTGAAGATGATATTTTTAAAATAATATTTTGTATGCATACGACTTTTTGATAAAGGAAGTAATTATACGTTGCGAGTTTCTTGTGCGGACAATTAAAAATTCGTTTTCAGTGGGAACGGCCAGTTTTTCCCTTTCTGTGGGAAAGAAACTGCAGAAGTGTTTTTACCGAAAAACGATGGTAAAGGAAAGCGGGGGCCTCGCATGTAAGGGTGGAACAACAGCAAGACATTGGAATAATATTCCACCAGCTGCTCCCAAGGCAGGTGTATGTCTTAATTCTTACAGGCATGGTGCATAGGAAAGGATTATGTGAACATGTGGCCCGGTGCACATCTAAGAAAAATAATGTTACCGCATTACTCATTCCTACATTTATTATAAAAATGTGCTACATTTTGAAATGTCCGCATAGAAATATATAAAGATTACTAAATTAGCAGCAGATTCGGAATCCATCTATTCAGTTAGATATATTTTTTTTAATTACACGTGGCGAAGGTTGCGCTGCTTTTTTTGGGCAACAAAATTAATTTTACGCAAATTTCAGCTTGAAACTGTTACGCCACATTCATCTGCTTTTCAATGTTAAACGCGATTGCGCCACGTCGCTTTACCTATTAACTAATCACGACGGATTTTCACATTTCAATGCTAATCATTGTTATAAACACGCGATTAATTTAAATAAAAAACAATCAAGTTGACAAAATTTCAAGCGTTGCAAAATATAGATGCGTTGGCAATTGGACAACAATGACAGGGTTTCACAAAAAATGATGATAAAGTAATGTTTGCAGTAAAAGCGACTTTATGACTTCCAAAAGTATAGTTATCGCTGGGGGAATTATCATTTTAATAGCGGTTTTGTGAACAGTTGTGGGAGTTTTGACGTCGTATAATAATGTTGTAGGAGTTTTTCTTGGAGGGTCTAATATTAGCCGGGGCTGCGGTTTATTTATTAGGGTTCTGCGTTCCACCCTCGTAGCACCTAATCGATACACGCAGGTCACATAATTACGGGGTGCAAATAATCGGGAGAGGGTGGAGATTCCCATGGATATCTGTTAAATATAGATTGGCCGAATATTCGAAGCGCCATTTGCGCGTCGCCTACGGCCTTATCAGGCGCTCCTGATGCAATTAGATGTAGTAGTCCCGACACATTCCGACGCATTTGCGTCAGATTAAGTTCACTACGTGTAGCGCGCATTGAGTAACTGCACAGTTTTTACGTTCTCATCGACGATAATTCGAAGATTTCTGGAAACTAATAACCCGATAACTAATTTCTATTTCGCTATCATTAATTTGCGTTCGCATTAATTCGGTTCCCTCAAATTGCTTCTTTCATTATTTATGCTCGTTGCAATTAATTTCCCAACTGTTGAGCAAACCTGATTACAACATTTATAGGAATAAAATCGAGATAAATCGAGGCTGGTGTAAACACACATACATAGTCACACACTTCCACAGGCAAATACAAACCTAAGGATGGTCCCACTCTCTATACGAGCGTCGATGTGTGTATGTGTGGCGGATTTATAAATACGTTATTTTACGTCAAATGTAAACATGCCTGCAAAAATTGGCATCCTTTCCATTTTAATCGAATTTGTTAATAGGCCAATGTGACCTTTGTGAAATGTTGCTAGCGCAATTTTTATTTTGACACCGGCGATCCATCAACTCTACTCCGATAGCCCCTCCGACAGTTTTCCATCTATAAATACTCGCAAAAAAATACATATATACTCGAAGATTTTAATTGGACGCATCTCTGCGATCCGTTTCTTTCGTTTCACGGTCGCGCAATTTAAGAAAACACATTACGTTAATCCGCTTTTAGACATACTTCCTTCATTTACGGACTCGTTTCAGACATTGTGTTCGCCGCAATTTGTTCCGTCCTAATCCTCTTTTAAGATTTACACGGTTATGAATAAGCCACAGACGATTTTTAAATGAAACGTATTTTGTGCTACTGTGTACCGGAAATACCGCGCAAAATAAACCGGTTTTTACGATATTCGTACGGGCCTCTCTGGAAGGGTTGTTGCTTTTACGTCGCTTCCTTTGAGTTTAATGCTCTTAAGTGCGCAGCAATTTTAAGAAAAGAAATGGTATAGGATTAGCACGCATCCTACGGTTCATTATTCCGAAACGTATCTCTGACTTCTGTACAATTATTTGTTTATTCATAGCAGCTATAGTAATATTAAACGTATTTTTAAGCAGATTTCTCTACCAATTGTTCATTGACCACAAAATCTTTTGAAAATAGCTCCAACGGTAACTATCACATACCAAGTATTAAACGTGATATACCTTGCTTAACTAACAAATATCCATCGATCCTACAAACACCTGTAAATATATAAATGTTTATTATATAATAAATGTATTTATTTATTCCTAATAGAAATAGTATTAATAACATAGTCTACTGAATGACACTTGACCATAATATCTTCAATATGTTATGAATATTCTAACTAATTTTTTATACATCTTGCACAAAACACATTACAATGTCACAAAAAAAAAATCTTAAAAAATTGGAAGTAACACATCCATCATTTCTGTTCAATATGCACGTACTGCACATCGTACCTCCGATAAACAAAGCAAATATGCATACATTATTTTCAGCACGCTTTTAAGGATAATCTCGCTGGTCTGATAACACTACTTCACGTACTATATGGAAATAAATAAAGGTGGAAAAGTAATGTTTGTACACCGATCCAGCAGTAAACACGAGAATGTCTCTTATCTTTAACTCAAAAAAAAATGTAGTTTTACATCCGGAATTGCCAGTGAGTGCATTTACGTGGGTCATTACTTAAGTCAAACTTTCGGTTTTAAGATTACTGAAAAATATATTTTGTCGTGGGAAATACCCAATCGTTTCTAATATGAAATATAAAGTTTTTTTTTTTAAATTTATTTGACATTTACTGTATATTATTAAAGAACAAGTAAATCAATATCAAATTTTCGATCAAATAAATGCTGACGATAGTTTATTAATTAATACTGATAAATTAAATAATCTATGGTTAAGTGAATAAAAATGGTATGACGTGTAGCTAAGATGCAACATATTTCATGTTGTTAGCCGAGATAGTGGATAAACTATAAATTCCGTCAAACGTTAGTTTTGCAATATGAATTTCTCAACATTACGATAATTGAATGGTAGCGTTTCTACCCGGAAACAAGATTAAAAATTTGCATCGCTGTGGTTAACATGTTTTTCATTGTGGCAATAATGCATAGTAATTAATCGCGAACATTATCTAAACGCGAAAACCAATGCGTTTCGCAATCAGTGATCAGTGATACTTGCCACTAGCAAACGTACTTCGAATGAATGCATGCTATAAATGTTCTAAATTATAAGCTTTTGATGTGATTTAAAGCGTACTATTTCATTGGCGGAACCCTCGGATTAATTAAGTAATTTAAAAGAAACGAAAAAATAATAATAAGTAAAGCAGAGCAATTAATTAAGAAGTGAGTTGCAGGAAGAAGTGCTGCACACGCGCATCTATTTATACTTAGCCGATTATGATATTTTAAAATGTTCGAGTTGGATAATGCATATTATAATAAAATTTCAATTAGAAGACGGGGTTTATGACCGGAGAACACCATACAAAGGCATAGCCGAGATTTAATTGGAATACCAGCCCTAGACATATTTTAATGTTATTGTTTTAATTCGTAATTACAACAGAAGTCTGTTCACGGAATGCTTCCAGATGGAAATGATAGCTTGGTAAATGCGGAACAGCGGCACGCGAACTTATTTCGAGTTTAAAATTCATTCAACGCAAGCCACGAGGGGGAAAAAACAAAACGCCATACGTCACCATTAAATCACTTAATGACTTAACGATTTAATACAATGCAGAGGCTGGCTGTACCAAGAATATGCGCACACGAGAATTGCTTTTCTTTTACTCTTTCCTTTTCTTACCTTCGAAAAGAAAAGCATGTCAAACATGTAAGTGTGTTTTTTGATGTCGAAGAATTGGCGAATCGAATAACAAATAAGCGAGTTCAGATAAGGAACGGTTTCGCAGCATTATCAGAGTTTCCTTTGTGTTCGTATTTTACCCCATATTCAGTTTAAGCAAACATAGCCATCGAACTACGGCAAAACCAGTTCATCGACTTTATTCTTATTCTTAATACACTTTAAAACGCGACAACATCACAAAAACCTGTCACAAAGTTTCAACTAAATATAATATCGTTATTGCCAGTAAGAAAAGTTTCAAAGAAAAATCTATTAAATAAACTTATTCTTATTTTTGTATAATAATAGAATTTATTAGCATTCTAAAGATAGAGATGAGCATTCAATAATTATTCGTGAATTATTCACGAAAAAAAATATTTGGAAGTCAATTGGTTGGTGTTATTCATCGCATTCGTCATTCGGCCAACATTTACAGCGTAAGCCAATAATTTTGTTCGTGACGTTTGGGATAGGCCCACACACGTAAACTTACCACATATTTTAATCATTCTCCTTAAAAAATCCAAACCAATTTGTTATTAATTAACTGTCTCATTCTTTCATTAAATTACATTCAAATACACTGGAAAACGCACATTTCATTAATACAAATAAACATAATAATATATATTTATTTTAATACAAAATTTAAACGATTCAAAATGCAAATTTCGCACGAGTGCCGTCACCAGGAAATGGATGATTGAGGCTAAATGTTTCTGTTTAAAATAATTTAACAATTATTTTAACAAACATTCCAGTAATCTGCAAGTGTCCTATAAAGATTTAAATTATAGACTAACTAAAATAATTCATAATCAAGATATATTTTATTCACTTAAAATAATTGACCTATTATATAAGTATGAATGAAATGGTGGTAGTGAAATTTAGTTTCCTGTTATAGTATCCTAATGGGATCCCGCTGTCGTCGTTTCCGTTAGCGCATCCTCCTAACATCTGGCAAGTACGAAAATGTCCATCCTGGCGTATTAGAATTGCCATCATCAAATTTCAGTTTGATGCAGTGAAACATTCATCTAAATGCCAAACGAATGCATTCTTATGTCTCGTGTTGTTCTTTGTATAATTTAAATAAATCATTCGATATCCGTATTATAGTTGTTTCTTTTTTATATTAATGCCGAACATATCTAGTTATTGAAAAGTAAAAGTGCGGTGCTATTTTATTTTAGTATAGACACGAGGATAAACATTAATTTTATTAGAAGTTACGCAATAGGTTTGCTATTGACATTGAGGTGACATTGCAGCGGCGATCGCACACAAAATAAACTTGTTGAATCAATGTTATGACTGAATTTACACAATTCATGTTATTGATAAGGTGGATGGAACAACGCGAGTAGATGCATATCGCGTGCGAGTACTATCAAATAACTAATTAATTGGATGCGGCTGGCAATTAAGATGCGACGAGACGCCAAGGAATACGCTGCGAAGGTGAGAGAAGCGGCGGTAAGTGGCGCGTGTCCGAAGACCTGTTAAATGATGAAAATATCTGGTTAAATGAACCCGGAACCTTCAAATTTCCGGCCCAATGACCCGGCCTGAACATAATGCCCCCCCACCTCCGATGACCAATGCTATTTTTGAACATGGCCAACATCTAAACTTAACAATGCCGTAACATTAGCATACAGCAGACATCGTTTTCTTACTACGCTTTTACTAAATAAAGCAAAAAATATTTTGAATAAACGTTTTTTCTTTTATGTTATAAGGAATTGGGATATTCAAGCGTTTGTGTTAAACGATAAAGATGTTAGGATGAATAAATAGAAAAGACAAGATATTCGTTATTATTTTTCATATTTTTTAATAAGAACAACGATATTATTTACCATAACGATATATTCACAAATGCAAAGCTATATGCAAACATGTACATACTTATAAAATTGCTAAAGTAGGAATTTAATCTGTACACATCATTATTATTTGTACAAAATCCATAAATAATCCAACAAAAAAATGTTTCACTTCTATTTTTTCCTTGGTGGCCAAATACGTCTGACCGAGATCACAAACATTTTTCCACGAAATTTTCGTCCGCGGAAAAAAAACGTATTGCATCATAACAAAAAAAAAAACTAATTATTAATATTTACAATTATACATACATCATTTGGTTCAATTAAATAAGTTGGTGGACAAAATTTGGCCTGCATTCCTCGTGATATTACTATTATTAATTATATTCTTTTGTTTCCAAAGGAAATTACATCATAAATACGAGCAAATAAAGCAAAGAAACAATTAATATAAGTGCATCAGTCTTACTTCGTTCATTATATATAAATAAATATTTATATACATATTTTTAAATCATTTCGATCAAGGAAATATTATGTAACAGATATAATAAATTAACCCCCTTAAAAAACTAAATAATATTGGTGATGCTAAGCGCGAAGGACAATTCACTGTTCGCTCCTTGTTCTTCGGCGGTTCAATTACAATTACCTAAGAAAATTTGGCCTACGAATTCTGTCCCCAGTTATTTTGTAGTAGTTATTATAATTTCACGCACTAAACGAGTCAACCTTGTTTATAACAACAAAGTCGGCACATATTAAACACAGCTCTTTTTGTTTGTTGCACATAGTATCAAAGACTTATTTACATAACAAATCACAAGGTTTTCAATTAATTTCTTTGTTTTGCAGATTACTCGTCATCGTAAAAACTGCATTCAGGAACCAACTGATCGCAAGCTCTCGATTGGTAATCGCGCTCCTCTTTCGCCAACCACGGATGATAGAAGATATCTTCGGAGGTGATTCTCTCGGATGGTTCCCTTCGCAGCAACGACCTAATTAGGCATTTTGCTCTGGATGAAAGGCAATCGGGTATGACGAAATGCCCGCGAGATATTTTCGCAAAAAGCGATGCGTGCTCTGAATCATTAAATGGATATCTGCAAAAAGAAGAAAAAACAAATAAGAATTAAACAAGAAATTAAAATGAAGAAATAATAAAGAAAGGGGAAATTATATAATGAGTGGCTTGCACGTGCACCCTAAAGGGTGCGCACCTGCTTCTACTTGACTTCCAAGTACTGGTTTGTTTCTTAGTTATTAAGCAAGTGGCGGTGGGGAGGAGGAAGCTTTTTGTCACTATTCTCTCATTTTTTTCTGTGTGTAAAATACAATGTTGAACTCTCGCGATTAAGTTCAAGGCCTCGCCAAATTAATAAACTCGTCGCAGTTCGGGACACTCGCGCAATCAAGGTGCTTGCTTTTTTAAAAAAGAATAACAATTATCATCAATTCTCTTTTGTACAGAATTTATTGCTAATAAATGAAGGCAAAAACATAAACTGAATAAAGGAAGTGTTGGAAGGTATCGTGAGACTAGCGGCATACGGTGATCGATAAGAATAAGTCTTACCCCCAAAAAGAAAAAAAGAAGGGAGTGAGCAAACAGTTGCGAGTTCACCTGTTAGGATGTAAGACATATGGGGAATCCGTTACGCTTGATACCCCAGGAACTTAACGAAAAGTATTTAATTGTATGCAAATGAATGTTCAACCACTTCCTTGAGAAATGAGTATAAAAAAAATTCGGGGAACGAAATAAAGGAAAGGGAAACGAAACTCTTTGAGAGGTGGCTCGGTGAGAAGCACCTGTCCTAATTAATATTAGAGCAGATAACCCTTAAAAAATCTGCACCTGTCTCGAGGAAGATAAGAGAACGAGAAGGAAAGAAAAGAGGAGAGATGAGAGTCGGGATGCAGGTAGATACGTTAGAGAGTGCATTCACCTGCCTGAATTAACGAGCACCCTTTTTTGGGGCCGAGGAATAAAAATCTCTTAACCCAGCCTCCACCTGTTCGTATAGCAAATGCGTACAAATTACAGAAACAACAAAAAAAAGAAGAGGATATTTACCTTCCGACCAGCATCGTGTACAGGATGACACCGAGTGACCACATATCAGCTGCTTTCCCAGAATAATGCGCTCCGGCTTTCAGTATTTCCGGGCTGACGTAAGCGGGACATCCTCTTTTATCGTGCAGCCAATCGCTGTCCGGCTCCTCCAACACCACAGCATCCTCGAGAGATTCCAATTTTAACTCCGTCCTGTAACAAATAATAACGAATAAGAATTGCTTCAAAAGGGTTCCGTAATTCGTGCTTACGCAACGAGTTGACGCCACATCGCGGCGGTCTTAATATTAACATTAAGCAAGCTAACAACGTTTCAACACCCAAACACACACACACACTCACATATCGCACACCTATATAGGGATTTACTCATATAGATATTTCGATAACTATTTTTTTTGTAAATATGTGAGGCAACAATATTTGCACACCAATCAAATCTTTCTTAATCCAAAAGGTGATATTACTTTCCTAATCAAATTAATTACGGTTGCGGATCTTCGAAAGAACCGGAGAGTCGATGACTTTCAAAGAGTTATTTGAACTCAAACCGCACCTAGAATTAGGTGGGTCTTTCATGTGTGCGAGCCACTTTGTTTATAAGTTACACGAAATATACGTTTGATGTAATTTTCGTTACAATTTTGCAACTGCAAAAGAGAAATGCGCGCTTTCTTTTCGCGTTCCGCAATGCTTTCTCTCCACCTCCTCAGCTTGTTTTGTTTGTTCGGTGCCTAAGTTCACTAAACCCCGTTTCAGATTCAAAGCTCCCGGATCTTGCACAATCTTTGATTAAACCGACATCTCGATTGTCCCATTACAAAATGCATGTTGCTGTTTCAATGTATCGATGGTTGTAGAAACTATTATTAGTACTACTACTACTACCTACTACTCTTTTACGTATTTCGATTTTGAAGAATGGAAGAAAGAAGAGAAGAAGCAAAAAAAACGGTATTGCATTACGTAGGTGCCAATGACCGCTTGCTTTCTATGCATTTCACACATTTCTTTTTTATTTATACACACATACACTCTCGGGCAGTTGCGAAACTGGCGCGCGCGACTTTCTTTTCAAATAATCTATTAAATGAAGTCATACCGAATGGACACAGTATCTTTCTCCTCCAGTTTTCTGGAGTCCTAGGGTTGGGCCTTCTGCATTCTATGCAGGCGCGCGCATTTGGATCACGTAGGAGCGTCATTCAATTCGCAATAATTACATAAAACTAGGAAACATTGAGGGAGGCCGATGCGGACTGTCCGAGATCGAAGTCGGCCGGCCGCAGTTTCCGCGGTTTATATAAGAAGAGAATTGCATCTGGTAGCGTGGACGGCGGTGCAAAAAAAGTACCTAAATGAGAGAGGTGCACGCGTTGCGCCATTTCACATATCGGGTCTCATAATTTCTAATTCTAAGTCATAGGTTTAAGTCAATGACCGGCTGAGCGCGCGCATTGAGGCCTCGGGCCATGCATTCGCCGGAGAAATGCGGAAATCGCGCGATTCTATGCACTTGCCGTTGCATTGCCGACTGACGCCTGCCTATATATATATGAATATGTGTGTGTGTGTATAGTGTGTAGGAGGAGACACACACAAGGCTATTTACACACTCTCCCAACACCACACACGCTCACCCATATACACTTGCATCCCCTAAATGCTATAAGCGAGTAGAAGAGACCTCGATTCCCATTCATGCAATCTCTAGTTAACCAGGTTCGCAAATCTCCTTGATTAGCATACGTATCCGATTACCCAATGACTGAAATACAGGCGGATTAGTAAGAGCAGTCTGCATGCGTTTGACCTATTAGTACGGAATGAGAGAAGGCATGGTTATATAGTTCCATGCGTTCATTGCGCACATACTACTCGCACCAGTTATTTTACAATTCGCTCACATTATTTTTTATCTATCGCACACCATACTGTAAAACAAATAAACATAATAACATTTCTTTGCATAACATGCCGAACGTCGCTTAATATGAAGTCCATTCGATAATAATGCAACTTTATCTTCCGCAATAGCCGAGTGCAACGCACCTGCAAAAATAAATTTACTACCATATCACGTTCCGTTGTTCTTGCAATTTGACTGATAAACAGCTTACAGACAAAAACAAAGGAGTAAAATAAATAAATGCGGTAATTCGATAACGAGCAAACACGAGATATATTTAGCGCGATACAATTAATAATCATCATCATAAATTTTGTATTAGACCTACTAACCTCCAAAGAACTACAAGAAATACAAAAAACAGCGACGTGTATATATTTTATACGTCCATTTGATTTAAAAATAAGGCCAAGTATACAAAATGCAACTTGGTTCACACGCAAGTAGGTGAAGGCAGTAACAAGGCTGTTTCCATTGTAACTTTTGCTTCACGTTTTGCATTACAACACGCATATACACACACATACATACACATTCTACAACATCGGCGAGAGATAAAACGATAAATCATTTGTATTTTAAAATCGGCGTTAGCAAAGGATTCCGTCTGTTTCGCTTCAATTTTCGAGCGCGTGTCTCGAGTCAAATGGTCATTAGGTCGGTTGTTTTTTTGTGGTTGTTGTTGTGCCTTTCATGAAGAGCCCTGACGCGTGGCAGATGTTAGGTCCTCGTAATTGTAGAGGGCTCGAGCGCAAAGGAAGAAGAGAAAAAAATAATTATAAAAGAGAGAGGCTCTCTTTCGGCTATGCATTGCATAAACGCGGAGGCACATAAAAAGATTTTGAAAAGGAAGTGATCAGGTATAAAATCTTTTCGAGGGGGCAGATGTTGCGCGTCTCTCCGTGGCCAGATTCCATCTCAGATAATATTTTATATGCACACATCTACTGCTATTATCAAGCAGGAAACATATGGACCATTAAGAAAGGTTTAGTTAAGGGAGGAAAAAGGAACTAGAACAGATCAACTTGAAAGCTGTGACGATGGTAATTATTTTTTCCCGTTCGGTGTTTAAAAATTGTAATGATATGTTGCTGCAGGTAATAGATTAATTTAGTTTGGTGCAGTTTAAAAGTCTAGGTGACATGTGGGGGTCGGTTTCTCCTAAAATGGCAGATGGTTTCCTTTTTGCCAGTGTTTCTGAATGGAACAGTTGTAAAGAAATTGATAGGATAAACAAAATAGTAGATTTATGGCAGCTGTGTGCCGAATAAAAAGAAGTCTTTGGATGTCGTGGCGGGTGAAAATGGCAAAAGCCATTCAGCGTGGGCGAGGAGGAGAAGAAGAGAATCGGTTTGGGTCGTTTCTTTCATTAGAACTTTTGGAGAACACTCCATTGTGGGTGGACACCTGGCACATCTGTACCATAGACAAGAAGAACAACACAATCGATGCTGAACTAGTTATTCATTCAAACTTTTTTTTATATTCTCTTCAGCTTTTTGCGATTTTTCATCATCTCTGGCTCTACGTCCATTGAATTACAACAGAAATGCGACGCGTGTCTGTCGCAACTTCCTCGAGCCCTAACCTTAATTAAAACCGAATGTTTATGAAGCTTTTATCTCGCGTCGCCTGCAGCGCTTTATCGCTCCAACTCCCAATGTTGAAACATATAAATTGAATAATGGCTGCAACATTTTGATGCAACAATCATTTCGACACCAACTTCTGACGCAAAGCAAAGTGTATTTCATTCCAACGCTATTACAAAAACAGTATGCAGCAGCAGCCACTCGAATGCAGCAATTGAATCACGCCAAAAAAAAAATATGTATGTATATTGTACATTATAAAGGATTATTGCATACACATATTTTGACATTGCTATTATTTCGTGTACAAACGCAAGTGAGACCAACTAACGCAAATAAATAGTATACATACACACACAGGAAAGCGAAGCGCAGCGCATCCGGTTTGGAATTTAATACCCAGGTGAATAATGGATGACCTCAGCTTTAAACGCAAAAATCAAACTTCCTTTTTTTTTTCATTCAGCGAGAAAAGAATAAAGAAGAAGACGCAAGGCGTTTAGCAACCTGGCAAATGTCGCAAATTTTTTAGAAGATGAAAAATAAAAGTATTTAGAAAGAATGGTTTACGTTTTTTCTTCTTCTTTTGGCACTGTCGACTGCTGCCCTATTTTCGTTTGTTTTTAATCTATGCGTTTGTGCGTAAATGTTAACCTTGCACCGTACTACAATTCATAATACCTCGGGATACTTTTGTAGTCCCTTGCCGACAATAGTAACCTTCGAAACAATTGAATGAACCAAGGTAAAAGAAGAATAAATAAATCGTTTCGGCCCCGGAGAGTTTCAATGAATGGGGCCTTAAAGAATACGTATATATATATATATATATATAGATCCATTCGCGTTACGTAACATTGGAAATGTATTTTCATGTATAGTAAATAGTTGAGTATTATGTGGCGGATCTGGTGCCCGAATTACCGAGGCATTAGGCAATTGATGAGGTTACCACATCGCGTATCTTTTAATCTATTAATACTACATTACTACATTGCATTGCTCTCGAGAAGCCGGTGCGATATGTGACGGGTGCGGTGTGTTGCTGCTGTGTGTGTGTTACACAGTATTAGCAGAACAGGTAGAGTAGACAACTACAGACAGCAAAGATTGAGCAATGCGATCGCAATATGCATGCAGCATGCGGTGGGTGGTTGGCTATTATTTATTGCTTACCGTTGGGCATCCGCGAACACGAACTTCCTTAATTTGAGATCCCTGAGGACGATTCCGCTGCTGTGACACAGATGTACGGTTTCGGCTATCTGCCGGAAGATCTTCTTCGCTTCCGACTCGCGCAACCTTTTTCTAGATCTAACGTAGGAATGGAGGTCACCGTGTGCCCTAGGAAAGACAAGGTAGAGATGCCTGTCGCAGATGAACACCTCGTGCAGAGACGAAATCCTTGGATGAGAATCCAGCCGGTAATGCGCCGTCACCAGAGAATGCGAATCTCTCGATACAACCTAGAACAATACAACACACACATACAATCAATAAGCCATCTCCATTAACAACAAATGGGAAAACACACTTTGCTCTTTAACACGATTCCGAGCATTCATATTATCCTTATTATTCCGCTCAATTTTCTATATAAATATATACGAACATATAAATAATAATCAACATTATTATTTTATTGGGCAAGAAAATGCCATTACCTTGACGCATATAAAACAGCAGAAAAACATATCACGATTTATCGCGCACGCTCTGAAATTCCAATTAATACAGCCAACATTATGAGATCGTCCGTTACAATATTCGAACTTTTTTCATCTTTACTCTAAACATTTTAACATTGTTTCACACCAGTTTACGTCAACACAAAGCATGTATAGACCACGTCTCTAATCGGAATTAACATTTGCGTCTGTCCTGTTATTATTGCCGTTGCATTCGCGCGTCACACACAAAGAGGAGCTGGTAACATGTGAGTGAACCACATAATGAAGTTTCACGCTTGTAAATTTTAATGTTTCTTCTTTTTTTTATTATTATGCTGCTGTTTTATTTTTTCAAGAGTCGCAAGAATCACGATAAAACGCATGTTTGTCTCTCGTAAGTTTCGAGTAAAACATTTTTTTTTATATTTATATTTCTGCGAACATGTGGCTACGACGACTCCCTTTTCTTCCTTCCATCATTTTGTTTTTCGCAAAGTGCTACCAAGCAAGTGGTTCCGTTCACGAGCTACCTGCTGTGCGTGTGTGCCACGCTCCCCCTTTTTCCCAGCCCGAATTTCTTTCCAAATAGGAAGTTTTCTATCATGTTCCCAGAGCAAATTAGAAAATAGCTCAGCGGACGTGAATACGAAACGGCACAGAACAAAGTTTCCACTTGTTTCGGGCCTTTCCGAAATTGGTAAATTACACGAACAATGGGTGCATTCAACTATTTATAATAGTATATTTTCTTTTCAGTGGATTCCGTGCGTGTTGGTGAGAAGAAGACTGAGCGAGAAGCGGACGAAGTCTATTGTTTATTACATATTATATCCTTCGATAGAACAGAGATGCATTCATAGAATACTAATATATTTAAGCAGATGAGTAATGGCAACACGTAAGGCGAGTATTTTAGGAATGCCGACCACTTATCCCCTCGATTATACACGCAAGTGGATTATCATAAGAAAAGGGTGGCTCTTTTCTTGTTTCCATATTTATTTAATTTTTTTTTTTCTTTTGAAGGGTGCAACGAGGAAAGCGCGCACCGCACTAATTTCATGTGGAAAAAGAGAACTAGGTGTGGGTTTGGCAATTTGTATTGAAACGAGAATTTTAATGATTCGTATTTTTTTTGAGCAACGCGCACCGATTGCGCATATAAGGAGCTAGTTATTGCGAATTTGAAATGTAATAACCGGCCAATCCTATATATTATTTCAATGTTTCGACAGGTTATATGCCAGTATAAATTACAAGTAATATTATACAAACATTATAAAACAAATTGCGAAAAACGGACGCGCTCTCTCTCTTATTCTCTTTCTATTTATCTATCTCGCTCTCGTGACTGAATCTTGCCTGTGCGTCTATCTTACTACTTCGTCCAATTCAAATAGTTAATGAACACCGGCCGAAATTTACGCGTAGCGATTACATTATGCGTGTTTCGAGGCGTCCGTCCTCCGCCACCGGATGTGATGGTTACATCACAGACGGAGAGATAACAAGGTCACATAGCTGCTGCCGCCGCCGCCGCTACATAGGTGTATTAGAATCACCATATTTTACCGAGCCGAAATGACAAGGGCAAGCGCAAACAACCTTGATAATTTCTTCTTCTTTATTCATCTCCTCCTACTTCTCAATATCTCTAATGCCAACAGACCACTACTACTACTACTACCTTTAATTGTGTTACCCAACGCGTCGGACCTTACAAAACAATATAAAAAACAAATAAAAGAAGAAGCAATAATAATGAAGAGCGCGCGTCCGAGTCCTTGACTTAAGTCACTATTTTTAGCGAGCGCACGTTCTCCAATTACGCTCGATAATGGATGACAACTTGTGCCGCTTCTCTTTTTAAACTGATCCTCGTATTATATATATACATACATACATAGGTGTGCGTGTGTGTGTTTGTGTATATACACTTGCACACACACACACATATGTATAGCCACACATCCAATTGGCAAATTCAATACCTGCTGACCTTCTGCGGTTTCGAATACGCAATTCCACGTGCTCCAAATGACATTAATTCCCATTAATAGGAATTCCTTTAACGGTACCCTCCCCCAAATACAACTAGACTACGACGGAACGCGAGTAGTTCGCATGCAGCGGATATACAAATGATTATTACCTTGCAAACCAATTCTTCTTGGGTATTGACGTCAATGCATCGGAACAATGAGCTTCCCTCGACTTGTTCCAATAGCAGATATTTGTCGGCCACTATAGAAGCCTGGAAGCTGTCGTTCTGATTGTGACTGAACTGATTCTGTTCTTTGTTGTCCGATGGAACCCTAGGCACCCTGCATTCCATATCCCGCGGATGTGAAATACTTGACCGGAATTTTTTAACAATGTCACTGCACGACGCCACCTCGACCTTCTTCTCCATACCATTTAAATTCACACTCACTATAGAATTTTGCATTTTGATCGCACTTGCTTGATCCCTCTTTCTCCTGGTATATATATAGTAAGTTGCCTGGTTGTTCGGTTTCTTTCTTCTTCGATTCGTTCTTTTCTTTTTGAAAACAACGAATTACCGCCGCTTTTTTTCGCTCTCGCACATGCACACTCTCCGCCCAGAAAGGTAAAGAAAGCAAAAAATGTAAGATGCGTATGCTGCGAATGTTCTTCTTCTTGTTCTTGTTCTCTTCTTTCGAGGAGAGTTCTCTCGCTGCTATTGTGCACGCACTGAAAGAACGAGTAGATTCGAGATCCTGTTTAAATAGCTGTCGACTGCCGTACTAAGTGTTTTTGGTCTGTAGTATGTGACATGGGCGAAGTAATAATAACTTTGCAAATGTGTTGTGAATTCGTAAGACGAGTAACACTGCTCAACCACCTCTCGAATGCACACGATCACACTGCCATTGCGCTACTGACTGATATCGGAACGGACGCCGCCGCGGTTTCCCAGATTCAATGTCGGCAAGGGTGGGGACGGCCACAGGCGTGCGCATTCCTCGAGGGTGGATTCATCGCATCATCATTCTCCGTCGTCTTCTCTTCCAAATATTTCTATTTTTCTGATGACTCAACCATTCTACGACATCACTGACCATTCCTATTGACCATACGCACATACTCCAATTGGCTTGCTTCTTCGCTCTCTATATATGCTCATCACCAGAAACGCACCAACCTGACTCGATCTCTCCTTCGCATTTTCAAATTTTAACGAATTCCTATATAATGAACATATCAACTTATCTTCTTCAGCATACTGAAATTCTTTATTGCAAACTTCAATTTAGTTTAATACTTCAAAAATACAAATAGTTTTATAATAGAATCATTATATAATTACCTGAATACTTTTACGCAGATACTCGATTTTTATTAGCTATTTCATATTATTTTGTCAATAAATATTCTTTAATTAAACATAAATAATTCAAAAGTGACGCAAATATATACATATATAACTGAAGGTCCTATTGCAGATCATTATTTCATGGCCTCATTTTTTAATAAAATTAAATATTAGTTTTAATTCTACAACTTAAAATAAATAGAAAGTAAAAACATCATAATTTATGAAATATATTTATATAAAAATATCCACCCCAATTTTAAGTATCCCTCATGCACCCTTCTTGAATATCTAATGTCCCTATAATTAATTCCCTTTTTTATCTCTCCTAGTCCTTGGTGTTCTTTCCTCTTGCATTACCTATTGCATAATAGTCATTTATTTTAATGTAACTTAAAAAAATAATCATTGCGTTTTGACAAAATTTGTCATTCTTTATTAATTTAATTTTATTGTTGTCATCAATTTTTTTGCTTTTTAATAAATTAATATCATAAACACTAAGTGAAATGAAATCATTCTAAAAAAAAATTGTGAATTTTGTGTATAATTTTCATAGAATAAATATGATTCAAACCTTCAGGAATTCTGATGTAATGAATACATCACGTAATCAAGATCATCGTCATGGATGTTCATTGCAAATTATATGTCAGTTTGTGCAAGAGCAAAAATTGTATTAATAACGTTTTGCAAAATTTTAAATAAATTGGAAAACAAAATAATTGTATGACGCAAACAAATATTAATTGAAGGCCCAATTATAGTCCATTTTTGTTGCCCTCATTTATTTTAAATATTTTTTTTTACACTTAATATACGAATAATTTAACTTGATCCAAAATATATATATAATTGTTATTTTTTTATTTATATATTATTATATAACAATCCTTCAAATTATTTTATAGTTCAGGTTAATAAAAGTCCCTGAAAATATATAAAGAAATTGTCTTAATTAAATAAATTGAATCAAAAAATATAAATGGTTTTACGGTTGAAGGATTTTGTAGTCCTCCAAATAAATACTGTTACAGCTACCAAATTGTTTAAATTTGTTTTACTTAAAAAATAACATATTTGCAAAAGCAAAAACGACAAACTTGGTTCAGTTTATCACTGGAAACCTACTTTTCTTTCAAACGTAAAGTTGTGTTGTTTGAACAATGATTTATACTTTTTTTTCCAAAATATGTGTATATAATGATTTTTTTCTTTTATTCACATATTATGATATAACAATCCTTTTACAATAATCCTTCATATTATTTTAAATAATAACAGGAAATTTTATCTACAATATTGGATATCAACTATATTATTAACTATTGATATCAATTCATTATTAATAGACCACACAAATATTTTAAAGTACAAAATATTTTTAGACCTTGCTCGTGTTTTTATTGTACGTTTTTATTTTTCTTCCTTAATTATTTACATTTATATCACTGTGCATTACGTGCACAAGCCGTGCGGAAATCCAGTTTTGGTAGATTCATGCTGCGGTTCCTGTTACATATTAAATATCATTAACATGGGCTCCTGAATACACGTTTCTATTGAAGTAACATGAAGTAACGTTGCGTAATTACTAGAATTTTCTTAATTTAACTAACATTTCGTAATATTTCAATGTTATCATTCAGAAAATAATGCACTGATAAACTGGTTTTCCACGAAATATTTATTTTTATACAAGTACCTGTCTAGTTTTAAATATTTACTGAAAATTTATTTTAGTATTTGCAAACAGGTAACAAGAAAATGCAAACATTTTTAAAGGGCGATAAAAAATATTGCAAATACTATCATAAATGCTTTCTTGAGACTATTTTCAAACAAAGGTAAACTTTAAGAATTTTATACCCACAATAAAAAAGAAAATATCAAGAATAAAATGTAAATAATCCCTTCAAACAATTTTACTCGAGTGAAATAGTATTTTATTTTTACGTAGCCGGAATTGGATGTAAATGAGTCCTTCGGGTTATTTTAAATATTCTCCGAATATTTAAAATATCCTTTCATTGGAAATGAAATTATTGAAAGTTTCATTTAAATTTAACTGTTAGATAAAGTGATATAAAGATATATCATTTTCAATGTTAACACGAATTTAAAGTCTGGATTTATGAGTGTACACATAAATTTAATGTTTAGACCCTAATCTACTTAAATTAAGTACTGTCTAACATTGCCAATAAAAATAAATAAACTTTAATCAATTTTTAGATTTATTAATTTTTATAAACATTTTAAAACTTTTATTATTAAATTATTTTTTTTTGTTATATATTTATATTTACGTGACTATGAGAATACTGCTCATAACTTTATTGTAAATCGTATAAATATCATATTTGGTTTTGAATTAATTTCATATTTTTTGTGTGTCATTGTGCAAATAACATCGACGTTATGCAACATATACAAATCGATCCGATATGATTTCGTGAAACAGTTTTGTTGGAAACATTTCGCGTTTCCTAACAGCGTAATGACTTAATTGCTCTTCGCGATTAAGAAATAATAATTTAGTCATCATGCCAATTATCCTTGCTTTGTTTATTCCGTGCACAGCAGACGAATACAGTACAGGCGCGCAGCAGATATCATTTTTATGGTGTTTTGAGTCACTGCTTCGCAATAATCCTTCGCTCTTTCTATTTCTGTGAGTTTTATAATTCATTGACAAACGCTTTACGTATCCACTCGTTTCTTAATGACAAATAGGTGTGCTATATTTCCATACCTAAATCTGTATTTCGTATGTTTCCATTTCAATTTAAGCATTCAGCGTATTGTTAAGATAATTGCTGAAAGAAACCTATTATTTGAAATATTTCACCTTAACACAAGCCATGTGGCTCAGAGCGGCCCTAAAAAGATGTTGTTGAATAATAATAGGCTACTTATTAGACCTGCGAGTCGGAAAGGAGAAGAAGGGAGACAATAATAGCGATGTCTGTGCGTTCATAAGTAGTCATTAAGTTGGCACCTATTAGGGAAGAGTCAAGTTTAGAGACGCACATCGTGAGCAAAATATTATCCGTCCATACAAATGGCAATTTATTTGAATACCTGTTTCCAATAAGTATATCTCGCCAGCGGAGCAACCAACCAAAGAATCTATTGTTAAACTAATTGCTTCTATGTAACTTTATGCAAAATTATCTTAACCACTGCTACGTCTGAGCAGTTGTTCCCGTTTTCATCACGCCTCATTTTACAGAAATTCGTACGTACACGTAATTTATGACGCATCTCGTATAACTCTTGCCGAAAAGCACACCACAATGATACACTTGATTTTCCTACACTTTATACCCAATAAAACCGTGAACACCTGTTCCAATACGATGCATTTGACAAGTGCATAATTTACGGTTAAGTAATATACCTACTACTATCAAACACCTGGGCGATATTCTAAAAGCTCAATCACTGCACGGCCATAAAGTACGAAACCTACGTCAAGGACAGTTTCATAAAAACTAACAACGATTTCATTCAATTTCCTTCATTCTTAAGACAACAATAGGAGCAACAAGTATTTTATGAATTCGAAACATTGAACGTTCCGGCCAGCTGGAATAATTATTATATAATTTTTAATTCAGTCAGTTTCAATGGACGTAATCTGCAGACACCAATAACGTTGCGACTTGCTTTTTACCAAGGATATATTTTTTTTCTATTATGTAACACATAGCTATTTTATGTGTGTGTGTTAATGAACACTGGAAGGTTGCAGTTATTTTTTTTGTTATGTTGTAATTTAATAAACGAAAAACAATTTGCTAATAAATACATTTTTATATATGTTTTTTTTTATTAACATCTTGAGAGAAATGCAGTTAAAAAAAATATATTTTTATTCCGGAAATTGGAAATGTACCGTTCGTTGGAAATACATTTTTTTTCTGCAGCTGTAAATATTTTGGGTGGGCAGCATCTCTGAAATTACATCTCCAATGATTCGATTCTAAAAGAAAAGCTGTGCGGCGTCAGCCCAAAAAGAGATAAATATTTTTGAAGCAGATGCACTGGTCTAGTTGCATGAAGCGTAGAAGAAAAAAAAATCAAAAAGCAGCTGTCGCGTCTTTCCGTATCTATTATACTTTTTGGACCACTGATGAAAAAAAAAAGAAAAGAGAAGAATTCTCTACGGTGAGGTGTAAGTGGGTGGCAAGCTGCACCTTGTGTTGGGCTCAGGTATATTTTCAGCACCGACCTTAACCTCTCCACTCAAGGGTTACTTTACGAACCTACCCTCGATTTTCACCTCCTTAAAAATCATGTGAAATAGATTATTTCACTAGTAATAAAATATAAACACTTTTTATATAAATGGCATCCCAATAAATAGCAATAAATTTTTATTATTATTTCAAGAATATTTTTTTTTTGTACTTTTTGAAATGCATTTTAATGTAGATTATTTATCAATATTATTAAGGAATGTTGTTGCGTTAAGGTGGATTGACTTGTTGAAAATGTAGTAAATTTTTTGTGAGTATTTATCTTGAGATGTGATAATGGATAGGTTTTTGAACTTAGTCGGAGTGTGTTTGGTGTCAGGTTCCTTCTCAACAATGCCGTGTATCAAGGCCCATTTGTACACGAGCAGAGTACTTTCTACTACTTAAGCCAACAAAGCCTTTAATTTTACTTAACACAAAATTCGATCCCTGAATAAATCTTATTAATTTATTAATTTACTTTTATAAAAAAAAGATAATAAATTGCTCTGATAAACTGTAAATCCCGGACTAATCGAGGAATTAAATACATGAAATACTAGAATAAAAACTCAATAAAAATTTAGATTCGTTTGAAATGTTTAAACCATGCAAGAAAACAATACCTTGTAAAAAAGGTTATAAACAATTTTTTTGGTGTACGTTTATTCAGTTTTGGATTTAATCAGATATTAAGAGCTTAGAAGAGGTTGATTACGTGATGTTAGATTAGAAGAATACATCGAGTGATTTATCATTGTAGTGCGTGGCACCTTGTCACGAAAGGCAAGTGAAGTAACAAGTAGCAAGTTCATATAAGACAGATGCACTTTGATTTATTACACCAATATGTACAATGGACCAAGGAATTCCAAAGATGTTGCTACATTGTATAAGACCAATAAAGGACTTTATAGATTTAGTATCCCCTCGTTCAGCACAGTAGCACAGAACTGCCGTGTTCAGTGAATCCATTAATTTTCACATACTCGCAAAGTGCCTGGCGTTTTAGGCTCTACATGTGGCATCAGTTATGGCACCACACCACGCGTTCCGCTCAAATTACCGAAATAATAAAATATGACTTCTGTTTTTAAATTTCTTTGTTTACTTTAATCCGATTAAACTAAAATCGATATTATAATTAGTTCAGATTTCTGAGATCTAACGAGGAAATCAAACTAATTAATGTACATTAGCAGTCGTGAGTCGGCTCGGATTCCTCGTTATCGTCGAATGCAACGGCGATGAATCACGTTAGTCCAAATTTCAGAACGACAAAGATTATATTTCGTCACCGGATAAAACGAATAAAACGCTTGTTGCATTTTATTGCATTTCAATGTAAATTTCGACAAAAATTTTCGATAAAAAACGCGCAATTGAAGTTTCCTTTCTTCATTATCTCAGTTACGTTTTACGAATGGGCTCAATATGAAATTTTAATCAATATACTAAATCATCAATTTTTTGATAAGGAAATAAAAAAAAGCATGTAATTGCTGATAAGGGAATTTAAAAAGAAATTGGCAAACTGATTGTATTATGTGCGAAAAAAAATGTTGTCGCAATAGTTGCTACAATTTAATTAAAATTGGGACTGATACACGCAGTTTTCTCGTTTAAAAATATATACGTTCTCCAAATTACTTAATCTTGGTGAGTTCGCTAAGCTGATAAGGGTTGATTGCGGATAAAGATAAGTGTAATCAATACTATTTTAATAAGGCGCCAGATGTGCCACGCACAAATTCGGGGCCGGGCCTTCAACGACGACTTCCTGCCACCAAATCTAAATCCAGTCGCAGCAATATTGGATATCGGATTTTGGCCAAAGTTTTTGAACTATTTCGAACGCCACATCCTGTCACATCGCCGATAAATCATCATTAAAGTACGTGAGAATGTAGCGGTCGGTAGCAACGAAGAGTGGATAAAAAAAATGACTCATATGCTGGGGTTATAAACTACCTGTATTATCTCATGAGTTCTGGCACCATGCTGCGGTGAATCATCCCCCAGAATGACAACAGAGAAAGAGGAAGAGAAGAAAAAAATGGGAAGCATCTTAATAACATCAACCGCAGCAACGATTAAATTAATCGGAGGCAATCAATTTTGTCTTTTTTTTAGTTTAACTTGTTTTTTTTTTCTGTTACGTTCATTTATTTACTTATTTTTGTTCCCTCATGAAAGCAGCTGTAAATGAAGCCTATTAATCCTGAAACGCATGCAGCGTTTCGCAGAGAGCAGCAAATACGATTAAGTCTGTGCAACAATGGTTCCATTTCCGTTTCGGAAATTGTTCGGACTACTGTTTTTCACCTGGGCCACGTTTAAATGGTAGTAGTCCTAGGTAAATATAAACCGATCCTATTTACGTTCAGACACCCGGATTTTATGATACAAAAGGCCGCTCCGCCCGCTACTTCCGGTGATCACACGATTGCTGCGTGCATCCGCTCCGATGTGTTTTTGACAAATCCGAAACGAAACGAAACGTGTCTTTTAACTAGTAAATACTTCAAGTATATACAAATTCGCATTCGCAGAATGAAAAAGTAATAATAATACCTGGATTAGTTTCGTTGAAAATTTGGAGGAAAGAGAAAGGATCAAAAATGCGTTCCACATTTTTCGTAAATAACAAATTTTCCCGAAACTACAGAATTATTGTTTTTTTACTAAGTCTAGAGTTGCAATAAACCTGCATAAAATTGCACTCAATAAAAAAAAAATGTAAAACTACTACTAAATTATGTTACAAAATTTGAACTGAAATTTTTGCATTTTTGCATTTTTCATAAATAAATTAAATAATCTCTCTTTTATATATGACACTGGTTCATGTAAGTTAAGTCTTGTGAACTGGAACAAATTATATAAATATATTTATTAAAGAAGAATACAAATTGTATGTAATTAATTTAAATAATTAAATATTTACTTAAAAATTAATTATGTTTATACTACATTTTACAGAAGTAAACATGTGTTACATTTTAATAATAATACATTATGTAAAGTACAATGATATAAGATTTAGCGATTAATTTTAAATATACCAAAAATTTACATGAGAAATCGTACGAAGCTAACAATTATTTATTAAAAAATGCAAATTTAGAAATTTTATTTAGAATTTTAGAAATTCTCTAAGTCATCAATTTCATCCCATTAAATTAAATTGACTGGTGATCCACATTTTCGAAAACGCTGCTCTAAATAATTAGGTTTATTTGCTGATGTGAAACAATATACAAAGACAAAATCGATGCTAATTAGTGTGATAGCTTATATAATAGATTGCTTGTCATGCGCAAAGATCAACTAATAGCTTTTGATGTATTCTTAATGCAATGTATTCATTGGTTTATTAGCATATGGTATTGATCAAAGGCAATGTTTAGATCATTTTGTATACGTGTGTATCATTAGTTTCAATAAGGTATATCAATTTAAAATAAATATTTAAGAGATTAAACTAATCTCAAGAAGTATAATAAAAATAAATCAATAAACATATTAGTTCTCACGCATGTCTGAAGGGTGTTAATTACCCCGCACTTGATCTTGAATTGGAGAACGATCAATATATTTATTTTTCAATTAAATTTTATAATATATAGAACGTTGTTAGGTCGCACGACTAAAAAAACTTGAGAAAATCTGTTATAAGATGATTATGACATTTTTTTCAAAATAATTATCTTTTGAAATGACACACTGACCGCTCTGCATATTTTCTTTGAGATATAGGTTAGTTATTTAGTTTAAACGTTGTTATTCAATGTAGTGTTTTCGAAATATAATTTATTATCTGCAGACAACAAAGAAACATTTCTAAAGTCTACAGCTGATACAGGACGGCTCTGACGTCCATCTCTTCGCATTAAGCTCACAAAAGTGCATACATATAAACGCATTGGCTTTATTGAACGTATTTACTATTGAATGGCACACATAACAATCTGCTGCTGTGCGTTTCATGGCGTAATTTCATTTGCACCAGATCAATAACTTAATTAATTGAAAACAGAATGGAATATTCTCGCATAATAAATTATTTATTTAGCAGCCCTTTCTGACATTTAATTATTTGTTTCATTTTATAAATACATTTCAATAAATAATTATAATTATTTAGATGTAATTCGATTTTTTTTTAATTAGAATTTACATTTGAATTACAGTATTTATTATAAATATTTTTAAAGAAATTAACTATACCCAACTTTTTTTCAAAAACAGAAAAATTGTATAAAAATTATCGATTTTTTCGCAAAAAGTAAAATGCATTAGAATAAACAGACTACGTATTTTTTTTACGAAAAATAGTTTTAGTATCATTCAATTACAAACTCAAAACATTAGGTTGTGTTTTGACATGTTACGTAAAAAAGGTCATAATTTTATAAAAATGCCCTTACGGTTTCGAAAAGGGGAGGTCTGATAGAGTGGATGACGAAATGCGTTTGTGAATGTTGGTATAATTTGTTCCATTCTTCGGTTAATGACGTAACAGAAATTGCAAACTCCGGCGGTTTCGGGGAATTGAATAATGAGAACTCAACGATTCTAGCTGAAATCTAACAAACATTTAATTGAATTGTCCAAACAAGCTCTTCAGAACTTGGCAAGTTTCTGACGAAGGTAAGCCTCGCCGATTCCATTTGATAACGCCCAAGTTGAAAATGAACAGACGAGATTGAGTTATTAGATAATACGCACAAAGCCTTTGCCTTTGCCTAATTTCCTTAATTAAATTATTTTTTAAATATGTCGAAAGATCGTTTGAATGAAACAACAATCGATAATAACACAAACGCGGGTCTTTCTATTTATTTTCGTTCAATTCATTAAATTCAATTAAAATTCAGAACGTATTTGTCGGGAAACGCTTTTCAGGCGACTTGTTAAGCTTTTAACGAAGCGGAACAATGAAAAGGGACCCCACAGAAAGACGGGCGTATCTCCAAAGCCAATTGTAAATACATTTACATTGAATCTTGAACAAACAATACAGTATATAGTATTTTAAAATCACTGCTTCTTAATTTATTTCTATATTAAATTCAATACTAAAATGATTGTTCTTTTCCAAGAAATGTTAAACCGACAATAAAAACATTTGATTGTTAAATTAAGGAAGTCCAAGAATAATAAATCATGATTGTTTCTTTTTGCTTTTAGTTTCTTTGTTGAAACTCGGTCCAAGTTTGTTAGTTTTACGATTATTTACTTTTTGAATCAATCTTGCGAAAACAATGTATGAACAAAGGGCATTAATCGTATTTTTTTTCGTACTACCACAAGTAATTAATCACCTTTCTTAGTGTTATAGCTATATTTGATCCTTAAACTTGTCAAAATTGTAATACCTTTTAGATCGATATACAGAAAGTTATTTATTAAGTTGCTTAACTTTCTATGACTTAAGATGTCATAGGCGCCATCTGATGATGAAATCTTGAATAATTGTAATAATACCAGATAGCATCGTGTTTACGGTAGTAAAATAATCAGTTTTGCGGATATTACCGAGATATGAGATGATTTTCTTAAGTAACAAATACTAAAACTACACACATATCCGGCTGAATGACCTTGTTGTCCATAGGGGAAAATATGTTATCAAATTACTAATTTCCTAATTCAATTATTACGACATTAAAAAAAAAACGTTATAAAAGTATTAAATTTTAGTTTCTTTTATCAAAAATATTAAAATAAACTAAAATAAACATTCTTTTCGTTATATCAATTAATTTTGTTATAATTTATTTTTTTAATAAATATTATTTAAAAGTTAATTAATCGTAAAATTAGTTATTTTTTTGAATTTAATTTATTTTGTTATTTTTTTATTGTATTTCTGACCAATAAAGAATAATATAATATTTTCGGTAAATAAATATTTTTTTTTAGTAAAACTAAATCATTTGCAATAGTTATCAATATGATTATGATTATGTATTATGTTTGTTTTTATTTACTTATTAGTAAGCAATACAAATGTTTACTATTTACACTATTTTAATAATATTAATCGTGTTTATTTATTAATTATATTAATTAGATTTCGTTTAAATGCAAAATATAAAGTAGCGTTAATTGACTTCTTGATTCAACGGTAATGACAAATACAATAATTAATAATTCAGCACTCGAGTAAAAAGGATTTTCTTAAGTGACAAGTATTAAGACTATAGACGTTCCCACAATACACGTGTTTCTCAAGTTGCGAGGAAAAGTCCTTAAAGTATCAGAAATAAATTCCAAAATATTTATATCGAGGCTACAGGAATAAATAAGCTTTGTCGAGTAAGAAGGTAATTAATTTAGTCATCGCTCTTTAGAAAACTTAATTGTTTTTCGAATATAGTAATGAAAAATATAATTTCGTAAAATGTAAGTTGCTGTAATCAGTCACTCAATTTCTCATTAATTATTATTTACACATGAGTCAAATGAAAACATAAACAGTCGACGTGTTTCTAGAAATTAGTTAACAAACAAAAAAATCCGTTTCAGCCAATCATTTTGTTTAATATTATTTCGAAATATTTGATAGAATTCTTAGTTATTCCTGAAATGCAAGATTTGTATAGTCGAAAAAAGAAAACAAAATAAAAAAAGCATCTACAAACGGAAGATCATTGTCGTAAATGTATTTTTCGCATTTCAAAGTGTACGTGTGTGCGCTTGGCATCCGTTCAGTTGAGAAGATTTTTTTGTAATGTTATGAAACAAAGTGCGGAGTGACGCAAAAAGATCACGTGTATAAATAAAAATTTCATTTGTGCGATGCGTGTACATGCAAACATTATGAAAAAAAAAAGTTGAGTGTACTAGAGAGAGAGAACGATGTAATATTAAGCGATGTGTGTATAATATAATTTATTTCGTACATATTATCTCGTTATCTACGAATTTTGCGCAACTCGCGCCGAAATGCGGCCCCCCGATAAGATTTCACAAAACGTGTGGTTGTATGTGTACATTCATATTCTGCCAGAAAGGAATTATTGATGCAAAATTTCGCAATGCGGCCGCATATGCGCGCTGTTATTATTATGAATTACGATTATCATTATATTTGTTGTGCAGTTCTGAAAGTCCGAAAATCTGGACTTTTACCTCTTGAACTACAACCATCCATTGTCCAGCTATTATTTACTGTTTTTTTTTTGCTTAGGTTCTCTATATATCAATGGTGGCGTAATGTCAGCCGGTCACGTTACAAATAAATAAAGGCTTTATGTGTTTATTATCTTCGCGTTTAGTGTTGTTAAAGAGATTATTATCTGTGTAATGTAGAGCCAGTTAGAATGTACTTAGCGTTTCGTATTGTTCCAATAATACGCATTTCGTGTTTGAGACGCAAACATTTGCTGAAGCTACTCGCTTTCCTGTCGAATACGTACAATGTGAGGGATGTTCTATTCTATTAACCATAACGGCCTCAACCCAGGGTTCTCCAGTTGCTCGAAAGAGTTATCGATTACTGCAAACCTATTATTACCTGTATATTCAAATATCTGTGTTCAATACATCGACCGCTTTCAATACTACTAAATCATAAATAGATCTACTCTGCAACCCTTTTCTTTTTTGGTTCATTATATGTGAATACTCTCGAATCCTTAGTTCACCAAATAGTAAAAGAACCTCTTGACTGGAACATCAAATTCCCAGCAATATTTCAAAACTATTAGTAGTTTCTTTAAGAAACTATTTTTATATTTTAGTATCTATTAATCAAAACATACAAAATATTAACTTAGTGTCCACTAGTCAAGTAGCTAGTTAAATAAGTATTGAAACTCTTCACCATTTCAGCACTCTAGTATATCAAATTGTTAAAGTGACAAGTCTTAAGACCACACAGATTCACACAAAGTACACGTCTCTACGGCTATGAGAAAAAGTCCATTAAAACCAGATACTACTGAAAAGTTACAGAAAAATATATATTAAAAGGACAAAAAAACTTCAATAAATGTTAAAAGTATTGATTTTCAAATATTTTTAATAATATTTAATGTAATTGTTAGAGTATTTCCTTCACAGGAGACTATCAATCATTAAATCAATCAGCTGTAAGTATTTTGTAAATATATTAAGATATTAACACTTACAACCATACCATTTATACTAGAATATTCATCACTCATCCGAAGAGATTTTTGCATCCATTGCTTAACGTTTATAAACTGTGAAATGTCACCCAACTTATATAACATACCCAATCTTATATAATTTTATTATTATTCAGAAATTATTCAACAAAAAGGATATAAAGGAAGTAGGACAGTTTCTTAATTTCAGAATATTTTTATCTCTTATTCTATCAAATCAATAAAACCATCAATTTTTAGAAAAATCAACATGAAATAATTATATATTAGAAATTGTTAAAAGTATTTTTTTATATTTTATTACTATTTGTACGAATTATATAGTTTTTATCGACTGATTTTATTTTTATTATTTTTTGATTAGGGGATTTTAAAGCCAAATATAAATAATTCTTTTCAATTCAATTTCTTACATACAAAAATATCATTCATTATTTTATTTTAAATTATAATTATAATAAGTGATAAATTTACTAAAAACAATAATTTCAGCAATCTACTATGTATTATAACATATATAATCAATTTTAGATATATTAGTATTGAAATTAGTAAAATTTTATGGATAAAATGTACAAGAATAAATTTGTAGATGAAATGTTTCCAAATAAATACAAAAAAGGAATGATTATTTTTATAATAAATATTAATCTATAATAACGTAAACTAAGGCCCAAATTTTTAGTATGAAAAGTAAATATAGTTTATCGAGATCGTTAAGTCAACAGACCGACCCATTCCTTCAGCCCTAAAAAAATATTTATTGTAAATTGGCGAAAAACCTATAAACACTATTACACTCAAATAAGCATAAATATGTTAAATAAATACAACTGAGTACTAATAGAATTACGACATATTGCTTAAGTAATAAGTCATAATATTGCACATGTAGACAAAATACATGAAATCCCCTAATAAATGCAAATACAAGTAATGTGATATTAGTAATATTTAATTTATATTAAATAATAATTAAAGTTGTATTTAATTAAATTATATAAAAATATATATAAAATTTAAAGAATGTTGTGTAAAGATTGAGCAAGTGAGAACATCTTTCTGTATATCATTTTCCGCATTATTTTCATTTGAAAGTAGCAGTGAAAGGGAAGATTCTATCTTACCATTACTTGGCAACAATATTATATAATAAGCAATGTAATAATATTCATCTATTATGCCAATAAAAGGTTACATTGTTGTCAATAAATTTATTATTTTTAAATATAAAGTTGATGGTAATTAATAAAATATATTGTGTTCATTAAAATATTTTTAATAATAAATTAATTGAAAATTTATTGCTCAGGTATATTTTTTTCCTGAAAAAAAATATGGATACAGACGATGCGTAGCCTTGAAGGGCGTCAGCTGAGAATGCCTGAAACTTTTAAATGTGTCGTTTCACTTTTATCCTCATAAATTTCAATTTCACTTTTCACATGCATACACACACACGCTATTTATTAATATAAATCTATAGTCATAAAAATTGACTTTATCTAAGAAAAGTGAGACTTGAGCTCTTTCTGTATACAATAAACCTTTAGTTTATAAACAAAAATTCTCTGTGCGACATTGTGCGTGCTGCCTCAAGTACCGTGAAGAGATGAAAGCAACGCTTGAGCTCTGCGGTTTCAGTTATTGAGTAGGTAGACGTTTGGGTAAATAGAGTTGTTTGGTAACGAAAACCAAGGACTTGAAAATATTACTCATTGTCGTGGGGTGGGCTTGTTTTATAAATACGCCTCGGGGGTGCAATTTCAAGGTACGCTGGGTAATTGACATCTCTTCATTTTCGCAGCCCGGCAAACGGACTCACGCTGTCCGTTTGTTTCGGACCGAAAATTGAAAGAAAGCAACGAAAAGAGAAACAATTTCTCTATTCCGTTTCGCAGTAATTTTAGATTATACTTTAAGTGCTGTTAAGAGAAACTGTTAAAATCCAAAGGTAAAGAAGACATAAATCGCCCAAGGTGTTTTTTGTTTGTCAGCTGCCACTTGTAATTGAGAGCATTTAAATCACATCTTTACATCTAACTTATTTTCTAAAATAACTATAGGTCCGCTTTAAAAATTTCGAAACAAACTAAATTTTAATTGACAAAATAAAATATTAATTTTAATACATAAATTATATTTTTTTTGTTATTTTATAGAATTAAGTTTATTTTTAAAACACATAAATAAAGATATTCAATTTAAATATAAATATCGAATTGGAAATATTTCTTTTCTCATTTAATTCCAATTCAATTAAGAAAAAGGCTTGGAATATTAAGAAGATAACATAACTTTAAACAAGTTAAATTAAATATGCGAAGACTAAACAGTAATAATTATTCTTAGAATTTCATGAATTCATGAATTAAAGTAAGTAAAAACTTCAGGATAACATAAACTTGTCTGAATCTGAAAAAAACGCACTGTGAGTCATAGATTCTTAAAATACCAAAATTTCTTGAAACGCAGTTTTTTTTTTAAATAAGTTGTGGTATTTCAAGAATTTCTTTCCTAAATAAAAGTTTTGATGTTCTACATATATAATCTTGCTAACGTAAAATAAATAGATTTTCCAGATTATGTATATTTATTTTTGCTCAAAAATATCTTACATTATTCTACAATACTATTTTTTTTTTGTGGTGTTATAACAAACTTCGCAGAACAATGAACACAATTCATCACTCTCTTGTGTGCTGACTAAGTTAGACATAACAGAAGCAGAGATTATTCAACTCCTGAAACATTGGAAATTCAGCAAATTTCTTTCCTAAATAAATGTTTTGATGTTCTACATATATAATCTTGGTAACGTAAAATAAATAATTTTTTCTTTTTCAAAAATATCTTATATTATTCTACAATACTATTTTTTGTGGTATTATAACAAACTTCGCAGAACAATGAACACAATTCATCGCTCTCTTGTGTGCTGACTAAGATATACCTGGACATAACTGAAGCAGAGATTATTCAACTCCTGAAATCATTGGAAATCATCATTGATTCTGCGGATTATCTCCTACCAGAAACTACAGGAGTCTGTTTATCAAAAACAAAAACTTCCCGGCAATAGAAAACACTCCTATAGCTCTGATTCTTGTGTCTTGTGTTCAAATGCCAGGATTATGCAACGCTTGTCCGAGCAACAGGAAATACTCCAAGTGCCAGAGCCATCATCCTACTCATCGATTTACATCGTCGTTTCCTCCGAGATGAATGGCGTGCAACTCTGAGCACCATGCAATATATGCAAAGAGGTCCACAAAACCAATCCTAGTCATCCCGAATGACAAATTCAAACCATTAAACATGCGGCTTATCTAAAACAGTAGCCGAATGCAAAATCCATAATCAGTTCTTCATCACTTCTACTTACATAATTTGAACTTACCAACGAATACAGATTGTGGAATTCTTTTGCTATGGTTGAGGAAACAATTTCTTGATAACTTCAATGACATTTTAATGTTTTATTTGGACAACCCTATCCATTGACCCGCGAAAACATTTTTGGTTGATGGGTTTAAACTGGTTTACTAATATTAGAGATATTGCTTGGCAATAACAAATCATTATTTTCTAATTTTAAAATCCTAAAATAATTTAGTTGAATTATTTTTATTTGATCTAAATAAACAATCAAATGTTTGCTCAAGAATTACATGATAAGAGTTAAGAAAATGAGATAGTTTTGTGCGAGAAATAATAATCGGTTTAAAAAGAAAATCAATTTAAATAGTAATCCAAAGTTAATTATACATAATTAAAATTAAACTTTACGCTGCTTCGAGGTTTATCTGAGGTGCGATTATTGCAAGTTGAGAGCTTTAATGAATGTAATAGTAATTGAATCGAGCATGTGAAACACTAGGCCGACTCAGATGGTAGTTTGATAAATTCACATAGAGGAATATTTATGGTTATTTGTCGCAGTAAATATTTCTAAGATTATGTCAACATCCAGAAGAGTAAAAAATATAAAATGCGTCGTCCTCCTCGGTGAATCCCCCTTGCGTGGACCGGAGCCAGTTTTAATGTATTCATACACACGCATTTTATCCCCCTGTACCCCCTTATTAATATATGTAAAATTATGTAAAATTACAATTAAAAGTACGTGCATCGCGTCTGCACGATTCCATTCTTCTCAATAAAAAAAAATCTATTCCTATTTTTTTCTTTATTTCATTTATACTTTTCGTGGATTTGCATATTTCATTCTGGTTTTCCATTTCGAAATAATAAAAGTGCGTGTATCGTGTGGGGCGCACACGCTGGACAATAGATTTAATAACTAGTCCACGTGCATTATTCGCGACGACTGGATCCCGAAATAAGATAGAATTCTTTTGTTGGATGCGAACTAGTGGATATTCTCTCAGAGGGAGATGTATCCCATTCTTGACCGATTGTTTGCCGCCCTTTGGGTCCAGACTAGAAATTTGTCAAGCGATTTGCATAACAACCAATCGCACCGAAAGCAGAAACATAATCATTTACAACTCGCTGCATCGAGAGTTAAATGAAAAAACATAAAAACGGCTCCAAATTTCTTCGAATTACATTGTGAAATTGCATTTAATCGTGAATGGAGAGCATTCAGAGTGAGAGAAATAAAAATGAAATGAGAAGCGGTAAATAAGTGGAACGTACATAAGTTTGGAGTGCAAACACGAGCCGTAGATATTAAGTCATCAATAAACAAATATTTGTGAAATCTCTGAAATGCTTGCATATACACACACTTTTCGATAACCGATATTGGAAAATTCGCTAATTCGTGGAACGTTTCTGCTCGATGCATGTGGAAATTTTCATATAAACTTGTTTATTATTGTACATTACAATATCATTAATGAAAGTTTCGTTACTACATATCTGCGCGCCGATTGATTGCGAAACATTGTTATTATTGTAATATCCGCAAGTAAACATGTAAACAAATTTAGTTTCATCTAAAATTCTGCAACTTGCACTTTTACAATCTTTATTTTCTTTATGTTTTTCCACTCAAAACAAAATTAATTGAAAACAAAAATATTTGATTGAAACACCGCAGTCTTTCCGCCCCAATTTAATTCACTTCCACTATGAACCAACCAATAAATGTAAACAATCAATTACCATAATTAATTAAATTTGATCGCACATAACATTAATTAACAAAACTTTCTACTTACAAACTTGCTATCTCGATGCAAGCATTTACAATTCTTTTTTAATCAATAAATCTAAGTGTTAAAACATTAAAATCTTTATAATGCCGTACGATTGTCAATTAAATGAATGGTCACGTCATTAATATGTAATTTAAATCTTTCCCTGTATCTACTACTTGGCTATGTGAATCGATGACGATCCTCAGGAATGTTCTTACTGGACAAGAAAATTAAATTCTTAAGTATTTTAATTGGAATTTAGAACGATTTTAATGCTAGATATGTCCAGACTATTTTCAATATTAACTTTTTATTTTTATCGATAATAAAATATATTTAGAAAACTATTTTTTTATAGATATTAATAAATATTAATTCATATCTAATTAAAATATATTATTTTTTAAAGCGAATGTAATTTAAAGGAGTTTTTAATTACATTTAAAAATAATATAGAATATAATCGAAACTAAAATCGATATATTTTAAAAGATTTGTGTATTATTAATAGTTTTTAATAATAATTTTTAAATTAAGTGTAACTTTCTGGTTTATAATTGTAAATAATTGTGGTTGAGTTTTGGGAGTGGAAAGTTGGGTAGTTAAAGCTACTTAATTGCAAAATATGTGTACTTATTGCCACATTTCCTGATAGCGTAAAACGCGTGCAAACCGCATCATGTGGCGCCAAAAAAATTGGGGAAATTTTCGAAAAACATGAGATTCACCTTGAGAAATATCAGGTCCTTAGATTTAACATCTTTAATTAAATTATGTAAACAACATTTTTTATTTAAATAATCAAATGGATGCGTGAATTTAATCTAAAATATATATAAATAATGCAAATTGAAAATGTAATACATCAACAATATAATTATTATTTATTTAATTTAAAAATAAATATTAGTTATTAATATGAGTGATGGAATATTTTGATAAATTGTTGATAATTATGTATTTTGTTTATTTACATTTCAAAATTGGTGTGAAGTTATTACGAAAATGAAAACACTAAGATAAAATTGTGTATGTTAGTTGATGTTTACTTGTGAAGTCTTGTATAATTAAATGAAAAAAAAATGCAATAAAGATAAATACGATTATAACTAAATATAAAAGATTTCTTCGATGGAAATGTACTACGATTTGCGGTATCTTGTTTATGTATCTTTCTCTACAAAACAATAAGGTTACAAGCGGTTTGCTGGCAAAATACGCAGCAAAATTCCGCGTGTTTTAATTAACAGATTTACAATCTCCATTAGTTCGATTTTCAAGAGAGCTCGCTTCGCCATAACGGGACAACATTTATATATATTTCTGTATACATATGAGTGTGAGTATATGCAAACAAAGAAAAAAAGTAATTTCGCTTCCCATAAACCCGAAATTTACCAGCTTATAAATTGTCTTTAGACAAAACAGAAGAAGGAGCAGGAGGAGAAGAAGAGACGCAAAGGAAAAGAAGAAAAATGAGAAGAAGTAAAAAAAAAACAAGAAGCTACTTTTAACCGGTTTATATTCCACCCAAAATTAATTCACCCAAGCAGTACTACTCGGAGGAGAAGCAGAAGAGACTTGCTTCAAAACCCGGTTCGACCCTACCCGAACATTACAATATGCAAACACGCTCTCTCCACTCAATATCCGATTTATTACTGCTCGTGTGACATTTTAAGATAGGTCCAGGTTCACAGTTTTCGGTGTACGAGTACAGAAACCCAAACAAGACACGCATAACAAAAGTTTCGCCAACTGATTAAACGCTGACGCTGGGGCAAATGAAGAAGAAGAAGAAGAGGAAAAAAGAATGCCATATGCAAATAGCTCGAAGCCAATGACCGTACGTGTTTTTGTTTATTCTATATCGATCAATTAAAATGTATTTTGGTGCATAAGGCTAATTAAATTGATTACAAATGCGAGACGATGGCGCAACTCGGCGGACTTTCTTCCTTTATCGCGACAGCTTCTCCTCTACTACTACGAAACACTGAATGGGGAACAGTTTGCATCATATCACGAGCCGCACTTCTCATATTCGGAATTCTGCTGTTGATTTGATTCGATTTTTTGTAGGGCGATAGACTGTCGCGATTAGGTCTCTTTATGTAATTAGAGTTTACCAAGTGAATGGCGTAGAGGAGTCATCAACCTCTTTCAAGATAGTCACACTCACTCAATTGGTATTTTCTAATCACGACTCGATGGATGTAAGTATGTATGTGCGTATGCATGTGCATTTCCCATTGAAGTTCTTTAATGTTCCCAATGGACTCTCTTTGCTCTCCACAAGTACGCAGACCCTTCTAATGTAATTACAATAAAAAACACATTACCATCCATAAATCCGTATTAAAAATAAAAACGCATATCGCAAGAGATTACATAAATAATTAACAATTAAGTGCTTTCGAGTATGTAAAGCGAACGCGTGGCTACATAAACACATGATAAAGGTTTCGTTTCCATTTCATTATTTCGCATTCAAGTGCGTGTCACATTTCAATATTTCGTTATTTAATTATAGTCTGTTTATAGGGGCACGTTATTCAATTCATAATTTAAATTAACTACCATCAAACATGTCATTACGTACGATTTATTTTTATCAACATCATTGATTGATTTATTCCTAAATTAAATAAAAAACAGTTTTTATATTAAACTCTATTTATAATTATTTTTTACTAAATTTTTATAAAATTGTGTAGAACATTTTATGTTGAAATTATTCTCAACTTTTTTGCAACGCGACGATTAATATTTATTTAAACTACATTTGCTTTCTCCAGATATATTATTTTTATTGTAATTATTCTTGATTTTAAAAATATATTTTAAAACTATTTTGTATAATATCATCTAAACCAAATTTATAGAAAATGAATTATGAAAATATTTTTATATCCGCAAAATTAATTATAATCAGATTTTTCTAGTTTAATGCATACAAGAACTTAAATGTCCAGGCATTAAATATAGCTATATTATGAATGTTACAAGTTTAATTACTCGATGACATTAATTGATTTTTCTATTTAAAAAATAAAATGTTTAATATTACAAACAATAATTTAATCAAAGTCTATATGAAGAGATAAATAGAAATAAATAAAAATCAGTTTTTATATCCAACGCAAACTTATTTTTAAATAATTAATAATGATTAATAATATATTTTTTTAAAGTTTTATGTTTTTACTGTATCTTTGTTTAGTGTTACGTTGTATACATGTATGCAAATTTACGTATTGAATAATATATAATATGCAAGTTTATTTGAATCATCATGTAGCTACTTCCTGGTGGAACGGAAATGACCAATCGATTCTGCAAGTTTCCTTTGCTATATACGACCATCAGTAAACATTCAAAGAACTTAAACGATTTAAATTATTATATAATTTAAATTAATTTGTATAAATGTACAAAGTTCATAATTATAAGTAATATAAACAATTTAATTGAAAAATAGTCTAGATTGAGGTAATTGAATTTATAATGAAAAGATCAAATAATACTGATATTCAAAGTTCGATAGATAATTTTCTGAAAGTTAAATTTCCTTAGAAATATAGATATAGTAATAAATTATAGGAGTGATTTATTTTATCTTAAAATTTATTTAATATTATTTTACATTATTGAATCAACACTATTGATTGATTTATTATAGCACAAATCACGTTATAATATGACGTATTTTAAGTGAAAATGTCGGTGTTTCCTTTTACTATGAAGGCAACAACTGTAATTATCCAGTCATTCATATTTTTCGTCAAAATATTATAAAAATCAGTAAAATGTTGGGCAAATGATGTACACATCCCTCTACCAGAGCATTGATTATCGTAAATGGATTTTTAGTGATGGTTCGAAATCACCGACATCCGTTTCCTGCCCTAATTACAATAGATCATCTTTTTTTGTCGAAAAAGGTCTCGTAGCCGCCCCTAAAACACTCATTTGGAGCGAACGATCAATCACACGATTCGCACTGACTAAGTATCTTATAATATAATAGGTTAAACTAGAAATGCAGTTCTAGAAGTTCGGTGAATGAACTGCGGAGAAAGCTTAATTATAAATAATGCTCAAAAACGCGTGTAGTCGGCGCCTTTTATTATAATAGGCATTGTAGAAATGTATTTTTGATGTATTCCACAATTAGAAATTGATGAAACAATGGCCTGTTGGCCAATTACGTCGAACGCAGCACATATTGGTTTCGCAAAACGAAAGAAAGAGATTATGTTTTCGGGGCGACGAGAAAGAAAGAATGAAAAGAAAGAACGAACGTAGAGTTTTGCAAAAGAGTACCGTATGGATATATATTCGGTGACGAAATTTTCGTTCAGTGAACTCATTGGATAATGGAACGCGATATAAATTTCGTTCTGTTCGTGTTTCTTTTCTTTCTTTATTTTCACTTGCGCATACATAAACACGTTGCTATTACGCTTGAGATACGAATTTCAAACTCTTAAGTCTGATAGCGTAAGTTATCTTTAAATTCAAGTCAAAACAATGAGTCACACATAAAGTCATCTTCATCTCAAGATACTAATACTAATAAACAAACATGAAATTATTGCAGAATATATATTATTGCAGCAATATTTTCGACAAAAAAACAATTATTTATTTATTATTATTTTGAATGATCTCGATATTACGAAACGGAAAAATATTATAATAAATATAAAGTATTTACACATTTACGGAAATTATTTTGAAAACTATTTTCTATACTTATTTCGAAAGAGTTTATGAAATGCATCCATTTTATCAGTGTTTTCATTTCAATAACAAGCAGATAGTTCAATATTATATAAATATTAATAATTCTTAATTATTATGCATCCTATTTAATTTCTACTTAATTTTTCATTTTCAATCCAATGTGTTTAACTTGTCAAACTGGTTCAGTGACCGATAGATCATATTTTCTACTTGACGCACTTTTTTCAAAATTTAATGACATAATATCTCATCTTTTCTTTACTTTTTTATTATAATTACGAAATAGCATAATAAATTATGTCGCTAAAAAGTAAAGAAACTCTTAAAAAAAAGTTTGGCTACATCTGGTCTAAAGGTTTTACAATAAGTGCATTTTTAAACTACAAGTATAATTCGTACTATAATTTATTATTTTCTGAGTATAATAAATATGATTTCAAATACTGTAGATAAAATATATTTTTTTAAAGGTTTTAATTAAAAAAAAATGTTATATTGGATTTGTGGGAGTTGAGTGGAGATTGTCACAAATCCGAGTGCATTGCTCTTTTTATAGGGATACGTTGCCCACGATTTACCTCATTTGACAAAAGGCAAAAACCGCATGGTTTTAAATAAATTGCTCTTGTTTATACAAACAAACTTGTATATCTTAATAGAGTTGAAAATAAAATTAAGATGTGGGTTTTGTGAATCAGACGAGAAAATGTATCGGAACATATTATCATTCCTGCTAGTATTTTATGTCAATAATATTTATTTCACAAAATAATTAATGAAAACTTATTATCATTTTATATCGTTTATTCTTCGCATGGTCGAAATTGCAACAAACAAAAAGTTTCCAATTGCAGAATTTTTCTGTGTCAATTTATGATGCAAACATATACCGGATGTTAATATTGTTTATATGCTCACTTCCAATAGTGATTCATTATTGATATGCGTTTTATTAAATATCGCTTCAAGAAATTTATAATTTAATTTTTCTTAGATGGGTGACAAATTTCCCATTCATATCTAACATTATGTTCTCAAATCTTAGGAAGACTTCACAATTATATATATATTTTTTAATTTGTTTTCGTAAATAATGATTGAAAAACAAAACAATTAACAAGTTACTCAATCATTCTTTGCCGTAAAAATATTAAGTCCAAAAAAAATAAACGTTTAAAACACATGATCGTCCTACTTATTTCTTTCGATCTACCTACATGTAGTTGATTTACTTACATGTGCAATTATGTTTTAAAAAAGGACGTTGTAGGTATCACATTAAGTTATGTATATAGAAGGAAAAGCAATAAAAAAAATATTTTAATTAAATAAAAATAAACATAAGTAGTAATAAAATTGACTTAAGTCATTTTAAATGCGGATATTATACTACATCCAATATCCAGCAACTGGAGATATTCAGAACCACCGTCTTGTAATCTGTAGCCAACGAGCTGAAATAATTATAATAAGTAAAAGTTAACATTCATATTATGAAATTATTACCCCTAATTTAGCTCCGATGAAGCATTTTTGTTTATCATTAAATAAGTCAGAAAGCACTATAATTTCGTTTAATTGTTCCAACATCTGTAGGCCCGAGTACGCCTCATACATCATAGTGTTCAGAAAGTTACTAAGCCCATCATAATCACCCTTTTTGCAAACGGCGATGAATTGATCAAGCCATTTTCTTGGGACAACCTAAAATTTGTAATATCAGCAATACCAAAAACCACATAAATTAGATATTTATTACTCCTGTAACTTCGTAAACATCCTCGATTTTAATTAGATCATCTGAACCTCTTAGCTTAGCGCAACTTTGCAAGCAAGTTATAGCTCTTCTCATATCGCCCCCGCTTGTATCCACTAGGGCTTTCAAACTTTCTTCATCAAACTTAACTTTTTCTTCTTTACAAATAAACTCCAGGCTACAATTTCAGTTTTAGCAAATACATGAATATTTCAGATAATTAATAATACCGTTCATAGATTCTCTCTATTTTTAATGGTTTGAAACGAAATTTAGTGCATCTTGAAGTTAATGGATCTATTATACGAGATACATAGTTGCAAATTAAACAGAATCTGGTGGTTTTACTCTCTTTCTCCATTGTACGCCGAAGTGCAGCCTGAGCTGAATGAGTCATGGAATCTGCCTCATCAAGTATAATAATTTTATATGGAGGACAAGGTTTACCACTGGAATAAATAAAAACAATAGAATCAGACACAAATGAACAAAGAAACAAACATGATGCATACTCAGGTCTTGTGCCACTCGCTGTTAACTGTGCAAAAGTTTTCACCTTGTCACGGATGATCTGGATGCCCCTCTCATCAGAAGCATTCAATTCCAAAATCCTATCTCTGTATATGTCTCCAAACAGCTGCCGAGCTGCTGCCAGAATGGTACTGGTCTTACCAGTACCAGGAGGGCCATAAAATAGTAAGTTAGGAAAATTTGCACCAGATATGCATTGCCGCAGTACTGACACAGCTTCATTTTGCTCCACGACTTCGTCAACGGTTTTTGGTCGGCTAAAAGTTTAAATTTTAATAACAAGGTTTTAGGTTAAGTTGCAGCAACTCACTATTTCTCGACCCACGGTACTGCCCGATTTCTTTTCTGTGGTTTTCCAGATGAAGTACCAGCCTTTTTATCTCCATTCCCGTTGCTGTTAATTTTTCCTGATTTCAAAAAAGCCTGCATCTTTTATTTCTTAATTTAATACTGTAAAGATGAAGAACGCACCAATTTCCCGCCACAAGCAAATTGAAGATGGATATAAAATGTTGCGCATCTTCAGGAAACGCGCGAAAGTATTTTCAAATTAAATAATAAATTATTTGGTTGCTGAAAAAGTAGATATAGAATTGTCAAGCATTTCCTTAGTTTATTAGTAACTATTAATAGAATTAATTAATTAGCGCAAGTGCAATTAAAAATGGGTAAGTACGAAGTGCAGTTACAATGCATATTCATTCTGTATTGTCAATGCATTATTGTTCGATTGGAATTAGTTATTTTAATGTATGCAAAGCATATGCGTATCAAATGATCTCATTGCAAGTGATACTTGCGAAATAGCCAATTGAAATTGTCGAAGGAAAATAAATCGAAAGAAAAACGAGCGAATAGCTAAGAAAGAAAATAAGTGCAATGAAATAGATCATGGTCTTCACATAGGTGTGTTATTAAAATTGTAAATACTTAAAAATGCACGAAAAGGTTGTGACTGCTTATGGAAGTTCAAATGGACAACGTAATGTGCAATTCGGTATTAACTTAGGTCAAGTATAACTGGGTTAGGTGTATCGCTTTATATGTCTGAATATCAGTGTGTTTGTGCATCAATTACAAGGTCCGATGCAAAATTAGGTCGGGGACAAATCTCGCGAATCGTACGAAACAAAAAAAAACACACATATAATAATTATATATCATGTGTATTGTAATCGTTTAGTTCTGTTCAATATTGTACATAATTAATCGTTTCTCCGTTACTTCTACTTTATAGCAAATATTCAAATTTTAATTGCAGTAAATTATCTTTAATTACAGCATTTTAACAATTGTATTTGCATTTTACGCATGTCTATTTAAAGAAATATAAAAATACATTCCTTTTCCTACATCATTACTAAATCCTTATTAGATTACGCAAGCATTGATTATATTTAGAGATTACTTTATAATATCCAAAATGTATGTTTAAACAATATTAAGCGAATTTTTATTTATATATAATGTCATAATTATATCATTATTAATATATTTTTATAAGATACAATCAAAATTTAAATTACATTTCATATGAACAATCATTTTAACGTATACTGTATAGAATTTTGAGACATGCAGTGACCTCTATATATTTCAAAAACAATATTGTAGCTATAATATAGAAATCTTTTCATTTTATTTTTAGTAAATTTTAATAGAATATAAATATAAAATAATATTACTTTAAATTTCATTTATTAAAATGTGTACTATATATTTTATTATAATATTAATAAATGTAAACATTTTGTGAAGTACTTGAAGTTGGATACATTTGTGAAATTGTTGTATTAATTCTTTGCTATGTTCATTGTTGTTCTTTATTACCACTAGCTGATTGGTTTGAGTATCAAAATAAAGTTATTTAAAATTGTTAAAGATGAGTAGCGCGAGTAAGGTAATATTTAATGTTTATAGAATAATCATATATTAATACCAATACTTTTTGCAATTAGGTTGGTGAAATATTCACTGCTGCAGGAGCTGCTTTCAACAAACTTGGAGATCTAACAATGCAACTGCATCCAAATGCTGAGTCACCTGCGGGGTAAATAACTTTCTAAATACTATAACTTATTCTTAATAACAGTTTGTTACTCTAGAAAGTGGACAGATGAAGAAATTGAGATGTTGCGAACGTGTGTTAAAAATTTCTCAGATAGTCTAAATGAGATCAGTGAACATATAAAGTTACGAACAGTGTAAGTGCATAATCACAATTTCTTCATGTATGTAAAAGTTAAATTGTTTAACTGAATGAAAATCAATTTCAGATCACAAATACGGACTGCTTTAAAAAAGAAGGCCTTTGAGGATGCAGGATTTCCTGTAAGGCAAATGAATACAGTACAAGTCTCCCAACCTCAAATTATTAAGAATGAAGTTACCTTAAACATGCTGAATGCTGGAGAATCTGAGGTTGATGTGGAAGGTTTACATGAAGAAGTAAAATTAGAATTTGACTCGGCTAGTGAGGAAGTAACCTCATAGTTTCTTTTCTATGTGGGGAATAATATATAGGAAAACATTTAATTTTATTATTTTGTTAGAGTTTATTGAAAAATTAATTAAAACATAACAGTTTTCTATCCCATTTTGTTCTTTCTGATTCCCAAACCTTTTTCCTTCCTGTATGCATTAATATTTCTTCAATTTTCTCCTCAACATCAGTTCTCATTTGTAAATTCTCATACTCTTTGAATATACTTTTGTAAGACTTCAATCTCTTCAAAGCAGATCTGTAACATTTCCAAGGCTGAGGTTCAATCAGCAAATATTCACCTAACTTTGAGATATCATTTAGAAATGTTGTTAAACCAAGATCTCCATGATTTAAATGTATCCACATAGTAGTAGAGAAGCAAAACACTGCATCAAATTTGGACCTATTGTATTCACTTAAATAACTTTTAAATAGTTCATCCCTTTCTTTAATGCTTGTAATATCTAAGCATTTGAAAGATAATTCATTTATACTATTTTTCTCATTAGCTCTTTCTATTAAAGTGTTGTCTATGTCTACACCCAAAATAATGCAATTACGTTTTGTTGCTTTGTCAAGAAACTGTTTAAGGGCTGCTGTTAAATCCTGAAAAATAATATAATTTAGCTAAATTCCAATATTCATTGATATATTATTTACACCAGCATTGCATCCAATGTCCAAAGCTATAAAATTATTATCTACAATATTCCCTGTATTCCAAATATCATCAGGTAACAAATTTATTCTGTTTTCTGGAGGATGGAATTGATAATAGTTAATAAAATTTCCATGTTTTACAGCACCTGGATTCCCAGACTTGAACTGCAAGTCTTCATTAATCATTGTCTCTCAACTCGATATATTTAGATTAAAATATAATTACAACACAACACATATGCTAACCTCTCTTAGCCATTCTAAATGTTATTCTGTGTAGGCAACTAAATTCACAAGCAATTACAATTTAATTGCGATACATAATCTATATTTTGGTTATTCAACCATATATTTAATTTGTATTTTAAACCAGACATATCAGCGAAATTACAAAACATATAAATTATGTTTTGTTATTGTAGATAATCAATGGTTATGTTTGAAATAAGTGGTGGAAGTGCAGCTAATTGTGACGTCTAATTGTAAGCATAATAATCACAAAGGAATAAGTTCCTTACGTGATGAAACATACCAAATCGCTGCGTGTGTTTGTGAATAGATAAGATTTGTAGATAAAAAATTGTTTACATCTATACTCAGTTAGGGGGCGTCGTGTTTTGTTGTGTTCTACAGCTGACTTGATGTCATAGGGTGCTAAGGGAACAAAGATATTAGAATAAGTCTGGCTGTAGATACTGTGCATACTGATACAAGCAAATTGGAAGTTTTGTGCAAAAGAAGTAAAAGTTATACTTATTCCAAGTTATATTGAAGTGTATTAATAGAAATTATAAGAATGGAAGGTGGTGGCAATATCCAAGAGGCTAATTCTACAGTAGAAAATGAAGAGCAGGATGAAGAGTCCCAAAATCAGGGTTGTTATTATTCTTGTAATGACCCTAGAGGAACTTGCCACAGATTCACTGCACTGTTTTTTATGTGCTTTTTAGGATTTGGTAAGTTATAATTGCAAATGACTGTTTGCATAATGCAGTACTGTGTTGTTGCACTTTGAACTTTTCTTTATGTTTACCAGGAAGACATCAGTAATATTATCTGTGTAATTTTTAGGTTCATATTTCTGTTATGATAACCCAGCAGCATTGAAATCTGAATTCAAAAAAGATTTAGCATTATCTGATACAAAATTTAATTTGTTATATTCCCTATACTCATGGCCAAATGTTGTATTATGCTTCATAGGTGGATACCTTATAGACAGGTATATAATATATGGGTAAATGATTGAAGAGTAAATTATTGATGGTTGTTTTATTTTAGGGTTTTTGGAATAAGATTAGGTACAAATATTTTCATGCTCATTACATTGCTTGGACAACTTCTTTTTGCTGCTGGCGCATTGTTTAATACATTTTGGATAATGGCTGCAGGACGATTTCTATTTGGGTAACTTTCCTACTTTAAATAAAGACATATTTCTGATTGTATGCATTGTTTTAGTATTGGAGGTGAATCATTAGCTGTGGCTCAAAATAGCTATGCTGTCCTTTGGTTTAAAGGAAAGGAACTAAATATGGTTTTTGGACTTCAACTGAGTCTTGCTAGGATTGGTAGTACAGTCAATTTCTGGGTTGTTAAACCAATTTATAACTTTGTTGATGAATACTACCATGGGTTTCAATGTCTCGGAATTGTTTTGTTCATTTGTAAGTGTGAACACATTGCTCATTATTAACAATATTATATTAAATGCGTTTTAGCTACAGGAACGTGCTTGATTTCGATGATTTGCGCACTGATTTTGGGTTATTTGGATAAAAGAGCTGAAAGAATTTTACGAAGAAATGAACATTCATCAGGCGAAGTAGTTAAACTCAGCATTGTTACCGAATTTCCAATCACGTTTTGGTTATTGACTGTGGTTTGCGTCGCATATTATGTAGCAATTTTCCCATTTATTGCTAATGGACAGTAAGATTTTCATACAATAATTAATTATAGGAATGACTGACTTATATTTTTTTTAGGGGATTTTTCGAGGAAAAATGGCCTGAGGTAGATGCAAATACAGTGAACAGCATCATCTACTTAATATCAGCTTTCGCATCCCCATGTTTAGGTTTCTTAGTAGACAAAACCGGAAGAAACGTGCTTTACGTTGTCATTGCAATTGTGGCAACTATTATTTCACATTTACTACTTACCTTTTTAACGCTGAATCCTTATGTCGGAATGGTAAGTAATTGAAGAAGAATCGAACAATAAAAAGTAATTTAAAAACTTGTTGCTTTCAGTCGTTGATGGGATTATCTTATTCATTGTTAGCTAGTGGGTTGTGGCCATTAGTTGCCTTAATAATTCCAGAGTATCAATTAGGCACCGCGTATGGAATGTAAGTATTATTTAGTAATTTAAATCACTTAACCGACGTTCGATAATACGTACATGTTTATTTTATTATTTACATTTATTATATAAGAATTAATATAAATAACAAATTTTGTACCTATTTATATATTAAAATTTGAATATTATGTTTAGCTGTCAAGCAGTTCAAAATTTGGGATTAGCAGTTATATCAATATTGATTGGATACATAGTTGACACTTACGGTTATTGGTGGATGGAGATATTTTTCTGTAGTTGTTTAACAGGTAAATATTAGATAATAATACATTTTAGATTTTTTTTATTTAATGCATTCGTTTTCAGTTTCCCTAGTAGCAATTATAGCGGTCTGGTGTGTGGATTCTTCTAGAGGAGGTTTACTAAATATGTCACCTTCAAAAAGGGAAAAACATCATCAGGAATTACTGTAAGTTTTCTAAATATTGAATTCGATAATCGCTAAAAAAATATTTGTTTTTGTATAGGGCTGCTAGGGTTTTAGAGAGTGAAAAACTCTTGGCGGCGGCGGTTTCTTCCAGTTCGATGGAAGAATCCAATGATTTTTTACAGTCGAACTCTGATTTTCATATACGTAACAGATATTTGTCTAGGATTGGAGCATCGGTAAGTCAAACATAAACAAATTCCAATGATGTATTATATAATAATTTTATTTTTCATATCATCAGCATCATGACAATTAAAAATACAAGTGTTTGAATAAAATAGACACAGTAATAGAATATTATTACTATGTAATCTGCACTAATTTTATTTTTTAGTTTATATATTAAGAACCTATTATTAAGTACGAGTATCTTTTTATTATTAGTAAAGGTAAATAATTTTATTTTTATAAGTTTTTGTGAACACATGAATATCATTCTACTTGATATTTGACAGTTTATTAAAGTTAAACAACGTATGTCCAAGGTTTATCGGACAGGTGACTCGGTACCATTTGCTAGTAAAGTTCAATGAAATGGAACTGTAGTATTATAATTTATTTACTTTTATTGATATGGAGATAGAAACTATTACTAATAAAATATATGTAAGGAACTTTTTACTTAATTTTTTAGAAAACACATATTAATTATTTCTAAACAATACTTTTCAAATAATTAAAATTATTTTATATATGTTAATTGATAAGAATGTATACCAATATATAAGATAAATTGTATATCTGTAATCTAATAAGTATAAGTAATGCTTTATGAAAATAATTTAATTCATTGTAAACTAGTTTGAAGAATTTCTAGGTGCATTCAGTTTTCATTGAATGATTCCATTATTAATGCCCTTCATTTTCTAATAGATGCAAAATTATTATAATAAAGCATTTCGATAAGTCATATTAAGTGCAAATGTAGGTAATTATATTTGGATTTAAATATACATAATGTGTGATATGTAAGGTGATATTTAAAGATGTATTTAACTTTAGTTGCAGTATGCATATTAAGAGTTTATATAGTTTAAATATAACTAATAGCATATAATGCATGTCGTCTATTATTGAATCTCGATATAAAAATTAATATATAAAAAAACTATTTTTTAAATGATTTAACTTAGGCTCAAAATAAAAATGACTATTTTTCTAAACTAAAATTTACTCGAATTTATTTATAAATTAGTTTTATTTTAGTTGAATTATTATTAAATGATTATTGCATAATCACATTTATATACCTATACGTATCTGTAAAAATATTGTAGTTAATATTTGCAGCAATAAAAAATGCAATTGTATAATTCTTGCCCAAAAATGTTTTATTCTTGACCATAGTCGTATGATAAAATCAATTAAATTTTAAATTAAACAAACAAAAACCTTTAGGTTAATAATAAAAATAAATTTTATAAATTTATTTATTTTTCAACACATTCTATAGATTTCGTTTTATAAAATAAAAATCAGTTCACTCTTAAATCTATATATTATGATGTAAATTAAGATATAATAATGTTTCTCAAACACAACGTTTTATGTTTATTATTTCTTAAAAATTTCTGTATAGTTTACCTTGTGTTGCACCTAGATAATTCAAGGTAACAGTAACAGAGTTATGATCCACATTAATAATGTTTGTTATTAAATCATCATTAAAGCATCCCGTGATTGTTTTTTTTTCACAATTGAATAGTTCTGGGATTTAAAATATAATGAATATGCACTTATCTCTATATTATATGAATAAATCATAACAAACCAATTGGATTGTAAACAACGGGATAAACTGGTTTTATCCGCATCGCGTATAAAAATGTAAGTTGTTATCATTTCTTTAAAGAATTATGCGCTTTATTTATTTATAGTTTTAAATTTTCAATTATATTTGTTAAATAAATATTGTAAAAAAAGATATACATAAGTAAATAAAGTTTATTTGTAGTCAAAATTGCTTTTTTTGTTATAAATTATCTTGTGATTTTGCGTTCCGTACTTTGTACTTTTTAATCAACCAGATTAAAAAATTGGTTTTATCTCTTGTAATAACAAATTCAATATCAAATATGTTGTCTACAGATTAAAATTATAACATACAGAAATTGAGGAAAAGCAAGCAATAACGTATTAGAAAATCTTGTAATTAATTCTTGTTCTTAATTTTCTTGTTACGCTCGTCAACATACGAATCCCACTGTGCTTTGAAGAAATTTATAGCTATGGGTTCGCCTAAATCGTGTTTTTTTGCAAACTTTTTAATATCGAAATTTAGCCTGTGTTCTCTGGATAATGCCTCAGTTTTTGGTTCATCGAATTGCAATTTTTTCGGTTGTTTGAAGAGCAAAAATACGTAACGATGAAGGCCGGTGCCGTTGGGTGGTCCTGAACCTAGGTATGCCGTGATCACATCTCCAGTTTTAATATCTTTTCCTAATATGTTAGTTACGAGCCAGTGATTCACTTCTTTGAATTTCGGATCCTTTCTGCTGGGAGCGTCTGGATCCACCATTGCTAAAGTGTAATAGGAATCTGGGTTCGCGTCCCATGAAACTGCCGGTTGATCCTTAACTTGCGTCGGTGTTAATTCCGTTCCAAAATGAACTGCATCTTCCTTGTTGTATGTCAGATCAATGATTCCTTCTGGAACTTTATCCACGACGTCTGGTACTACAGATTCAGTTTCCGTTGCCTAAAAGAATATATTTATTGGCGTTATATAAGTTTAAATAGATGTAATGAATACATTTTTATGATGGTGACACTTCGACACGGAAAACAAGCACACGTTAAGTAATATGATCCGCCACATTATGTCTTCGTCGACTATCTTACGTTGAATGGGAACTTGTTCTGTACGAACTGAAAGTTGTTTAAATAAGAGAAAACAAATATACTAACCTTCGTCTATCCTTGTTTAATAAGTAGGACGACCACAAAGCAGGCATAAAAACTCACCTTTGCCTACAAATCAATCAGAATAGAACTTCAGTTGATGTGATAAGCGCCGCAAAATTCAGTAAGTAAAATTATAGCAAGTAGTTGATGCGTAACAAATGAGTAATATGCAATTATCAAAAGTGCTGTTTACAAGGTGTTCACTTGTTTTGTCATTTGCGTGTTGCTATTGTTACGTTAACAATAATAACCTTGTCAAGCTAAGCGGATGGTATATAAATCTGATTTCAAAGTTAAATTATTCATTGCAGGTAGAGTAATAGGCTTAAAGATGAAGTCGTTATTAATATTCTTGCCGCTTGTCGTGTCGATCTTAGGCGAAAGTGAGATGGAAAAACTTCGCGTTGTCCCAGATGTAATCGAGAAATTGCCGGAGCATATTTTGGAAATTAAATATAAAAATGGTGTAACTGTCGACAATGGAAAGGTGCTGACACCCACGATGGTAAAGGATCAGCCAACAGTTAAGTGGCAAGGAGAAGAAGGATCGTTCTATGCATTGGCCATGGTAGATCCCGATGCACCCAGCAGGAAGGAACCCAAGTTTAGGGAATGGCATCATTGGTTGGTTGGAAACATTCCCGGCAACGATTTGAGCAAGGGAGAGGTTCTCTCCGAGTACATTGGATCAGGCCCACCGCAAGGAACCGATCTGCATCGTTACGTCTTTTTGCTGTACAAACAACCCAAAAAGTTAACATTCGATGAAAAGAAACTGACCAATCGATCAGGGGAAAACCGTGGCAAATTTCATATCAAGGAATTCGCTAAGAAATATAATCTTGGAGATCCAATCGCCGGAAACTTTTATCAAGCCGAATACGACAACTACGTTCCAATACTGTATAAGCAACTCAAAGGAAAATAAATATAAATTTCCTATGAATTTAATTGTTTAAAATCTTTGTTTTCTTCATAATATTATTGTTGTTTTCTTTATGTAATTTATTCAGATTCCGTAAATAAATATTATACGATTTGTTTCGTCTCCATTTTCTTTGTAACGAGGATGCAATTAATGAGAAGCATCTCATCAAAACAAACCCGATAAGAAATGCAATGAAATATTTATAAATATTGTTATTTATACGGTTTGTTATTGTGATTTATCATTTGTAATGATGACCTCTACACTATTAGCTCAATCAATTGATTCGTTATAAATACAAGCGCCGGTTATTTGTGCAGACAATTTCAAACCGTTCGATTTGCTGGATTATTCTCTAGCTGGAATTTGTATTCATTCACTTGTAAGTATATTATATTTGTTTGTATAAAATATTTTTTCATATAATTTATTTTATATGTAGAAGCATATATGCAATAAATTATGTTTATTATTATTCCATATTTGTGCACTAATTATGTATACAGTTTTGAAATTTAAACCATACATTAGAAGTTACTGAGTACTGGAAAATAATAAAGTATTAAAAAGTAAACGTTTATGACCATATTATAGAATATAGATGAAAAATACTAATCTGTATTTAAAAATTCATATTTATGTGTTTTTGTAAATTTTCTCCCCAGTCGCATGAAAATCATAACATAAAAATGAAACAATTTAGGTAGATATTAGTGAACAAATAGAGGAAAAAAATATTTTAATAATATATTTAGTTATTATTAATATAATTGTATAAATATATTTATTTGTGATTGATAAAATAAATATTATTTAAGTTAAACACTGATTAAACCCAATCTTGAAATTTGACAAACATGGTAAAAATGATGTGAACTGAAATCCAATGTTATATGAATTCTACAAAATAATTTAACTGATTCTTAGTATTGTTGAAATAAACTGATTTTGTTTCCATAATTGTTAATTTTTAAGTGAATATATTTTATTGTATATTGAAATTAACGCATAATACTAGATAGTAATATTTACAAAAAATCCGGGTTATCAGAGTGTATCAATGAAGCGGAGATTCATATTAGAATTTTGTACTTTTCCATTGTCATCAAATATATCTACTATATATTTTAATAAAATATTTGTATAAATTAATTTAATCGAAGTATCATAATTTTCTTTTGTTAATTATTAATGTTTTTAAAATGTAATCAATATAAATTTTTAAATTCAAATTTCAGATTATTTGTTTTGTTGGCAATGGTTGTAGCAGGACGAGTAGCAGGATTAGATGATCTATCTGTCGCGTACAACATGGCTGCTGTAATACCTAATGTAACTAGGATTTCTTCGCGTATAATTAGGGTACTGGGATGTAACCCTAGCCCTATGACTTTACAAGGAACGAACACATATTTAATAGGAACTGGCAAAAGGTAACAATTTTTATATATGTAAATCCTGCAAAAGTGGGCTGAACGCCATTATTATTATGCTGTTGGTATCATTGAAGTGTAAAGCGCGCTCATGAAATTCGTATTTGATTTCTTCTAGGAGAATATTATTGGACACTGGAGATTCCGGAGTTCCGCAGTACATTAATCATTTGAAAACGGTTTTGCACAATGAAAAAGTGGATTTGTCTCATATTTTTATTTCCCATTGGCATCACGATCACATAGGTGGTGTAAATGATGTTTTAGAATTAGAAAACACCAGTACGTAATACAAAGTAATCGTAAGATTCTTCACTAATAAATCGTAATTTTAGGAGAATGCCAAATTTGGAAATACCCTAGAAATGAAGATGATACAACAATGGCGAACTTCGATTACCTTAAAGACGGTCAAGAATTCTGCGTGGAAGGTGCCACATTAAGAGTACTTCATACTCCGGGTCATACAACAGACCACGTTGTTTTTCATTTGCTTGAAGAAAATGCCGTTTTCAGTGCAGATTGTATTCTCGGAGAAGGTACTGCAGTATTCGAAGACCTTCACGATTATATCAATTCTTTACATCTAATATTAGAATTAGAACCAAGCATTGTCTATCCTGGTCATGGAAATATTGTACATGATCCCACAGAAAAAATAAAATTCTATATAAATCATAGGATGCAGCGCGAGTCGCAAATATTGGATATTCTAAAAGAGAATGTTGATTTATGTTTTGATGAAATGGAATTGGTTACTAGGATTTACTTGGACACACCAGAAAATTTGTTACAAGCTGCTGCAGTCAACGTGGGCCATCACCTGACGAAATTGGCGAAAGAAGACAAAATAGTCAAAGCAAATGAAAAGTGGCAGTATAAACAAACTTAAAATGTATTTTAAAATAATAATTTTAAATAAAGAATATTTATTTATGAATATTATTTTTAAACATAATTAATTGATATCAAATTCATAAAATAAATTAAGTATGATGGAAGCCTCGACTATCTTCTTATCTTTTTGTTTGGTGGTGGCATCAGATCACTGTCATCATTAAATCTGTATCTTTCAATATAATCTAATAACATCTCTTTAGTTACTGGATTGAAAATTGAATTACACACAGCTAAAAATTGAAAAAGAACATTTATTATCATAAATGTGTTGAAGATATATGTTATGATATTACCTTTTGCAGTTTTATAACTATTTGGAAAAGTTTTGTCAGTTCGAATTCTCATAAATTTCCATTTGGAGCCATCATACATGCATTCTATAATTTTTCCGTCCAGATCCTTTAATGCCTTAGTGTACTTCATTTTATCGAATGGACGGTCCAATTGGCCTACGTATAATTCACCAACTTTGCACGAAATGATTCTAAAATAGGTAAAGTTAATACCTGTATTATTTAAGCAATTATAATATTGTTACCCTTCGCCCTCCTGTTTCACAATTTTTAATCTAAAATCGACAGAATTTAGATTGGGAGGTTTCCATTTCAGTACATCCTGGCAAGCTCCACCAACATAGGGTTCATTCGATGGTTGGAAAATAAGACCATCGGGCTCGTGTGATAAAGTAGCAGCAAATTTCTCTCCTAATAAACTACCTGTTTGCGTGATGTGCCAAAATTGCTTACTCCTTATGCTGAATGGCTCAGATGCTTTATTAATTCTACCAGTTTCCATGGCGGCATACCGAGGTTTTATAATTTCAATATCTATAACTTGCAAACGGACTGGGTAGAATGGCTGTTTGTCAACATCCTTTCCTTCAAATTTAATTACATCATAAGCCAAATATCTTGGTATATTTTGTCCATTAACTTTGTCAATTACCATTTCCTACAAAAATTATATTCATTAATGGTATGTTACAAATTAATATATAATAGTTAAGGTACTTACACCATCAATTAAAGTATTCTTGAGATGCATACGAAGATCTTTTCGGTAAGGGAATGTTAAACCATCTACGTGAAAGATATTGTAATCACGATCAAAGAAATAAGTCTCGTTTTCACCATCTATTAACATCATATATCTGTAAAACAATAATCGTAAGTAAAAAAAACTATAAGTCACTACAAAAATTAAAAATAGCGAATAAAATGTTATTTACGTACCTAGTTCCATCTGCTTTCCAAGAGACTCTGTATGGCTTTGTATGCAGACATGAAATATTGTGTGTATCCATTGAAACTGGTTGGGATCCAGGAAAATCCTTCCTACAATACAAAACTTATATTTTCGTAAAAGAAATATTTTTAAAAATATTACGATTTCCATCCACACATTAGTTGGACTTTCTTCTTCAATTCATGTGCTTTGGGCTGCTCGGTAAATTCATAGACTCCTGATACACCGCTCATAAAAACAGCTTCTTTCTGACTACGTCGTTTATGGTTTTGGGATTTTGAGGACCCAGAAGATTCTTCTGAATTACTTTTATTTGATAACATACTAAAACTGGCAGGTGGTTCCATATCACCATCTGAAAAAAAAACACAATAAAAGAATTGTATTTATAAAATAATCTTGATTTTTTACCAAAACACCATGCTGGCATTTCTGGTGGAGGTGGTGCATCTTCTTCATCAGCAAATCTCCTATATAACTCCTTTATATAATCACCCTTGTAAATTCCAGGAGGTCTAGCTTCTGCAAACATCCGTAAAGCAATTTCTAAACTACAATCTAGTTTAGTCACTATGTATGAAACAATCAGAAATCCAGTTCTGTTGAAACCATGAGTGCAATGTACTGCTATACATTCTAATGGATGTTGGCTTATAAAATTATGCACTAAATTAATAAATTCTTCTGTTTGTTCCGGTGTTGGAGTCTCTCCATGTCCTCGGCATTGCATTTTAATGTATTTACACATGTTCTGCTCTACTATAGATTTATTGTAAAACCTTGTTGTATTTGTTAGATCAACCCAAATCCCAAACTTTATCTAAACAAAAGAATTATACATCACATCTCTTGGAATAATTATAAATTAAAGAGCAAACCTTCTTTGGCCTGCAAACATCAAAAAGCATTTGTGGATAAAACCTATTTTTTGGTAATATTTCTTCATCGTAATCCGCAGATAGTGGAGTTTTGAAAGCCATAAACTTATCAATTATTAGCTCAGAAGCTTTCCGGGGGCAATTCATCCACCTGTTTGGCACTGGGCCCCCTTTGCCATGTCTACTCATATTTTTAGGTTAATATTAATTAAAAATATACTTATATATCAATGTAGATTTAAAGACATTCTTAATCACAATATTTTCGAGATGTTTGCACTCACGCACTTATGTTTACTTTTAGTAGTTAATCACAATAAGGTCATAAATACTGTCGATCACAGCAAATCACAATCAATGACAGCAGGTGAGTAGTGACTGTTTCCACTGCTGACCACTAGTGACTGAAAACTGAAGTCAACTGTGTTACATATTTTTGCATCCATTGGTTACTGCGCATGTCACGTCACGTTACAGGATCCATCTGACTCAATTCTGACGTTTAAATATTTAGCATTATTGAAATATAACATAGATAAAGTTGATTTCTTTCAATTTAAAAAAACGGAAGATATTTACTTTTTAATTATATTGTAAATTTTGCTCAAGAAACGTTCAAAACGCGTTGTGGTTGTAAATTATTTTTTCAAAATTAACTCCATGTGGGATTCGATCGTCGACTATCGACGGTGACAGACGTGTTTCTAAAATAATATTTTAGGAGACTTGTTTCGGTAATCGAATTAATATTAGCGTAGTTATTATAGTGTAATATAGTTTTAGTTAGACGTTTTAGTGGAGGTGGATAGTTTTTAGTTAAGAATATTTTTTAGTTTAGTTATTTATTAGAGTAAGTTTTTTATTTCTTTATTTTTCGGTTGGGGGAGGTCAATAGGCCACCCCCAAAATGGGGGTAGACTCGGAAGGTGATCCGGCGATGGCCGTGTGTGTAGAAGACATTACGTCTGCTCTAGACATTATAAACAGTGCAAACAATGCAATTGACAAGAATGAAGACCTGTCACATTTAGAAAACATAAACTATAAAAAAGAATTACAGGCAGATTTAATATCTATAGTGCGTGAAGGACACTTTGTAAACTCCAATAAAAAAAATACAGCTCTTTCCATCAGATTGAGAGACTTTTTAATAAAAATTATTAAAAAAAACCAAGAAGCACCAGTGCTATATTCATTACAGGACGTAGGTCCTTTTGTGGTTCAACTAGAACCAATAATACCGAATGTATCTCTGCGCCCTCTGCAAATGGGAAAGAAAGTTGATAAATACAAAATTGCGTTCGTGACAAAAATAGATGGTAGAGGGAGGAATAGAGTAGCGGTATCCTTTAAAACAGGAATAGCAGCGAATAACTTCTTAAACTCCACCATATGCATTCAAGAAGGTCTTAAAGCGTACATCCCATCTCACCTTGTATCATCAAAAGGCATAATCAGGAATATAGACAGAGAAATAACAGAGGAAGAGATTCTTGAGAACATGACGACAGATGATAAACGAATTGTTTTGAAAGTCGAGAGGTTGAAGCGCAGAGCGAGCGATGAAGCAGGCAACCCAATCTACTTACCTACAAACACCATATTAGTTACTTTCCGTGGAAAGTTATTACCTAAGTCGGTAATATTATTCCACAATTACAGAACTCCACAGCCTTACATTCCGAGGACAATTCAGTGCCATGGATGTATGAGGTATGGACATCCAAAAAAAATTTGTAAAAATGCAGGAACAAAATGCCCAGCCTGTTCTGAATTCCACGACCTAGAGAACTGCCCAAACAAGAACAACCCGATATGCCTATTCTGCGGCGGTGATCATTACACCACCGAATTCAATAAAAAATTATCGGAGAGAGTCTGCCCGGAATACTACAAGCAAAAGGAGATCAAAGAAACAATGGTGAGACACAATTACTCCTACCAGGAAGCAGCAAGTTTGTACAGGCCAACACAGATGAATTCGGTTTACGATAGGGACTTCCCTAAAACCCTGCAATCATGCGAGGGCTCTTTATCAGACATGTTGCCGTCATACGTAAACAAAATGAAAGAAACCTTTGCAAAAGCCTCTACCAACAAAATACATAAAGTTAAATCCTTCTTGAAAAAAAGAAACACAGCAGCAGAAACAGTATCGCCTAAACGTAAGAAACCACGAACGTTTGAGGCAAACAACACAAATAATAATAAAGCAGGAAGAGAAACATCCGAACCGAGGAAACTAGCTTTCATGCCTGCTAGGTCCGAGGAGGAGATTAGATCGAATACAATCCAAAAACTTATTGGTATCCTCCGGCAAGCCCTGGAGGTTCCTTCAATTTTCGACAACCCGGACTGCGCTTCAGCGGTCGACTCAATTATCTCCTCAATAGATCTGCTCCAATCTAGGAGCAATAATTTAGACCCAAACACCGCGGAATCAGATACAACCTACTGAGCGGAAAACAGCAAGAAACATATAATATAGAGAAAAAAAAAAAAAATAAATAAAATATGGCTATAAGTAATACGTTTAAAATACTTAGTTGGAATATCAGAGCCTTCCGCTCTAACTCTGTAGATTTATTCCAACTATCAAACAAAGAAAACATTGATATTATAGCCTTATCAGAAACCTGGATTAAACCAGGAATGTTAATTGCTACACCTGGGTATAGAGCATACCATGATACCAGAGATGATGGCAAAGGAGGTGTAGCACTCTTGTATAGAAAGGACCTTGATTTGAAGATAATAAATGTAGACTTTGTTCATCCCCCAAAATCTCAATTTATAGTGGGAAAGATAGGACCGATCTTTATTATAGCCGGATACGTCCCGCCGGATGTAATCATGTTGGAGGATCATTGGAGAAACTTGTTCTCGCACATAATAGGTCCATTTTTATTGTTGGGTGACTTCAATGGACACCACCCTCTGTGGGGCCACATAACAACAAATGCTAATGGAAGAGAACTAGACAAATTTGTAGAAGATAAAAACCTGGTAATTCTGAATGATGGTCATCCAACTCATATCACGTGTACCAAGTCCAGTGTCCTGGATCTGGTAATATCAACTCCGGATATTGCACTGAATTGCAAGACCCATACATTTCTGGATACATTTGGTAGTGACCATTCACCAATATTGACGGAAGTCAAGTTGAACCTTCGCCGTCGAAATTGGAGTGGTGGTTCGGGATTGCGATTACGAAGCAGGAGGATTGATTGGGGAAGGTACAAAGCTATGCTGGAAGATAACTCAGTAGAAGACATCCAATATGAAAATTTTCAAAACAAAATACTAAACACTGCTAAAGAATGTCATGGACCGTTATCTTCTATGTCGAGGCCACCATGCCCATGGTGGGATGATGAATGTAGCAAAGCAGTTGCTAAGAGGAAGCGCTTAATAGCTATCTTCCATAAGACAGGACGTATTGAGCACTATCTTAAAGCTAGACAACAGATGGCCCTAACTAAACGACTTTTAAAAGGGAAAAAGAGGGAAAGCTTTCGAAATTTCTGTGGTAGTCTGAACAGAAACTCAAAACCTACAGAGGTCTGGAAAAAGATCAGGGCATTCAAGGGCTTCTCGGATGGTCTCGGTGAGAGCTCATCCTTCAGTTTGGAGTGGACGGAGGAGTTTCTATGTAAGCTGGCTCCGGACTATGTCCAATCATGTCGGATGGTGACCCCATCAGTGGGAGTGGTGTCTTATCAACATCTAGTAGATGCCATAACGTCGGAGGAATTAGAGGCAGTGCTTGTGAAAGCCAGAGACACAGCGGTAGGACCAGACTACATATCATACCCAATGATAAGGGAACTCCCTCGGAAAGACAAAACAGTTTTAATTAAATTTTATAACCAACTTTTAAATGGTAGTGACGTCCCTTATGTTTGGAAGGAAACAAAGATTGTTCCTATTTTAAAACCTGGCGCATTGAGCTCCTCGCCAGCCAGTTATAGACCGATCGCTTTGTCCTCATGCATGAAGAAAACATTCGAGTCGATAATAAAAAATAGGCTGGAAAAATGGTGCGAGGAATATAACATATTGCCAGATTTCTTTACGGGCTTCCGAAGAAGTCGTGGTTCGCAGGACAATATTGCAACGATACTGGCAGATATATATAGCGCCTTTTCCCAAAATTATCATTTAGTAGCATGTTTTTTGGACATTAAGGCTGCATATGATAATGTATCAATAGAAATTTTAAAAGAAGTTTTAATCGGAAAAAACCTTCCATCTGTTTTAATTAATTGTGTTATGTCCCTATGTGGAGAAAGAAATATTTTTATAACAGGAATGGAACAATACCAAAGAAAATCCTACATGGGTTTACCGCAGGGTAGTCCCCTTAGCCCCCTACTTTTTAATTTATTTATCTGTGATATTGATGTGATAATGGTGGAGGGTGTGTATATTTTAATTTACGCTGATGACATTGTCATCTATGGGGCGGGTTCTAATATATACACTACAACTGTGAAAGTAGAGAGGTGCCTTAAAAATATAGCGAACTACTTAAGGAATAAAAATTTAACAATATCGCAAGAAAAAACTAAATGTATTCTCTTCTCCAGAAGTAAACCAATGTATGTCCCGCCGGTCACATTGGACGGTCGACAGGTAGAGTGGGTTAAAGAAATGAAATTCTTGGGAGTATGGCTAGATAGCAAATTATCATGGAACACACAATTGGCTAAAACACTGAAATCCACGGAGAAGGGAATTAATATGCTCAGAGCGATCACAAGCTTTGATTGGGGATCTGACCCAGCAACTATTTTAACATTTTATAAGTCGTATATTCGTCCCAGATTGGAATACGCAGGTTTTATATTTTCGTTTTGTGCAAAAAATAAACTTTTAGCTCTTGACAGAATCCAGAATAAGGCAATAAGAATCGCTCTAGGCATGCTTCGTACTAGCCCTATCAACTCTCTGCATGTGGAGGCGAATATGGTCCCGCTGAGTATCAGAAGAGAAAGCAGTACAAAAAAGTACATCCTCAGAATTATGGCTCAAGGAAATACACCGGTGATAAAGGCCATACGGCGAGCGGCTTTTTTATTTGGTGCTTGTCCCTTTTGGCCAAGCAAAGGGATGCCATTAATAATTAAAGCATACAATATCATGAGCCAATGGGAATACCGTATTTATAATACATCCAGTCAAGATTATTTTAATTTGTCAATAAATGTTCGTTTTAAAAAGTGGAACCGTGTCGATTTTATGAAAAGATGTGACGAAAATATTCCGAGGCAAGAAATTATTCAAAAGTTTTTATTATTTATAAATAATTATTGGAAGGACCACATTCACATATACACAGATGGCTCGGTTAAGCAGGATCCTAGATCATGCGCTTATGGGATATATGTCGAGCAACCTGATGTATCTGAGTGTGGATGTATCTCACCACTATCCTCAATCTACTCAGCAGAGCTATACGCAATCTATAGGGCTCTGAGAATGATCCAACTACATGGTTGGAGGAAGTCAGTGTTATTTTCTGATTCGAAAAGTGCGATGGATGCAATCGAATCCACACAAATCTCTTCAAAAGACAATTATATAATTCCTAAAATCAAGGATATATTAGGTAAGTTGGAGAGATCAGGCATCAGTGTATCCTTCTCTTGGATACCGGGACATACGGGCATACCTGGTAATGACAGGGCAGATGCACTAGCCTCTGAGGGACATGTAGGAACGAACATGATGGAGACCGTAACATACACAGATCTATATCCAATCATAAGGAAAGAGGAACTAGATAAGTGGCAATATACATACACGGATATATCACGAACCAAAGGCAAACGATTTTTTGAGTGGAATAAGGTAGTCGGGACAATACCATGGTTCGTGACAATGGGTTTCACAAAAAAATCAGAGGTGTCGACTTTGTGTAGATTGCGTTCTGGACACGACAGATCCGCAGCCCATTTATTCCGAATGAACATAGTGCAATCTCCTCAGTGTATTTGCGGTATGACTGCCACCGCAAATCACATATTTTTTGAATGTCCGAATAATTTTATACACACGAATGTCCTATTGAATAAGCTGATAGCGAATAATATAGATCTTCCAACCTCCATAGAGGTGTTGCTGACAACGGAAGAGACTAAGATTTATAGATTGATTTTAATTTTTATTAAAAATTCAGGATGTGTTGTTTAAATTCTTTTATTATTTATTGATGATTTTTCTGTTTTTTTATATATATTCATTTGTTTTTGTTCCACTTATTTAACTCATTTTAGTTTTATATATTTATTTAATTTTATCTATTTATTAATTTTATATATCTATTTAATTTATATGTATATGTATCTGATTTAATCTATTTATTTATTTATTATCACCTTTTTTTTATATATATTTATTGATATGTCCTCCCTATAACACTTCACATGATACATTACTTACCTCTCCGTGGCCCTCCCCGCTGTGCTAAGAGCTGACAGGCCCCTGCTCGTGAAGAGTTATATTATTATTTTCTCTCTCTGTGGTGTTATGGGTTAGATAATTGTATGTAAATGCTTATTTATTTTATTTCCTTTGTTGTGTTTAATAAGTCATTGACTGGCCACATGCACTGAAAAAGTGCGAGCTAAGTTGCATACTTCCAAGTTGGAAGTTACAGAACAAACAAACAAACAACTCCATGTGACGCTGTGCGCAGTAGGTTACCAAAATATCACATGCCAATAGCATATTAGTATAATAAAGAGAACGCAGGCCTATAGGAAATCTATGTTTAAGCTTTGTGATTGCGCAGCTATCGAATATGGTTAGAGGACAACATAAAGTGCGGCGCCACTAATAACAAATTATTTGAATTTGAAATATTTCCAATAAAATCTTGATCAATTCAAGTATTATTAACCAATTAATATATTTATAGTCTTGTATTAATATGAATATATATATATATCCAAAATTATATTTCTTTATAATTTTACGATATTATATTATACAAATATATTGCTATAACTATCCACAAACATATAACTAAATTATATGTTTGTACAATATTACACAATATATATAAAATAATATGATTATATACATCAAAATGATGGCATATATATTATTTATTTAGCTAATAATTATACATTTCTTTATATCATATCAATAATGTGGTTTCCACTTAAATGAATGTAAATGCTTGATACAATTGCAACAATTAACTTATAAATAAATAGAACATATTGAGGTTACGAAACATTGTTTTAGTTTGAGCTTAGAAGATGGAACAACAGAGGCATCACTTGATTTACTTTCTGAAAGTGATAGCTTATGTAGCTATATTTTTTAAATTTTTACTTAACTTAACAAAACTTATTACAGATGGTACAAGTTTCTCATGATACATATTTTAATGCCATTAAGTCGCTCTATTTCCATCATCTTTAGAAAATTACGTACAAGTGGATGCAATTTATATAATAAGGAATGACTGTTATTATTTGCAATATTTGTTTACTTATTGAAATGTTTTGTTTACATGTTGCTCATTCGGTTATGTCAGTTGAAGGCCATTTAAATTTTAAATGGAATTAAAAATAAAAAAAAATTAAAAAAATAGTACACAAAATTTACTAAAACTAAAATTGTTTGTTTGTTTCAAACAATTCGGAATAGTATTGTAAAATTGTATTAAATTGTAGTAACATTTACATTTTCATTCTTTATTCATATTATATACTTATTTATTTAATTATAATAATCAATGCGACGAAAACAATTTTGTATATTATTGCAATATTTGTGCTTGCTAGTAGATGTGTTTTTATTGAAATATTAATTATAGAAAATGTTATTATCATAGTAAATATGTTTCTTGGTTTTGTCAAGAGGGACGCACACAATTCTTCTGGGTTTGATTTGTCTTCCATTATTCTCAATTTTGTTGAAGACTTTCAAATTGATTAAAAACCTGATACTTAAATAATAAAGTATTTCAAAAGCGCTGGTGAAACTGCAACCTAAGAATAAACTGAACGTTCCCCCAAGTGAAGCTGTAAATGGATATCATATTTCAAATTTCGACAATAACAAAATATTGTTAATAATTACACATTAAATATATGCTTCCTGTGACAATGTCTCTTTGCAGAATTGTGAAGACATCATTACTAAAATAAATATTTACCATTGTAATATCTGAAAGTGTCATGTTGTCTCTGCAAGTATAAGCAACTATTATATACCTATGAATATAATTGGAATTGAATTATTTACAAAAGCGAAGACGTTGAGTATTGGCTGTGAACTAAATTTGAACCGCTTGAAAGTAATTTATAATTAACATCCAGACATTGATGTGGACAATGGCAGGATTTGAGGAAATTTTGTTTAAGACGATCTAAAAATATATATTGAGTAAAGTTATTGAAGGTAGTTGATCGAACTTGCTTACTAAATTCCAACAGACACTGTAAGTGTTCCAAACCGCACATCGGCTCTCCTAGAATTATTAATTTAATTAATCGTACAAGTTGGATACGTCATAATATACCTGAAAACAGGTAATTGAATGGAACGCATTTACACTGTGCGATGTATTTTTTAATTTCGCATTCCGTTAGACATTTGTTGTCGGAGTATCCTTTAAAATATTTAAGTTTAACTTCGTGTTCGTATACACATTCCCTCTGATCCACGGGCAACATTTGAACCTCTTCGGAATCTTCGATAGTAGTACCTGTTATTTGAAAATATGTAATATAACTCGATGATATTACCCTGTATTTAGCATTAATTGGATAGTCATCGTTATTATGAAGTGCTACCTATAAAAGAAATATTAATCAATTGAAAATATTGTTTATCATTGTGTCTCGAACAGTTATTCCTTTGGCTCTAATTAAACCGAATTGATGGTCGTCGTTGGAATTGTTAGCTATGACTTTTAACCCCATGTACTGTCCAAAGTATTTGGTGTGAATGGGATTTTTGGTTTGCCTAAAACTAATTATTATACCATAGAAGAATTAAATGAATTTAAATACTTTAAATCTGAATTGAATGAACAGCATCTGCTTTGGTCAGTGAACGATTCAGTAAATAATCGGGAGCAATTGAATTCCCTTTCTTCCCATTTACATTTAACTAACATCTCCGCGCAGTTCATTGATATCTTTTTAAATGCATCAAGTTCAGAGTATCCATTATCATTTAGTAACTGTTTCAGCCATAAGTAATCTCGAGACGTATTTGCTTGAGCGAAGTTCGCATTCATGAATAGAATGAGTACGGGTAGAGCCTCTTTAACATCATCCTCGGTAGTCACATTGTTTAAATTTCTGAAATATTATTATATTATATTTCTGATGTTGTAATATTTATAGTATAGTTACAAAGTATGAATGAACTGTTCCATTTTCTGTTTTATAATCTTATTATTACTGCAAATAGTTATTGCTGGAAACGGTAGTTCGGAGATTGCAGCATACATCGTTTTTATACTGGTCAACGTTGGATTGCTTATATATCGGATCCAGACAAGAAATGATATATAGATGGAAAATAACACTGCTGTTAAAACCAGCACCGCCCAAATAATTCTGAAGAAATAAAAATAGATTTAATTAATAACATATTGTTTATTCAAATTCAAGTACTTTGAAAGTTTGGATCTATCGATTGTGTTTTGAAAACCGTGGATACTGGTATTTCTAGCAAAATCTTCATATGTACTTTTGATGATTGGTTTCATTTTGATCAGGCACAGTACTAGAATACATTTATTTAGAGCAAAAATAAATAAATATTAAGTTTCGTGTTATATATGCGTGTGTATCTCAATGATCTTTATTCATGCTACAACAGTTACATGACAAATGTATGTTTCATTAATTATTTCTTATTGTAATGCATTTTTGTTTGCATCTAATAAAACTATTGATATTTTAACTATAGAATCATATGAATATACTGTAAATTAGTTCTTGAAGAAGCTGTATATAGTATATAGTCAACATGAAAAATCAGACGATTCATCGAAAAAAAGTATATTTAATTAAAAAAGATAATTCATATTTAAGCATAACAATAATATTCTTCTAGCAGATTGGAAGTGCACAGACAACCTTTACTCATTCATCATCCTCAAGTGATTAGTCATGTAGCAAATCATCTATATAGACCTACTCATATAATATTCACAAGTTTTGGTGAATAGCAGGTTCATCCGCAGATGTAATTTTATCTTCAATTAGGAAAATGCTTCATTTGATAAAAATCGTGTGCAATTCATGATTATGTACAATTCATGATTATGTAAAGTATATTTTGAAATAAATTTTGTTATTGATAATTTCTAGGAAATTTATTTCATACCTGAAATTTTGCAATCATTTATGATCATTTTTTTTCTGAGATATTAACCAATGATAGAACAATTATAATAGGGTTAAAAATTATCTTTTCTTTTTCTAAGTAAATGCTAATATAATCGTGTAAAAACAGGTCTCAGTGTACATTTTTTTTACATAGTTATTTAAAACATATTTTCAATGAAGTGGCGATCTTATAGTCGAATTTTTGCAATAATTTACCATACTTTTTATGATTGTTACCTTCTAAAATACTAAAGATCCCAATGATTGAAATATTATGATAGGGTTATAAATTATATTTTTTTTCTAATTAAATGCTAATATAATCGTGTAAAAACATATCTCAGTGTATATTTTTTTTACATAGAAAATATGTAAAACATATTTTCAATGAAGTGTAGTTCAATGTAGTTGAATGATGTTTACTGAACATTGGTAGTAACCGATAAACGAAATATAAATATTTTTTTTTATTATATTATAAGATTTATTTTAAAAATGAGAAATATAATATATTATTTCCACAGAGGTATTGAACATTTAACCTTTCGTTTGGATAGAATGATAGGTGCTAAAATGTTGCGTCATCATTAGAATTATTCATAATTTAAAAAGTTTAATTAATTCGATACAGTATATAATCAATTAATATTTAATTATCGTTGGGATCACTTATATGAATAAACATTAGTTAACGTTCAAATGATACATATTTTTATTGAAAGGACGTAATACGATAATAAAAGGATATATATATTTTATCAAAATAAACAAAAAACCATCTATAAAAATATATTTTATATAAGAAAGCAAACATTTTTAATTTGATAAAGCAAATACATTCGAAAAAATCACTGTGCTTCTCGTACATAACAATTTAAATGAATATGTAGTAGTACTATTTTTTCAGTCTCGTCGCACATCTTCGAGTTATAATTTCAGCAAAATTTTGATTAAAAATTACATGGCTTTTTAAATAATTGACTAGTACAAACATACAAAATTATCCAACTATCCTGGTAACATAATCGCATATAAAAAATATATTTCAATTATAGACTTGCTTCCTAATCATTTTTATCAATATAAATCATGGTAACTAAATACCATCGAAAAATAATAAAAAGAACAATCATTAAGTAATTTAATATTAAGTCCTAAATTGGAAAAGCTAAAATATATATTTATATATTTTGTAATCAATTAAGCATATTTTTAATTAATCCTTATCATATCACATATTCAATCACTCTTTGCGCGTTGTTGTTGTCCCTTCTCTTTTCTTTTAATTTCCTTCAGCTGGGCAATTTTCAGATTCTTCATGAGCTGTGTAGATTGATATAACCATTGACCCTTAAACAATAAATTCAATAAATGTGATGGACTGGCAATAAAATATGTATTGTTTAAAATATGTATTACCACCATGAGCATGCAGTTCAGTAGAATTGGCATGGAAAATACCACAGATATGAACAAGCCATTGCTATCAAAGTATTGCTGTCTGGAGAATATATGCCAATTATTGGAAGCAATTTCATTTATTTTTTCTGAGAAATAGACCAACAGCACTGCAATAAAAAAAATGTATTAAAATTATGAAATGTTAGGAATTTCTTTTGAATATTACATAGAAAGAAGAATAAAAGTGCTTGGAGATTTCCATAGTTCCTGGTTAATAGGGCCATCAATGTTATAGTTAAGTGGAAAGAAAATAATGCAATAATCCAGGGATCTCTCCACTCAATCTGTAACATAACAAAAATTACAACTTATTCTGGAAACAGGTATAGCTATACCTGCCACAAACGCAATAAAAAAAGGTATTGAAGGATAATTTTGTATTTTTGAATGCAGAATTCATTTAATATGTAAATTAGGGTGACATGAAGCTTTATAAATAGTTGGCAATACAATTGAACATTTTTTTTACAAATCAATATCTTGCAATGCGTGTTCATTGTTCACCCAATTGTAACAATGATTCAAAATGATAAAATATATGAAATGTATTTAGTTGATGAATACAAACAGTTCAATAAGCACTTACACTCCATATAAATGAGAGAAATCCATTAATTTGATTTACTTCAATAAAATTTTGCTCCATCATATTACGTATATTTAACCTGCGTTTTTCTTTTAGAATGCGTTAACTTTTATTAAAACCGAATACTTTGTTTTTTTCACTGTCTGGTATTTGTTGACATTCAGTTCACTTTCAGGTTTGGCCTTAACTTGTTTAACAATCTAGCAAACTTATAGGTTATGCTGCCGTATCGATGACGGCTACCTGCTACTGTGCCGACCACCACTTTCATTGAACAATTGCTTATTAAGTTGCCTATAAAAATAAATTTAAATTTTAAATTTCTCTCAAAATACCTGTAAATGATCTCATGAACCATTTGCTCAAGATAATTATAATTAAGAAAAATAATAATAACATCATTTAAAGAAATATAACTCTGTAAAACACAAATAATTAAGAAATAAATGAATTAAACAATAGTTGCAATTAAAGAAAAAACAAATCTTTGATATATAGACAACCAAAAATTAGTTCTAAATAAAAAAAAATACCTGCCCGGGAAATTAAAATTAAATTTGTGAAAGTATTATATAATTTAAATCTCAACCTACATTAGGGACTTAAAATTAGCTTAGATTAATAAAAAAAGAAAAATTGTTCTCTATTATTCTAGAAGTATGTATGAATTAATAGATTGTATTAAAAAATAGGTTTGATTTAATAGGTTGAATTTAATGAATGAAATAAATATTGAATGAAAATTTAGAGATTATAAATAAATGTATGTAGAAACATAAGTACAATTATATTAATTATTATTATAATATTGATATTGACAGTTTAATTTAGGCTAATAATTCATATTATTAAGGTAATATTATTTTCTTCATATTTTTCATTTAAAACATTACATAATGAATAAATTAACCGTAGTGTGGCTTCAATAAATAAAACAGACGCCTAATGTAAAAACTTCAATCATACTTAATAATATATTTATAGCAATAGTTGAATTTCAATCGAAAACTGTTATATATTAATAATTTGCAATTTATTTCCTTATTTGCAATTAATAATTAATTTTAGAAAGCAATAGGATATTACTTATTTTTTAAATAAAAATTTAGAACAACAGAAAATATTTTTATTATTACTTTTTATTAAGACATAAATCAATTATAGATATAAATCAATTAAAGAGCTAACGTGCGTATGTAATTTGTTGGAAACAAATTACTTAATTGCTAATTCCTAGGAACATCGTTTTCATTTATCATGATACAAATACGTGCAGGCATTTTTTAAAACACTGATGTTTCAAAGAAATTAATCTCTACATTTGAATGAATTTTATATTTAAACCAGATGTTTAAATTAAATTAAATGAATAAATGCACCAAGGAAAAGAAACTTTTTTGCTACCTGTTTTACACGTGTACTCGTTTGTTAACATGATTTTTTGATTTATTAAACTCGGTGTATAAAAAGTGGCACTTGATAAATGTAATTAATTTATCGGATTTAATGTGAGATGATAAAGAAGGAGGAGCACACTATCATATGCAAAAGAAGGTCAACACAAAATGCACATTATCGTACATCCGCCAAATAATATCTAAACAGTAGCAGAAATTATTTTTAATTAGTCGAATAATAACTATTCCGATTCGTTGCATTGTAGACTTTAGATACCTTTATCAGATATAATATCATGAACTTCGGTAATAGGGCAATATTTATATATGTTCATTCCATTGTATTTTTGATAATACGTGATTATTACTTGCTTTTATGGGTGCAATTATTATCAATAACGGTATTATATAATGAATTACAAAAAGAAAAAGTTCATCTCAATCTAACGTAATAAAATAACAAAAATAAGCATTAATGTAGGTCTTGTTTACGCAAAATATAACTTCAGCTCCAGAGGTTATCGCCGATTAATTATTTTCACTAGAGGCGAAACATGGCTAAGCTTATGTTGCTTATCTGCAGATATTACAAAATGTTTGATTATTGATTTCAAAAATGTTTACAGGATTCGTCTACTACAGTATCCTTATTTGTCAATAACTATATCCTGAATGAAATACATTGCGGTTTTACACAATTAATTATTTTTTTGTGCTGATTCAATGGTTTGATGATTTGTATCGAAGAACCTACTATGCAATTTACAGAATTGCAATTATATTTGCGTTAGTATTTTATAATATAACTGTATAATTAGTGTGCATTTTTTTTTAGATGAATTTAGAAATAAAAGGTGATCTCAAAGTTCAAGTATTGCAGGTAATTTGCTGTTCAATAATATATTGGTAGCAGCGGTAATGTTTTCAATAGAAAACTAATAATGTGCGGTATAACAAGGAACGATTCATCACACAACGTAAGTCTATTCTTCCCTTAATTTTATTTTTAAATAAATAAAAAGAAAACGTTTAAACTTTACTTAAAGCAAGTATTGCGTATTTGTTTGCATGCTTCAACATAATAAAAACGAAAACAAAGTTATTTGCGTGTACCAAATAATAGAAAGTCTCACTTATCAGTTGATTATTACATTATCAATAGTAAATCCTTTGTCTTCTATAATCAAAGATTAATTTTGAACTGTGCTTAGAGTACATGCATCGTATGCGTCACCTAGCCACTTGATAAAGAGACCAATTTTTATAGAAAGGAGTCTGATTTCTGAACTTTGTAACGAACAATGATAATGATGATAATATTCGTTACTATAAGGTTAGACCAAGTCGAAGCTCATTTCATTTGTGGTGGTGCATCCATCTGGTCACATCTACTAACTACAATTTAGCTACACATCTAATTGAAGGTATTTCATTTTAATTAATTATTAATAAAACTTACATTAATTTCTTAATTAATTAAATAAATTTAAATAATTTTTTATTAACTAATTATTATTATTTTTATTAATAAAAAATTTTACATTTTTATTTTGTGTACGTGACCAAATTATTTGTTGTTATTTTTATACAAATTCAAGTGAATGATTTTCGAAAGTTGCCTAATCTTAAGTACTTTTAGATTATCAAAAGAGTCAAATACGGGTTCAAAGGAAGTTTTTTTTCTAAATTTATAAACGCCTTGCGTAATCCAATATAATTTCAAAGATTTGTCAAAGATCATAGGAATTTTTACTATTTAATGGAAAAAGTTCTTGTGTTATCGGGAAGCGGAGAACAAACAGCGTTTTTATCTTTTCGATAAGAAGTACAATTGAAATCAAATACTTCTGTAGATTAATACTGTTTATTATATATATACATGCTAAGGTTTCATTCGAACTGAACGTTCAGTCCACTTTACTTAAACGCTTATTACCTTCCAGATGGCTTCTCCATTTACCATGGATACGACTGGCCTGAGCGACGAGGCGAAAGCTATCGCCGTAAAAGAGCTTAATGAGACTCCAGAAAACGTAAAGAAAGGTATTGAAGAACTGAGGGAATTGCTCAAGAACGACAATACCATCCACTTCAGAGATGACGATGAATTCCTGATGATCTTTTTGAGACCATGCAAGTTCTACGCCCAGAGCGCATACGAATTGGTAAGTTTAATGCGTTTATTAATAATTTTCATTTGATCCAATTAAGCACACCAAAGTTCAATTAGTAAATGCGTCCTTGTCAATGAGAATTGCGGCAATTATTTAGTTCGTAATTTAATTAATAAAGTAAAAAAATATTAAACAATAGAATTTAAACTTTATTTTTTTTACTTACTACATAAAAAGACAATTTGTCATGAAACGTGCTCAATTATGTAATCATGTATATTTACTATACAATTTAAAAGTATTACAGTAATCATACTTTTGCAAACACAATTTTTGAATTATATGTGCGTTTCATATTCCAACTTCTTTTATGATAAGTTAATTGTTTAATTATGCTTACCTTGTAACTAATTGAACGAAAAATCTCGTTAATATTTTTCGTGATATTAATACATATTTTTATTTACAGATGAAAAGAATCGCAAACTTCAAGGAAACGCACAAGGCGCTTCTTCAAAATCTGTTACCCGAAGATGAGAAAAACGCTTTTGTCAACCACAACGTTGTCAACGTTTTAACTAACAGAGATCATTTGGGCAGGAGAGTGTTGCTCGTCAATGTTGGATGTAAGCATTTTAAGATTGATATTTTTAAAACTTTTCCAATAATAAATTATATTTCAACTTTTAGCAAGCTGGGATACCTCAAAAGTTACCTCCGATCAGCTGTTCCGCATTTTCTACCTCATTCACGAAGCCGCCATCCTTGAACCTGAGACCCAGGTGCGCGGTTGCGTCGTTATCATGGACTTCGAAGGTCTTTCCATGAAACAAGTCATGGCTTTAAGTCCGGCTTTCAGTATGAAGCTGTTGAGTTTCATCCAAGATGCTATGCCACTCAGGCTCAAGGAAGTTCACATGGTCAAACAGCCATTCATTTTCAACATGGTCTGGAACATCTTCAAACCCTTCATCAAGGACAAGTTGAAGAAGAGGATCTTCTTCCACGGAAGCAAGATGTCATCTTTGCATAAATATATGCAACCTTCTCATTTACCAAAGAACTACGACGGACAAATGCCCGCCATTAATTACACCGGTGCCGATTGGTATCCAGCTATCGACTCACACATTGAACACATTAAGTTAATGAACAGTTACGGTCTTGTTAAGAAGTAAGCACCGCATCAATTAGCAAATTAATTTATAAAATGATAAAAACATATAACTCAACATTATTAGTAGAACTAGAAACTAAGTATAATGTAATATTAAGAATATAATATTTTGTGCATTTGCTTGTAAATAATGTTTCTATTATATACTCCATCAAATACATTCCACTGTTATGTACATTATACAATATTGAAGGGTTTTAAACGATTATTACAATATAATGTTAATGTTTAATTCAAATATATAATTTTTGATAAATATACAAATATATTTTTATTATTATTCACAAATTCTATTTAAAATATTTAAAGAAAATTCAAATAATGCTACATATAAAAATAAACTTCAATATTTCACAAAGTTATAATTTATATAAACTATAGATATATTAAAAACTTATTATCTTCCATGGTATATTTTATATAATAAAATACACAAAGTTGTCCCAAATAGAAACTGTTACGGGAATCATCTTAATAATAAAAATTAAGGCCAATACACTTCCAATAATGATGCTTCGATATTATTTGTAATTTTAAGTAAAAATATCTACAATTAGCAAATTAGAAATGAAGTTATCTTGAGGGCTTAATTCAATAGGTTTTAAAAATGTCCATGAAGTTTATTGAAAGCAGAAGATGGTTTTGCAGTGGGTGTTTTAGAAATCAAAGACAAATAAAATGAAGATGAAATTCAAGAAGTTTTAGTCGAAAGAATGTAAATAACTAAAGATTAAAAAATATGATTAAATGATATTGAAAACGTAAAAATGAAAATCGATAATACAATAATAAATAATAAAATATTCTAATTAATGTTGTTGTTATTTATATAATAATAAAAATATATACAGATACAAAATATTTAAATTGAAATAAAAATGAAGTAAAATTTATAACAAAGAATGAAGGTAATCTTTATTATATAAAACAATGTATACATATAAAAAAGTGCCATTGGCTGCAGACTTTCCGCTCCAATTTATTTTTTTTCATTGTATATTTTAGTATTATAATTAATTATTATATAATTTCTTAGTTGTATATATGTCAACAAAATAATGCATTTCGTTAAAATTAATTGATTTAAGTTGATTCATTTACAAACACTTATGTAAGAGGTGGGCCACATCCAAATATAGAAACGGTTACCTACCTCCTCTTATTCACTTGAAGGTATGTTCTTCCGAGTGGTCAATAATAACCTTCCAGTCAAGCGATTCTACATGAACATATCACTGTGCATGGTGTTTTATACGCAAAATTGTCTCTAGTTTGGTTTAGTTACAGTTTGGAATCTAATAGATATTTTCTGAAATACAAGGTATTGTTCTTTAAAAATATTTATTTATTATTAGAAAATAATTAATTTCATTTTAATTATTAAATGAATTGTAAATTTGAGTTTTTTGCGAATATCTAAATTATTTCTCACTTTTGTATATATTTTATATATATAATAAATTAATAATAGTAATAATAATTTATTTTCCAAAAAAATATACAGAAATATTAAAAATTATCATATCAAAACAAATATAATTTATAAACAAATAATAACAATTCCAACCTTTAGTACAATAAATAAAAAGTAATAATTATATTAATTGCAGCTTATACAACTAAAAACATATTCAATAAATTATTATTTATATTTGCTTATATTTTTAAATTTCAACTTAATTTTTAATTTTTTATTTAAAACTTTGTATAATAAGTTTCTATTGTTCAATCAATTGCATTTATTAATCTTGGAATTCATAATTAACTATTAACATATTACATTTTGTAATTTTATGTAAAAAAATACTATAGGAGCGAGAAGAAAGTAAATTTTAAAACCAAATTGTTGAAATAAGATGAATCGGAGTACAGAATTTCTAAACTTTCTTTTTTTTTGAAGGTTAAACGAATTTTTAGAGGTGGTCCCCATGATACAAAAAATAAGTAAATAGATTATATTATTAATAACTTATATATTTTTTTGATTTGTGACTATTTTTTATATAATTATGACTTTAGTTCTATCATATCTATTGTGTTATGAACCGCAACAATTTATTATTTTACTATTTCTGAATTTGGACTACCTAATAATATTTGTTCAAATTTTAACAAAAAACTTTATAACACGATTTATATAAATGTAAAAATGTATGCCCGAACGCATTGACCAATGCTGTAAATGTGAGGAGTGAGATGTAAATAATTCTTAAAGTTAAGAAAAGAAAATATTGAAATAAGTACTAATAAGAACTTATCTTTGGTAATAATTCAATAAGTTTTGAAATGATATTATTCATAATATTTAATGTTTGACATTTTGTAACAGCTGGAGTATGTACCTTGTACCGAGCGCACTTTGACGGTCACCAAGTCTTAAATTAGAGATGTAAACAATTCTTAAAGTTAAGAAAAGAAAATATTGAAATAAGTACTAATGAATACAAATGATTATTTTTGGTAACAATTCAATAAGTCAAATATTTCATAATCTGACATTTCCGTCATTAAGAATATCTTGCGCTAAAGATTACGAAAATTTAACAGCTGGCGGATAACTAATAATTAATCATAAGTTAAATTAAGATATTTGTCGTAATAATGTACTAAATAATTTCATTTGATGTTATGTAACAATTAAAAACAACAACAAACCAATTGTGATGATTTTTTAAGTGTATATATTATCTGTTATAGCTGATTTAATGCCATATATGTGCATGATGCTCAAAAATCTCAAATCAGTGTTATTTGTTACAAGGTAAAATTTGATATTGAGATAATAAAATATGATTTCTCAATAATATCAACTATTTTCAGTATAATATCCACATATTTTTAGGGCAACTATATGGCTCGAAACGCAGCTATTTCTTGTGTAATGAAACTACTTAAAACTTTCTAAAAATGTAATAATAGTATTTATTTTTCTTTCATTCTTTCTACGAAATAGGTATAAGTTTACATAGTACAAAATATATTAATTTTAATAATAAAATATCTTAAAAATATATATTGTATTTTGATTTTATTTATCTTTATTTTGGACATTTAAATAATGGCTAATAGACGTTTTTATATTATTATCATAAGATATAAAAATGTTATCACCAATATGTTTTTTTATTGTTGATTTATATTTAAAGAAAAACACTGTATTCTCATGTAGGAAAAACTTTCTACACAGGAAATAAAATCGATTATAGTAGTTTTAATTGACGGAGAAAGTGAATGTTATGAATCACAGAATCTGCGGATGTGAGTAAACATTTTGGTTGGAGTATCTTAGCTTTGTAATTCCTGTATTATTTTTTTTTAAATATAAATTTCAATGATATTTTAATACAGTTTTTGTAGAATTGAATTTGATTTTATAAATTGAAATATTTATAATTTCATGCAACTTTGTTAAATGATAACCTTAGACTTAACTCCAATAAGAACATAATGCAATTTCCTGCGCAACAGAAATCGATGAATCTTGTCAGAAGGAAAATGGGGCGTGCAGAGCTGAAAACAAATTTATTTTTTGACGATTGTGACGCGAAGCTGCAGAAATATTATGCAATGTTAAAGATTAAAACGGAAACCAAACGTACGTAGCTTAATATTTGCCATTTTCTCTATACACAATAACGTTCAATATTATTCTCATTGTAATATAATTTGAATCTGATGTGTATTCATTTTGACCTTGTATGAATGGTGATTTGGATGGCTTAGGTTTTTCCGTATCTTCCGCACTAAAGTACCTGCGTGCAGAGGCAGATATAAGTAGGGAAGTAATGTAGTGTGTGCTGTGCATTGTCACTGTAAAGTGCGTCTAACTAAGCTGATTGTGGGTTTATTGTTTCGGCTTGAGGTCACCGGAAAGGTCATATTGAATTCTATTTGAAATTTAAATCAGTTCATAAATTCCCACCACATAAAATTCAGATTATTTGTAAGTCACAGTACTCACTATATTTGATTGGTCAAATTAAGTTTTTCTTCTTTTTGAAGTCACCGTTTTTAAAACAACATTATGGAGGTAGAAAGTTGCAAGTGAGTATCTAAGTTATTTAAAAATACTTAGTTTAAATTAAGTGAATGATACTAGTAAATTCTTATTTTAATCATTTGATCTAATAGTAAATTGAATAGAGAGTGTGTGTATTAATTAAGTTTATACTGTATGCAGGATATGGTAAATTATAAGATTTATTCTTTGTTAATTTTTACTTGAATTGTGTAGAAAGTTCTTCATACGTTGCAAATTTGTTTACATTTAACAAAAATATTTTATATTCGGACCATTTAAAATTTTTCTCAATATTTATTTAATACTAAAATTCATGGAACATTTTGAGCTATCAAACTATAGTTTGAACTATTTTTATATCATAATTTTGATAGTTATTATACTTTACTTTGGTATACTTATTCTTTTTCAATCTATATGAAAATGTATTACTGAATATGCAAATAATTTAATTTGCGTTTCAAAAAAGCAAACATATTCAAATCATTGTAAACATTGTTAAACTTGCATAAAACAATCATAGTATATGTTGCACGCATAATATTTTATTCATTATTTTATATCGATTACTTTCATAGAATATTAATATCGCTCTGCAAGACCGCACATGAGGAAGAATTGTCTAATGTAGTTTAAATTTAAATTATTCAAAAATGACATACCTACAGTATACATGCATACATTTCCATATCATCTTTGTTTGAATTATAATTAATTTTCATAATTTGAATTCAATTCAAATTTATATTTGGAAGTTAGAAGCAAGTGGATCACAGTTCTGTTTAGTTATTAAATGCGTACGTCGACTTCCAGAAAAGCGATGACACCATTTATTGGAAATGACTCTGAGGGTATTCCCTTCATTCAAGTTGGACACCACATATTGCGTTTGGATTTGGAGGATTTGGATGATCACTACAAGGAGAGAGCCAAGTGCGAGCTTCGCGAAACGCCGGAGATGCGAAAGGAATCTTTGGATAGATTCAAGAAATTAATAGAAGGTAATCTTTTTAGTGCATTATGATTTTTTTAAATTATAATTTTTTTTATTTTCAGTTGAGCCTAATCTCAGCATCCCGTTAGATGATGAATCTTATTTGCTGAAATTCTTGAGACCATGCAAATTTTACGAAGAAAGCGCTTTCAGGCTGATGCAGAGGTATTACAGATTTATGGCGAAGAATACTAAGTACACGTCGAATTTGATGCCGAGCACAGTCGAAGCTGTGTATGCAAACGAAATTATCGAATTTTTGCCGTTCAGAGTCAAGGGTTCCAGAGTCATGATCTTAAACATTAAAAGTATGAAAGTTTTCTTCAGATTAAATTGTTGCAATAATCGAATATTGTTATTAGATTGGAATCCAAAGGAGATCGGTGTTCCTCTGCTATTTAAATCGGTAATCATGGCTTTGGAAATTGCTATGATCGAACCAAGGACTCAAGTTGGAGGTGTACACGTCATACTGGATATGGAAGGATTTACATTGAACCACGTTTTGCAATTTTCACCGATGCTTGCCAAACTTATAATGGACTTTGTACAAGTAATATTATTCTATGAAGTTGCATTGAACTTGTTATTTTAATTAAATTGCTTTCAGGATTGCGCTGCGACAAGACTTAAAGGTATCCACGTAGTCAACCAACCATACATATTCAATATGGCATACCAAATATTTAAACCATTCATTGGTCAAAAATTAAAAAGCAGAGTATGTTAAAGGTATAGCTCCGTCGATATAAGCATATCATTTAAATATTTTGCTTTTCAGTTACATTTTCATGGGAATAAATGGGAAAATTTGGTGGATCTAATACCGAAAGATTTCCTTTTGCAAAAATATGGTGGTTCTTTAGACTTGAATTTGAACGGAGTTGGTAAATTGTTGGTGGAAGTTTTGAAATATTACGAAACCGAATACGAAAGTAAGTAGTTACAAATAATTAAATATTACAAAATACCATTATTTTTACGTTTCACTATGTTTTTAGAATTAACGCATTTTGGTTACGGCAAAGAGCTACAGGTGGAACACAAATAACAAGGACCAAATAAAAAATAGTTATTTTAAATTTAAGGTATTTTAGTGAATTCCAATATTTTCATTCAACATATACAGTACTCTATTTATACCCATTTTTTATATGAAAATAAATATTGTTTCGATATAGATAACAAATTTCCTATCTGCTTAATACATTGTATCAAGTGTATTAGTTAATACTTTTTTTTTTGCTTTTACGAAAATACTTAAAACACCACTCCTAAAAAACTTTCTCTAAAATAATCTATTATCAATTAAAAAGTAATAAAAAAAAACATTAAAGTATTCATATATAATAAAAGTTAATTAATTTAAAGGTTTTCGATTTTTTTTTTGGCAAATTGTCTTTTACTTCTTGTATCCGTACGAATTGATTACTGAAAATTAAATCAATTAATTTGTTTGTTTTTGTGCGTGAAAAGATATTGTAATACTTACAGGCGTATTCTTTATCACACATTTGTAGTAATTCGAGCCATTGGCTTCCTTTGACTCTTGGTAGATCAAGAGTTCCACCATAAACCGAGGAGACGCAAGCTGGGTCGAGGTATTTGTGCAGCGATTTACGGTCCGTGCCGTGGAAAATGATTCTGTTCTTCAGCTTTTCTCTCAAGAAAGGTTTGAAGAGAGCGAAGACCATGTTGAAGATGTACGGCTGATTGATGATGTGGATGTTTTTCACCCTGCATGGGATGGCATCCTGAAGCCAGTCTACTATCCTTTTGGCGAACGGAGGCGTGAACTGCCAGGTCTGCTGCAAACTAAGCCCATCCATATCAAATATGACGACGGCGCCGGCGACCTGGGTCGTGGGCTCCAGCATCGCAGCTTCCAAATACAGTACGACACCTTTGAACACTTCATCGAGTGAACACTTGTTGTGCTTCCATTTCTCTGAAAAGAAAACGAGTATCAGTATCATCCATCGTTTGATAGAGAGCTGTTTTATACACACTTCCTAATTCGATAATTAAAATTCTCCTTCCATGCTGGTCCCTGTTAGGTTGGACGGTCAAAATGTCATGTTCGAAAATGTTCTTCTCCTTACTAGGCATCAAACCATCGTAAACATTGTGATGCTTCAACTTGAATGCGTAGTAACGTTTCACCTAATTTAAATCAAAAGAGAAACAAACGATCCATTAGATTCCTTCTATTTGCAGCTCATTAAGTTTAATTACCAATTCGTATGCACTCTCCGGATGATACTTGCAAGGTCTCAAGAACCTCACCAACCATGCATCATTATCGTACGGACATTTCAGATCAGTTTCAGCTATAATAAATAAATAATATAAAATAAGAAATTTAAAAAAAAAACCATTTGAAGAACAAACCTTTCAACATTTCCCTAAGCTTGTCCATAGCTGGCTTAACAATTTCAGGTGTCTCACGTAGCTCCTTCTTGGCAACTTCTTCCATTTCAGGAGACAAATCACCCATCTCCAATTCCAACGTAAAGTTGCCTAATTTAATACTAGGCAATTCATCCAAATCGGACAGCATGGTTTTAGCTACTGCAACACAATTAGAAAGTTGTTCAGTCAAAATATTACACATATTGAGCAGAAGAAAAAATGAAACATCTCCGAACTGAATCTGTTCTCCACGCCAGTAATCTTATTATTTCATAAAAACATATGACAGAATAAGAGAATATGTGAAATTTGTTCGCATTACGCAATTCTATTTAGAAACGCGGAATACACGGATGGAAAAATAACGAGGACTTAAATCAAATTAATCACGTTAATTCCAATTGATTTACTGATGTAATTCGGTCATAGCACTATCCTTATATGTAGCATCAATGCTATTAACCTGTGCAGTTGCTAAACACTGGTAAACTTGACCTCTTTAACATGAAGCAACTTAAATTAAATATTCAGATCACATAACTTTTTCTGCAACCACATTTTATTTGCATTCAATGTTCCCAAATACATATATCTTATTCGTAAACAACGCGCATTAAGCAATTTATTAAATATCAATATAAATTATTCATCCTTGATGATTTTCTTGAAATCAATAACCTTTGATTTTAGACTTATAAACTAATAATATTAATCTGAACCTATTTTATAAGAATGGAATAGATCCAAATGTATAAGTCGTAAGAAGATTCTACAAGTAGATTATTGAAACTGACTATGCAGATTTAAGATTTCTTAGTGCAAGAAGTATTAATTGCGAGAGCAGTTCGTAAGAAAACGACAAGGTTTGCTTTCTTGCAGATTTAGCATTGCATATGAATGCCAGTTTGCTTTATAACAAAGGCATAGAGAACATGCATGTGGAAGACCTTGACTTAGAAAAGTGTTAGGGGAAAAAGAATGTATCGTGTCGGTTATATTACGAAAATAAAAAATAATGTCATGTCTGTTGTATGCAATGTAAAATCGGCCAGTATTTAGTGGCAATATCATATTTTCGTGTTACGAAATTAAGTGGCATTATTATGTTATGACCAATTAGAAATATTAGAAAAGCCGTTGCGTGGAACTTAAACAATAAAAATAATATAGTTTTAGTTTGCCTTTGTTGTATAATTTTTATAAATTATCTAATGAGCAACGTTTTACTTGGTATTAATAATTACAATTCGTTAATTTGCATTTATCGATATACAAATTAGGTGAATTATTAAGATAAATGGAAAATAAGAAAAATAAAGATATTTTAAAAGCTGATGTATTATAAATTTAATCTATTTTTAACGAATTAGTAAACATTATTATTGAAACGTTTCCTTAAATGCTTATTAACAAACTTCAGATAAAAAGCTGACGTGTTATGTAGAATAATATTACACGAGTAAACAAATGGTCGTTAATTAAATTAATGTTTTGTTTTGAATATATTTTCTTACACAGGTTTTTTTTTTAAAATCAAGCGGAAATTACTTATTTCCGTAATAATTTCTGCCTTTATTATCATTTTCATGGAAATTTCAATTTTCTAGTTGCATTGTTATTAAAATAATTAATAGACTAATTATATAGTTAAATATAAGTTTGCAGTGGCAACAAGCTTCCTGGAAATTGATTTCAGTGTAGATATAATGTTGATAACTTGAGGTAACTTACGTATCGGCATTTTTGACGTATCTTTGATTCACTTTCACTGTTTATCTGTTTCTTTGGAGCGACCTGGCGAATGAGTGAGTATGTTGATGGTGATCGAGCGAAAGCGAAACTGATTCTAACCGAAATATGGTTTAACCAGACTTCTGCGGATACCGAAAAAGAAGTGGCAACATGAATGGCTTAACCTTCGGTAGATTTGAATATATATATATGCATGCAATTTACCTGATACTAATTACTTTTGTGGGAGGGATTAGCGGAGCTGATGATGATGGCTACCACGTGTTTCCAAAGACATAACAGGTCCTAAAGCAACACGTATTGGGAGAACACGTACGTGTTCCTATGCGAATCAGCATCAACAATGTTTGGCGTTTTTATATTTTTTGTCACATTCATTTTAGCAACGATATCCAATGTTTTCTATTTAGAGACCTTGACTCATTGATGATTCTACTTTAGTCTACTTATTTTTACCATAAATTTATTGTTAATTTGCTTAAACAACAACATTGTAACGTTTAATTTTAATTGATTTATTTTTTACAATTAAATAAATTTAATTGAAAAATAAACCACAAAATATTTATTTATAATAATTCGAATGTTAACATTTTAAATTATTTGGATACGTATATATTTAAACTAACCCGATTTAAAATCAATAATTAAATATATTTTTTTTAATAATATAGTTTTATGCATTTAGTTCTAAATTAAATTATAAATAAGAAGTCTTGAATATAAAAACTAAAAAGCAATTAATTAAAATCATCCAAAAATATTGCATCTACAACATTTTCTAATTAAATTATATTTGACTTTGTGTCTTTTTTAATTGCGAATAATTTTAAATGAAAGAGTAGAATTATATGAAATATTAGAGAAAATTTAGATAAAACGAAAATGTAATTATACAAATAAATCCGTGGGGTACAAAGATTAAGTGTGATGTACAAAACCTGTTCATTTTTATAAATTTAGATTTTTTTGCTGCAGCAATCGCCACATGACCTTTAGTGAATATCGATATGTGTGTGCACATGTACCGGATGTTGCACAAATATTTGCTGGTTATCTTGCAGTTGAATCACCAATTTAGTTTTCATCATAAATGAAATTTCGTTTCTGAAATTGCAAATAATCATTGCCAGATGTAAAAATAAGGATATTTTTAATTTTATTTTCTTCAATACATTATATTCTTTCCTTGTAATTATAAAAAGTATGTTATTATTTTCGATAAACTATAAATAAATACAGTTTAAATAATACGGTTTGGTTTATAATGTGTTTACAACTTGTTACGGTGAAAACAATGTAGGAAACGTTTATTACTTGGTTGATGTAACAGTTGTAATATGTTACAAACAAATGGATTTAAAAAATAATTGTTACTTATAAAATTAAATTGATTGCATTTATTGAAAGAAAAAAAACACTCGAATTTTATACAGTAATTTCAAATCAATTTTTATCAAATCTGATAAGTTTCGGTATCTGTTTTTTAGATTGGAATATTATGTATTATATAAACATTATTATTATTTTATCAAAGTTATTACAACTAAAAATAAAAAGATTTCTGTAGATAATTCAGTTTCAAGTATTTATTTATAAACCGAATCAATTATCTAAAAATTATATTTTGCATATTAAAAGTTAACAACATTAATTTTATTCTTGTCCATTAAATTTTACACCAAAGATTGTAACAGCCACTTGTCTTCTATGTAATTTTAGGGTTGAGAATCTCGAAATACTGATTTTTATTATTATTATTTTATTATCTAAAATAATTATTAAGAAGTGGAAAAAAATTAGTCAACAGTATGTAAAAATACAGTATCAGCAAAAACTTTTTTTTTTATAAAGATACATTTAATAATACAAAAAGTCAAGGTTTAAATTCCTAATTTTCATTCAGAAAACTTAAATTCATTATTAAAGTATCGGTTATATGCACTATACATTTTACAATTTAATGTTAAGAGAACAAATAATCTTCTAAGAAGAAAGTTTCTGATTATCAATGAAAATTTACAAACCACAGAAAATAAGGTTTTTTTGTCATTGCGTAATATGGGGAATACCTATACAATTAGCACATTTAAGAGTTGACTCATGGAGGTTTAACAACAAACAACACAACAAACGGCAAGTTTAAATGTTAATCTAGGCCATTAATTTGATAAATAGTGTATTTTAGTAGTTGTAAATAAAATTGTTAATGTTTTAGCTGATTCAAAAACACCAGTGATTAATGTTCGTAGGAACAAATTACAGAAACGTCTAGCAAAGTTTATATAATAAAACACTATAAATGTTTATCACTAATATTAAACTTTTTTTATATAAGAGTAGTAAATTAAAATTAATGCTTCGATAATTAATTTAGATTATTTTTATTAAATCAAATAAATAATTTTATTAAATCAAATAAAGTATTTGGTATTTTGAAAGTCATCAAGGTAAGTAATTAAATGGCATCTAAATAGAAATCAGTCATAATTTAGTAATTACGTATTCTTCGTCAGGCGTTGTGAATTCGCAAGACGAAAGCGAAAGCTTCTAGGAAAATATTTTCCAGTCATTTGTAAACAGAACCTTCGACCTACTAATTTGAATGCAGCTTCCATTTATAAATATTATTTGTCAATATAAAGAAATAAGGAAAATATTAGCTTAGATGTGATAACTTCTGAAATACTGCAAGTCATTTTGAATTTTATAAATAAATTTCAATTTAAAATGTCAATAAAAAAAAGTTTTTTAAGAAAATAATGTACTCTCAAATCTGCTATTGCACGATTCGTTCGTGTAAAAAAAGAGAATATAAAAATCTTCTATATATTTATTTTTCAACTAGAGAATTGTATGTAAGAATTTTTTTGATTTGATTTTTCTATTTAGTTGAAGCTATTTTTCTCTTAAACTTTCAGTAAGTCATAATATCAATGAGTTATTTCTAACAATCTTTATTATTTCATCATCCTCGACAAGTTTGTGAAGTTAGTAATTCATCTTAATTGTCAAATTTATAATATGCTATAATTTACGTAAGTTGTGGATATTTTTCTTTAGTAGCGAGTAAGTTCATCCGCAGATGCAATAACATCTTTAATTAGGGACATATTCCATTTGACAAAATACGTGTTGTTTCCAAATCGTGTAAAAACAATCCTTGTAAAAACAGGTTTGTGTATATATAATTAGATTAAACAACTATATGACTGATTGTATTATAAACTGGATTTATTAATTTATCGAAAATGAATAATTTAATAGTAGATTTAAAAGTTTAACTGGAGAATCGTAAATTTTAGTCATTTAATCAATTATCAACTTTTTTTAAAAAATATCTATAATATAAAAGATTATCGTAAAAATAAAAATATTGTTTTTAAGTATAAGAATTTTATTATCTCTGTTCGTTCTAGAGATTTATATTTAATATTATCAGTTACAAGTATCCATCGTTTATATAAAATGATAACCAAAGCAATTAATATGCCATATTATTAGTACTCATCTGCTGGTTTCTTTTATTGCAAATAAAGTAAGTGTAACTTGATATTTTTAAATTTACAATATATACTTAAACTTTGAAAATATAGGCAACTAAACATACATTAATTTTAAAATTATATTGAATATTCATCTTTGTTTAAGTAACATGTCAAGGCTAAATGGCAAAAGTCTCTTAGAGAATAATTAACATGTAAAATTATAAAAATACAAAGTAGTCAGGCTTCGATCAGTCCGGTTTGAAATTTTAAAAACTAACAAAATTAAAAAAATATATTCAGCATATCGATTAATCCCGTTTCAAACAATCCGGAATATTTCTATGTGAGGTATTTATCAATAAAAATAAGTACATTTCGTATTCAGTAATTTTAGACTATATTATATAACATTGTTAATGTTATATTATAATTTATTAAATAATTTTATTCTGATTACCTTAATTACTAAAATGTCTAACTTCATTATGTACATTCTAAAAATATGCACGTAATAGAAAAATGACCATTACCTTTAATTAATTTAATAACATAATTGAAGGATGATTTACTGAATCTATACGTAAAAAAAGATATGTTGTAACCATTACACAATACGTAATTGAATATTTCTATATATAATTAATCCTAAAAGAAACTTACATAATTTGGTTGGCGATCACGAAAATGCACAGTCACTACTGCTATGCAGCACTTGCGCCAGTTTACTGTCTGATGATATATCGAATATTAAAGCAAAATTCAACAAAAGACGCAATCTATTAATATTTATAAAAAGCGTAATGAACGAAAGTGTTTTCTATAAAACGTATAAACAAGTACGCAATGTATTTTAATATCATATACAATTAGAGAGGTAATTAAAACTTGTTCTAATTGGGTCTAAATTCATCAAAAGATCATAACAATATATTAAACAATTAAAGAGTAATTGCTGCAATTATTTACATGTCTCTCACTCTATTACTCTGAATATTAATTAAGTTATAACCAATATTTATTTGTTTGCGGGAAAATACCCAAGAGTTTGTCGTTATGTTACACACACATACAAATTATGTTTGATTGAATAAGTATTAATATTAATACTTTTAATAAGTATAACTTTTAAATATTTATTTATGATAATAAGATATAGTAGAATAAAAAATTATATAAAACTTCTATGAAATTAGCCGAAAGATTTCACTAATTAATATAATTGGTCCACAAAAAAAAATCAAATAAATGTCAGCAAAAAATAAATTATAATTTTTTAAATAATATTTCATATTATTTCTTTAAACATTTTAAAAGTAATGTAAATGAAAACTATAACGAATGAATTGATTTAAAAAAAGTAAAGGATTAAAAAATTTCAGCAAAATTAATTCTTAAACTTAAAAAGTATTACATAAAGTAGTATAATAATTATTTTATTGCAATTTTCATATTTTATTGCATTTGTAAGATGATTTTAATTATTGAAAAGTCGTAAACAAAATTTATAATTATAGTATGAAAACATATTTTAGTTCAATAATGATGACCTTAGTTGCATAACACATTTTTTGTTAATATTGGCATAAGCATATTATTATTAATAAATTATATTATTCCACTGGTAATTGATTTGTCAGATTTGATTTATTTCATCATAAATCAATCAATTTAAATTATGATTTATATTAATCATATTGATATATTAATAAAAATGATAATAATTGTATAATTCAAATTAATTATTCAATTGTATTTAATTGATTATGTACAATTATAAATATGTGAATGAAGAAATTGTACTTACATTGAAAATAGTATTTGATAGTAATATAAGCCTACACTGGTTCGGCGCTCGCAAAGGTAATACTAAAACTAAAACTTAAACATAATAATTTTTATAGATTCTAATGTACATTCAACCGAAAAAGCTCGAATGCTCGTGTATCTTCGTAGCAGCCGCTTGATTCCTAATGTTCAATATTTTTTATATATTCTTTAATGTAACGACCGTGAAAATGTCAACTCTATAAACACAACAGCACTAGTAAACACATTTAAAGGCCTTTCATTTAAGAAAACTATAAAATGCTCAATCCACCCATCAAATAATGACTTTAACCTGGACTGTACTTTACTCATGGTATAACAGGTTTCCCCCCGTGTATTTTTGTTAAGGTCCGTAGTCAATTTAATTATTGCTTTTTCAGTGCGTTGTTCTGTTTCGGTTAAATAATTACCCGAAAATATGCTTTTGGAATGATACGTAATCGAAATTATATTTTCGTGGTTATATAAAACAAAACGCGATGTAACTGCATTAAAATAAATGGATGAGTTTAATCAATAAGAGAGTATTGATTAATTTAATACTAGCAGGAAAGCAAATGCATGTACAACAATAATTTAAAAGTTGTAATCGCTATGATTGAGTCGAAATTGCAATTAATCTTTTCCTTTTGTAATTTGCAGGAACTTATTAAACAATTATCGATTTATAAAAATAAATAATAATTTTTCGTCTGAACTTGCGTCACCAGTGTAATTATTGTTTCTTTGAAACGCATTTAAATTGATTGACTGCTCAATAAAGTCTACAGTATTTAAAAATATATATAGTTTCTTTTTTTGTAAAAGATACAAAGTAAATATATTGAATGTGAGTTATGTATAAGTTTAAATGTTGCAATAAATTCAAGAGTAACATGTTTCTTTACGTCTTACATTTCTTAGCTTAGTGAAAACAATTTATCCTTCAATTGTATTACATAATATTTTTCGGGTATTTATTAAACTTCTTAAATTGTAATTATTAATTAACCCCAACTTTGTATATCCGGACCACACGTTGCGTAACTTCCATCAGATAACAACTATTCCGGACTGAGAATTTTAAAATCGCATAAAAATAACGATAATTTATGCACTTTGCAATTTTTAATTAAATGATTAAATAATATATTAATTTTGTTTAAACTCTAGATTTGGCAAAAAGTTCCATGTATCAATTAAGAAATTTTCCGCTATTGAATTTTTATAAATAACATTTCTTAAATTGGTATAAGAAAGTTTCTACCATGAGTTATTTTGAGATATTTCTGTATCGAATCAAGGTTGTTTTGTTATTTACACAGACTGAATATTCATCGCTTGTAAGGATTTACATCATTTCAACGAGAGCGAATCCGCTGGGATATAAACATATTAATTCTATAAAAGTTATAAAAGTGTGGATTACACAAAATTTACAAAAATTGCTTCAATATTATTTGGCTACGAGTTAATATTAACATAATTGCAATTTAATTAATTTACAAATTTGTGATATTTAATAAAAATAATTATTTAAAACTTTTTTTTATCATTGCACTACATACTATTGTTTATAATTATCGCAATGTATTTATCACAAAAATTCGAAGGTTACAAAAATATCAACATTTTTCAATTTCAATTATTAATAAATCAATTCTCATTTACATAGTAATAATATCATTAAAAAAATATATAATGAGTTTGAATCTTTAAAGTGAAAAAAATAATAATTTGAGACGTGTTTTACATATAGATTAATAAATTAATATACACTATTTTACTAAATTATTAAAGGTTAACACATACTATACTAAAAATAATATTGTCGTTTTCTACTAAAGAGTTTTTTAGATTTTCTTTTACCGGTAAACTGTAAATAATTTTAGTAAAAACCGGTTAACCGGTGAATTATTGGTAATTTTATTTAATTGATAATATCACATTATTAATAGAATCAATTTTATAAATTAGTATAACTTTCAAGTATTTCCTTGCGGAGCATCGGTTATTATAAAATATATATTTTTATAATTAATAAATAAAATAATGGTAATGGTTTATATGGTATTAACATATTAAGTTTCAATAAAAGTTTATTAGATTAGCAAAAAAGTATATAAAAGCAACATTTTTAAATTTATTTTTTTATACATATCACTGCAGAAGAAAAACGGTGATATATAATTTATATTTGCGCTGAAAATTGTATTTAGTATTACTACATTTTTCTGCTTAATGGACAAAAACAATCTTTCTTTCAGTATTACTTGAATTGTTTCAACAACAGTTGAACTTATGACAAACATAATAATAATATTAATTCTCATTTTAAATTTAGAGTAGTATTTTATGCAGACAATTTGTCAACAATAAATTTATGGGTAACATTAGCATTAAGTATTGTATAATCAGCTGTATCTGAAACTTTTACAGTTAATTTTATAGTTATAAATTTTGATATTATCGTGTTAATAATATTAATTTTATATTCTGAAAACGAAATATCAATATTTAAACCAATAAAACTTTTTCTGGCTTATTTAAGAAATTTCCAAATTTACCGGTAATTTAGATATTTAATGAAAATACTAAGTACAACCAATGTTCTCTGTTTGAAATGATAAATCAAAGAAATATATAAAATAATAGTAAACTTCACATTAAAATTTAGTTCACCGTATTTTTCGGACTATAAGACGCCCCTTTTTTACATAGAAAAATGGACTCAAATTTTGGGTGCGTCTTATGGTCTGAAGGTAACATTAAAATATTTTTTTCAATAAATCGTGTCTAAATTTGAGGTACGTCTTATAGTCCGAAAAATATGGCACGCCACTGAAGGTAGGTATGACGTAAGTAATTCAAGACAAGCGGGAGAATCACCGATTTACCTACACTTTTTGTCTAAGATCGTCGATAGCTAGTTTTAGGCTTAGCCTGTAATCGTGTGCGCTTTTGTACGATTCATTTGAATTACTTTTATAAATCTTTAATATTTTTTTTCTGAACTTAGAAAAAATGAGCGTAAAATACAATATAACGGAGGTATAAACTAAATGTGATCAAAACAATATGGAAACATGATTATGATTCGAGAGTAACATTAAAATATATATTTCTAAAAATCCGAAGCTTTTACAGTCAATTTTATAGTTATAAAAATTACCGTTCTGAAAACGAAATATCAATATTTAAACCAATAAGACTTTTTCTGGCTTTTTAAAGAAATTACCGAATTTACATATATATATTTAACGGTAAAACTAGTTAATAGTATACCGGTAATGAAAAATTTTAGTACGACCAATGTTCAGGTCTGTTTGAAACCGGATAAATTGAAGAAATATATAATTCACATTAAAATTTAGTTTATTTTTTAACCTGATTATAGCGAATCCAAAATGATTGCTGTATAAGTTTAATTAATGTTTATATAGTAAATTAAATTTTCAATTGTGTACTATGTAAACTTTATAGTGGAAATCTTATAAAAAATTATGTAAACAAATCCATTTAGTTGAAACTATTTTTGTGAAAACTAAATTTATACAGGAAGACATTATATACGTTCAGTGCGAAATAATTGAATATGAAACACGTTCAATGAACTTGATATATTCATTGTACTTGAGACTATTTTACATATGCGCACAATTTTTATCTGAACAACAACAACAAAAAACAGTACCTTAAATTATCCTGACTTGGTATTTAGACTGTTATTAACAATCTCAAGGTGATTGCACACGTTTCAATATGTTTACATTTTTGGAGTTCTCAACCAATAAAAACCAGTTTTCAGCTTATGTATAAAATAAATAAAATAAAATACAACAGAATCTTAGCATATGTATAATTTATTACGAAGTTTCGTATTTATATGAATATTCTACATAAACAATCATAATTATGTTGAATTACGATAATTTCTTTGTTTCCGGTTGAATAACAGGTTTTATCAGTTTTGATGAATTGAACTTTCGTGTTTAGTTTAATGTTCATTTTAGAGCAGAATTATAACAATTTGCATTGTAAATAATAAAAAAATAATAATTTTAATGATTTATAAAATTATCTTACGTTCCCTATTGACTTTAACGATTACAATACGAGCTTCTTGATCCATCTTGATGAAAAAAATGCGCACAATCCGTACTCAACGACTATCACACGATATATAACAAATATTTAGTTAAAACTCATATCTATAATACGTTACGATCATTTTCCAATTTCGTGCTGAATCACTAAACTAAGTTTATCAGCTCTGACGAAATGCACTCGATTTACATTTAACGTATATTTTTAACAATGAAGCTTCATTATTCCAATTAATTCTCTGTTGATTATTACTACTATATTAAGTAAATATTTAACTAGTTTATATATTAAAATATATATATTTTGTGAAATTATCTTACATTCTTCGTCCAATTTCACGAATTCAATACGAACGACGATTTGGTCCATAATGGTTTAAAAAGTAAACACGACTGCACCAAGACTTGGAATGTTTTATTTTCATACAGTTTTGGGTAACAGTTTTTTATGAGTCAATCCAGTTTCCTCTTGGATAATTCACTCTCGCTTGTTACATCTGCACTCGGAATGAAAGTGAACAAAACAGTAGGATTTACTTTTTCTTGCAACGCTACATTATTGCTGATAACTTATTAAATCATTTAAATGACTCAATCATTATATTACATATTAAATATAGATGAGTTTAGTTCATATGATCATTAGGCATATAGTTAATAGTTCAATTTATAAAAATTGAATGCAAACTTCAAATTATATAACAAATTCTATAGAAATAAGAAATTTTGCAGTGCTAAAAGATATATGGTTAATAATAGGTCTTTGAAACAGTTAATTATTGTTATTGTTATTTAAATGGATATATTTTGTTTATGTATTTTTCAATAAATATTACTAAGTTTTATGATTCATATTTGAAAAGTAGTTTAAAATTGATATCAGCTTTTTCATAAAAATAGAAATAATTTTATTTGTTTGGCAAAAGTTAATTATTTGCTTTTACGAATTACAGACACATATTTTATGTATGATTCAAACATATTTATATCATACATATTACGTATTATAGAATTGTATAAAATGTAAATTAAAAAAAAAACTGTTTTTTTTTTCATTCGTAAATACAAGATTTAATATTATACTAATATAGATATTATTAACAAATACTTTACTCTAAATAATTACCAGCACGAAACAATTAATATGTAATAAATTATTTAAAAAATCTAATAATTTTATAGGCAACCAAATATGCATTTGTTCACTCAACAAATAATGCTTTTTTTTAGGCGTAAACAGGACATAACTAAGTATGGAAAGGAAATAACTGTAGGAAAGAAGCAAATTACGAAGCAGCAAAAATATTGCTTTTACTGCTGCTGATAGGAAATATAGTAAAAAATATTTAAGGAAATAATAAATTGTCGTGGCCGACCTGTTTATCAACATCTATTTGGTTATTACACCGATTGTATTGTTAATATTATTATGACTAGACGTACAAGACGCATTGTCGGCGTCACTAGACGAATGTTATCCATTTCGAATAGGCATATCCTTTGTATATTTTTATTACGACCCTTACTAAGAAGTGTATCTGTTTGGCATTTACGACTACCCGAAATGCTTATCTTAAGGCGTGGGACTTTGTACACCCACGTAGTCAAAACTTACTTCCTTTCCCCACTCATCCCCTTTTTGAAATGAACAGATTTTTGTATAATATAAGTTAGTCTTAGTTTGAGGGCCAACTGAAGAAGAGTCTTAGTTGGAGGGCCAACAGAAGAGGTTAGTCTTAGTACTACCTAATTATTAACTTTAAGAGACGAATTACCTCTTAGTTGATATACCTTGAGATCAACACTTGTCTAGTTGACTTCTCAATAAAAACCCTACTTTAAACAATAAAGTTATTTTAGAATATTGTATTTAATATTCATTAACCCCTCTAAGACTCCACAACTGCGTAATTACGAAATAATCCACGGTGTCCAGAGATTATTTAATCCCGGGACACGACATATTGAAAAATGGTGGCAGCGGCGTACGAACTCTCAGCGTGACCTAGCACCGTCATAAGTCAACTTTAACAACCAGGATTGAAGCCAAATCATCAGGAATCAACTCCAGGCGACAGAGCGGTCGAGTTACACAACCTTGGTCGAAGCCTACAACAGACGATTCAACCTCAGTTTCCGGTTCCTCCGAGTCTATTTTGCAGCAGAGGGCAAATCAACTCCAGAAGCTACGTTGGTGCAGAAATCGACGGCGTAAACCGACGGGAAGGAAAATAAATATAAACAAATGTAAGTGGAATTTTTATTTCTAGTTATTGTAGTTGTGTTTGGCCAATTTTTTGTTAAATAAAAACAGTTTTCTGTAGAAATTTACTAGAAAATATAAAACAAAAGCTATAATTGAAACGTAAAATAAACTAAATTTAGTTTCAAAAAATAGAAATTTTTTTTTTTGGTCAGTATAAAAATAAAATTTAATTAAAATTAAAATGGAGACACAAAATTTACAATTTTTCGTTCAAAAACTCAAATTAGAGAAAATATTAAATCATCAATATGATGGAAATTATGATACGATTGATAAATTCATTGAAGATTGTGAAATTTTATTTAAAGACAAGTCAATTTTAAACATCGAAGAACAACTTATTGTAAGTATATGTTCAAGCTTAAGAAATGAGGCAGAAATTTTAGTTAGAGAAAAAAAATATAAAACTTGGAATGAATTAAAACATTCATTATTATTTAAATTTGGACCAGTGATAGATATAGCCCATTGGAGAATTAAACTATATTTGTGTCATCAACAAGAAAACGAATCTGTATTTTCATATTACTACAGAATATATACAATTGCTGAAAATGTTAAAAATAGTATAAATCACACATTTAATTCGGACATAGCAGATAGGCATGATGAATTACTAAAATTAGAATTGTTGGAGTATTTTAAATTAGGACTTTTACCTCAAATAAGGGAATTTCTAACGGATAAAAATCCCGATTCAATAGAGATGGCATTAAAATTTGCAGAATATAAAGAAGATTTAATTAAAAAATATATTCGCCAGGACCAATTGTATATGGAATCAAGAACGTTTGAAAATATGTTTAATAAACCTAACAAAAACTTTTATCAGGAAGAATCAATTAATGATAATTATTATGAAGAAGAATTGATGAAGGAAAATGATTATCAGGAAGACTATATAAATACAAATAGAAATCAAAAGTATTGTCAAGTACATTTTATAAATAAAGAAAGGAATATTAAAAAAGTTAAATGTTTTATTTGTGGTAAAACAAACCATAAAAGTAAAAACTGTTATTTTAGACACAATTTTAATATGTTAATTAAAAATAAAAATGATTGTGAAACTCATGATAGGAAAAATATTAAGAAATATATTCCAAGAAATTTTAAAATTAAAGATAATAAAAGTAAGAGACCATTTGTAAGACTTAAATTAAATATAAGCAATAAAAAGAAAAACAATTTTCTAATCGACACAGGATCCGACTTAACTATAATCAAGGAAAGTATATTAAATAAGTCATGTGAAATTAATAAAGATATTACTTCAACTGATAGCATGATAGGAAAATTTGAAACTATTGGCAGTTGTCAAGGTAATATACAAATAAATGGAAAATTATTTAAACACAATTTTATAGTAGTGCCAGATTCTATAAATTTAGAACAAGACGCGATATTAGGAATAGATTTTATGAATAAATATAACGGATATTTGAATTTTAAAGATAATATACTTTTAATAAATGAACACAGAATAAAAATGAATTTTTAAATTATAAATCTAGATAAAATGTATCAAAATTTATCGCCAAAATGAACACATCTACTATGAATAGAAATTGAGATTTCACATATGTGTATTTTATTGTATTATTGTTTTTTTTGTGTTAGCGACGAGGAACTACTATTGATAATTTAACCCAAAATAATGTTATGTGAATTTCAGGTGAAATAACTATAAACCATGTAGTATGTTTTTAACGAGAAAAATACTTATTCTTCGCATTTTTCTCTACTTTAAGGAAGGAGGTGTCGTGGCCGACCTGTTTATCAACATCTATTTGGTTATTACACCGATTGTATTGTTAATATTATTATGACTAGACGTACAAGACGCATTGTCGGCGTCACTAGACGAATGTTATCCATTTCGAATAGGCATATCCTTTGTATATTTTTATTACGACCCTTACTAAGAAGTGTATCTGTTTGGCATTTACGACTACCCGAAATGCTTATCTTAAGGCGTGGGACTTTGTACACCCACGTAGTCAAAACTTACTTCCTTTCCCCACTCATCCCCTTTTTGAAATGAACAGATTTTTGTATAATATAAGTTAGTCTTAGTTTGAGGGCCAACTGAAGAAGAGTCTTAGTTGGAGGGCCAACAGAAGAGGTTAGTCTTAGTACTACCTAATTATTAACTTTAAGAGACGAATTACCTCTTAGTTGATATACCTTGAGATCAACACTTGTCTAGTTGACTTCTCAATAAAAACCCTACTTTAAACAATAAAGTTATTTTAGAATATTGTATTTAATATTCATTAACCCCTCTAAGACTCCACAACTGCGTAATTACGAAATAATCCACGGTGTCCAGAGATTATTTAATCCCGGGACACGACAAAATTGCTTTATTATATTATAAGAATATGTGAACAAAAATTATTATTTTTTAATTAATTTTTAGATTATTACTTATGCACTAAAATAATAATTTGTTTTGTACAAGTCTATTATATAAAAAACTTTCTGTACGGATGGTTATCTAGTGTAATAGTTATCAAGCAATAACTGTACTTGCGCTTATAATCCTTAGCTGAGTGTTACAATAAATAAAATTATTATTATATATAAAATATTGCAAAATATGTATTATAATGTATATTCAAATAACATTATAAAGTAATTATGCAAATTTCAAAAAAAATATCTTCTTTGTCGTAATAATTTATCTTGAGTTCAAAGGTTGACTTGTGTGCACTATAATTAGTCATTGCAATTATTTTTTCTTTCCTTTCTGAGTAGCGCATTCATTAAATATGTTTTAATCTGCAATTATGTTATTTATAATGTTAGTTAACAATATTTTATTATATGTGTATTTAAAAGTAATGCTTAAATATTGTTACTTATACAATCATACCTCGTACAGCTCGAAGAAAATGCTGTACATTAAATTTTATAATTAAACAAAACTTTATATTCAGGGCTCAATAGAAAATAAATTTAACATTTTAATTTTACATTTAATAATGATTCCTTCTTCCTAAATTAGGATTATTTTCACTAAAAAACTTGAAGTTCTCAATGTTGATTGGAAATTTTGTTCTTTCAGTACAACTTTTGGCTCTATTTTGCTTGAACTTACGGACTTTCTTAAAAAGAAGCTTCATTACCAGAGTTAATGTTAACCGAGGTATGACTGAACATCAGTATTTTTGCACCAATGCTTATAAACCGTTGCACCAACGCGACTTTTTTTATGGTAAACAGTAGTTTCTTTGTTAGTCAATTTATTTCACTAGTAAAAATGCTTAAAATTACCTGTTTGCTCAAAAAAGGCTGACGACCCCTGATATTGACAATTAAAGTAATATTTACTTGCAACCAAATATATGCCTACTGCTTTGAGCGAAGAAAGTTTAATGACGATCTGGCTACATCGGTAATAATATAAAAGTATTTACCATATACAAATGTAATTGTTTGTGTAATTACGCGAATATAAAAATTCTTACATAAATCATGCATACAAATAAATTATTCAGGAAGTAATTAAAAAATTAAGGGAAGTAAATGAATTTCTAGGAGAATGCTAATAGGTCAACTTAGCAGCAAATTGTGTTGCGACATTTCATATTTTCAACCATTATGCATGCAATTGGAACAGACGCGGCAACAATTTAAACATTAAAAAATCAATTTGAAGCTCGTTTGAAACATAAAATACGAAACTTTTACACCTGCAGACATTATGAAGAATAAATATTTTGATTGAAATGCACGCTGTTTAGAGCTGTTTCATCGAGGCCATTTATTTGTTTGAAAATGCGCTTTTTTATTTATAGGTAGACTGCAGGCTATTCCAAGGACGTACGTGTAAAATACAGATACTTTTTCATATTATATTATAAACGTTTATTCTTTAACTTATTGAGAAATTTCATATATTTTTCAATTAAATTTGAACACATTCATTTATTGTCGTCACTTAACATATTTTGATGATAAACTACTAACCCCTAAATAAATTCTAGTTTTCAACCATTGCAACTATTATTTACCTTCAATATTCCTTTAATGGAGAAGACGTAAAAAAAACAACATTTACAAATGATACAGCAAACATTTGTGCAACTTGCAAAAAAAGCTTAATTAAATTCAGTTGCGACTAAAAGAGAATGAATTAAGCTAATTTTATACTGAACAAACCGGTATCCGATAAACTCGAATAAGTAAAAGGATTAAATTGAAATAAGTTAAGAAAATAAGTATTGCTTGAAAATTTACAAATATTGAAAGAGAAAATTAATTTACAGTTATGAAAATACATTTAGGGAAGACCGGTATATCTAACCAAAAATAGGAAAAAAATCCGAAAATAAAGTAATTTAAAAATTGATTCGCAAAATAAAAAATAATGTTTCAACGACTAAAACCTGCTAGGTGTTGTTTGATAGTTATTATTGGAAATAAAATAAGAACCAATGAAAGGAAGCGGAATACCTATATAGGTTCAATGACACATAAATTTTTGACCTAAAAATCTAATTTACTGTAACATTTAGTGTGGTTTGAAACAGTCTGGAATTATTTACAGAACTGATTACATGCAATATGCGATGTATTGTTGTACTAAGGATGATTCGCATTGACTATAATAATAATATTTATATTAATGACAACTTACTGTTTTTATCAATTTTAACCATGACTATAGCAGTCGAAGGTCCCGGTTCTTGACTACCCATTGTTTCTCAATAACTGAATATACATAGTCGCAAACATTTAAACGTACTAATTTTGCAGCAGATGAATCACATGTACTTACTTGGAACAATTTAAAATTACTCAAATTGTTATAAGTGACATTACTTTGACAATTAAGTACTGTTCTAATTATCCCCAATTATGTATTTTTTTACAAACGATTGACAGTTATCAGAAGCAATCTTCGATAACCTTGCATCAACGTGCAACTGGAAAATCTATTTTTATTTCTAATGTTTGTAATTAAAAGTAGCCTTGTTACGCACAAATGTAATTATTAATAGAAAAAACTCAGCCATTTCCAAAAAAAATCCATAATTCATCATTAACGACCATAAAGAAAAAAAATATCAATATCAATGGTGCAATTAATGAAAAAAAGTTATTAATTGAAGTACAATTATTATGTTTAAAAAATGTTACTAAATTATAAATCATAATTTCAAAACGTTATTTATGACTATTTTAGGTATAATATTTTCGGATCAGATTTTTTAATAGCACTAATTTAGCAAATCGAACTTTTTTATTTGTAATATTTATATAATATTAAAAATAATGAAATGTATTTTTTAACTATTTTTTAAATATTCGTAATGACATCATAGTATAATTCATTATTTTATTAAATGTACATTTTCCATTAAAGATAAACGTTTTTGTTTTAATTAATAAAAAGTAAAAAAGGAAATCTCCAAAAAATGATGTTTTTATTAATAATAATTTATTAATAAAATTGTTATGATGAAAAGTAAATTTTATTTCTGATCAATGACTTTGAATAAATTATTAGTATTACTTTTTATATAAATAATTCAATTTAGAAACTTTAAAGAAACACCAAGAAATTAATTGACGGTAATGAAAGAAAATAAAATACAGAGAAAATACGGAAAAAAATATTATTAATATTTATTTTTTAATAAAAAAAATAATAATTCTAACAACAAATATTTTCCCACCAAATCATTTTTCACGGTTTTTTTTCATCCAATTGACACAACGGGCTTATATAATGTTCTGATTTAATTATTTTACCTTTCTCAAGATAATCTATAAACATTAAATAGCTTTCAATTTTTTAAACTGTCCTTGAACGTTGCGGTAAGAAAATGATCTTTTTATTTCAATTATTTAGTAGAAAATAAAAGTAACACGCAGTATAAAAAATGCATTAACTAGGATTAAAGACACATCTTGATGAAAATTAGGTATGACAATAAATGTATATTTTAAGTTTACATTTTTTATGACTGATGTCTTGCTATAAGAAAATAATTTTGGTGATGCTTTCTTGGTTAAATAATAATTCTTACAAATAATGCAATGGATAAAGTTAATAGTGAAATAAAATCAATTGAAAGCAATTAAATTTAAAAAAAAAAAATTTAAAGAAAGTCCACGCAAGTGAATAATAACTTATTATTCAATTAAGAGTAATTGAAAATGATTACTGATTGATTTTTGATTTTTGGTATTTATTGTAATTAAATTGAAACATAAAGGATAAAAATAAATTCGGTTGAAATTCCAGATAAATTATTATTAATAGATATTTTACAAATAAAGAATGTGTAATTTCATGCTTGAAATGATAATGAATTGTCTGTAAAATATTTGTGAAAATTGCTTTTATTAGAGGAGTGTTGAGTATATTAAAATACCGGACTTGCATTTAATCTGTTGATGCTGTATGAGCAAAAGAAGTATGGGGTATTGCAAAATGCAGTTTCATTGCTCTCATGATCGCTTAATGTATTTGTTTCCGTAACTATTAGCATTACATCATGACGATTTTGAAAATTTGCAAATACATTGGTAAATGCAAAAAGGAAGAGGTCGATGGCTGGAGAGGAAAAAAAAGTAATTATATATATATAAAATGTGTCCCACGATTGACTGTGCACTTTCAATTGTTTGCTGGATGCTGGTGCTTGCTGAAGTAGTTTTGCTCGTGCTGGGAAGCGGGTGGAAAAATCGTACTTTCCTTTTCGCACACTCGAAGTGCAGTCAGAAATAAAGTTGCTCACAGTACATACGCAACAGAGCCCATTTTATGTGACAACCTTGAAGGACTTGTTTATATTGTTTTATTTGTGTGTTTTACATACGAGTTTGTTTAATTAACCGGTGGGCAGGAGGAATACGTTCCGGTCTGTGCCGATATTCGCGATCCGCGTACTGCTTAGTTTGCCAAGGGACCGTTGAACAAGTTAAATCGTAAAACCTATCACTATGTAAGTGTTTATACATACACCGTTACACAATCCTCTCAATTCGCGACGGGTCTAAAACCCTGCGCATTTCACTTACTTTTATTTTGATTTCCCAAAATTGAAAGTTATCTTAAATGTGTCATGCTTGGGGAAAAAAGCGGTGATTTAGCAATTCTAATGAAACTATGTTTCTGGGTTGCAAAAGCATTAAATCGCATGATTTGCAATACGTTTGCAATAAATAAGAAAATCGTACTATTTTTCAGAGCACCGATTAATTATGAAAACAGGTCTGATTTACATCATAAAATTGATACGACATCGATCATTCTCAAAAGTTCAAAGATGAAAGAAAAGTTTCGTTTCAAGTTTATATAATTTATGAAATTGAGGTCAGCAGCCATTTGCCCTTTGATTCAATTATATAATCAATATTATGTTTAAGTATTTAGTTTCATTAACTTTGTAATTGTTATACAAAAGATATTTACTAATCGACAAACAAATATTTTATCAATAAATGTAAATTATTATTAAATTAAATCTTCAGTTTTATCACATTTATGTAAGATCAAATTTTGAAAAGGAAATTAAATAAATTAAAAATCTGATCTTGTATATTCTGTATATATGTTAGCGTTTCACAACCTATGGGTTGCAACCTAAAATTGGGTCGAGCACAAATATGGGTTTCGGAATATATGTTTTAATCACTTCAATATTTTTATTTTATTTCTTTCACATTAGGATCCATTTCCAGTTTATCTAATGTAGTATTTTTATACTTCATAATTTACTTCATAAATGCATCATATTCACAAAAATAACGTAATATTATAACATATTGTTTTGATATAAATGAATTAATAATTATTTTCTTAATTAATATACTTTTATTTTTATTATAAATTAAGCAATGATTTTCTAGAAATTGCAAAAGATTTTTTAGCATAATTTGCAACTAGGCAATAAGTCAAGCATGATATATTATTGTAATACTGAAGTTTTTGCACCATAAAAAATATCTAAATTAAATGCAACGCACCTTTTGCTCGTTTTTACATGTTTTTGAAATAACACGGTCCAAAGACACAATACAATTACTTTGCTTTTACTTTAACACATTTAAAATTAAATTCTTTTACTATGAATAATAAATATTAAGTTGTAGACAATTCATATAATTATAATATTTAGCATTAAGAATCATTTATAAAATACCAAGAAAACATTTTATAAAAATATTACATTGAATTAATTAAACCTGTTTATATGGTAGATTGGTTTCTAAAGAATATATATAAAATATAACGTGTTAAAATATTGATATTGAAAAAATAATATAATTATATAACAAATTGTAATGCGTCAGACATTATATCAATTTACGTTTAAACTGCATAGCTCTTTCAACATTATATGATCGAGCATGGTTTTCCAATTCGATGATTGAAGCTTTTTTTGTATGAAACTGCAGTGCACGGAATCTTTTCTCATCATCATTATGATTTTCTTTTAGTAGTTCACAAACAGACAATTTTTTAGCAGCAAATTTATCTACAGAAACATTTTCAATAATCTCTCATCTCTCATTGACGAAAACTGTGATATTTTCTGATCTTGTAAATTTAGTCCAAGTAAAAAAAGGTTTAAATCTATTTATTTTTGAAAAATAAATATTACCAAATAAACAGGGTGAATAGACTGCTACAAAATAAACAATAAATATTGAATATAAAATGCATCGATTACCTTACATGTTATTTGTTTTCAATGTGTTGTAAACAATATAGTCTGGGAATGTGGTTATGCTTGTTATTGTTGAATGTTAAAAATAGTTGTAACAAAAATGTTGTTTTTCTAAATCAATAAATTACAAGAAAATTCTGGTTGACCTGCAGTAACCCTGATAAATACCACTTGCACAATACTACGTGATTATTTGAGCATACTCGTACGTACAACATTTCAACGTTTAAGACCTACACTATTTATTTAACATTGCAAAACCTTGCTTACAAACAAAGTCGCATGTTAACCAATTTTGTTTCGATAAATGCCTCCACTCATTCACAAAAAGCCTTCAAATCAGTTTCGTGACAAAATTATTATTTATTATAAATTTAAATTAGAAATTCCTTAAATAAAAATAAAATAATATAAAAGTGTAGTTGTTTCCATGATTTCATCAAATTTTTAATGTTAATTTAATTAATTTGGCAATTCAGATATATAATATTTCGAATGTTAGTGTTTTAAATATGTTAAATTTCTTTAAATGATTATTCACTTTGCTAGTGAATTTGATTCTTCCGTTCCATGTAAACTGGAGAAAATCTCTCTCCAGAATGCGATTTTCTAATATAATCCGGTAAACGCTTAAGCAGTTCTAGTAACATTAGTTCCGTCCGTCACGGCCTTTGGCTACAAAATGATCTAGTTGTGCTATTAAATGTAAAATGTTAGTAAATAGGGCAAATGTACAACTCGAATTGCGTGTTTAGTATCGTACATAATAAATAATGTTATTATAAATAATGTATGATAATGTTATAATCGTTAAGTCATATTTCGAATAAACAAATCCGGATTGCAGAAGAACCGAAAATGCCTCAAGATACGGATGTGCTGTCCGAGCTGGACCTAGAGGATCCACCACAGGAGCTCGTCGCGTGGGCCAAGAAACATTTAAACGAAGATCCAGACACCCGTCTGAAAGTGCTCGACGATTTCCGAAATATGATTTACAGTAAGTAACCTAACACTTATTTATTCCTGGGAACGTCATATTGCCTGTTAAATGCATCTCACGTAACAGAGTTTAGAAGTTATTGTTGGTCCATGTACCCCAATGCATTTCCGCCTTTCTAATTGAATCACATACGATTTCTACAACATTTACATTAATTAATTTGAAGATGAATATGTAAAATATCTCATTTCATATATTTAATTAGTTTAGAATAATTTCACTGTCATATTTAGGTCACTAGGTAAAATATTAGATATATTTTGTTATTTCATTTGCAATAAGTTCAAAAACTATATTTAAAATACAAAAATAATCTAATCGATATCAATTAATAAAATCGTTATGCATTATTTAACCTTTACTTTTAATGTCTTTAAACAGATACTTGTAATAATTATTAATTTGAAAATATTAAAATAATATTAATATTGTAATGATTACAATTTTCTTCAATGTTTGATAAAGAAATATGAAGAAAGCGGTTTGTAAAAGTATTTTTTTTTAGATCGTGGTGAATGTGTGCCGCATCGGACGGACGATGCATTTTTGCTTCGTTTCTTGCGGGCTCGCTATTTTCAACTTGAACGCTCTCACAGACTGGTAAGTTATTAGATTTTCGTACAAACTGATAGCCGTACTTTCTCTATAAACCCGTTTATTCTCTTCCCTATAGCTGGTGAACTATTACAACTTCAAAGAGAACAATCCGGAATTCGTCGACGATGTGAACCTCCAGCACTTGCAGAGAATAGGCGATGATGATATAATCACCGTACCGCCATATAGAGAGCAGAACGGAAGGCGAATTTTATTATACCGGATAGGTAATAAAATCTGTTGTAAGTGAATTAAGTGCAATTACACATACATCTTATAGGAATATGGGATCCAAAAAAGTTCACCATAACCGAACTATTTCAAGCTACGTTGGTGATTTTGGAATTGGCCATTCTGGAGCAGAGAGCGCAGATTTTAGGTGGAATATGCATGTTCGATTTAGAAGGTTTATCTCTGCAGAAGTCTTGGCACTTAACGCCCAGCGTCGCTTCAAAAATAGTGCAAATTATGGTTGTAAGTTACTTTCTATTTGTAGTCGTAACACATATATAGATGCAAAAATAAAACAGAAATACATACAGCCTACATATCAGTAATATTAAATATTACTGCAAGAAAGTTCCACACACTATAGTCACTTTTTTTTCTAGACCAGTTTTCCGATGAAAATAGAAGCCATTCATATAGTGAATCAATCTTGGGTATTTGATATGGTATTCAACGTTTTCCGACCATTCTTGGATGAGAGAATGAAGAAACGATTATTCTTCCACGGCGATGATTGGGAATCTTTACATCAACACATAGATCCCAAACATTTACCTGAAAGATACGGAGGAGTCCATCCAGATTACAATCACAAGGAATGGATGAATTATTTTTATAGAACGGATAGGATTATTCAAGAAATGGAATCTATGGGTTACAAACACGATGAGAATGAAGTTGAAACGAATAGTGAGAAATAAGTTTACATTTATTTTCTATTAAGTTGTGGTATAGTTATTATATCTGTTAAATCTGTGTTATAATTTAGATTAATATTTCAAATTCATCTTCAAATTATGTTTTTGATAATCTAATGTATAAAAGTATTTATTGATGTATAGAATATATGAATCGATGTTTATTATATTTTCTTGAATTTACTTTTATTAAATGGTTTACAAATTTAAACTAAAATGCAAGTTTTTTTCCGATATTACTTAAAAAGTAACAAATTTATTTTTGTTTTGAATTACAATATTGGAACAGTAAATATAAAGTAAAATTAACTAATAATACAATAATAACTTTTAATGTAGAGGCATTTAATCAAAATGTAAAAGGCTTTAAATTTTATAGTTAAGTTATTATCAAATAGATTTACACCTCAAATATTTGCATCTTTGAACTTTAATAATACAATGTTAAAGTTTTTCATGTATTCATGAGAATTAAATAAGAAATATAACGTTTTTAGAAGGTTGATTAAAGATCTGCAATAATAAAATGATGTAAAACGTTAATTAAATTAATATTAGTACATGTTATGTTATTTTAATATTGCCATATTTGCATTTCAAACGTTTTTTTTAAATAAAAGCTATTTTCTCATATAGGCAACTAAATATACACTAGTGTCTTATATTTATAAAGAAGTTGGTACAAGTGATTCACTTGTGCACAATATCAGGTACTGTAGGTATTTGTAGGAATGTGTCAGTTTGTTTTGATTGGCAAAATATTAAATTAACAGTGAAGATGGCTAACAGCGAAGATAAAAATAAATCTTTGTCAGCATTATTCCAAGAGGGTTTAGATCTCTTCAATAATTTGGGAAAAATTGACGAACCAACAAACAGCCCAAATGTTCAAGTAAGTCTCATAAATTAATAATTGAATTAAAGGTAATTAATATTAACATTGCAGATCAACATTAAAAGAGCCATGCACCTATTAGAGGACTCTACAAGGTTAGTTTCGGTGGCTAGTATTTTCAGTAGCAATGAGAGAATCGAGGAGGTGCCCACTGAACATATTCAATATTTTCTACTGCCTGCTCTGTTGGGAACTCTGTCATTGAAATTAACTTCAGGTGACAGAAACGATATAATCAATACAGCAGAAGTATATTTCAAAGATTTCTTAAGTCGATGTAATAACTATGGGTTAAGTAATTATAAATTTAAAGAGGAATGTCAAGATCTGCAAGCAAATCGTACTGAGTTTCAGGATATTGCACATTCAGTGAACACAAGATCCACAAAAATTCAGAGATTTAAAGAGCAAAAAGCACTGAAGGATAACTTGGAAGATTTGAAAAAGAATATGAATAATGAAAGTGTAGATGATGAAATCAAAAGAAACTACTACTTAACAATGATTAAGCTGTATATCTATGAGGCAATTGATGAATTGAATTGCATAGATATGGAAAAACCTGTTTTGGAGCATATGCAGAAGATGGGAAATGAAAAACCTAAACCAAAGATACCAGTGAAGCCTCTGAGACCAATAATCATAACAAAAGATGAAATACAGAAAGCGGTGTTTGGTGCTGGTTATCCATCATTGCCCACGTTAACTGTCCAGGAGTTTTATGATAAACGTATAGCCGATGGTATTTTCCCAGATCCATCTAAACCTAAACAGGGGCCTATGTCAATGCAGGAGGCTGCATTGGCTGGTATTGATTTAAATGCTGATGATAGAGAGACCCGAGAGAAAGAGGAGTTAGAAGAGATGGACGATCCAGAGAATATTGCTAGGATGAGAGCTAAGGATGAATTCAAAGATGAACACAGAAGAGGTTGGGGCAACAGGATGAACAGAAGTTGAATCAAACCTATTTCTTCAAGATTTGCATGTTTACACAACATATTTGATACATAATACATTTATGTAAATATATGTTACATACTTATAATACTGCATATTACAGTAATAATAAAATTCATAAATTACTTATTCGCATTATGTACAATTGGTTGCCTATTATTTAATTTTGAAATATACTCTACATTTAATAAACATGCTTTATATCAAATCGCGTATATTCATAGTATATGAAAGTTATGTAAAATAATGTTCCTGTAGTATATTGACGTCAGGCATGAGTATATATAATCAATGGATTCGCGTTCTCAAGTTTCTCCCGCAAATCCCTTGAGCTAAACAAAATGTTCTTAGATCTAACTCTAGAGAAATCTATTCCCGTTCAGTGCCATTCCTCGGTACCGACGTATATTCTGGTTGGTCCCCGAAGTCAGGCATCTATATTATATGTATCCGCAAGAGCAGAAAACAGTCACACGATACTACCATTTTCCTTACACTTTAACATGCAAAATAATGCGAACGTCTACAAAACAATGCTCAACCGCATGGAAAATTACTAGTGATATATTGCGTAATATACTATCTTGCTGCTATTAACATTTATTCAACTTGTCATTAATATACAAGTTGAATAAATGTTAATTGTAACATACATCGGATATTGTTGTTAAAGTTCTTATTTTAATCGCTTTTCACACTTAGCTTGGATTGTAATTTGTACAAATTTAAAAAATGATGTTAAGCACATTTAATTGATATACTCATTGCCTTTACTCTTCTCTGAATGTCATTTATAAATAAGTTATCTGAGAAACAAATACATATAATATCTTTAAGATCGAAATATAGAACACACATGATGTTTGTCTTTCTGAACGTATTTACTTTTTTAACCATTTTTTAGTATAAATAAATTGTAAGTTGTTGTTTTATAACTCCTTAACATTATTAAGGTTTTTAGTGGAGAAAATTATTGTCAGGAATTCAAGATAATCAAAAAAAAGTTCAATAAGAAAAAAATATTTTTAGAATACCTTATACAGGAAACGTAAGAATTGTACTAAATTTTCATCATAAAACGAACGATCCGAAGGCAACTTCCTGCTTGGAAATCGCTAAGCCGTATTGTTCATCAAATACTCGAAACACCGCTTTATTTCGCTTCTTCTCCATTGTTTGCCATTTTTTACTCTCTATTTATTATTTCGCTGTCGGAACTTCTGTAATAACGTCAGCTCATTATATTTTTGTATGCATTTGCACTTTATATAGAACCGATTAAGCATTTTAAATATATCTTTTTCAGTATCTAGTTTCTTTACTTATTACTGCGTTCAAAAAATAATTTAATTCATCTAAAATAAACTTATAAATTTTATCAAATGTACTAAAATCTAATTTGTTATGTATTTCATGTTGAACAATATTTATTATGTTTATTTTAACTAATTGAAACTAAGTGAAGTCACGCAATTCAATTCAATGCATCATTATGTTTATAAATATATAGAATTTAAATAAATATGATAACAAAAAGTTATGGTGATATTATTAAAAATAATGATTTTCAAAAGCAAGAGTAATTTATGTTTTTAAATACTGAAACAAATGTTTGTTATCGTTTTATGCTGTGCGAAGTGACGGTAACAACTGCGATAAACCCTGGACTTGTGGGAATCGAAATTGAAGTACATTTCGAGCGAACTTTTTACACAAACCATTTTATTTTATCTTTTTTTTTGGTGATATTTACCTGAAAAATATAAACTGTATACAACTTCTGCAGATTGTGAGACCTATGACCCAATAGTATATAAAGGAAATTTTGATTTATTATGTAATATACAATCTGAATTAAAACGATTAAGATATACACAATATATTAATTATAACTACTTATTTTTTTTTGACAGTTATTAATATTTCTTTAATTTCATTCTTTTTATATCAGCAATTATTTATGTAATTTTATTACTTGCAATAAATATGATTATCAACCTTTTATTACACAATAACGCTTTTATAAACAGTACATGGTTCAAAAATAAATTATATTGATTAATTACTTTCGTAAATTTAATTTTACAAACATTGTCTGTGGTACTCCTCATACTATTGCGGCAATGAATAATGATACGCAGAATCTGGTGAAACATTAATTCAAATAATTTAAATTGTAATTACTTGAACGTCTGGCGCCTTGATGAGCATTGAATCATACATCATTTTTAATAATTATTCGCATAATAAATTATTTACTTAAGTCTTCATTATTTAGCTTTCATATTATTTATATAAATTGCACATTGTGTTCAATTTATTAATATTTCTTTGTATTGGATCATCTGATTTTTTTTATATAAATTTGTAATTATGTATGCATCATTTTGATCTATACACCTTTCTTCATCTTTCACGCAAATTAAATATTCCATGTAGTCAAAAAACTGTTTCAGGTTGCTTTTTATATTGACTAAAGATTAAACATCTTAGTCTGACATCAACATTTTTTATTGGATAGTCAAAAGGCCTGTCTTGATTTTTGTCTAATTAAAAAAAAAACTCCTAATTTACGTATCGTGTAGTGCGGGTTAATCTTGATCAATATCTTGACTTCATCATTTCGCTTGGTCTTTAATACTGAAATCACCAGCTCTAATCTTACTGAATCACTTTCGCACAGAATTTGCTTTAGCTGCAATTTTGGATTCACAATAATAGAAAAATATTAAAGTCTAAAATTCACTTTGTTTTCTTATAGGTGGATAAAACTGACATAAATCATTTGATTCCAACCAAACTTGGTTACTAAAGACGATTAAAATATCTCTTTTCAGAATATGTATGCAAGACAATTGCTTTTAATAATTCTGATATTTTTCAGCATTGTTTATTTATATTTTAAAAACAAACTTTTATTAGTGAAATAAAAAGTTGTTAATTGGCTTTTATAAAATATTTAGTACTAATAATTATTAAACTAAATTATTATGTATGTAATCAAAAGAATCCTTGGAGGAGCTGGGATTTGAACCCAGGACTTTCAGCATGCGAAGCAGACACTCTACCACTGAGTTACACCCCCTTGCATTTCATGAAATTTGTTGCATATTTCAAAAGCTTTTATTTATTTAATAATTTAGGTATATGTGATCATAAACCATATTAATCTAATACTGATTGAAAACTGCAATTCTAAAGGGAAAAATTATAAATTTTGCAATAAATAAACATGTGAAACAACAAATGAATGATATTCGTAGCAAAGTTGTAACTTTGCATTAAATCTATATGATTTTTGAAGTTGAAATTTAAGAATTAACAATAATATAAGGATTTAATTTAAAATAATTATTCTTTTAAATATCAAAGTATTTTAGTAGAAAATAATCATACAGTTAAACTCGTAAATATAATAAAAAGGAGTTATATAAATATTTTGTATTTTACTTTTCCTCGAGTTTGACATTAATTACTTAATTTTAAGTAATATATCAATTTAATAATAAGGTTCTAATTAAACTGACATATGTTAATCAATATCGTAACACATTAAAGGATCAGTTAAATTATTTTGATATTAATCATAAATTATTTTAGAAGAAAAATACTTTTATGATATTCGCGATTGAGTGTTATTTCCAGAAAAGATTGAGCAAAATATTATTTAAACGATTCAATTATCGTAAGCGAAGAAAGGATCTGATTGCCAGAGTCAACTTTTGACTCAACTATTGATTTACTGTGGATATGTCTACTCTACGCATATACATAAAATAAAATTTGTTTGTGTAAATAATATTATTCTAGTGGTATTAAAGCAAGAATAATTTTGATGTTCTTAGTGGAGAATCTTATAACAAATACCGAATATGAAGTGATTCGTGTAATTTTCTTAAATTTGATGCAATTTCACACGCGACTGCATAAAAGTCTGCATCCAATGTTTTCCTTCTGCTTTTTTCGAGGTACTCTATGTGTGTGTGCATTTCTGTGTTTAGGAATTTTTGGCATGTCGATGAACATGCATGCATACATACATGGGTTGCGTCTTGCGTGAAGCAAAATGCGCGAGAGTGTGGGTAGAATTCGATCGTGAAACTGAGGAGGATGAGGACGGCGCGAGAACGGCGAGGACCGAGAGCGGTGAGAGCCAGCCAGACTACGTTCCTTCTTCCTTCGTTTAGTTTGTCGCAGGACGCTCCGACGCATAGACGACGCTCGCGAACCCCCTAGGCAGGCGTCGCGACGCATGTGTGCACTGTTTATTATTATCGACGCGTCGGCTGATATATAATATTGTTGCCGTCGAGTTTTGCGCCAGAACAAACGCGGCCCACGACGCGCCGTTCGCCCGTCCGGATACCAAATTCGTGCGCCTGCATCATACAAACATTCATCCAGACTTCATCCCAACCTGAAGAACAGTGTTTACATTTATACTTCTTCATCTGATCGACGCGTTTCAGTGATTAACATTTATACCTTACAACAATCGCACAGTTTATTTGATCGTTTTGTTTTCGTCGTCTTCCTGAACTAATTACATTTTTATTTGCAAATCTCTGGATTTTGTTTTTTTTTGCTTATTCCATTTTGTCGATATTTTTTTGGATTTATCTGCAACATTCTTCCATTCTAAGGTATGTAAACATTCCACTATTTACAATCTTAATTCTTCAATTTAGAATATTACTACATTACAATCTATATTAATTGTTCAATATACAAAATTCACGCATTACAATTTGTAGTTATTCTTAATAAAATTGTATTAAAGAAATAAAATTATATAAATATATGTAACAAAATATAACTTTTTTTTAAATGTCTATTAATATCTTAAAAAATATTATGTTACTATTTATTTTTGAGAATGATTCATAAATTTAATATTTAATAAAAGTTTGTTTATGTGCGAATATTCTTAAAAAAAAACATTACAAATTTTCTAATTGTAAATGGATTATAATTTTTATTAAATTATATGTGTTAATTAATATTTAATTATTTTTTGGTGTTATTTATAATATTTTGTAACTACGCCTACAATTTTTATCAGAGGTTTTCAAACTACGATACCTATACCACAATGGTACATTACTTTGTTTTTGGTGGTACAATTTTTACACAAAATATTGATTTTTAACGGGGTAATACTTTTATGGTGATGGTACATACAATTTTTTTTATTTTTATTTATGTAGTATAAAATTTAAAAAATTTGAAAACCCCTGATTTATATAAACTGATAGTAAAGTTCTAAATATTGAAATAATTAAATTGTAGTTTAAGAAACTATGCCAAATGAGGAGTTTGCTTTTTTATATATTAAACAATAGATGTAAGAAAGAGCTTCTCCAATCTTTCAGTTAACGGTCCAGTATGGTATAGGAGGTCACGAGAGTATTGTGTGTAAAGTTATTTTATAAGTGTTATTGGAGAAGGTCTGGGAAAGGCCCTTACGGCCACTTTCAGATTACTCATTGTTGGTTTTCGTATTGTGAAGTATATAATGCTATCTGTAGTTAATCGGAGAACTATTGTTTTAAAACGCAGGTAACCAACCGCTGGTGCTGTTCGATTGAAGACTGAGATTAACGTTCGGGTTCAACGGACCCAAGCATGTTTAAAGTGTCTTATAACATTCAACTAAGATTATTTTGAAATTATCAACTACTATTATTGTATTTTTTTTGGATACAATAAAAGTATGAATTTAAGATGTGATTTGAGAGATGAGATCATTAATATTTGAATAAGTGATTTTCACTGACAACCCGGATATTTGTTATTAAAAATTGAATTCATCATTTTGAAGGTTACTATACAGATACAATGCAAATTTTATTTAGTCGCAACATTATTATGAAATTATGATTTCGTAGTATAATTTCTTGTCGCACTTGAATGCGTTTTACGTTCGATGTTATTCAATTATCGCACATTATATTTGAACGATATTATTAACCACTTCCTTAATTGTATATCAAACTTGATAATTGGTTTCTTTTAGTTATTTGAACTTCATTTTTTGATTATCGAGGATTCAATTTCATCTGTCATTTTTTATTTGAACTTAGTAGTTGGTACACCTGACGATTTGACTTTATGTTGCTTAAGTAAATATTTTTGACTTTTATATATTTTTTATGGATAAAATTAATTCATTAAAGACAATTAACTGAAAATGTTTGTACTATACGGTCATTCCACGTTAATCTTCCCACTAACTCATATCTTCTTTATATAATTGCTTTCGCGACATATTTGTAATGTGATAGACTAATTTCATTAAAGTAAGTTATAATTTTCTAATCTCCGCTTTATTTGAACCGAAGATCAACGGAATTACAAACAATTTAAAACCGGTTTGCATGAAAGGAAGTTTTGCAATCACTGCTCCACTAAGAGATTACGTAAGGTAAAGCGGCAAAAGGAACTCCGAGGAAAGAATATTAAAAAAAAGTATAATATTTAATTTAGAACAACACGAAAGGAAAACCAGGGCCCGGCGCGCATACGAGCGTGGCGGACGATGTTATTAAATTGGTTTCAATGTTACGGAAGATAATGAAAAAAAAAAGTGAATACAGGAAAAGTTATAATGATGAAAGCTCAGCATAATTTGATGCTTGCTTTGACGACGCAGCGATTCTAATGTTTTATTAATATTATCAATTCAGTTTAGTTTTTAATGTATATTTCTAATTAAAGATTATATGTAAATTTGTGGTAATAAAACAATTAAATTGTTTACGTTGCATAATAAAAAAAAATAATTGATTAGTTTCATTGATTATGCTTTATACAAATCACAAGTAGTTTGAAGCACAATGCACATTTCATATAGAAAAGAGATTAATTATAATAATTTTCATAATTATTTAAAAGCATTCAAGGTTTTAAGGTTTGGTTTACTAATAGTACAAATGCGCACTATATAAATGAAGTTTTGAGTCATAACATGCGATTGTTGTTTTACTCACATTGACACACTTTAATTTATAATAGTCTATTGGACTTGCTTATAAATAGTGACAGTTGTATTTCAAAAAAATTATTTCATAAAATATTTATTCCATATAATATTGAATGCTAATGTTTAGATTAAGTAGTTTAAGTATAAATAAATATACTTATTATATAAATTACACTTTTTAATATTTTCTCTTAAGTTACTTCAATTATTCTAACAAAAATTTGTGCAGATTTTGTAAAAAAATAATGACAAGTATATAATAAAGTAATTTACCTTTAGTGTGAAATGGCACGAAGCGTATTTGTGTAATAATGGCATTTTTCCGTTTTCATCCGAGCAGAAATGGCTGTGGCTATTAATTTCATCTAATTGATCTTAATCAAGGCCAGGAATGGAATCACAGCAGAAAACGTGCAGCTGAATGTTCCGCAATCGTCCACATCCGTTACGATATTATTTATTTTCGGGCTTCGCCATTACGGCCTTCGTTAATGAAGCAAAATCAAAATGTTGCGCGCACTCCGCCAGCAGGAATAACGACAATAATCACCGCTCCCACGAACAGCACTAAATAATACCTTACAGACTAATTGCTTTTTGAACGTGATACGAGACAGATTACATCATGCACGGTTATGTGTACCAATGCATAATATTCTAATACGGAAATATCTGATTATAATAAGCGGTGAGGGCGAATCTTCGTTGTAATCGCTTTCGTTGTGCTATTAGAGTTCATCAAGGCTCCATACTTGAGTCGAAGAGTGTTTTGTTGTTGGTTAACTTCATTACATTCGAACTGCATTCAATTTAATGTAAACAGCGTTTATTTGCGGTTACTGCGACTCAGATTAACGATCGCTATACCTCATTCAATAATTCAAGTATTTAATAATGCGTATAAATCTATCGAATTAATTGATTATTTAGTACCATTTATATTTCATGCAGTCTATAAATTGCAACTTTGTAATAATATAACTTAATAATTTGAACTTGCATCTAATACTATTGCAGCAAGTTTCTTTCGAACTTTAACGAAATTCACGTGTTTGGAATTCGTAGGTTTGTGCAAATTAATTGGCCGTTGGAATTTCAGGAAATGCATTTGGCATGCAAAGGATATGCTTAAAGTGATCAGATTTTATCAGATAAACCCGGACGTCTCTGGAATACACTGCTGGTTCTTCCTAGACTAGATATGGAACTAGCTTACAACTTACCGTTTTTACACTAAAACAATTCAGTTAGTAATATCTTAATACTACAAAATAGTATAAATTTACATTTAGATTTTTTTTTAGATCTCAGCCTTGCCCATCATTCTATATTACCGAAGACATAAAGTAATTTGTTTTGTGACAGTTTTAACATATTACTTTCAGGTATAATTAAAAAAATTGCCTTATCTCCGTTATTGATTTATGATGTGATGCAGTCTAACTTTTCAAGAGTTTAAACCTTTTAACAATCCATTACTTATAACCTATTGTATTATTTTTGTTCATAATACCATATTTTTGAGTCTTAAGAAATTACCAAAATCTCTAATTAATATTCCACGATACATACAATTACTAAATTATTGCATATTATGAATAGCAGAATCAATAATAATTTGTGTATTAAAATAAATTGTATTACTGATGAAATGAAGTGAATTATTTCTCGATAATGAGTTTTGTGACAATTTCATGTTATTAGTTTGAGTTTGAATGGAAAAACGAAGAAAGGCGTACAATCAGATTCGAATCCGAAAATCCCCAAGAGTTGTGACCTATTTTTTTATATTACTCCCCGGAAAAGAACACTCTTTGATCCCACATATATATATATGGACTTCAACTTCAAAATTGCGTTACCGATTCCATTGAAATGGAATATGTTTTAATTAAAAAATATAACGAGAATTGGAAAAGTTTTATTATCACGGATTCGCGGTCTACAAAAGAATCTGCGCCGTGCGAAGCTCAATGAGATTTTCAGCTTACGGTTACTTTTTTTACAGGATAAAATCTATTATATTACTCGTTAGTAAAGAACTTTTAGTTTCAATTGAAAACAGTTTCTTCGCTCGTCATGATTACGATTATGGAACGCGTTATGTGTTTATTAATTATGCTGCTAATGTTTGCCGACATGCTGTGTACTAACTAATTGGTGCCAATGTTACATTGAGTGCATTTACGCGCTTGCAGTTCAATTAAATGGAAGGAACAGAAATGAATTTGCATAACCGACGATTTTCACTTCGACTGCTTGATCATTTCTTTGAAGTTAGCGTTTGTGAATTTTATTTGATTATAACCGTTGTCTTCTTGATGAGGTGACCCTACCGACCCACGTCTTTGACCTTATACAGAGATGGATACATATGGTTGGATACGATCTCTAATTTTCGCAGATATTAAGACTCGCTTGGTAATTGCTGGGCGATCGGTTCTAAGCTTGACGAGATTTAATCACCCGTTTTTCTGCACGACCTGGATGGAGCCTTTGGTTATTAATCTCAACTATTTTGTTCTGCGGTTCGTTGCGTGGGCGGCGGTTTCCTTTTTCTTCTGGTGCTCTTTCTGCAATCTCCTCGTTCTCATTAAACAACTTTCCCGTCAAATGTCAACCGATTTCCAAGGTAATCGTTTACACAAGTCTGTGCTCTCATCTATTTATCTAACGAGCCGTTAATTTGACGTTCATGTTAATCTCATATTTAAAAAAAAAATAGAATCTTTAATTTTATTTTTAAGTTATCTTTTAAATTAATCTAACGTACGAAGATTTAAATCCCCAAGTTACGTAATATAAAAAAAAATGTTTTTCAAAGTTATTTTTCTGCCATATTTTTGTTCCTGACATCTGAAAGCCCTTTGTTAAAAAGTTTTTCATTTTCAATTTTGGAACTTACCAAGAATCCTAGAAAAGATTATATCTTGACAATGCACTTTTAAAATTGGTAAAATTTTATAAGAAGTTAGTTATACCAGATTAATCTTAAATTATCCAACATAAGTATAACTAATTAATATATTATATTTGCTTAGAAATATGTTTTACTAATTATTTTCTATAAATGATTTAATGATTTTTTTATTTTATTATCCATTCCATATGTTGCTTAACTTTTGTGAATAGTTTCTGAAACAAAAACTTAGTTGAAACCACATGCAAAAAAACATTTATTAAAGTTAGTTTCATTTGATTTATATGAAATTGGAATATAGAATATCTTCTCTTTTAAATTACGAAGCTTTCTACGTCAGTCGGTCTATAGGAGTGAAAGTTGATAATATTATTAACTCTTTTTTTAATGGGAAACCATAAAATTATTATTAACATCTCCCACTGTTACAATACTCATTTTTTATGTATTTCTTCTGTTATGGAAAGCAAATCAATTATATTTTAATTAATTAATTAAGAAAACAATTAAGTTTTAAAAAACGTTTAATCAAATTTTATTTTTTTATACAATTATTAACAATTTTCAGTGTTCTACATTTTATTATTACATTTAGCCATTTAAACATACTAAAAAAAATTAAACGTTTTAACATTATTTTAATAATTTTTTTTTACGCAAATAGTAATATTTTTCGTATAGTTATAATATTTTTAATTATTTAATTAAGAAAACAATTAAGTTTAAAAATATGTTTAATCAAATTTTAATACTCTAATCAATAATTATTTAAACAGTCATACTTACAAATAATTTAAACGTTTTAACATTATTTTAATATTTTTTTTTACGCAAATATTTTTTTCGTATGGTTTTAATATTTTTAATTAATTAATTAAGAAAACAATTAAGTTTAAAAAATGTTTAATCAAATTTTAATACTTTTTAATCAATAATAATAAATTAAATATACTTAAAAAATTAAACGTTTTAACGTTATTTTCATATTTTTTTTTGTGCAAATAGTAATATTTAAAGTTTTAATATTAAAAAAATCGCAATTTTATTTAGACATTAATTAAACTGAGTACATCAGTGGAAGTTTCAAAGTAGAGCATAATAATTTACCTCTGCAGAAGAGAGAATTCGTCATTAAATTAAGTGTTTGTTTTTTTTTGAGGAGCTTCTCTTCGAGCTACCTATTCCCTATATACACTTTTATATACTCGGTATATATACATATAGGATATCGGTGATGTTTCTGAGATCGAAAACAGTACACTTGAAAGGGTTTCCTTGTAAAAGGAAGCCCGTCGACGTCTAAAATTGCGTTAAATCCACGTTTCGCATGGGTAGCAAACTAGGAGAAAGTGTATGCATACGTATAAACCTACAAAGGCGTGGAATTGTGAAGATAAAAGGTAATTAAATAATGCAGATTTACTGCTGAGAACGAGTGCGAAAACCTTTCCCCGAATATTTCAATTAATTAAAGAAAACAAAAATAACGAGAGCCTTTCATGGTTTTCCATTTGTACTGCGGTGGGAATATGTACTATACAATATATATTTTTTTAAATACACAACTTCGTGCATTTGGTATCGCTTTGTTTTTGTAAACGAGTCACGATTTGCGTGGGTTTCAGTCAGGTACGTCGCTCGGTGAAGTCCTGTAACTCGAACGAAAACAAGGCGACGTAATTGATATAGAACTCTTTAATTTATTAATGAATACTAAAAAAAAATATCTTTGCAATTAGTCACTTTAAATGTTTATAACTACGTCCATCGACTTATTGAATTAATTGGTATTATTAATTGCAGATAATTAACATGGCGAAAGCAGTTGTCTAGAAATAGTTCGAAACAATTCAATTAGAAAACAAAAAGTGTTTGAACGAATCGACGCGAAGAATTGTTACGCAATAGCGCTCGTACAATTATGAACGCTAACAAGTATTTCGATCTTCATTTCAACGATATTTCTATTTTTTTTTTCTCATAAAATATCACTTTTTCAAGTTTCATGCACATAATCGTATTCAAGTTTAGAGAATTATGCTGAAGGTAAATACAAAGTTGTGAAGTTGGTTTACAAATATATTGTTAACAAAGTTCGCGACTTTAATTTAATTAAATTAGCACTTAATTACATGAATACAAAGTATCAATTAGTCGTTTCTTAAGACAACAAATTATGAGTAGAACATATTTATTCTGTTAGTATTTTTAATAGTTAATAGTATTTTGTAAAATAAATTACTTTAAAAAATGTATAAATATTTTTCAGTACACAAAATTAAGTGTGATTATAAAATTTCATTTTGTCGGTATAATTTTCGAATGAAACTATATTATTATTATATAAATCAAACAAATACAAAAAAGTATTAATTTAAAAATATTTTTGAAGATTATAATGAACGACGAGGAGTAATATTTAAACATAAGTTGATTTATTACAATTATGAGAATGTTTAGAGGTTGTATTGTATTGTCATCAAGGTATAATAAATCAAATTGTTACAGTTGATGCCTTCTTCTTTGTAGTTGACTGATAGATGATTTGTAATACTAAGTGAGTTAATAGTATTTTGTAAAATAAAGTATTTTAAAAAATGTATGAATATTTTTGTTAGTATACAAAATTCAGTGTGATTATAAAATTGCATTTTTTATATAAAATTTTCTAATTGGATTCACAATATCGATTAATTATTATATTAGCAAATAAATAAATTAAAATATTGAGAATTTTCATATTTTGATATATGATTGTTTATTTAAATTATTATTAAAATTATTTAAGGCACAATAAAAATCAGTCCATTAAGTTTAAAAATATTACACAAAAATATTACAAAATTATTAAAAAATACAACAACTTATGTAATATACATTTCTTGCTTATATTGTAATAAATTTGCTTATTATGTAATAAATTATACATAATAATATTATATTACAACTGGATCAGAAAATGCGGTTTTGGGTAAGGTATTTTTTTGATACAGAACATCCTTATCTTGTCTTTCATTCTTATCTTGTTATTTTTCAATAATATTTGTAAATGACTGTAGATATTGAATTCAACTTCATAATTTTCATTTTAAAAGATCAAATCAAAAGTTTAAGTCAATTTTACTTTATTTTTATTAAATTTCAATACATTTACATATTGAAATTTTTCAATTACTGAAAGTTTATTAATCATTGATACAAGTCAACATTATTTTGTTCTAGAATTATTGGATTAATGATTGAAGGAATATTTATAATTAAATTGTAAGACAAGTTCATAAAATATTATGAAATTTATTAAATAATACCAAATTATTATTTACAAACCATTACAATATTTCTTAAAGTTGTTGAAGATTATAATGGATGATGAGGAGTAATATTTGAACATAAGTTGATTTATTACAATTATGATAGTGTTTAGAGGTTGTTTTGTAGAAGTAATTATGTCATCAAGGTATAATAAATCAAATTGTTAGAGTTGATGCCTTCATCTTCGTAGTTGACTGATAGATGATTTGTAATACTAAGTGAGTAATATAGTTGAATGTAATAGAAGGAAATTGTTGGATTAACGTCTATTTTTTTAATTATAAGATTGTTACGCAAAATCATATTTTAAATATGAAACAAGAATTAAATCAAACGAATTTTGATATAAAGTTATTTAGTAATATATAATAATACAGTGTTTTTAGAAAACATATAATTATATGAAAGATAAAGATTTCTAAAAATTAATGAAATATGCTAATATTATAAATATTTTGTGATTATGCGCAAAAAAAATCGATATCAGGGTCGTGTGATACAGATTATAACCATATCGATAACACTCGTTGACTATATCGAAGCTATTTTTTGCTAACATTTAATAGTATTTTTTCTTTGTAAGTAGAACAAAGAGGCATAACAGTATGATATAAACATTGTTTTATTGGTAGATTTGTAATGATTTATAAGTCACATTCTCAACAGTTGCGCTCTCGGAAAATTATTACGAACGAGCAGCAACAGACCAGCATTAAACAGTGCATTGTTCTCCGCAAAGTACATATAAATATACAGTTTAAATCAAAGCAATAAAACAAGTTTAAAGGTAATAATTTCCAGATCGATACAAGTGGCGAAACACTAACTTAAAGTAATACATAAATGCATCCATTATTGAACTGCGTCGCAGCGCATTTGTGCATCTCTTAAATATTTATTGTAACCTTAACACACTGGAACAACATAAAATCACCTTTTATGGGGGGCTCTCGCTTTTTTGCACGCTGAGCTCTCGGTATAAAAGATCGCCGTTCTAAATATCGCGCGTTACGACTTTCAGAGAAGTTTCTCTCAATAAAATTGATTGGAAATTGAGTCACATTTCTTCGATCCTTCGAACTCCCTAGATTCATGGTTAGCATTTCAGTCGGCTGAAAATATTAATGATAAACGTATAATTTTGCTGAAAAAGTCGATTTTATTTTATGATGAGTTTTATGATGTAACCTTTTTAACAGCATTGATCTTGTACAATGCAATATTGTAAAAGCAATAATATAGTTAAGGTTACTCCATTATGTTGCGTTATTTTATAAAACTCAATTGGTTTTATTATTAATTAGTTTAAATTATCACAAAAGTAATTCAAAAATATAATTTTATTTACTTTTAATGAAATATGTAAACAGCAAGAAATTATTATTGCGCATTAAAATTGTATGTTTTTCATTATATAATTTAAAATCCATATGTAAATGTATCATTTTCATTATTTATATCAACTAATTAACTATTTTAATTAGTTATTTCGTATCATCAGAATAAAAATATATAATTTATGTACTCATCCAAATTTATCGTTTATTATATAGAAATATGTAATAATCATCAACAAATATGAAATAACCGAAAACATTTCTCATTTAGTTGAATATGTACTATAAAATATACAATGTATTAAATTACCAATTTTGGATGTAGGATTCAATATTTTATATTAAAATTTGACTAGTTTTTCAACTATTGAATTATTAAAATTCAATTTATATTTTAATTTATTATATATCTACTCTCATGGAATAAAAAAGTATGTTGTACTAAATGATCTAGCATGAAATATGATCTTTTTCGATTTGCACAACAATGAGAATTCCTGACCCAGTCTGTGTGTCTCAATCGGTATTTACTGGTATTTTTTTCTTTCACGCTATCCGCCCGATGATGATGGCCATTCAATTTAATCTATTATTAAATTCCTGCTTCTAATGCACTGCCGGAAATGAATATCGCGTTTCGCGGATTGTGCGAGGTGGCGAAAGGGCCTTCGACCCACATCCCCAATGCAGCGGAAAAATCACGCTCTGAACAATCTGTTGAAATAACTGTCCCTGTGTGTTTTCTGCTCTCTTCGTTTCATTCTTGTCTCTTTGTGTGTGTGTGTACATGCATAGCGATAAAGTATTCCCTCTCGTGTTTCAAGAGCTCTTCGAGCGGCTTACGTAACTGACTTTAGGAGAGTGGACACGTAGTAAAAATACGACCTGCCTTGTGTACAAGCAAAATACGGTAGGTGCGCACTCTTCCAACCGAGACCCACCTTTGCGCGTTAACATTGACATTCATTTAATATTAAATACCATTAAAACTCTCCGCACACGCGAAATAAATATTTTACTTCTTTCTTAACACATAAAGTTCACTTTCTGTCACATCTTTTCTCATTCTTTTACACTTAGATTTTACATAAATAATAGAAATTTCATAGATACACCACATACAAATATAAAAAGTGTTAAAATTCTACTTCAGAATGTAATTAAAAAAAAATCAAGTACATTTTATTATATTTTTATTATGGCAAAAAGACATACAGTTCATGGTTTTTATTTCACACATTTTTTCATCCGCAATTTAAATATTTTACTACTTTCTTAACACATAAAGTTCCCTATCTGCCAGATCTTTTCTAATTCATTTAAACTTAGATTTTACATAAATAATAGAAATTTTAAAGAAATAACAAATATAAATATATAAAGTGTTAAAATTCTACTTCAGAATGTAATTTTAAAAAAATCAAGGAAATTTTATTATGGCATTTTTATTTCACAAATTAGTTTATCCGCAATTTAAATATTTTACTTCTTTCTTAACACATAAAGTTCTCTTTCTGACAGTTCTTCCTATACGCTTAGATTTTACATAATTAATAGAAATTTTATAGAAACACCAAATATATAAAGTATTAAAAATCAACTTCAGAATGTAATTAAAAAAAAACAAGGAGATTTTATTATGGTATTTTTATTTCACACATTTTTTTTAACCGCAATTTAAATATTTCACTTCTTTCTTAACACATAAAGTTCCCATTCTAGCAGTTTTTTTTTCTCATTCCTTTACACTTAGATTTTACATAAATAGTAGAAATTCTATAGATACACCACATAGAAATATATAAAGCGTTCAAATTCTACTTGTGAATGTAATTTAAAAAAAAAATTTGTTACATTTTATTATATTTTTATTAAGGCGAAAACACGTACAGTTAATGGTTTTTATATCACACATTTTTTTATCCGCAATTTAAATATTTCACTTCTTTCTTAACACATAAAGTTTTCTTTGTGACAGATATTTTCTCATTTCTTTACGTTTAGATTTTACATAAATAATAGAAATTCTATAGATACACCACATACAAATATATAAATTGTTAAAATTCTACTTCTGAATGTAATTTAAAAAAATATAAGTACATTTTATTATATTTTTATTATGGCGAAAATACAGTTAAAGATTTTTATTTCACACATTTTTTTTATTCGCAATTTAAATATTTTACTTATTTCTTAACACATAAAGTTCCCTTTCTGCCAGATCTAATAGAAATTGCATAGATACACCACGTACAAAAATATAATGTGTTAAAATTCCATTTTAGAATGTAATTAAAAAAAATCAAGGACATTTTATTATGGCGTTTTTATTTTTGTATCAGCAATTTAAATATTTCACTTCTTACTTAACACATATATTCTGCCAGTTCTTTTCTCATTTCTTAACGCTTATATTTTACATAAATAATAGAAATTCTATAGATACACCAAATACAAATATAAAAATTGTTAAAATTCTACTTCAGAATGTAATTTTAAAAAAATTAAGGAAATTTTATTATGCCTTTTTTATTTTATACATTTTTTAACCGCAATTAACTGGGAACGATGTAAATATTAATGTAATTTATTGTCACAAACATAAAAGTAATGTAAACTCACAAACTTGAATAATATATTTTAAATAGGACTGTAAATTTGTATATAATTTTATGGTTGTTGCAACAAATTATTTAATGTAACAACCTTCAAAGGTATTTAAAAATATATTTTATTTCGTTTAATTATAAAAGCAGAGAATCACACAGTTATAACACAGAATAACATACAATATTTTTTTGTCTTATATTCTGAAGAATATCTTGTTTTTCTTAAATAAAATGATAATTTATACTAAATATAACTTCCTAGATATTATTCAAGGTCATTTAAAACCTGATCATCTTAAATTATTTTTCAACTCTTTTCCGATTAGTAAATGTAGAAAAGTTTCAAAAGAATATTTATTTCAATTACAGATGACAACATACATATTTTAAATATTTAAATTGTTCGTTGATGTAGGTACGCTTTTACGCACAGAATTATTCAAGTGAACCCCGGACCTAAAAGTTTTTGAAACCCTACTCTCTAAAGCAGTGAATAGATTGACATAATTTAGTTATTTATAGGTAGGTTTTGAGAAACACATTAACCTAAATATTTTATGCTGTGAAAAAAAATACTGTTTTGAACATTATTTTTAATAATTACAATTTTCTTGAACAATATTGAAGATATTTTCGGTATACAATTTTGAACATCGGGTTGAGAGCAAGAGCTCACTTCTTTTCTTCTGCTTTCCTCAAGAGTCCACCTTGGGCCAAATCCGGACTTTTCTCTCGCTCTCCTCAAGAGTAAACACTGTCAATTCTTACTCTTTTTTTCTATTTTAAGAGCGCACAACTGACGACACTTTTTATCTCGCGAGCACCAAAATCTGCTTATCACAATGTTACATTACCGTAGAATTGTGGTTTCAACAAAACATTTTAAATTGGCTTTTATTGCCATATTAACCGTCAACCTGTTCGCTAAATATTTATCATATTTCTGCCGATCTGCAAAATATTTTTTTATAATTTTGAAGTCCACAGATGTGAATATTTCTTTTATTAATTTCGACAAGAATATTTTCTAATTAGAATTAATTATGTAACGATTCTTTTACCATTTCTATTCTTAGATTAAATCAAAACTTATTTAGTGCAAATCGAACAGAGCGATTTTCTTTGTAAATGTGTCTTTTCCATCAAAAAGCGTATTATTACTATTCATGTATTGAATTCGAAAACACTTAATTTAAATGGATTCCACTTAAATGTTTTGATTATGATGTGAATAATTTATATAAGAATTAGCTTTATCTTTATGAATTATTTCCATCTCACACTTTGAATATTTTTTTTCAAATTTATACTAAATTATTCGATGACAGCATCTTATCAGAAATAGTATATCATTCAGAATAATTATATATTCCAATCCATCACATTTAGAAAGCAAAAATCGTAATAAAAGAAGAAAACCTCATCCATCTTTCATATTTATACATATAATATTTTCTCTCTGCGTAATCCATTATTATCTCGCTTCAGCATATTTATGTTGTCATAAATCTGCTTATTGTTTTTTAAAATTACTGATTTAGGTCAGTCGTCTTTTAATAAGCATTGTTGTAACACATTCAGGAGAATAAAAACTTTCCATACTATATAAGTCATTAAGGTTGTATCTTAAGTGAAGACACTATTGTAACAATATACCGTTGCAGAAGTCGAGTGGTAACACTCGTGCGATTCCCATTTTAGTACTTTATGTGTTAATCTAAAGAATAGCCTACATTTTATTTTATAACAATAACAAAAATTCCCAAATTGAAACATTCCAGACTTTAAAGAAGCTTTCATATTAAATATATTATAGCCTATTGTTCACCTGATTTCTCTTTCATCATTATTTTAATTTTATTCAATAATTATTTTAATGTCTACTGTTTTTATTTTTAAAACTATTTACTAAGTCGTAAAATGAAAGGCTGACCTTGAATCGAAGAACGTCGTTGCAATGGTTCGGTTAATAGGAACCATTAGATTAGTGCTTAATTAACGCCAATTTACTTACATCACTGTCAATATGGATCAGAAACATTAAGTAATTAGTATGAAATACGTATTATCAGGGCCGGATTCACTAAGTGCGAGGCCCGATTGGACTTTTTTTGCGGGGCCCCTCAAATTAGAATGCTTTAAATATTTATTTAAAACAAAATCCAATTATAAAAATCATGAACCATAAGGTAGACAAATTTCTAGATTAAAAAAAAAAAATGAATACAACTGAAATTTATTGAATATAAATTTATAAAGAGTTGTTTTACATGTTTCGAAGTTTTTGTTCTGAAAAATCTTCTAAAATTGGCTTACTTCTTGACTCTCAATCTACATAATTTTTTATAAATTTTGATATAGAAAAAGATCTCTCTCCAGAAGCAACGCTCACAAGAATTGATAAATATATTAGAAAGTAAATAGATTTAGAAATATCGTAGCTTCAGATAAAAATTCCAACATTTTAAATGATTGTTGGAAATATTTTGATGAAATAATAGATTTTAGATCTTCCATTTCTTTAACTAACATATTACCATCTAAGTCCACTTCCTTGATGATATCAATAGATGTATCATTAATCTTAGACACTATCAGAGCAACTTTTAAATCTGATGCATGTTTTTTTAGATCATCTTTTTCTATATTTAGAAACCCTCCGAAAACCCAAATAAATCATTATGATTTTTTAATTGTTTAAAACTATCTTGTAATGATTGTTTAGCTTTATCTAAAATTAAATGAAAAAAATGATATCTTGAATGCGTTTAGAGGATCTATAACAAGTTCATCATCGCCTTCATAATTGAAATGTTTCTTTCTTTTCCGGAGTCTTTTATTTCGAAATTCCGTAGATATTTCTAAGTCCAGTGATTCTGTATTTGGTCAACCAACTTAAAAGTTTTTCAAATGTTGATCTGTTTACTGAATTACTTTGAAGTACTTTGCTTACAAAATTTACTCTTAGCAAATAACCAAAGACACTAAAAATTTATAATCCTTCATTAAATTTCCAAGTGATTCTTCTTCAGTTTTGATTTGTGGATCATTGGAGTAAAATTCACCTATTTGGTATCTTGCTGGTTCTCGAACTTTTTAAGAAAAAAAAAATTGGTCCAATCGGCATAAATCCGGCCAAATGCGTATTATTTACAAGTAGTTTAATAAACATAATTTATTGTGCACATACAAGGGCTATTGGCCGCCCCTGTTTGAACATTTCAACATAAATTGTTTTCAAAATATCTTCTTTAAGAAAAATATACTTTCGTTGAAAATAGTATAAAAATAATCGATTTCGCTGAATCCATACTGTTATTACAAGCGATAGTCATGCGTTAAAAATAGCCACGCTCAAATTGCGCATAAAGTTTTATTTATGTATACTTTTCGTTCGTTTGGTATGCTTTTAGTTGGAAGTATGAAGAAAAAAACTATTAAAGTTTACACAAAAGTGAATGTGCGCTCTTGTTTCACCATATTTTTTTGTGCATTTCATTTCTGAAGGCTTGCATCACTTTTCGCAAGAAACTAAAATTCGCTCGGTATAGATGCAGAGTCCAGTCACGTTCAGAAATAATTAAAATGTTGCTAAATAAATGATGGCATCGCGCGTTCCGCCGACCTGAGATAAAACCCAAGAAAATGCATTTGGATGTTAAAGTAGGAAGATTACTTTGCCAGGAGCGTGCAAGTAATTAGCGAGGCATGAATATTTTAAGAAACTCCCACAGATTTATTTAAGTTTCTGGAAATTAAGCAACGAGAAGCGTTGAAGAATAAGGAAACGAGTGTAGTATACTGCTGCTTGGTATGTGCAAATGCAATGCATTTGGATACGCATGGCTAGGTGTTAGTTTGACCTACTTTGCATGCAACAATATCCGGGGTATAATCTTATTGCTATCCGCTGTTATCTTACAATAAAGTACATATCTTATTGTATTTTACTAGACTTTTATGCGAGTCCATGCCAATCCTATTGGATGGCAAAATGCCACGGTGATGCATCATATTCTTCGATTTAACATTAATATTGTTGCCACTTCCTTAACTCTTAATGTAAAAAATGTAATATTTATAGTTTTAGATAATTTTGATTCAATTTATTTGTAATTATCTGAATAATAAATATATTTTGAGATTCAATTACAAAAAATAGATAGTTTTAATTGAAATTATAATAGTTATTCCATATTTTGTGTAATATCTAACACCAAATTTTATTTTTTATATAATTGAATATTTATTGAGAATATCAAATGATTTTATAGAAGGTTATCTTCTGACAATTGTAAATATTACTATTTATTATGTTTGCTAACATCTGTAAATGCCAACAAACTAACACTTATTAGACCAGTCCGACTATTTGCAACACTCGTTAACACATGTGATATTACGCATTGAGAAAAGTGTAGTAAAAGAAAGCTTTCCCATCGCCGAGTAATAGAATGACAGTTGTTTGCTGATCAGGAACTAAAGTTACATAATTCTTGCAAATTCTTAATTCTTAAAAGTGATTTTTAGTTAATATATTTTTGGTGGAGTTCAAAATATATTTGCTGCAGTTTTTCTGTTATCGCTATATATTTTTCCCACATGTCTGACAATTTGTGGATGCCATGCCAAAAAATGATAGTTCTTTCGAGGCAAACCAATCAGCGAGCCATTTTTGTAAGAAGTGAAGCGCTGCTCAGCAAGTGCGTGTCCCATCGATGCAAATAAGTAGGAGCCAAGTCTTTCGTAAGAGCGAAAGTATTTTCCAACTAAACGCCTCAATCGTTTTCTTGACCAGTTTTGCTGTGTGTGCTGGTGCATTATCATGAAGCAAAATTACTCTGTGTTGCCTTTTTTGATATTCTGGACGATTTTCACGAAAATTTTGATTTAAATCGATCATTGGTTATTGCTAGAGTTCAGTATTAACGGTTTCTGAAGGTTTTAGCAGCTCATAATAGTTCATACCCTTTTTCGGTAGTCTTCAACTTCATTTCGGTAGTCTTCACATCAAAAACTTCACATAAAATTTTATTAAACTTCGACAAGCATTCAATGCAATTCTGCAGCCATTTTCTTCAAATGGTAACAGAAAATGAAATGCTGTACGCAAATCGTATTTTCCAGACACAAAATTCGACATGTTCAACGCTATTTCAAACAACCAGCTGTTGTATGAAATTTGTATTTCTGTAAGTTGAAAATCTTTGTATGATGTCAACAAGGAAATGGCTATGTGGTTTGATGGTACATTTAGGGCAACATCTATGGTCAAATTCCAGTTTCATAGTTACATACCTGGTATATAATCTAAGTAAAAAACTGTAACTGAATGTGAGTATTAATTAAAATATAAATTTCTTGTATAACGGGTACTATGCGTATGCCTAACATGTATCTTGATAAGTACATTCCAAGTTATGGCAAGTACTTGTTAATGTGATGTAATGAATTAAATTATACGAGTCGTTGATATTTATCCGAAGGAGTATTGTATTGGTTTTAATAATTAAATGTCTTCTTTTCGAGTCAAGTACATTTTCCATTAGAAGTTTGCGAAGACTTTATTCGCACGAACTGTAATTAAATATACTCTTTTTGCGCTCGTCCTCAATTTATCTTAAATAGAATTAATGTTTTCGAGAAGACGAAGAAGAAAGTACGTACCCGAGAACTAACAGTTTTAATAAATAATTGCATTCGGGTAAAAAGAGACAATTGAATCTTTAATTGCTTCCTGACTGTACCCATTCTGAAGACCGAGCGACCGACCGACCACCGCCTTCACCAATGGCGCAGCCGTTCGAAAAGGAAGCAAAGAGGGAAAGGAAAGGAAGGAGCAAAATAAAACGAAAGGAACTCGATTTGATGTGGTGGCATCCTTACAGATTCAATCGGAAAAAGTGCGGCGCGGATTTGCATCGCAAAAAGAAATGAGAGGGAATGGAAGAAAGAACTAATTTCCAGACGCTTGTTATTTACGAAGACCCCGGCCATTCCCCCTGCCGTCTTCCCTGACTTATCTCCAGGACTTTTAATGAAATCTCTCCCATCCCGGAAAATTTTTGTTTAGCTTAAGCTGCCAACTCTTGTATAAGCATATATTTGCACTGCGCCCAACCTATTTACACATTGTTAAAAAAAATATTAATTTTCAATCACTTTACGAGCTCTCCCCCTCGAAACTGCTTCGCGATTGATTTATATTTTAAACATTTTCCCAGTGTGTTTTGCTGCAATTTTTATTACATCACGAATGACATTATAATGAAAAGTTCAGTTAATATCGATAGTCGTTACGGTTCACGGAGCGTGCCGCTATAGTTCAGGGCTTATCTGGAGGTAGATTTTAAATTACCTTTTCATGACTAAACCTCTAGCAAATCCAGTTTGCGTTTTCAAAATGGAAAGCGTCTCTTCTCGGCTATCCGCGCCACTAGAGTCAGCTCATTTTCGAACGCATTGTTCCTCAACATTAGGTTAATTAATACGGAACTTTTAAGTGACCCGAACGCAATTAATTTGCATAAACCTAATTCAGTTTCGATATTCCACTGCGCTTTCGATCCCATTGCCGTACCAGGTTAATTAAACCTGTCGTCTTCACAACTAATGAAGATTTATTATTCTCATGCAAACATACCTACTGCTACAACGCTCTTATTGAAGCAAACTCCAATTGTAATGGCGATAGTTATCGAAATCGTTTTTGCCACATAGTATTACATTAATAACAATTTATGGTATAATACTAATCCTAGTTCCATGTAACCATATTAATATACTTAGTTTTGTGCATATATCATTCAAATAATGTAATTGGAATTCATTAGTCAATCTACAATTAGAAAAAGTATTAACATCTCACTCAATAAGTTTATAGGATGACATAGATGGCGCCTCTATCGATAAATCGATATGATTTTTAGGAACTACCAACCTTTAGTCAAAATTTCATTGCAATCTGACGTTTAGTTCACAAATTACACTGGTTTTAGTGAAGCTACTTTTATAATTTTCAAAACAAAGGAAAAAGCTGAATTTCAGCAAACCACTACTCTACTATTTGACACGACAAGAAGAGTCCCCATAATACTTATTAAGACTTTAATTTGCTTGAACTGTCATTAAAAAGCAATGTTTTATCAACAAATTTATCAATTGTCAAATTTAAAATAATTATTATTACGCAACTTACGCAAAGTCTGTCATTGTATAAGTAAATTTCGTTTGTAATTACTCGACCTGGTATAGTTTTCTATAGTTTTGTAGACTTTATTATATTAATACCTAAATAAATACAAGAAATACTAAAATTTTATGATTTTGACCATTACATAATACGATTATTCGCATTAATGATGTAGTTTTACAATGATGGACTACTTTATTATAGATTTGTGGTATATTTAATGATATAATGAAATTTCAACAAAACAATAATATGTGTATTATGTGCGTTGATTCAATTGTATATTTTTCATTGAATCATACATTTTTTGGTTTCTATTATGATTAGAATGAAATATCAGTAGATCTTTCATATTTCGTTTAATAATTTGCTTTGATTAAAAAAATTGTTATAATATAATGTTACTAATTTCAACATTACCTAGGAATGCATTTCTAAATATAGAAATTTAAATAATAATGTTGTAATTTGATTTAAAATGTTTTTTTTAGGAATAAAATTATCGTTAAACTCAAACATTTTCCATTATTATTTATTAATGCTTTAGAGAACGCATAAATTTGAAAGAATGTCCAATGTATCTTGTATAGAAAGGCACTATCTAAATAATTTATTCTTCATTCATCAATGATTTATATTGACTGCAGTGTGTCCATAACTCTTTGGCTCATGGGTGTCGTAACACATTATTGTTTCAGCTTTATATCTACTTTTTTTCCCTTCTTAGACGTTCGGTCTGGTTAAAGTAAATGGATGTAGAATTTTACGAAGTCGTTACCGGGGACCTTTATAAAATTATACGAGAACACTAATAGGTATTAACGGTTTGAAAAACCGACGTTAAGCTTTTCCATCCCTTACACATTTTTATTCGGCACCTTCTTGCACTCTCGTTTCCTTCCATTTCCTACCGCCGCGTCGAGTATCAGATAAATAGAGCAGAATTACGTCTACTATTTTAATTGCATTGTCGTCGCCGTGCCACAATTCAGTTGCCACATAATTAAGTTCGAGTAGGTTCCTCGTATAAAGCATAAAGTTAGGGGCACAGTTGAAGGGTGAAATTATGTACAAAAGGTAATTGGGTTTCGCTGCTTTCTCGAGGATTAACCGACAAACGTTCTTAATTTATATAATTATTTACATTTTATTATTATTATTATTTACACTAAATACCATAGTGTTTATTAAATATCGAAGAAACTTCATACTATTAGCATATATAACTATCATACTTTATACAACATTGAAATTATTCAAAATTATATTCTATACTTTTATATTTTGATAATTACTATTCTTAATAACATTAGCATTCAAGATTTCAGAAATAGACGACAAATATTTCTAGAAGTTGTACTAGAATAAGAAATGTTATAAAGTTAGTGAATGTTAGATATTTACGAATCTTCTGCATTCATATGGTTTTATACTCGAAAAAAAAATGCAGAAAAGTTAAATAATTTTATTAATTTTAACTTTAATAGAATTATTTCTTTTAAATCCTTTAGAGATCGAGAAAAAAGTAGACCTTTTGAATGTGGATTTGATCCTAAAAATTCAGCCCGATTTCACTACATTTTTTTTTAATTGCTGTATTTTTTCTTATTTTTGATGTAGAAATTAGACTCATTAATTCCTCTAATTGTAATTTTAAAGATTTCAATAATCTCAAATTTTATTTTCATCAGAATTTTTTTAAATTTTGTGTTAATTGTAGGGCTATCATGAATGAAACCAAGGTGCCCTAAAATAATAAATTTAGGACAATAGTTAACTATAACATTTAACTTGCACTTAAAAAATATTGAAAAATCAATTTATCTTAAATAAGAAACAAAAAATTGTATTTCGTTTCTGCCTAAAATTTTGGTAAATCACTGTTAATGATAAAATTGAGTATTACTCCAACTAAATAAATATGAGATTCAGAAATAAGCTTCTAATTTATATAGTTTAATAAAAACATTACATTTTCATTGTAAAATTAGAATTTTCTTTCTTATAAATATTTAAGAATATAAATTATTTCCCTAGTGTTTTCAATACTATGCTCTAAATATAAGCTACTTAAATTAAATTTAAAAAATAAAGATTATTCAAATAACTAAAATAGTTACATAATTTTTTAATACCTTTAAATAACATTGAAAATGTATAAAATCAGAAATAATCAACTTTAGAATCGTATATGAAAATATCTTTTCATTTTGATTTTGAATAATATATTATAGAAAATGACCTTTTTCGGAATTTACAGACCGGGTTTTTTAATGATTCGGAGAAGATCGTTCTAGTTTAATGCTGTGATTTGTATGGTTAATTACGTTGGGGAACGAGCGTTACTAAGTGTTCTAGCCACGCTCTTCTCACTTATCCCATTTTTGGTCGAGCATTGATTTTTCGGGCCTCCCCTTTCTGGCAATGCCTCACTCATTGAAAAGACTCAAATATCTTATAGAATGGCCAAGATTGTGTTACTTAAAATAAGTATTATTATTATATTGTGTCTTACATTTATGCTCAAATTATTATCATTAATAAAGTAACGTGAAGATAGCTTCTTTCCTTTAAGAACAATTTGAAATAGGACGTAATAGCACCGAAAAGGAATCTTTGTGTTTTATAAGGAGTTTGCTTTCCAGAAGAGAAGTTTCTCATTAAATATGTCGGGTGTGGAAGAACTTCTGAAATATAGAGTTTGTAAAGAACTACTTTATATTATGCGCTGCCTCGAGATATATTTGTATGTCCATCAAAATATAAACCACAAGTATTCTATTTATATATGTAATAATTTCTGTGACACTATTTTCAAAATTTTACAATAAGGATTTTCAATTGAAATGACATTTAACTACAATAGCTTAAGTTTCAAGTAAAATTGGACGTTGTTTTGTTGTGCAAGATTCCTGCACGTCCTCTAGTTTTGGGTCGACTGGAGGAATTCAAACTCATCGCACAAGGGACGACTTTATTATTCCAAACCTATCCGATGCGGACCGTGAATAGATTCATATTAATCATATGCATATTAATTATAGTTGATCTAGGTTGACGTCGTAAGTCTGAGCCGGCCTTAACCTTAACGCGTTCCGGGTCTAATTCTATCGACAAATATAATTATACTTATCTACTTCGAGCGAAACGTCCCAAGAGGGTGAATCCGCAAGTCCGGATTCACACAGCCGGATCAATATAGTAATATTAGAATCTGAACGTATTTTTTTCAGTTTACTCTCAAAAATTGCTTTTCAAAATTAATCTCATAATTTTCGAAATAACATTCTTCAAAAAATATTTAATTAGTAGTAAAATTAATTAAATATTGTTTGCAAAATTGAATGCCGTAATTATATGTTCGGTAAATATGTGCGAAAATAATAACTAATTATTTGTGAAAATTTTAATTGAATATGGTATTTAATGGGGAGCCATATCCACGATAATTGGATTCCGCTGTTATTTGTGCAAATCAAATCGAAATTTCCTGTAACCGCCGAACGATGAATGTGAAAACATCGAGTTTTCACCGCGGCAGAGATTTTCAGTTGATTATCAGTTTTCTCTTTTTTTGTTTGTTTGTATGCACACAATTACTCTCGGACGTAAATAAATCTCACTTTCTTTCTCCCACAGATTTATGTATTCGCAAAAGAATCATTTCAAATGAAAAATGCACACGAAAGAAAGTTTTATAAAGAAAGCAAGCAAAAAAAAATACAGGGAATCTAAAAATGTCGATTTATTTATTAGCAAAATTGCTTATTCGTAATTGTGATTTCTTTACCTTCGCATTCAATGTTCACCAATTCGAAAAGAAAAAAACGCAATTGGATTGAACATGTTTTTTTTTTGAAGACCGTTGACCTCGAAATCGCCGTTTTGCAAAACATCTTTGTTGTTCTTTGGAACTGGTTGTTGGTTAATTACCGCAAATGGTGAAATCCAATTATTTTGTCGTACACTAAAAAAAAGCTAATTTATCGCCTGTTTGTGTTTTTCTTACATTTCATCAAATTTTGATGCTAATCTTTCTCGGTAAAACTATATAGATCTCCATATCTAGACACTAAATCTAGATTCACGCGAATGCATACATAAAGTAGTGCAACCGCGAAGCCAGTTTACGAGTCTCAATGCTATTGTGAATATATTTGAATTACAAATTGCGTTTTCTTGTTCTTATTCAGATGATATTTAGATACCGGAACGTAATTTATTTTTTTTTTTTACATAGAAGTAATAGGATATAGTTTTGCAATTATTAGTTAGAACTGAAGAAAAAAAAACTGTAAAATTTGCTCGATTTTGAATTTGTTACGGTCTTTGATATCAATGGAACAGATATTTTATGTTGTTTTGCAGTGGTCCCCTATAAATTAAATGCATAGCTTGACTTTCACTCCCTGAATTGAACAACTTATCACAATGTCCCCCATTCTTGCCACGGTTCCCACTTTTCGGAAACGCCTATAGCTCATCTTGATGTATCGCTGAGGGTACCAATAGTTCCCCTTCATTCTTTGTCCGTTGGTATCTTGCGAGGAAACATATAGGAATCACTAAAAGTTTTGCCATGATAAAGAATTGGTTTATGTTTTTTTTCCACACAATTCCAATTCAATTCCAAGATGTTCAAAATTTTACTTTGAAAAAATATATAGTAAAATACATTATTTTTTTTATTTAATTAAATTTATTGACCACAATTTAGGCATAATAATCATTTAGTATTTAAATTATTTTTGATACAAATGTATGATTATCATCTATGTTTTGGCACTTAAGTGTGTAATTAATTATTCTAAGAATTAGCTAGATATTTCATAAAATATATTAAAAATAGTTATTTTTTTTTAAAAGAAAAATTTTGGCGGACCAATATAATTTATTATAAAGACTTAACAATTAATATATTTTAAAAATTCTTTAATATTAATGCGATTTTTATTAATAATTCACAATTATGTTTGGTAAATATAAAGAAAGGAGTGGAAAAATACTAGCGTATTCCTCGCTCCGTTTTTTATATTTTGCAATATGTTGTATATGTTTTTTTGGTATTGGTACATAGTTGGAAGATGTTCAAATTGCCCGGTAAATCTATAGAGTTAAATAACGAAATAGTAACTATATCTACATTATCCAGAAAATATTCACCATAACTTCACTGCTGCGGAGAATGTGTAATGGGCGAAAAATGGATGAGTAAGTAATTAGAACTTACCTATAAAAATAATAAAGAAAAAAATAGTGATATTCCTTTAGCCTTTGGTTCTTCCAGTTTGGTTTTATATTAAAAAATACATAAAATCAATTTGCAGTGTTATATATGTTAAGTTATAGATACATTGGGAAGATGTACACATTGTCCGGTAAATCTATAGAGTTGCTTACAACTAAAGTAAAAGTAGATTGTAAATAACGAAATAGTAATATATCCACATTTTCCAGAAAATTTTTACCGTAACTTCACTGCTTTGGAGATTGTGTAATTAATGGGCGAAAAATGGATGAGTAAGTGATTAGAACATATAAAATTAATAAAGAAAAAAATAGTGATATTTCTTTAGCCTTTTGTTCTTCAAGTTTGGTTTAATTTTAAAATTACTTAGAAATAACTTGCATTTTTGGTTACGTTCACACATTTGCCAATCATCCACTTTCAAAGTGACTACATATTTTGTTTTGTAAAAAAGTTCTATTTTCTATAGAATAAGTTTGTGAATAATAATATTAATTTGTCATAAATGGTAGAAAATATTTCAAAATAATGTTTATATAAAATGTAAATATAATTATTCGCAATTTATTATTTATAGTTACCGAAAAACGCAGTTATTATTAATAATTGCCGGTTAATGTTAAAACAAACCGGATTTATTATATGAATATGTGTACTTTAAAATTGAATAAAAGTTTAACAAATTCAATAATAATAATTCAACTGAGCAAACAAACAGTGTGAGCACAGATCCCACAGTTCATCACATGTTATCGAGTGGCGTTTTATTGTGTGGAAATGACGAGTGTGTCGCTTTTTCGGGGACAGTGCGTGTTTGCGTCAACCGAATGTTAATAAAAATGTAGGGACATTTATTCGGGGTCGCATGACGAGCCGAATACACAAAACCAAATATATATGAGGAAGAAAAAAAAAAGAAGCAAAATGACAAGTCAGAACAATGGTGCCGCAAAAATAGAAGACAGGTGAGGTGAGCCAATTAATCTTGAAAACCCTGCGGGGATCGCCGCATAATTGAGACTCTAATTAAAAATAATCCATCCAGCGTTGCGCGCTCGCAACAAAAATTCGCAATTTATATTATACGGGTTAATGATGTAAATATGGATTTTCTTATTATGCATATGCATATGTTAATAATTACTCACTGCACTTGCAACGTAATTTTCATAAATTAAGTATTCCAAGCACGCTTTTTATCATATCCCATTATTTTTCGCTGAAGATTTTTAAATCATTAAGATTCAATTATACAACATTACTTATTTATACTGTGTTGATGGATATAAAGTTTTATGTGAATATTAACACAGGCAACTGAAGATGATGGTGTAAGACTATCAATGTCTTTTTGTTACAATGCAAAAGTTTTGAAAACTGTTCCAACAGCATAAGTTTTTTGGGGTGCAAAACGTATTTTGTCAATAGTCTTAAGAAAGGCAAAATAATTAAAGTTGCAATACAAGTTGGATCAATTTAATGCAAGAAAACTTTCTTTTGAAAATACATATCTTTATTTTTCATGTTTCAAAAATACTTTTAAATTAATTGAAACTAAGTCTTGTTGTTATTTTCCGGTGTTTTTGATTGTGATAAATTAATAAATAATATCAATAATAATTTTTTTCAAACGTAAACCTCAAAAAAAGTCGATGTGGTTAACATACAACAATGAATTAAATTAATTTGTAAATGAAATACATGTAGATAATATAAAATATTCTTATCATATAAATAATTAATTGATTATATTTGATAGTTATTCAATGTTTATATCTGAATCTGTAGAAATAATTAACATGTAATTTAATTCAAGGAATCTACGGATGAATAGTAATGCGAATTCTGTTATTATTAATGCAACTACAACTTCCTGTGCTTAATAAGTTTCCTGCGGTATTAAAGCCAGTGCAACTTTGTAGCGTCGGCCGGTTCTGACGATCCCGAGGAATCTCTGGAATGTCCGAAGTTCGTGTTTTAGGTACAAAGGGACGAGGATATAATTTGTCCAGTAAACTTTGTTACGAAGAACATAACAGCAAGGCAGCGTCCGGTGATCATATTCCTCCGATTTTCATTTGAACCATTCTCATTCGCCGATGAAGACATTCATTCGCTCATTTTATTTATTGAAATGGGATAATATGCAGAGAGCTATTTATAAAATTTTTATATTGCTTTTAATGGTGTTTACGGTTATGGCATGCTATATTAAAGTAAATGAAATGTGAACTTCATAAAAGCTGTAATAACCAAGCTTTCATTTAAAAAATAAAAGCAATATCTTCCTCGAGTTATCGCATCTTACAGATTTTATGATATATTTTCTCTTAGAAGTATATAAAAAAATATATGTTTTTAATGTCAACATTATGCATGATTTACAATAATTTCAAAGAAAGGTGAACATTAAATCAATAAGTGTTACTTACTCCTACTCCGACATCTCTTACTTAATTTAATAACAAAATAACAATAGGAAATCCCACAATACGCACGCATATTAAATGTTTGAGTTTTGTTTAATATATTATAAAAAAAATGATAAATGTTCGTTTATTTACGTAACCTCGACTTTTTAATACACAGCTCGTTGTCTCACGCATCCACTTCCTGTTTTTAATTAGCCCGCTTTTAATTAGTGCTTCCGAGTATAACGTCTTCGTCGTTTTCCGTCCTTAAGTCGAATTACTAGGTCATTTATTTTGCAAAAATAAAACGGGCGAATTTAATTTGCGTTTCTAATTAGTGCTATTAAAAGAGAAAATTGAGAGACAGGTACAGGAATAAATAAAGGTTTGCTAAATAATAATAAACATGTTTATTCCATCGATTTTAATCGGGGTTGTAATAATTGAGCAATCGCTTCGGGAATTGGCAATGATCGCGTTTTATGCCGAACGCACATGTTGTTTGGAATAAAGGGAACCGAATTGGAAATGCGCTTGCGGATTCCAGAATTGCACTGTCTTTCTGGATCAATTAATTGCATCAGATTAATGGGAAGTTGCTACGAAAGTACCGCCGCTTCCATTCGATTAACGAATTCGCATGCGCTGTACACTCTTCACACATATTGTTGACCCCGTAAAGTGCTTTTTAATTATATGCATTTTAATTACACCATTTACATTAATGCTAATTACGTAATTACAACCATTTTTTTAAAGTTGACGTGTTATATAAGAAAATGCGAATATAGTTCATAAATATGAATGTGTACAAACTATTATAGTCAAGGTGAAACGATTGCATTATATAATTAAAAAAAAAACTAAAGAATATTACAATTGCATCGATGCAATAAAGTGTTTATTTTAAATCATTACGTCACCTATTTTAATAACAAATTAAATGATTTTCTATATATTACTGGGCAGTTGCATTAAATACATTTATTTCAAATCCATGATTTTTATATTTTCTACAATTTCTCATGTATTCGTAACATTAGCAATAAATATTCATATAATAGATGATTTATGTTAAGAGATTCATAAAAACATTATTTCAATAAATGTAGCAAAATGCTTAATTACTTTACTTATTTATACCAATAAATTATCGGTAAATGCTAAGAAAGGTCAAACAACTTTTATTCAGGAATGAAAAATGTTTTATATTAATTTGCTTGTCTGATATATTTTATAACTAGTCTTACAAATAAATTAAGAAAATAGTATACATGAAAATGGTAGGGGAAAATCATAATTCCAACTTAAAAGTAATTATTTTTTAAAGATTAAGATATATTGATCTTAATGAAACTTTAAATAAAATTATTTCATTGTTTATTTATATTGTTATAAAATGTACATTTTGTACATTTAATTTTATAATTTATTGTTTAGAAACATTTTAGGAGTTAAGTTTAAGAAACACAGGAAAATTCTATTTAAATGCATTTTATTTCTATCAGGTTGTAAAATGAAAGGACGGAGTATATTATTACTGTGAAAATAATTGGTTTTATCCCGTGAGATGTATTGTGTAGATTGTCCCTTAAAAGAGGTACGTTTAACACGCTGCAAAATTTCTACGTGCAGTGCAGATTTCTGATAGCAGCTCAACTTATTGGCTCGTTTATCCGATCCGAGAATGGTTATATCCTCATAGAATACCTATAGCTTAGAGGCACTATATGCAATGTATGTTATTTCTGAATTTATAGTTAAACTAAGCTGAAATAAATAGTAAATAAAGGCTGGATAATGCTCGGTTCGTAAATAGTGTTGTTCAGTCAGGGCCGTGTAATAATGGGCGGTTGATATGTAATGCCTAACCTACATCCATCGAAGTGTTACACTGACATTTGAATGTCATTGTCGAAACGTTCGAGGATCGGTTCATTTTCAATTTAATATTATTACCGGTTTCTTCGAGTGGTTTTCCAGAGGCTATCATTACATGAAGATTTTTCTGTCTCGTATGTTAATCAAATCCGATTAGCATAATCGAATAGCTCAGATATTATATAATAAGTATCCTACGCGTAAGTACAAGAAAATAACATAAAATTATACGATTCGGCTGGATGCAATCGGAACTGTGATTGATTTCTAATGATGGCATGATTCTGCAATTATGTCTAGCACATAAAACTCCTCCATCCATTCCAATTCCTTCGTAAAAAACATCTTCGTGTTCGCAGTCGGATACATTCAGCATCGTTCCAACTGCTCGTTTTCGAGAACCAAAATGATACACGAGATGGTCATCATCGCGTTCTCATATCGATTGTTTTCAAATGGCGTAGAAATGCCTCAAATAAAACCCTCTCAAATCATTAATATCTTCATCATTTTTCGTGTAACAATTTTATATAATATAGTTAATTTTTAATTTTGTTAAAAATCTCTTAAGAAATATATTAAAAATATTGGTCTCTAAACACAATTATTTGTATATAATATTGAATTTCGTGTTTATTTATTAAATAAAATTAATATTATTTCTAAAAGTAATTTGATATAATAATAATTATATTTATTGCAAAAACTATACAATTACAAACAAAAAATGTATGAAATTTTATATAAATATTTTTTAAATTATTTATATTACATTTACAAAATATTAGTTACAATACTATTAATAAAATTTTTTTCTATTTGCAAAATTATGAATTAATAAAAATAATATGTAGAATAATAAAATTATATTTATGGGAATAAAATTTCTAAGATTGAATAATTTTAATTCTCCGAATTAAAGAGCTTTAATCGTATTATTTTTTTTTATATAAAATGTCTTCATATTCCGTTAATAGGATTTCATTAATGAGTTATTCGTGCTCATTATTAAAATTTCACTTCAAAGTCTTTGAAGTGTACTTCTATTTATTGACTTATATTTAATTACAACACAAAGCATATTTTATTTTTTTGTAGACTTGCCAATTAGGAGATGTATCTACAAAATGCTTGAAATAATTGCAAAATAAAGATTAAATTCTTAAGATGATTTTATTTACGCGTTACTTATCAAATGTCATATATACTGATTATCTTCATTACTTGTTTAAAAGTATCTCTCATTCGATTATTTATGTATGTACATGTTTTAAAGAAAACTTATATGTTATACGTCAGTACGATTCCCATAGAACTAGTAACAATTTTCTTGCAAGTATCTTTATAATAATACATACCCTAAAAGTACAAATGACTTTATTTTGTATTATTAGATTCCCATAGAACTAGTACTTATTAATATCTGTATCTATTCATTTAAAAAAATAAGCAAATTTGACATTAAATGGATAAACTTTCTTGAAGGATGTTTACCATTATTATATTTGTGAACATTAATAATTTACTTACTTTTATATATTAAATTTAGTGGCAGGTTAACGACCAGAACATTGGTATTTTCAACGAGATCGATATTTTAATTATTACTTTGTATATTAGTAATTTATTCTCCACTAATAATTCCGACCTTTGCACTACTAACCAATAGACTTTACTCAGTGTTTTAGTGATTTCTTTTTCCAGGAATATTTATGTCCTAAATATTTGACTATTGTCGATTTGGGCAGATCTTGGCCATTAAATCTTACTACATTTCTTTAGATTAAATGTGATTTCATTTCGTTAATTGATGTTCTCCCTTTTTTAAGACATTCCTGTAATTTATCTAAATTTTCCTAGATATTCAGATGCTATATCATGTTGCTGTATCATCAGCGAATGTTGCAATCAATTAATCTATCACTTATTGCTAATTTTAGATATGTCTGCCGTGTATAAAAGGTAAGGCAGAAGACTTGAAAAATAATTTTTACTCTTGATAAATATTTATGTCTCATATTACGCATAGTGTGTAAGTAACATTATAATGTATGAAGGTTGAGGTTTTTCAGGTCAAAGCATACAAAATAAATATATGTCGAAAAGTAAATATTTAAATTTATATAATAAACTGGCAAATATATAAATATACGCAGCGACGATGATGAAACTATGCAAATGAAACACGAGATTGTATATTTTCGTCTTGTTTGCCACTTTTTTTGTGCTTCCACTCTTGCGGTTCGTAAAATCGCGGCGTTAATATTTATTTGTATTAATGTAGCATCGCTAATTCCTTTATTTAACCATTACATCACCGACGTTCGTGCGCCGTGCATAATATGTCCAGTTTGCCTGGTTACAACCATCCCGCATTACGAATACATACGACGATTTCGCGTGTGTATACATGTGTGCTTGCAGCAGGTCACATTCTATTGCAATTTGTTTTATACACTTCATTGCCGTAATGTTTATGCAACACCGCCTGACATTGGTTTAAATAAATCTCCGGCAGCGAAAACGCATCACCCGGAAGGGGCATCCAATTGCGCAACAGACGAACGCCGGAATTAAATTTTTACATTGCTTCAGCATGCATACCATACCAAACTTTTTTTTTTTGCCTACCTCACCTCTCATTTTTCATCTTCCCAACGTATGCATTAATAAAAAACTTTCGTATTTTTTTCATCAATGTTCTGAACTAAACTTTTTTTATATAATAATTTATTTAAATTAACATATAAAATCTAAATAGCATTAAATAACAATATGATTGTATAATTATTTTAATAAATAAGATTATATGTTTTGAATTTTAAGAAAGATAAAATAATTAACTGAGAATATTATACAAGTAATAATTGTGTATAAAATAATAATTTGCATAATTTTAAAAATACAAATTCAATTTATTCTGCAATGCACTGGGCAAAGTTCAATACGATTTTGGAAAGTCTAAAATAATAAATACATTTATTTTTACTTTTCTCTTGTATTTCATTGAAACTAAAGTAACAAAACTATTTAAGACAATTTAATTAATTATCTAAATAGTATTATGAAAACTACCATTTAACAATCTTGTATTTACGATTGTAAACTGCAAGTAAAACGAAGCTTAGTGGTAGTACATGATGCGACACAGGAAGTCAGCATTCAAACAACGGTTTAACTAATGATATACTTCATCAATCAATATTGATGATTTAACAGTTTAATGAATGTTTGTAGTTCCAAATAATTGTATATAATAATACTACTTACTGTATTCAATATTTACTATTATCTAAACTTGTAGGCAAACAATACATTTTTGTTTATTATTATAATAAAGCGAGTTGAAAGTATTAATTCATTCATTCATTATTCTTAATTATTAATATTTTAGGAAAGGCTAAAAAATATTGGCTTTACAACAAGAAATCAGATATTTTAACTAATTGTTATTACACTGACAATGTATTTTATAAATTATAAAAAATAATTATATTTTTTGGAACTGATAACAACATATTTATAGAATTACAGTAATAGAAACAAGAAATATAACTATTACAAAAGGCTCATAAATTTTATATTGATAATCAATGCTAGTTTATATGATTTATTTACAATTTTATTGGCAGTAGCCATTCTGCCAATTTATTTGATTATAATGCTTTTATTAATGTTTACATATCATTTTTACTATTTTATTGAATAGATTTAATATTATTATACGAAAGATAGTGTTCATGAAATGTCGATTTCAAGAACAAACACGCTGGCAACTCCCGATATATAAAATAACCTTTAATGATTAATGTTTAAAAATAGTTGTCCAATTCTGAAAAGGTTTCATCTTAGTATTATAACCCACCCTTTTTACGTTGCTTTTCGGTTTGGATGTAATAAAACCAGCTGTTAAGGTCTCCAATTTTGCGGCAAGGGTTTTCATATTTCTTTCTGTGACAAATTTCTTTTTATCAAGATAAATATCATATGTTATATAACTGACATAGTTGTGATTAAAGTGAATAATTCTAACTATATTGAAGTAAAAATTATCCAATTAATAATCCAAAAGTAAAAATAAATAAAAAATGATTGGCAAATCATAAATTTTGAAGTAATCAAATGGCTTCTGTTTATAACTTATTAATGTGCTGCATGTCGAGTAATAGCGTATAAAACTTGATTTTATAATCTTACTTTTTCATTTTATTTCTATAATTTAATAGCGATGCGAAAATTGATATATTTAGAACTAAATTTGTATATATTTTATAATTTCCTTTCGACGTTATTAGTTTTAATGTTAATTATCCACATAAATTATTTTAATTGAAATTGCAAATTATAATAATAAAGTATGAAGAGATATTATAATTAGGTGATTTACTTATTGTTGCAATAAAATTTGTAATTTTATATAAGTTTCATGTAAGATAATAGATAATAGTTATATGACCTAAGTCACAGTTTGATGACATTTACTTTACAGTATATATTAGCATTCCTGTTCTATTACCCTTGAAATAAAGGCAACGACATGACTTTTCCGCTTAGCTGTTAACAACTGGTCGGATGATGACACCGCAGACTGTTTATCAGCGAATTTCCTTCGCCAACAAAGTTTGCGAACTTTTGTTGTTTTATACCACCACGATTCATGGGGCCCTTGGGCATCGATGGACGTTTGCATGCCGCGAATAAAAACATATACATGCAGAAACACCGAAAGATGAGCAGATTCGGAGAGGAAGAAAAACTTCAAGGCGAGCCGAAGATTCCCGGATAAAAAAGGGGATGTGTTTATTATTGCCACAGGTTATGCAATATTGCGTATTGCATTACGAGAGATCGCAATTTTATTACCCATCATCGATGATTTGTCTGTCGGTGGATTCTCCATATAAATTCATGTATTGTACAATAAAAGCGTGTTTCTCAAACTCGATTATGCAATAAATTGCATTTCGAAACGCGCTGCTTAGCAATAACGAATTCATTATGTATACATATTTTTATAAAACGAAATAGTACGTAAATAAATCTTCCTATTAGATCTATGATTTGTAATTTGTAAGAAAGCTCTAAATAGTTTTTGGACCAAAGCCAAATAAAATAAATCTATATGATCTTGAAACGCATTTCTTAACGAACTTGTTTTTTGTAATTAGACTACAGACACACATAAAAACAATAATATTTATTTATTATTGTAGAGAATAGATTGAAAGTACTTTGTAGTAGTTATTTTGTAACATTAATTAAAAAATATTTAAACATCAATTTATTTAAATCACAATACGTTTCAGGAGTCATAAATAAATTAATGTGAATGAATCTAATATAAATTTTAAAAATATCCAATTTTCTAGTTAAAAAAAAATATTAGAATGAAGAATTTTATTGAAATAAATATATTTTCATTTAAAATTCATTACTTTGAATTCAAACTGTTCGATTTTTTATTCAAGTTTTAGGTTACTAAAAAATAATGTACACTAAATAAAAATAAAACCAATAATAAATATAAGGCGATAAAAACTGCAATTTGATCACTCCGGATTAACAAATTAAATTTTAATTAACTAAAAAAAATACTAAAAAAATACATTTTTTACAGAGCAAGATATTTGCATTTCAAGGTTCAAATACATTGTGTCCTTTTTCCTCGATTAGTCCGATTTCAAACAGTCCGGGAACCAATTTCATGGATTGTGAGAGATATTATTGCAATTAAGAAATTTTATTGATTATCATAAATAAATAAGACACTAAAATATAAAAAAATGATTTGTTTTTATTTTAATTAAATACGAATTAAAATATGTTTAATTGGGAATTTAAAATTTTATAAAAAGCAATTCATTCTAATTTTATTTTTATGTTCGATACTGAAAATATTTCGTATTTTTTAATAATAGAAATTTCTAAATGTTCCGAGTACATTCGATTAAATAATATTATATTTATTCATTTAATTTAAAAATAACAATTTATCACGAACGAAATTCTTAAAATTACGTACAAAAATATTTTTATATTTTTCAAATATTTAATTATTAAATTTCTATTAATAATCAATAATTAATATATATTAACTGCCTGTTGAAATATAATACTGCAAGTTTTGTAATTATTTTTTTATTTTAAATGTGGACGAATAATTTTGTATAGGAATTTGAATTAATTGTGGCCTAGTTTTGAACGTCTTCCAATTCTGTGCATGGAGACATCTCCTGCAAAGTTCTGTAAGTAATTCAGTAGAAAATTGGATTCGGAAAATTGCTCTCTGAACTTTTGATAGCCATTTAAAATATAATAAATTCATTTAATGCTCGCCACGGAAAGCCGGCAAACCGCATAAAACGGTTTAATTCGTAATATTAAAAAGCAACATCATGTACCACAGAGCGCTTTCATTGAATATATGTTATTGATCTGAATCCGATCTGCCAATGGCACAATTATGTTATGAAACACGTAGAAACAAAATGAAAAGTAAAAGAAGCTACACCTATATAAGCGTTATATAAATCTTCATCAACTGTATCCAATATACAGTTTATTATTATGATGACTATTTTTTTCCTTTCTTCATGGGCCATGTGTGATGATAACCAAGCCATATTGTGGAAGCACAGGGGCCGCATTTACAATGGGACGTTGTACGTTGATGCCGGCCGTTTATTTCCTCCTACTCTTCTTCTTTTTTTCTCTCCACATTCTGTTCCTATCCCGTTTTGTTTGTATCCTGCCACGTATCGACCTACTAATATCAAATGGGATAGCTGAAGTTTTCCATGTGCACCACTGACTTCGAAATATACGGGTGCAATAGATGTCCGGACAACTTAATAAATCGACACCTCTTACAAGTTGCCACTTGCCATCAATTCATTCATTAAACTGCGGATTCTCTGATTATCTCATTGGTTTTAAATCGCGTCAAGCTGTATTCGTTTCGTTGATGTGCGCAACGAATGCGCCTTTGGTATTAGTAATTAATAGCCTTGGAAGCAATTAAGACATCCAAGTATAAAATTCGTGAAGCAACCTCCGAAATAACCAGGAAAGTTTTTAATTATTTTTATTATTAGTCTTTCTAATTATAGCATTTACATAATTAACTATTTTTACCAATTTAAAATTCCAATAAATATACAGGACGACTTTATATTATTAAAAAAAGCAAACGAAAGTTATTATTAATTTGTTATTATTTTTCTTTCTATTAAAGAAAATGTTGTTTATTTTGAGAAATAAAACAGAGTATTTTCGCGTTATGAATTCTCGAATTTGAGCTCTAATCCATAAGCTACTTTTGGAGATAAACATGAAAGATTACATTTTAAAATTTCAATAATTAAACAAGGAGTTTCTACTTAACGATTTTTTAACTTGAAATGTTATTAGTATACATTTCCGAAATAAACAGAATTTTTAACAATTTTATTGTTTTTTGATATATTCAATACTTTATACGTAAATATGAAATATGTTGAAATGAAACATGTGTCTACGAAATAATATTGGAAATGAATGAAATCTCAAATACTAAAATCTAAATAATTTAAAATAATTAAATCTGTTTTGCAACGGCATTCATTTCAACTAAATCCGGCTTTGTGATATTTCCATAATTGATTAAAATAGTAACGTTATTTTTATACGAGAAATTCTTTCGAAAAGTAATTAATTTTATTTTGTTTGAATCTGGATTAAATATATATTTATTTGTTTTGGTTTGGTAAAACGCTCACCAAATTATATTTTATTTTCACAATAAAAGTGATTTATTTAAAAATATTCGTTGCGTCAGATAATCTTAATGCAATTAACCATTCTCAATCTATTGGTTGCGATAGATTTTTAATAAGTTAGAAAATGACAGCTGTCATAATATGTCAAAGCGAGCAACTGTTAACAATTGAGTTTCAGTATAACTACAAACAAATTTCTTGGGTCGTGCGGCAAAAATGTTAATAAACGCAGATCTAGACTAGTTTTATTTAAAAAGTCACAAAATGACAGCTGTCACCATGTGACAAGGCGAGAAACTGTTAGTAATTGACAAATTTGTTGGGTCGTGCGGCAAAAAAGTTGAGGAACGCTGATCTAGACTATGATGATTATTTTTAATTAGTCACAAAATGACAGCTGTCATAAGTGTCTATGCGATGAACTGTTAGAAATTGAGTTTCAGTATAACTACAAACAAATTTGTTGGGTCGTGCGGCAAAAATGTTAATAAACGCAGATCTTGACTAGTTTTATTTAAATAGTCACAAAATGACAGCTGTCACCATGTGTCAATGCGATGAACTGTTAGAAATTGAATCTCAGTACAACTACATAAAAAAATGTTCAATCATGCGGCAAAAAGGTTGATAAACGCAGATCTTGACTAGTTTTATTTAAATAGTCACAAAATGACAGCTGCCACCATGTGGCAATGCGATGAACTGTTAGAAATTGAATCTCAGTACAACTACATAAAAAAATGTTTAATCGTGCGGCAAAAAGGTTGATAAACGCAGATCTTGACTAGTTTTATTTAAAAAGTCACAAGATGACAGCTGTCACCATGTGACAAGGTGATAAACTGTTAGGAATTGACAAATTTGTTGGGTCGTGCAGCAAAAAAGTTGAGAAACGCTGATCTAGACTATTAAGATTATTTTTAATTAGTCACAAAATGACAGCTGTCACCATGTGTCAATGTGATGAACTATTAGCTAATTATATAATTTCTATCATAAACCCCCATCTAAATGACACATTTTAACTTAAGTTTTTATTTTTCTTTAAATAACTAGAAATATTTATATATTATTTTTTTTTTGTTTCAGGTAACTATTGAACTTATACCATGTATCAGTAGGAACTGGAATAGCGGTAATGTGCAATTTTAATACCATTATATTTAACAACAACTTTTTTTTAACTAATAATTTCCTGAAGTTAATTGAGGAATTCCGCAAATATTAATATTATCAATTCGTTACATAAAGGAAATAATGTGTTAATATTAATGAAGATTATATTATATCCAGCCTTTAGATAAATATATCCTGTGAAGCAAGATGAATATAATAAAATAGTTAAAAAACGTAATAACTTTTGACAGTTATTTCTTGACGGTTACCACAATGCATATAGAACTTGTCAATTAGCATATCCGTTTTAAGATTTATGGGTAAAAGTAAAATAAAATTGTATCAATTCTGATTATTTATTCAATCGTTAATTATAATTCACATAAACTCGGTTCGCGGAAGTTTTCAAACGGAATTTCTTATCTAATTGAGATTATTAAGTAATTGAATGTGATTTACGATGAAAGTGTATACATTTTACGCAATTGCATTTTGTATAATTCCCGTAAGTAAACAAGGCAAACTGAGAAGTTGGATAAAAATGTATGTATGCATATAAAATAGAACACAGCGATCGTTTATTTCCCACGCATGTTCAATGTAAATCAGGTCTCGTGATAATTAAGGAATTGCTTAATACTATCGGGTTTAATTAAAACGTGTTAGACTTCCAACGCTCTTCGGAAAGTCTTTAAATGAGATTGTTCATTATTTAGAGATGGAATTAAGGAAGTATCTGCTGGTAAGATACATTAATCTTGCGATAATGAAAATGTGTGTTTGCAACCGTTTGTAAATTACTGATATTTATACTCCTTAATGGAATTGTAACCGATTCCATTATGGAGTATAAATATCAGTAATTTACTTTTACTGAATTTGAACTAGGTTTTTGATAGACCTGTATTTTGTATCAAATTGTAATTATAAAAAATATGTTGCTTAGTGTAAGCTAAATAGAGAGAATAGAAAAAGGAAAATCATCAAATTTTGAATAAGAAAAAATACAAAGAAGTAAGAAACACATTTTTTTAGTATTTTAGAAACTAAGAAAAAAATAAATACTTAAGAAAATAAATTAATCCTGAGGTCCATCCTAGGAAACCATACGTCATATTCCATATTCACAATTTAAAAAAATTGCATGATCTAAATTTGAAGATGTAAACTCCCATCGAGTTTCTTTTTTAAAATAAAAAATGTGTATTTGATCAAAACTCTCCACTAAAATTACTTCACATATCTTCAAAGTTCTTTCTGAACTTAGCCTTTATAGTGATTATGGGAAAATAGAAAAATAAGTTTCGATCACGATCACGACTGTTATTTGTTGACCCTAACCGGTGCTTTGAACTTTCTCTTTAGTTTATTGTATATAAACCTTGCTTACTTTTCTAATTATTTCAATTTTTATACATTTTTCATTTCCTACATAATTCTTGTTTAAATGATGATTAAGAACACTGTGTGCAATGGTGCATTTCGTAAAAAAAAGCATTCTTGTGGATTCGAACAGTTCAATATTAAGTAATGCATTTTTCGTTGAAATTATCAAATAATGATTCATACACTATGAATGAAAGGGTGATAGAATGGAAGGTTTGGTACAAAAAATGCGCTCAAACGTTCCCTTTTTAGCAGTCAATGTGTTTAAGTAGCGAACGAGTGTGTGCAGTTGAATGAAAAGTGCCCAGCTGTGTTTTTATAATGATCGAACAATATTCAACTGCGAACAATAACATAAAGGGCCCTTCTCTCGGTTTTAAGTGGGCCACGGTCGTGGTGCTATGTTTCTGCAAATGTTCGAAATTGATTTGTATCGGGGCATCGAAAGCGTATAATAACTATGCTTTTTTTTTAAAGCTTTGTTTTATTTATCTTGAATGCACTATACCTTCAGATTTTAGTTTCCCTTTGTTTTAATGTGTAAATGGTAAACTATTCTCCGTAGTCTAAATGAACTATATTTTCAATATGTTCCAAGTAGTAATTATTTAAAATGCATTTTTCATATAAATAACTATGAAATTTCTTACAATAAACTAATGTTATTTTTCAGATTTTGTATAAAAATGTTTAGAAAGTTTATAAGATTGAAAATATTAGTTTTTATACTTTATTTATAAGAAAATGTTATTAAATTATATTTAGTTATTTTTTTCTACTAATAAAAATAACAAAAGGAAATTTTGAGATTTTTACCATGCAATTAATTTTTTTTTCAATATTTCAATATCTGTCATTTCACAATTACTAACCTGTGACCTCTAGAATCAAATATTAAAATGGGCCCACAACAACCTTAATGCATCACATCAAGAACTTAAACTTATTTTAAACTGGTATTTAGGAGCCACAAAAATATTTGAATTTTAGAATTTAAACATGGAACGAAAATTAGCCATTGAGAAACTCTGATATATATTGAATGTAAACTGTATGTATTTTATGCATTAAGTTTTGCATTAGAAAATTAGTTTTGGACTCAATATTTTTAATTGGTTTAATAACCGAAAAATTAAAAAGTTTCTAAAATTCTAATGAAAAAATGAGAAAATATATTTATGAAAAATATTATTAATTTTTTTCAAAGATTAATAATTTTTTTTGTATTAGATATATATTTAATATATAAATGAAGAATAATACAATTTTGTATCTGTTAGACAATAATTATTTTGACAAAAATTATAAATATAAATGTTGACGAAATTAATTATCATTTATTTAAAAACTAATTAATTTCAGTTTTGTATCAGTAATTAAGTTTTTGAAAATTGGTAAATCAATAATATTTAGGATTGTGGGGTGGATGGTATAAACTGGATACTAGTAATAGATTTTAAACTCGTTATAAACATCGATTGATTACGCTCATTCGTGTGTTTATAACCAATTTATGTTACATCAGTTTATAGGGTATTTCAATGGTAAGCGTTAGATAAAATTATATTATTTATTAACTTCTGCTTTTATCTGTTGACAATACAGTTTACGCTATTATTTAATATTTTATTTTAATTTATTATATTTTAATACAAAAATTCTGACAATTGATAACAAAAATTGCTATTAATAAAAAAAAGTAAAATTTTACATTATTTAACACTAAAGGTATCATTCTTAAAACGACTTTTGTTCTTCAGTTTTTCATTCCTTTTCATAAAATATCATTTAGAATTTGATTCTTCCCAAAATATTACAAACTGCTGCTTCTCCAGGTTTGAAACCTTTTATTGTCAATCAACCGTAGTTTTAATGCTTTCGTTTTCCAAATTACTTAAAATTCAATCTCAGAACTCAATAAAAATCTCATATTCTACGATTATTATAACATAGAATTTTTATAATTTGCTGTAAACACTTGATTGGATTTTCATTTGCGGCTTCTTTATTACAAAAATCATAAGGAACCTCAATTTGCTTTTATTGTTTAATTATAAAATAGTAAAAGTGATAAACCAGGTTACAGAAAATAGAAAATATTTTGAAAAGTAAATTTTAGGAAAAGACATAAAGATAATAGCGATGAGAAATAGAACACCAAAGATGGAAATTGAAAAATTGACCCAAATTTTTAGTGTTATTTTCTGCTTAAATAAACAACTTTTATATAGTATTATAAATTAGTTTCGATTATTTGTATGAAAATGAAAGTTATAGCCTATTGACTAGTTCCATTTTTTTTTACAAACAAGCTTCCACTCTAATAAAATTGCTGTTTTTGCATTGAAGAAAACCTAATGTTTATTTTTTATTGTTTTACATAACAGTATAAATTAGGTAAAGGAGAATGTATATGCAAATGAAAGTTATTGGCTATTGACTATTTTATTTTTTTATACAAACATATTTCCGTTACAATTAGAAGTAGTAGTAATCTCGTACGTGAGCTCATTTCCAACATCGGCGCCTTCCGTCGCGTAAGTCCATTATTACGTCCCGATATTATATAATTAGTCGAACGCACGTGCTCTTCATTTCCTATACGATATAACTATTTATAATGTGGTTCATAATAATTAACGCGAAATAATAAACGCGCAAGGTTCCATAGCTCCGTGTATTTGCAGTTGCGATAATGCATTTTCTGCTGGAGTTTTGCATTGTATTGAATTTCCTATCTATCTGCAAAGCACAGGAGAGAACCCCATTATTTCCATAATTTATCGTGCGCTTTGTTATATATTATAGCGGGCAAAAAGAGTTCTACGGGTATGCACCTAATTTATTTATTTCTTTGATACTCAGGCATTGTGTTGTTGTTATATCGCTCCGTTTGTTATTCATATCTTTATTGTTGCAGATAGTTAATTCAACGCTGAAAATTGGAGCAATCGATACATCGGCGCCGCATTATCCCCATTTGCGTATATATGTACGTGTATTTGTTGCAGCCTAGAAAATATACACATCTAGATATATATTTACGCTGTGCGAATTATTTATGGGTGAATCGTAAATCACTTCACCAGCATTACAAATTAATTGAAACTAATGACCGCCAAAAGAAAACCTAATGATTTATTCATGCAAATCCTATTGATTAAATCCGTTTCGATTTTATAATCGTCTGCTTCAAAACCATATTTAACAAACATTGCTATACCATATGCGGGGATGTATACAAAAAAAATCTTTCGAATGTATCATAAAGCTTATTTGGTAAAAATCCATGAAAAATACTGAATAAAATTATGAAATATTACTTTTAAATGGTAAAGAAATAAAATCTGAATTAGGTCGAATTCAATTTAACTAGTCCATTATTTTATTTAACAATTTATAAAGAAATATTTTATTTACCAATTATTTAGAATTTATTTCTAGAAATTTACTTTTTTACTGATCATTTATTTTGACATAATCACTTTGACGTAACGTGACAGCTGTCATTTCGAGAGCATTAAATTTGACACGACCCATAGGTTGAGAACCGCTGATCCGGACAGAGCAAAAAAAAACTTAATTCCTTATGTTATTGGTTAAAATAAATATTATAATTTTATCGTGGTAATTTATTTTTATTATTTCCTATACATTATGGTTAATATAATACGATATAATCCTATTGAGTATTGCATATTTTATGATCAGTTATTGATGTTACAAAATGCGATAAGCTAATGACAGAAATAATGACAGCTTTCATTCGGGTATGGATATATCCCAATTATCTCGACATCAAACAAATACGCGTTTAATGCTCGAACTAAATTTCTGTATATTAACTTTCTGTTTTTATATAAATCTTTTATATAAAGTATTTTGCACACATTTTTCAAATATTTTTTTTTTTCATTTTTATTATTATACAAAATTTATTGCTGTTTGCAATTAAATCGATGACATCTCATGTTCAATATTATTTTTTGTTTTTTTACATTTGAAAAGTTAATTAACAAGAAATTTTTAATAATAGACATTAAGTAGCCAAAATATTTGTTATGTAATTATATTTTATCTTTAGAGAATGAATTTATATAAATATTTTCTTAATTACGCATCTGCGGGGATGTATACAAAAAAAATCTTTCGAATGTATCATAAAGCTTATTTGGTAAAAATCCATGAAAAATACTGAATAAAATTATGAAATATTACTTTTAAATGGTAAAGAAATAAAATCTGAATTAGGTCGAATTCAATTTAACTAGTCCATTATTTTATTTAACAATTTATAAAGAAATATTTTATTTACCAATTATTTAGAATTTATTTCTAGAAATTTACTTTTTTACTGATCATTTATTTTGACATAATCACTTTGACGTAACGTGACAGCTGTCATTTCGAGAGCATTAAATTTGACACGACCCATAGGTTGAGAACCGCTGATCCGGACAGAGCAAAAAAAAACTTAATTCCTTATGTTATTGGTTAAAATAAATATTATAATTTTATCGTGGTAATTTATTTTTATTATTTCCTATACATTATGGTTAATATAATACGATATAATCCTATTGAGTATTGCATATTTTATGATCAGTTATTGATGTTACAAAATGCGATAAGCTAATGACAGAAATAATGACAGCTTTCATTCGGGTATGGATATATCCCAATTATCTCGACATCAAACAAATACGCGTTTAATGCTCGAACTAAATTTCTGTATATTAACTTTCTGTTTTTATATAAATCTTTTATATAAAGTATTTTGCACACATTTTTCAAATATTTTTTTTTTTCATTTTTATTATTATACAAAATTTATTGCTGTTTGCAATTAAATCGATGACATCTCATGTTCAATATTATTTTTTGTTTTTTTACATTTGAAAAGTTAATTAACAAGAAATTTTTAATAATAGACATTAAGTAGCCAAAATATTTGTTATGTAATTATATTTTATCTTTAGAGAATGAATTTATATAAATATTTTCTTAATTACGCATCTGCGTGTTTGACTAATGCAATGCTTGAAATTGCATATCTTTATGGTTTGTTATTACGTCTTGAGTAGTTTTTTGAATGCTTAAATCTTATCTATTTTCTCTATAGATATTTTATTACTATTTTTAAACTAAACGATCTCTCGGAATAATGTTTTTTTTCTATAATTATTATTATATTCAATTCAAAATACAAAATTTCTATTTCTTAAGTATAATTTATTACTGTAATCTTAATTAAATTATCTTTGTTTTCTTATTTACATTTTATGAAGCAAAACTAATAATGACTCATTATTGTTTAACTGCATTTGCAGTACTAAGAAAAGATGAGATCGACATGTTAGATTTGTATCTTAAACGACTGGACCGGAACTTCTGAAAAATGTGTAACTGTATAAAATATACTTAAAATAATTTATGAAAATAAATATTTATAATAGTTTTTTTATATTTGTATATGAATATGTTTCTAATTAAATCATGAATCTTCATGTTGCAATTGATTAATTAAGGAGATATTTTTTATTCTTTGTAAGTTTTTGAACAATAATTGATTCCACAGTCGTCAAAGAGTTAAAAATAGATTTAATTTAACTATTAAATTATTTTTAACTAATAAAATAAGTAATACGTTTTACTGTAATATAATAATCGAAATTATTTTTATATTAATAATATTTACTGTAACAGTTATATTATAAAAATATAACAAGATACACTATTCCAAAGCCTAAGATCTTTACTCTTCTTTACACATGAGACATACATTATTGTCATATTTTCCAAATGTTATTTGCACATAGTATAGTGTGCAATTGTAATTCAGTTTTGTAGACATTATAAATCTTTACCTTTAGTAATATATTTTATATTGCGTACGATGCGTACTTTTCTAATAACACATGGTTAAAGTAAGTATTAATAATTTAACCCTAGAGGGAAGTGAAGTCTTTCGGAAACGTTATCATTATTTCTGATGGGATTGCGCGGAGCCTGTTTGGGCACATCTGGGCTCCTCTGAACTTTCTCATACTCTCCCTCTCTCTTAGACATACACACTCCGTCTTTCTCCTTACACTTAGTTACTTACACAGGTGGTTGACCGCCACGCACTCGGCTTACTTTGCATACAGCTGAACCCACCCAACGCGACGATTGTTATTAAGTTACTAACAATCGTCCGTTATTGTTGAGATTTGGTATAATCACAATGGGAAATTGCATGACTGTCGGTTATTACACCAGCGATTCCCTCTCACCCAAGATGATGAAGCTATTAAAGATGTACCGTTTCTCTTAGAGCAGCGCTCCAAATTCAGGTGGATTTTATTGTATTGAGGCCAATTTCAGACGCTGCAAAGTAACATCAGTAGATCTGGGTTACGCGATTTATTATATAAAAGCTTTTGTGATTGAAAAATGGGAATGCCAAAGTGCATTCGTTTTTCCTGGCGCGACTGTAGATTTATGGGAATTGTGCGCACTGTTGTTGCAATATGCGGGTGTCGGTGTACATGTGTGCAGGGTGCAGCTTCTGCGGAATTCGGATTATGGTATTTCGGTCGAAGAAGCTAAACGCGATTTGAATTAGATTGTATCGGCGGTTTTGGTTTGTGCATATATTGACATTGGATCGGTACGCTGTGTTCGGTGAATGGGTGGGAGGAGGGTATGGGTTCCTAGTTGTGAGCTTTAGGCACGATGCGGTGGCGGTTCGGCCGGCGGTTTAAGTGGTTCCGTGCTGCAGCGCAAATTTCAATTAACACGTGTCCATCGTCATTGTTATAAATATCACCGTGTATTTGGTAATAAGGAGATTATTTGGACGTGCCTTTAATCACAGCTTAATTTCGGGGGAGCTTAAAGTGTTTCCGCTTTGCTTCGCATACGATTAGAGCGAATCGTCTTGGCCTCGTGCTGAACGATCCAACTATAAATCTAGTACCCGAACACTCACTTAATGCCATACAACCGACTACCCAACGTCTTTCTCTTTTAATTCACACATTTACAACCAACATTATTTTAATTCACATTTAAATACTCAATTTAAAATGTAAACATGATCATCTAACTCGCATCTAAATAATTACTCTGAAGAAACGGATATAATTTTTGCATTCGTAATTACTTCATTTATACAAGCTGAATATGTGAATTGTTTTGTTAAGTAACAAAACAAGACTTCAGATGCAATGTGGAGTACTCGGTAACCTTTTTGACTCATGGGTCTCAAAACTTGTTTCAAGAAAAATAATTTAAATAATCGCGTTAGTATTTGAAGTTATGTGCAATTCTTGGCAAGAGAAAATACCAGTTTACAGACCTTTTTATTTGCATTTCCGTATCTACATACAGAAAATAACTTTTTAACGTTATATTTAATTCGTACTCGTATATAAATAACATTTATTTAAATGTAAACTAACTCTATAGTTGCACCACAGGGGGAAATTCTATTATTTAGCTGAAAGCGGATATAGTGTCATAACCTGATAAATAATTACTAATAATATAAAAAAATCTATCATTCAAATTATTTTGTACTTTTTCAATTTTCAGTTATACATTTAGAAAATTTACTAACTGTCTTTTCTCAATAATTTTCTTCCTAAAACCTATTATTCAAGTTTCTTTAATGAACATTTTCATTTTTTAATATTAAAAATTATGTTTATAATACGAAATTTAAAAAGACTTAAGTTAAGGCAAACCACAAAAATGTTGGGAAACACTGCTATAGACTATCAAATCAAAGTGAACATATCTAAGTGATTGATATGATTGAAAAAACGTATGTTATGACTACGGTTTAAGGTTTATATCATATTTTGAGTTAATTCTTTTACTTTTCTCAAGATAATCTATTTACTGTCTTTACTTTCTTTGGTGCACTTGAATCAGATTTAACCATTGTTAATTATTGTCTTTCGACTATGGTGTTTAGTAGTGAATCCATTCATCCATAGTTAAAAATCGACGAATTTTGCCAAAGGTGAAAATTTTTAATTCTACATGCAAAATATGTTGTAATGCCTATTTCACGCACTTTCACTCATCGATTATCTAATAATAATTATATGTGTTGTTTTCAAAACTTTTTAAACTGATGAGGGCAGTATAAGTTTTAAGAGATAGTACAAAAATATTATTTTTATACCAATATCGTCATAAGGATTTTCTACAACCCTTAAGCCACCCTCGTTTAGGTCTATGGTTCATTGCTTCTTCAGGGGCCTTGCTAATGTTTCCACGGACAAATGAGCATTTCTTTCTGCTTCTGAGGATCCTCCTCAGCCCTATTGATTAGTTAAAACAAACGAGCTACAAATTCTACGTCCTTTAATTTCGTCACAATTTAATATAAAGCTGAGTACAAGAATATTAATTATTTATAAAATATTAGATAAAATTTCCTTCCTGGAATAAATAGGAATATTGGACTTGGATACACAAATGTTGTATTTGGTTACTGCATGTCGCCTCAGGCTTTCCAATGTAAACGCTCGTTCCATCCGTGATATATTTAGACAAATATTGCATTTCCCTTACTTCTATTATTCGTTTCGTAATTCGTCTGGTAAGAGGGTAAAAAAATCTCAGATTCAATGGACAACCATAGAACGAATTAATTCCAAATTTATAATCCCATTTAAATGCAAAACCCCGTGCTCTTCAAATTTGGATCCCAATGGGAAAGCATTCCTACATTCTTTGAGCGACGCAGGAACGAGATAAAGTTCTAACAAAAAAGGTAGTAGGATCTACGGAATTGAACTGAATTTGGTGCGGAAAGAATTTTCAGGAGGGGTGTCTTCTAAGCTCTCTCTGCCTTACGTAAAATCAATACATTTTGATCGTCGAATTTTCTGATTTTTATTTAATTCTATCTTATTATTAATTAAAATACAAATTATTGGTTGCTAATTTAAATGATTTTGGTTTGTTTACAAATTGAAAAAGTACAAAAATTTGTGTACAATTTCCTGAATATCTTCCATTAACCCATGTCGCATACGTTTCCTTCCAGAGCAGAAGTTCACCTTTTGAAATTTACACATAGTCTATTTGCAAATGTAGGTTGCAGTCCTCTAGTATTATCATCGTTTTGAAAAACGGGAAGCTTTTTCAATTACGTACACTGTATCCGTTTTTCATTGTTATCGTTTTTAATATCAAAATTCCGGTAGTTTTTCTTCTTATTTACGCATTGAAAATCCCGTATTTATTTGTATTTCTGCAAATAAATTTTTTCAAATGTTCCGGATGAATGGACGGAGTTGTTAACAGTTATTTCTTTTTTTTTATTGCTATATCTGATAGTAGCGGGTATTGTGTGTTTGAACGAAATGTGATTGCAGGTATGAGCCGGAATCCCGATTATTAATTCGCAAACTTCGTTTGAATATTTAACCGTCACACGAACAAATTCGCAATCAACCTACTTCACACACGAAGGGATTTCATGTGAAAAACTGCAGTTCGATATTGACCGTCCGCTGCCGCAACTAGGACAATCCTCGTCCAGGGCTCTGTATTCCATTATATATACACTTAATATCCTTCAATCCTGTTATCTATTAGATATGATTTCGAACTTTGTTCCGAACGGCGGCGTTCTGTCAAAACGAAATAATCCCTCTACTTCTCGGTGTCAATAAAAGTAATTAAAAAGTTCGCGACTGAAAACTTTCGGATTGTCTGTATGTACGTTACCTTTTTTTTGCCCTTTTAGTTTCTCCATCTTTACTTCTGTGTTTCTTTTTTCTCTCATTTCTTTGGACGATGGCCTAGATCGAAGTACAGAAAATCGGATAAATTGAACCGAAACTTTTGTTATTTGTTGTTGGGAAATTCATATTATACACTATTAACAATGGGCTGCAGGGGGCACGCACAATCTGTTTAACTAGGTCATGATGTTGGCTCATTTGCCCGGTCCAACAGATCGATAAATAATTTCAAATTTGACTATATAATGCAAAGTTGATTACATTTAGCACTTTCTACATTTTATCTTGTATGAAGGCAAATATTACTTATTACACAAAAAATTGAAAGTAGTTTTTGTTTATATAGTATAATATTCTTTTATTGTGAATTTATTTCTTATTTCGTTTGGCAACCCTCAATTTCTATTATTCTAAATTTTTTTTATTTTATTCATGATTAGATTTGTAGTACTTTTGAATTTAATGAATTATTAAAAACAATAATTAGGATTTTATGTAATAACTTCGGAAATATGTTTTTCTAATTGATTTCCAGTATTCTGAGTATCTCACCTCTTTAACATTTTTATTCATGTATTATATAGATTTACTTCTGTTATCTTCTATATTCTTAATCTGTAGATGAATTAAAAATTGAGATAATTTAAAACTTTATTAATTTTAAATTTTCACCATATATTATTCAAGAAATTTCAAGATTTTTAAGTATACTTTTTATATTTAATAAGTATTTTAAGTATATTTTTTATTATTTTTAAAATATTGTTTTCAACAACCACAAAAAATTAGATAAGCATAATTAATAATGGTTATTATAAATAAAGTTTTTTTTTAAAAGATGTATATATTTTTTAAATCTGTAGATTATAATTTCTTGCTAATTACTAAACTTTGATTCCGAAATATATCATAATTTAAATTTATGCTCATTTACTTCTGTTATATTCTTAATCTGTAGATGAATTAAAAATTTGGTTGATTAAAAACTTTATTAACTTGAATTTTTTACCAAGAAATTTCAAGATTTTTAAGTATATTTTTTTATTATTTTTAAAATATTGTTCTCAACAGCAACAAAAATAAAATTATAAATGGTTATAAATAAAGTTTTTTTTTTAAAGATGATGTATATATTTTGAAATCTGTAGATTGTAATTTCTGACTAATTACTAAAGTTTGATTCCGAAATATATCATAATTTAAATTTATGCTCACTTACTAAGGCCCATTTAATTTATCTGTTTGTTTTGGGGAGAGTTTCACCCTAAGTATCGTCTGTTCAATATTGAATGTTGGGGTTGCAATATCTTTGCAATACTTTGATATTAAATAAATTTAAATATCATTATTAAAATTTTACAGATTTGGTAATCTTTAAATTATCCTAATATTTAAATTACTCTTTTTTGTGATTGAATTTTCCTACTTTCAATAAATACTCAAATTTACTAAATTATTTCTAATAATTAATTACTTTAGAAGTTATACAAACTTTATTTGTAATTACTTACTTAAGTTTGATTCTAGACTATGCCTTTATATTTGCGCTCATTTCCTAAGATCCATTTAATTTATCTGGTCGTTTCGGAGTGGGCCTCCCCCAAGTTCCTTCTGTTGTTTGCTAAATCTAAGGGTGGTAACTGTGCAGTATTTTGGTATTAAAGAAATTTAAATGGAAGCTACAGTGCGGGCGGTTCAATGTCCTCCACCTTCTGGAAAGCTGCGTCGGTGACAAAGGCCAAACGCGATGGATTTACTGCTTTCGTACGTATGTGTATGTATGATGGTAAAGCGAGGGTTGGTCGCATTGTTCTTGCACGTACCCTTGTCGAAGACATAAAATGCAGTGCGAGCATTATACGTTCACCTCCAGTACTCGATATACAATGTACACCTCACATCAATAGCCAGAAAAGTCCATATACATTTATTACAATTGAATTACTTGTGAATCCCAACAAAATATGTACTGTTTTCATCGCTTGCATAAAATGAAAACTCTTAGTCTAATGTTAATGAGAGTTAAGTAGCAAATGTAATTATACTTAACTTAAAGCGCAAATGATTTAAATTAATGAGAGCGAATCGGGGACGTGGAAAAATAAATAAATGAAGAAGGGTAGAGGATGAGATTTAGTCTGGTGTCTAGTTTGTTTTCCTCCCTGCGAGTTCCGCGACGCTAAATTCAGTAAATATAACGGTATTTCTGCAGCTAATTTGCGACCCGCGGTGTTGAACTAAATGCAACTAACGTTAATTGGTAATTGCGAGTTTCGCACTTTGGCAACTACGGCTTCCTCATCTGGAAATATTTCGGGTGTGCTTGATAATCCTTGAAACTAACAAATATAATATACACATTGAAATTAAAATGTTACTCATTAAACTCAGCTTCAAGTAAATTGAATGATTATTCATTTTAAATAATTATTACTTGCACATTAAGATTTATTTTATAGTAATCTTTGAGAAAGGCGATGGTAGGTCTTAGAAAATTGTTTGTTTTTAAGTAAATTTACACATCCACATCAATTTTCACCTGGAGTTTCCCTAACTTATTTACAGGTATATATTATATTTACTTTTCCACTAATCTTATATTTCTTTAACTTATTTCACTCAAAGTCGTGAATACTTTCTCAAATATTGTGTTGTTTTCTTCTCTGTTAGCTTAAGATTTATACATTTTCTTGATATAAAAGTCATAAAAGTGAAATGATTTAAATAATATTATCTCATGCATTTTATTTAAAAAAAATATGTATTAATAAAGTAGGTCTGCAAACTGTGTTTACTTCACTATATACAACAGCCCACTAAATTTAGAAAAGTGGAAAGTTCGCATCGAGAGTATTCCGCCCACATAGTTTTTGATTCATTTAGAAGTCTACAATAGGTGCAGTTTCACTTCGCAGCCAGCCAGACGGAATTTCTATCGAAACTTTTTATAAATTTATAAAATTCACTTGGCTATAAAGCGAGCTTACCTCATTTTGTTTTCCCATTCTAAATACATAAATAAAGAGCAGAAACAAGAAAATTAGTAAGTGGCGTACGCTATAAATTGATGCAAAATTTATGTCTCTATAAAAATCGCATTACCTCTAAGATACTATAAATGCCTGTATTGGTTTCTACCCACCTGCTTTTTATATTATAACTCAAATTTTATGTTCAAAAGAAAGTACATTGAAACCGGATAGTCGTTAGAATTTTACAAACTCTTTCAATATAAAACTACATGTTTAAATTATAATCATTTATATCTCTGTTTTCGTGTTTCAAAGTTATCAATTCCTTTATAGTTTATTTTCATGATCATACAATTATGACCTTGATTTCATTTTTAATATTTCTGTCCACCTGCTTTTTATATTATAACTCAAATTTTATGTTCAAACGAAAGTACATTAAAACCGGATAGTCGTTAGAGTTTTACAAACTCTTTCAATACAAAACTGCATGTTTAAATTATAATCATTTATATTTCTGTTTTCGTGTTTCAAAGTTATCAATTCCTTTATAGTTTATTTTCATGATCTTAAAGTTCAAATACAATTATGCCCTTGATATCATTTTTAATATGCTTTTTATATTATAAATAAAAATTTTATGTTCAAAAGAAAGTACATTGAAACCGGATAGTCGTTAGAATTTTACAAACTCTTTCAATACAAAACTGCATGTTTAAATTATAATCATTTATATCTCCGTTTTGTTATTAATTCTTAAAGAAAAGAACTTTATAGTTTATTATCATGATGTTAAAGTTGACATTAAGGTAAATCAAATACCATTATGACCTTGATATCATTTATAATATAAAGATCGTTGCTATTTTCTATTTTTTCTAAAAACTATGGAGATTACACTGTATTACGCAAGAATTATGGCTAGTTTATTTAAATCAATTTGCAGACTAAGATGAAACATATATATAATGTAGACATCATGCGTCTAAACGACCGTCACATAAAAGGAAAAATGATGCGACGCTATAAACCATATTCGCATATATTTTTTTATATATATTGGCTTCGCAAAAATGTATTAACCTTATGGTATTTCATACCTATTTAATATAGAGTCTGAATTTTATTATTTTTTTGCATAAACATATTTGAAAATAAGTGATTTTAGATGATAGTAAAAAAATTGATACAATATTGAATATTTTGAATAAACTACTGTAATTCCAAATATAATTAAGGTATGTAATAATTCCAATTATGATTAAGATTTCTTCATTTTCTAGCATTGATTTAAAGTAAAAAATCAGTAATTTTAAACGGTTATTCACTAAAATTTTAGGAATAACTTTGTATACATAAGATATTTATGTATTTTATGAAATAGCAATATTGTTGGTTATTATATAAAATATTGAAGAACTGAAGGAAAAATTTGATTTTTTTATAGAAAGATACAGCGATTTACATATTAAACATATTAATAATACAATGTATGAATTAATTTTTATTTTCGTTTATAACTCAAAAAAACAATAAATTTCAATGAAAGCCGCAACGAACCAACCAACGAACGTGTTGCGTTCATTAAACGGTCGCTTCTGTTAAAATATTGTCTGGAAATGTTAAAATCTAACTTTTTAATTAACTCAGCAGCAGTGCGGCCACTTAAATGCATACATTTGAGCTGTCGCATGCAGTTATAGTACAGTTTCCAGTCGGACGCAGCTCTGACAAGCCCTGACGTTTCGGAAATAATGGAATAAAAATAATTCGAAATTGGAAAATAGAAATTAAACGTGACATGGGATCTGGCGGAGTGAGAGAGGGTCCGGATCTCTCCATTTCGCGGGCATTTTAAATGTAAATGGTTGGTCCGATTTGCATCACTTTTATTATCCGGGAGATGTAATATGTAAGTGTATGTTAAAATATACAGAGCCGAAGTCCTCCGCTCTTTTCTTGATCCTTTTTGGTCGTCCTTCACAGGCCATTTCGCATTAAGCGAACTGATTTATAACTGGCGCAGGTTTAATATCGCCGAGCCATCTGCATTTAAATTATGCATCCACAAACAACAGTAAACAGTTCCTCTAGTTTTTTGCATGTTTGTTTTCTTCTCGTGCTCCCTTTCGCTGGAATAGCGATATTAAAATCGGTATTTCACGGCGATCAGATTCCATTCTAGTTTCGTGTTGTTTCAGAACGGAATCCTCTGGATCCTCCTCAGTCTTGGATGGATGATCGTCATTAAACAAAAGGTGAGTGGTATCAATTGTTCTTTATGTACGGTTCGAATAGCGTGAAAGAGTGAGTTGGAGAGAGACGAAAAATAAAGGATGATCCAACAAACAATGGGGGTACATTACAATGTTATCTTCGGTGTTGTATCAAAAGTGTTGCTGCAATTGATTCGAGGCCATAGTCATCATCATAGAGCCGCTGATTTGTTGATGTGAATCAATTGGAGTGCGCGAAATGCCGATGGTAGTTCATTAGGTATGAGATTAGAATCCGAGGCACTTAACTAAGACAATCGGAGGTCGGTAAGTGGGATTGAGGAAAGTTTGAGGAGTGGATGGGCGACGTCTCCTCCAGTTTCCGTCTCCACTATTTGTGCAGTAAATCGATCACATCTCGAATTAAGATGGTCTATCCGGAAAACTAATTGTACAGTCAGCAGAAGTGCGTTTAATCCTTTCGCGCTAATAAATCCGGTGAGCATATATACACGTGAACCCTGCTTACACTCGGCCCAACGCCCAGACCCTATCCTGCATATAAATACTGCATAAGCACCGTTGTTGCCTCCTCTTTCACGTTTAGTAGCTTTATAATCTCTGTTACTTCACCACCCAGACACCATTCAAACACAAACACACGTACGCACCGAACTACCACATATCCGTTTTCAAAAGCATCGATTTTCTGCATCCATGCAACACTTTACAGAACAAAAGTCTTTTGAAGAACAACCACAAAATTTGTTTTAAAAACTGAAAATGTTCAACCTTTTAATGGTGCATCCACAATTTTAACAACTGCTGTAAAAATTCATCAAGCAACGTCAGGTAAAGATTACTGTCTCTATATTCAGTTCCTTATGAGTTCTGTAATATTTATAATTAATCAATACAAAATAAGTTTTGTAACGCAAATTATAAAGCACGTTTCATGATTTTTTTTATTAAGAAAAATACCCTTATGTCTATAAACACATGATTTATGTATTATATATATATTTTTTTCAATTAAACAATTAACGTATTAATTAACAATTAAAGTATGTAGAAATAATATATAATTTAATTATATATTATTTTATACAAAAAACACAAGAACTGGCTTAGCTGTCAATGATAACAAATGTATATCATTGTAATTTCAAAACGTGGATTTGTATAGCGAATTGAATAATGTTTATAGGGGGATTATATTATTTTAAATTGATTTTGCAGTATCACTATATCATTGAAAATGTATCAATGCGTAATCCATGGATTAATGTATGATGTTGCAGTTTAAACCATTAGTGTAATAGCACAACTAAATATACTGTTATCCATATAAATTATTATATGAAAAATAGTTTTTCTGTTGGATTCTACGTGTAAGTCTCTTATAATGAAATGCATATACAAATTGTATTAGAGTATATGAAAGATGTGAACAATTATAGGTAAACTTTAACAGAGTTCGTTGCATACACGTAAAAGGGGATTGGGATTGGGAATGGAACCGTCAGTCCTAATTGGAAATGGTATTGTGTTAAGTGCTGTACTTGTTTGGATTACGTTTATATAGAGAATGAAATTATATTTAAGTTCTTAGTTCGCATGGATTGTTTCATTTGAAAGTTCATGTTATTCCGCAAATATGCTGATCATATAAACGGCTTAAAATAATAAAATCCGTCTGTATAAACGCTGTCCCAGTTTGTATTTTCATTAAAGTGAAAATATGCTTGAAGATCAAGTGTTGGCATGTGTGTGTGTGATATTTGGTAGTGTACGAGACGATTCCCTGGCAATTGTTTCACGCGTTGGATGGCAGTAATAAAATGGAATGCTTTCTTGTGATACGCTTTTCTGACTGTCGTCGGCTCGTGGTAGATGTGATTTTACTGACAGAAGAAGAGGAATGAGTAGGATAGTGGATGGAAGGAGGTGCAGAGAGAATGCGATAGTAGACGTAATAAATAATATTTGCATTTTCCTTGGAACCATCTAACAAATGCGTTCATCTTTATATCTGCTGCTTGCCGGAACGGTATCAATTACTTAAGCGATGTAGGTTGATGAGGAGGAAGATTCATCTCCGTTCAATATTTATACTATGTCTGTTGTGCACAGTGGAACAGTAATGATGTGAAATTCATTCCGCAGAAATGAAATGAATTGGTACGTACATACCAACTTTCGTTTGGGGGAGGAAAACACATTTTCTCTCGTTCTGTGCATGTGTTTCTCTGTATTCGTCTGTCCGTTTTGTAAAGGCGAACCGGAAACGATGTTTGCTTCGCTCTTTTTACATCTCCAAAGGAAAAGATTTCTGCAATGAGTGGGCAATTCTTAAAGCGCGAGAGCAATTCGAAAGTGCCCAATAAAAGCATTATTTATGGTGAATGTACACAGCGTTCCTTCCGCCAACCCCCCCATCACCATCCCATAAGACCATACGAAATGTCTGTCATATCGTCTCTGGAAAATAATAAATCGCCATCGCGCTGATTCAGCTTACTGCTGTCTGCTATACCAGACTTGAAACTTTAGGGACGATAAGAATATAAAGGGATATTCTCAAGATCTGAAGATATAGCTACGGCGTCTAGGAAAATATAATAGAAAAGCTTTGCATACTATACTACTTTTTTTTAATCATTTCCTCTACCACTCCAGCAGGCATCATACTTTCCAGAATTTAATTGTCTTGAATCCGATTTCTAACTTCGTTAATGAAGATATGATTTTGCATTATAAACGTCTTTCGATCTCTTGGAAAGCCCTGTTGCTGCTGCGGTCTAATTAAAGGCCATATTAATTAGTGTAAAAACAAAAGCTTGCTAAAAGTTTAAATACCGCCCGCTGCTACTCGTTACTCTCACAAATCTGGACTCAGTAGTTTGTATTTACGTATTTTTTTTTTTCAACAAAAATCATTATTATTACTTATGCTCCAACTGTATTGATTTACAATAAGTTATATAGTGGATTGGATTTAGTGCGCCATTCGTTTACGTTTGTTTACGTTTACAGTGATGCGTATAAATAGCTGATAGTTTCAACACCCGATTTATTATCGCACTATTTATTATAGACAAATTACAACTCTTAAAATATTTGTCATCTGTAAATCTGCATAAATCTAAACAAATTTATTTTATCTCCTAGGTTTTGGAATTGACTGGAATAAAATGTTGACACAATTTATAATTATATAGCAGAAATGACCAACTTTTTAATAATTGACTTCAAAGATGTAGTGAAAGATAGATAGAAAAAAAATTGTACAAGTTGAAGTCTTCAGGGCTCAAAACAAAAATCAATTTTGATTACTTTGTTATTCTTGGTTACAAATTCACAGAATATTCCGAAATCTCTAATAAGGCAATACAATAAATATGCTAATGTCTTTCACAACAACTTATACGAAAAAACTCATGATTAACCTATGTAGCAATAAAATATATATGGATGATGAATATTAAATATTCTTATAAACAACATAAATTAAGTTATTAAAATTATATATGTAATAATGATTAAGAATAGTAAGAGTTTGGTAAAAAATATAATGTTATGCGTTCTGGGAATCGACAAAGTTCTATTATTGTAAATATTTAAATAAATATTAATGATTAATTAATTAAGTATAAAATATATACTTATTTTTTTCTTAAATTCTGTAACAACTTTCCTCCAAATTACTTTTAAAAATAATAATTAAAATTAATTTCAACTTACTGAATATACTAACATTATTTTTCAATATTAAAAAAATAATAAGTAAAATTATTAAATAATTGAGAAAATATTTGAAAACATTATTGAAATTCTAATTTTACAACTTTTTTTACTAAAAATTTAGTTTTATTATTGTAATTGCTAATATTTCTATTAATTTTGTTAATTTTTTCGGTTGCTTCTAATAATTTTAAAATTGTAAACTTAATTCTATAAAAAATCTTCTATAAAGATTGTAAATAAATAATTTAGTAAATATTAATTAATTTTTCTTTGTAATTATATTATATTTAAAAAATATTCAAAATTGGATACATTTTGTGGATTATTGACGAATATATCCGCCCTATCATTTACTCATAAATCTGGTAGGTACTTTAGTTTTAGTCTATATATGAAGTAAAGTTTATGTAATATTACCTTTTAGAAGAACTACATATGAAAGTTACTAGTAAAGTTGACGTTGACTAATTTAGATATAATCTTAGTTTGTTACATTTTCATTGCAAAATTATACATATGATATTTATAATCCTATAAAATCCTTACAAATTAAAGGCTAAATGATAGTTGGAATGTGATATAATTAATTATATATAAATATTAATGTCTATATGTTAAATAATAAGTCGCTTTAATAGTAATATAATTTGTGAGAAATTAAATTGTAATATAGTTGAATAGGATGTTCTGCTGTTGTGGGTAGTCGTGATATATTCATATAGTGCACTTTGCTGATGAATAACATAACTAAGATAAGCTTTTTAAAAACTTTGCTAGGGTTATGATGTTTTTCCATCATTTTTAACTGAATACTTTTATTTTATTTCAGCGAAGGGGACATAAACTAGTAGATTGCATGGATATTTTCATTTTTTGTTGTTGTTTTGTAATATCCTGCCGACTAGTAATTTATTTGTATATCCTTGGCTTCCGTCAATGCAGAAAGTGGTATTAATACCTAATCATGTAATCTGTATGCGCATCCAGACTACGTATTTTCAATATCCCAGTATAATGGAGCCCTCGCGCATAAAGGGCCCTAATGCGCTGGGGTTACCGTCTCTTTAAAGCGCATCCACTCGCTGCTTTCTTTCTCCTCCCAATTTTTTTTCTGTACTCCTTCTTTCCTTTTGTACAAACGCTTTCTCGTTTCCACTGTAAAGAAAGGGAGCCTCGAATTATTCTCGATCTGCCATCAATATTGCATAATTTTTCCGTTTTCCCGCTATTAGTTCTTCGTTCCGTTGCTCACGATTTTTGGCCGCTATCGATTTCCGAAGCTTTTTTGCAACTATAATGCTATCATGTCGGTAATTGTTATAGCGTTTCGTCCGGACCTTTCGGTCAATACAATTTATATAGATGGCACCCAATCTGGTGCACTTGTTAGCCACCCTACGTGCCAAGAATTGCTTTGGGATATACCCATTTTAAATGGCGTTTCTGCCGCTTCCCGGAATCAATTCCAATCCTTTTCGTTATTTCATTGTCGCAAGAAAAATGATGCCGTCAACTAAATATTTTAGGTGCATTGATCTTGTTACTTTTACGATTGGTCATCAAACTACACCAAACTATAACCAATTATTTTACAATAAAAGTCGTTATATATGACAATTTAAAATTTAATGTGTTCTCAAACTACATACTTCACATCAATATTTTTTTTGTAATATTTAATATTATATAATGTTCTTTCTAATAAGACGTTATTTATATATTGTAAGTTAAGTTTAAATTACACAAATTTGATATAATTCATTTTTGAGTCCTCTCTTTTCTTGGTTCAATATTTAACCTGTAATTAGGTCATATCCTACAGTTACATAAAATCTATTTATAAACCCTTATTTTGTGAACGTTTTAATGCAGACTACTTACAATATTAATATGTATATTGAATGCTAAAATGATAATTTTCAGCAAAATTTGCAATGATTTTCAATATACATTTATTTTTATTTATGACTGTTAATAATTTGATATTATTGAATGGATATACAATGTTTTAAATATGTTTTTAATGCTAAACAGATAAATTACAATTAAATGCGAATTCAACTAAATAATTAACGAGTGTATTTAAAATTATGAAATGAAATACAACAAATTGTACGAATTACATAATTATTATGAATCACAGGCATAACAAATAAGTGAATCACGAGCGTGGATCGCGATACAATGTTGAATTTAAAGTGGAATTGTTAATTGCAAAATGCGAAGCGTAATCATTTCTAAGAATATTTTAATTTGCATACATAAACGTTGCAAATAAATGAATTGAAAAAGATTAAAGAAAAAACGTTCTATAATAAATGATGGGTTTACGACGATGCCGTATAAAACGAGTGGAAATGGAGTAGCGAAAAATCGCGAGCGGCCAATTTAAATTTTTATACGTGTCGCCGTGCTCGTAAGTTCGAAAACCGGTGTAAACATCAACTCTTGAAGAGTTGGTCTCCAATAAAATTTACACCTCGAGGTTTGAGCCGAACGAAAACGGAAGTTATTTACAACAAGCACTCTCGTGGATATTTTTAATTAAAAAGCAGTTTTTATTTCGCGTATAATGTATATTCGTGCAGATGCCGAATGAAATATAGGTTGCTTACTGTCTATTTCTTGATATTACCATTGCATGCAAACAATCCATATTTTTGCATGCGTGGAAAATGGGAATACGGGAATAATGAATACGCTGACAGAATATTGGCACGTACATTGAAAACCAATGAAAGATTTAAGCTTTCATTGCGCATTTCATCGGCTTTTAAATAAAATTATATTTTGACGTATGTATATTGTTCAAACGCGGGGATGAAAAAAAATAGATGTGTACAGTTAGGTTTTTAAGAGAGGTTTTCCAAATTTGATTCGATTTCTAGGTTGAATAACTGTCATCATTTTACTAGTATAGAAATTGATTTTTAGGAAGTACCAACCTTGACGCCTGTCAAAATTTCATGGCAATCTGACATTTAGTTCACAAGTTACAGTGGTTTTAGTGACGATTCTTTTTCAAAACAATAGAAAAATCAAAATTTCAGCAAACCACTTCTCCATCATTTGTCACGCCGGAGAAGACTTCCGATAACACTTATCAAAACATTGCTTTCCCATCAAAAAAAGCAATGTTTCATCAAAAAAATATCAAATTCATATTTTAAGTAAGGCTACGAACTTATTGAGTGAGGCGTTAGACTTATAGTTGATTGATGTAATAACTTGTATAAATGCCTTGTACATGAAGTTGTACAGTTAATAAATTATGCTATAAGACTGTATTAAAGTATCAAACATCCTTTTTGTACTCTTATATAGTTTTAAATTATTTGTAAAAGCTGCCCGAATTATCCAACTACAGGAAATGACCAGAAAGCAGTAATAATAAATAGAAGTTCTAACATCTAATTCAAAGAGTATAAAGATAGTAAAATAAAATTTTGAACAAAAAAAAGAACAAACTACATGATTTTGTATTTTTTCAGAAGAAATTAAGGAAGATAACATAATATAACTTTGAAAGCACCGGAGAGAGTGTTAAGACCAAAAAATAGATTTGTTGAAATTAACGCAGTGGTCCATCCTGGGAAACTAGTTGCTTTGATTGAACTGATGTCTAGGGTAATGGGTTCCAAACATTTTGTTCTTACGTTTTACAAAAATGTTCATATGTGATTTCCCAATAATAATAATTTTTAAAAAAATCGGAACATGATTTCTTCACTAAATTTTAGTCTCCTCAAAATACTTTATACATCATTGCATTTCAGAGACACTGGTACATTTAATCAAAAATCATACAACTGATGGCATATTTAATTTTCACTTTAAATAATTTTCATTTTTTCAGCTTTCTTTTTCTAAATTGAAAAATATTTGTATGGTTTCCTTAATATGATTAAAATTGAACGAGCGTAATGGTACGAGTAAGTCCAATAAATTTAACAAAGTTTGGCGGAAGAAAAGAAGGACGATAAAGCACCGGAAGGTATATGGAACATGTAGAATTCCGGTGGATGAAAACTAACAAAATCCATTAAAGCATAAGTGGTTACATAGCGAACGCGCACATGTAAGGAAAAAGTGGAATAAAAATGAACGAATCGATCTTTAGGGACTGGCAATTTCGCTGTCAGCAACGCAAACACTTGATTTCCATAAATTAATATGCTTAGGGATGATTGCGAGTAAATCCAGGAGCGGGGAACGCAAGGAGTTATTGTAAATACAATTATTAGGGATTCAATTAAGTGGGAGAGGAGATGTTTTCTCAAAATATTGTTTTTCATTTTACCAGAACGCATAATTGAATTCGGAAGTTAATAAAGCGGTTGGGGACAAGGACGTCTTGGGAGGAAGGTGCTGGAAGCTGGAGGAAGGACGAGTGCATAAAAAAGGAAAGGTAAGTGCGGTGACTGAAGAATTACTTGGATCTGCCCCCTCGACTCTGGCATCGGATCGATCGGTCTGAACCGTGAAATTACCTCGAAATATCTTCGGGCTCAAGGTAAAAATTATAAATATGTTTATACCAAATGCTGTTACTGCGATGTAGCAGGGTGAATTATTTATTTATTTTTTTGCTCCCCTGAAATATATTTATATATTTAGTTTTTTTTTTTCCAGCCCGGAGGCATTCAAATTTTCCGCCATTTAGAAACCGCTTACGAATACCTCGCTGGCGAAATTAATCGTTAACACTGAAAAATGTATGCGAGTGTCTGGAATGCCAGTAGGTAATGCAGACACGTATTATTTTCACCCTAATAAAACTTTGAACGCGACCACTGGGGAGGATTTTTGATTCCCCAGTAGGATAATTGTTGAAAATAGGGAGGCAAACTACTTCCTCGCCCCCGAGACGAGGGAATAAACGAAAGGTTAAACATTCAGAGTTAGAATTTACTAAACGCAAGGACAAATCTTCAGTCTCTCGATATGTTACTTCATAATTTAAATTAGGTGTTTATGGAATTATTATATTACAAAAAGTATAAAATAATTATATAATATTTTTGGAAAGTGAACAGTACAATAGAAGGATTTGAATGCTTTTAAGTGCAAATGTTTGTAGTGATTGTTTGAAAGTGATTTTTTTTAGAGTGATTCAATATTCACAAATTGTAAGGGAGAAAAGGCCTTTTGTATATATTTTCCTTTATAAATAAACATATGCCTTTATGTTGCTTTGTCGATATATAATGTTTAATTAATTTAATAATAACAATTTTCATTGTCTGAAATAAATATACCAATTTTTCTATATTAACAAAATAAATATATTAAACAAATAATGATTTAGAAATATAAATTATAATAAACATAATTTATTAAAAAAAATAACAAGAAAAGAAGATAAATTCTCTTGCGGTGACATTAAATATATTATTTTTCTCATCCAAGTCTCTTATTTCAAGATATTTGCTCGAGTATCGTAAGATGATCTCGGAACCGATGGTATTTTGGCAGTCAAATATATGAGATTTTATGTAAATGTAAAGAAAGAGAAACCTAACAAATTCGTATTAGTAAACATTAAATAATATAAAATTATAAACATTGCATTTTCTGATATAATATAAACTAATAATATAAGTATAACTTGCGATGTTTAATGCTAGTGGTATATAAATGATTAAAGGCGATCGATATAAAGAAAGTTAGTAAGAACATCCCTCGCCCTAAAGAGGGAGTACACGGTCGAATGGTGTTGGCAAATGGCGAACATCTTCATGTATCAAATGGAAATCAAAACCACCTCTTCCGGTTTACTTAGCATGCGAAGCACGAAAACTTGAATTTATACAATCATTTTTTACATCTTGACTTTTACATTCATGTAGCGAATAGTGTGTAACAAAATATACATCATAATATTGCCTAATTTCTTTGAATTTAAAAAACATTTCTTTATATTTTTGTAATCTATCTAGTATTAGTAGTAGTAAAAATAAACAACAAGAAAGTATCAATAATTAATATCAATTTATCCAATTGCATATTGTCTCTAACGGTATTATTTTTTTCTTAGTTTTCTTTGGGGAATTGCAATAGCAGAACCTTGTTCAGTAACTTTCTTAACAGTTCAGCGAATGTTCCCACGGGATCGCACGAACCCAAAACATAAACCAATTACCCATTGACATCGCTAAAATATTACTAATGTAGTTAATTTCTACTCAGACCACACGCTACTAACTAACTTCCCAAAACAAATCAATATATTCACTTCCTACAAACATACGTTGCTCCAAGATTTGGTTCTTTAATTAAAGTTAAAGTCTGCATAGTTGAACGAAGCTTATTCGTAACATCTAGAAGCACGTATATTTATTTTAATTATGTTTACCTACTTGTAAATAATTCTAAGAAACTAAATTAAAGAAATATATCCGGTCCGGTATATTGGAACGTGTAGTATATAGCTACGGCTATCATTAGTAAAGCTTTTCATCAATTGCCATTGTCGTGATAAACGATCTCCGGTGTTGGAAACAGAAAAAGGTTTCGGTTCATTAAAGCGGACGTAAAATAAGGTTGCTTATTTGTAAATGTTGTATCTTTGTGTTCATTAAAGGCCTTTTGATTGCAGCAACAGCAACTCATTGGTGGAATAGGTACAAAGCTTGTCGCATATCCTCTTTAAAAGACCTCCTTATAATTGATGCCTGCGAATGGCCTGATTCCGTTTTGAAACATCGCGAAGGTTGAATATTTCATGTTTCAGTCACTGAAATTATTCATGCACTTCTCAACGGAGCCTTCCAGCTGTCACTTTGTCGAACATTTCCCTTAAGATTCTGTTCTCGGAAATTATTAATAGCGAATCCTCGTTTTTTTCTTATCATTTTTTTTACACCAGACACGTAAATTGCATCGCTATAATTTGCTTAAAAATGAATATCTGAACTACATTATAAATATTCCGTTTAACTTTTGTATCCTTTCTCCCCGCTTTTATTAGAGGATGATATATGTTTGGCTTGGTACTTACGTAAGATGGATGAGAAGTGCGGAGGCTTTTCGCGCAGATCAAGGGGGATCTGGTATCATTGTTTTTGTTGAATTATTAATTAGGATGTGCGCAGCAGACGCACTTTATCAGATTCACGCCCGTAGCCCATTCGTGCTAAGTGGCTTCATGAATTCTACATATGTTACTGGTGTTTCGGACAGTGACCTCTCGTTGCCAGTTCTTTCTGTTCTCTAGTTTATTTTGCATACTACACTTTACACATATCTACTAGACGGACACAATTTTAACGCCTTCGAAGTACTACTCAGCGAAATACAAAAGATCACATTGTGCAAGATGAAAGCAGACCGTTGGTTCTAGCCGATCCTCTTAATCTCATTTTCATACATTACCTAGGAGTTGCGTTTCGTACGCGCTAAAAGCTTCCTCGCATTGAGCCGTACAATGAAATGGCTTTGATTTTGGAGAAGAAAAACGGATCGCATATTTGATAGAAGATGAATTGCATGTGCCTTTCTACCGCATCGCGATCATCCTTCTTTGTCTTATGGGTTCATCAACACACTATAGTTTTAGAGAGGAAAAAAGGCCGTGAACAATGGAGTGTCTGGGAGAGTAATTTGCTCCAGTAATTTCTCATAATATCTTTTTGCAGACACGTCTGGATCCATGTATGTAGAAGATCGATGTCAACCAAGAAGATTTTTCTTGAAAGAAAAACACGCATACAAACAGCATTTGCCGACAAAACAAAATCACGCCGTGCTAACTTGCATTCTGATTAGCCTCTTCTTCCTTGTTTTGATAAATTCTAGGCACGTGCGCGCTCTTCAATCGGGACTCGCAGGACGAAATTTCTTTAATAATTGATGCCAGACCGCATTTTGATTCGGTCCTTTGCAAGGACGCAAATCCAGTTTCGCGTCCCACACTTATTGTATTTGCATAAGAGAGTGATGACCCAATGCAATTGCGTATCAACTACATAATGCAGTCAGTGCTTACAAACTGGGTTACACGGCATTCTTTTGTGCAATTATTTCTCGTTCATTGTTGTTATTTGCAAATGCTTTTTGAACAATGTTAGCTCTTTGCTCTCCGGAGGCTTTTTAATTGTGTTTCGGCATTTTTCTCTCAGTCGGTAATGCAGTGCTACAGTACGTTATATAATTAGCGAGGAAACAGCATTGCTCTTGAGAAATTAACAGTACATTTTTTTCTGTAGATTATTGAAACGCAAAACAATCATGGTTTTATTATGATCATATTTTTTTAAACTATTCTAAAAGCGATATTTTATTCACCATTTCACATCATAATATTAAGTTTCAATAATAAAAATGTTTGTACTTTAATTCAAATACATTAACGTGTAACTTCAATTTACAATTAAGAAAAATTCAAGCTTTGTTTTCATTTTTACAAAATATACATTTTTATGTAATATGTGATGACAATGATAACAAAGCTTCTTTGTAATGCGCTTATTAATGGCAATTACCTCTATTTAATTAAACTTTCAATTAATTCTGTTACAGTAACGAGTTACAAATCATAGATATAAAATTACTGTAACATTGGCATTCAATTCTGTTCATGCTATAATTAATTATTTTTCGATATATACGTTCTGACCCTTTGTGACTGTCGATTATTATTAGCGTCGAGTTTATTCATGAAATATAATTTGTGGTAAATACGGTTTCACATTCAATATGTTTTACTATTTATTTTAACATTGATTCTTTTATTTGGAGAAAAAAAAACAGCAAGTTCTTACGTAATATTTATTTTTACTACCCTCTTTCTGTCAGCCTTTCAGAACTTATCGACCCTACCACTTAGCGAGATACAAGTCCTCGAGGATTTTGTCATGTCGTGACTCGCAATTCTTGGATATTTTTTTCAAAGATCAGGTTCGATCCTCTCGTCTTCGAATCGATTGTTTCAACTTAGCTCTTATAATAAACTGTAGTTTTATCAACTTTCTGTTGTGATATAAATTATTTCTTGTAATATACATTTATTATAGTGGAATGAACATTATTTAAAGAAATATCAAAAATTATAATTACAAAACGACAACAACAAATATCATCGAATTACACAACTACCAACTTTATATATTGTTTATAAACCAAATTGTGACAGCTATCAATAGTCAAATCCAAATAGTTTTATGTCATTTGAATCCAAGAATACCAATGTTATTAGCTAAATTTCACGTTGTAATCAATTGCCAGAAGTTGTTAATCAAAAACATTCATAACACCTCACTCAATAAGTTCGTAGGATGACATATAGATCCATATGATTTTTAGGACGTACCAACCTTCAGGCGACGCTTGTCAAATTTTCATGGCAATCTGAAGTTTAGTTCACAAGTTACAATGTTTTTTACCATCAAAAAGCAATGTTTTATCAACAAATTTATTATTCTTCTTCTTTCCGTCAAACTTCTTCATTTGGCTTACGCAATGCGCCAACAAGCCAGCCACTGTGAATTCATATAGATTTGTCGATAGAGGTACCATCTATATGTCTTCCTACAAACTTATTGAGTGTGTTTTTATAGTGTGAATTCACCATTATAATCATACTAACATTATTTATTATATTGTAGACATTTCTTTTCTACACTTCTATTGCAAGTAATAAACGATTTTGAGAAAGGAAATCCATGTTTATTACATACATACATTCATAAAGCTCATTCATCTTGATCCACCGTCTCGCCGGTTTCCCTTCTTGTAGTATAAAAAGTACATCTTTTCGTCCGTCCATTTATTTAACCAGTCATAATAATAGTTTGGTATATGGATTTCACGAGCGTTTTATCATGAAATAGCCAAAAAAAATCTTACCACCACTAATTGCAAGTGCTTATATCCTCCGGGAATATTCAAAACCGAATACATGAGATTTATCACCTTTTGGTAAATGCTTTTTCACATTATTCACACAAAAAATAATTCTTGTTTCATGAATAAATGCTGATATCTCACGCAATAAAAAGGGTAAGTTTTATCAAGTTATTTGCACAAAAGAGCAAACAAAACCTTGGGCTATTAACAAATATAATCTAATCTATGAATTCCCCTATGATGATAACAAAAATAAATTAATTATATTACTGTTAATTGAATTATTTTAAATCAATAATTATTCAAGAAAAAATTACCATCATCGACTTTAACCACCTAGCAGCAGGGTTAACCATCGACGGAGACTGAAGGGTTTCAAGCCTGAAGACTTGCAAAATCGGTTTCAATAAGAGGTTAAAATGAGTAAGAAGTGTGTACGAAGTGAGGGATGGTTGCTGGACCAATCCTTGAATTGTCTTCTGACCATTGCCAGTACTGCAGCATATTATCCACAGGGACAGATTGCTGGAATTCAGGAAAAAAAATATTAGTGTTTTAGTAACGAACTGCATGTAATAAAACCGATTTTTTTTATAACCTATCAGCTTGAGTGCATTCGATTTGTGGATGGTAGACTAGTTGACAAAAAAAAAATGCGAATTTCATGATGTCAAAGTAGTGAAATTGCGTTTTCATGTGTCAACAGAAACCCGGTTGTTTACTTATTGTGCCCATTTAAAAGGCGTTTTGTTTATTTTCTGGATGTTTCACGCGAGCAAATTTACCCGGAAAATTACGGACACAAATTGGTAATTAAAATTTCATAGGCTCCCCTCGCCCGGTCGACCACCTATCGATCACAACATATAACACCTACAGTTACTCCAACTACTCTAAACTTCGACCTTTTTTATCATCATTTCAAAACGATTGATTTTAATTAAAGTATCATTAATTTATTTGATATTCTTTAATTCTTTAAGACACAAAGATTTTTGATATATATATATTCAGTATGTTTTTTTGTTAATATTTTTTTTTGTAATTTATTGCTGCAATAAATATTATTATTATTATTATTAGTTTGTTATAATTGAATATAAATGTTGTATATTATTTAAGTATAAAAAAAGTAATCATTTACGAATAATGAAATAAAAATATCTTCTTCCATTAAGTAATTATGTTCCATTAACAACCTTTTAGTTTTTTTCTTCATTATCATTATCTTGTTAATCCAAATGGTGGACATTACTTACATTTAAACACCTGATACCAAACTATTAAATTAGGTTTTCTTCGCTGACACTTCTGTTAATATAAATGTAAGGAAAAATATAATATTTTTTTATGGACAGAAATACCTTTGGTGAATAGCCTAGCTTTGTAATATTTTATATATTATGTCATTTGAATCCAAGAATACCAAATGAATGTTATTAACTAAATTTCACGTTGTAATCAATTGCTTAAAGAAGTTGTCAATTCAAAAACATTCATAACAACTCACTCAATAAATTCGTAGGATGACATATAGATGGCCTATATTGACAGACGACGTTTTTTTTGTTTCTTTTATTGTTATGACATGAATAAGTTTTTGTTAGTTATTTGGTATACCTGTTGCAATAAATGTAATTATTATTATAATAATTTTATAATCATTAATTGTAACTATATTGAATTCAATAAAACTCTGTTAAACTTGGTATTTTTTATCAATATTATCAAATTTATTAATAAACTGGTTTTCATTATTTATAAGTGCTAATAATTTTGATTTTTTTTTAGCTTTTAACTATATTTTTTTTTAAATTTAAGGACACATCACGTATTAGAAATTATGTTATAATTATTTGAGATAATCTTTATGTTTTTAAATAAAAATAATATTTGAAGAAGAATATACTCGGCTAAAATTAATAATGAAATTCTATTTATTAAATGATGTACAATGAATTAATTGATGTATGTCTTATTATTCTAAGATAACGTTAGTCCTTACAAAAATATGAGACAATAATTATATAATATTCTTTGTAGTGTTTTACAAAAATATCTAATCAATTATTCTTATCAATATATTTAAATGTGTGCATGGATGAAGTAAACATAATTAAGTATAGTTTAAATTAATCTAATATCAATGAGACTTTTTGGGGCAACGAGAAATGAATATTGATTGATTAAAGATTTAATTATCCATGAAAAAATATTGTAATTAGAATACAAGATTACATATTTTGTTGCTATGTTAACTTAATTGAAGCCTAAGGATCACGACAACTTTTAAACTGTCTAATTTATATCTATATAAATCTCTACTTGTAATGAATTCAATATCTAAAAAGCTTTTTTCTATTTATTTTTATTACATAAGAAATAAATGTATCTTTAAATCTATTAATGGATGAAGTAAAGAGAAAGATTTGTTGTAATTGATCCAATTTAATACTTGTGGTCATAAGCTATTGACATGCAGCAAGCATCGCAGTTTCCTTTTTATATGTAAACAACGAAACCATTTGGCAGATTGGGGTTAGATTGTTTACCCGTGAACCCCTCCTCGTACATTGAGCCAAAAGACCTAAGATGCGGAACACAAATAAAATTTGGCCAGTTTACTTTTATGCAAACGATTCGACGGTCCTCCATTACACGAAGATTCGTCGGCGGCCAACAGCAAATAAGGCGGCGGAATGCGAAACGTATTTTTCCTCACTGTTGTTTTTTTCTCCTCCATTCCATCTCTTTTTTTTTTCTTCTTTCTCTTAAGAGTTTCAGGCTGCGCCCGGGCTGAGCCTACTGCTACTGCTGGAGAGAAACTGTGTCAGAAATAAAGACGGACGTATTAAGGCCGCGTCGGAGACCTGGAGTCGAGAGGCCATGACCCGACTGTTTGTGCCCCACGTGCACATTTAAGTCATCTGCGTAGATTTTAAATGAAAATTTACAAATAAAAAAAAGAATGGAACAGTTATTTTTGCGAAATGACAAATGGACGCTGAACGAGAACCATAAATTCTCCAGCGCTGTCATTTTGCATTTAAAGATATGATCTACATTTTGAAACTTAATAAATTAACCCAGATAATCGAATCCCTTTGTTAAATTAGATACAAGTTGTGGCTACGTGCTTTAATAATATTCCGCAATGATTTCACTAATTTACTCGAATTGTATTCTATATAAATCATGTAACAATTTTTAATATTAACAGTTTATAAATACTTTTTAAAAATAATAATAATAACAATATTTATTGAAAAAAAATATTTATGAAATCATAACAAAATAGAATAACTATTTTTGTCCCGTTTTAAAATTATAATATAAAACGTAATGTTGCATCTAAGCTAAGTCACATGAGTCAGAAATATCTAACAATCCCAAATATTAATTATGTTTTAATTAGTACGCCTCAATTTTTGTCACCCTTTCGTCGTTTATCGACCCTAAACATCGAATATTTTTATTTGTGTCTGGGTTTCGAACTCACCCCCTTTGTATCGAATTTTTGTAATACAGGCGATCATAAACTTTTAGTTATAATGGCACTAACACTGTAAATTGAATACTATGTACACTTGACCAGCGTCTCTCAACCTTTTTTTTTAACTACCCAACATATTTTTTGTAGTATAACTTTTTTGATGATTTTAAACAAGACGACAGCTGTTATTTGTGATCTATTAAAATTTAAACCGACTCAAATATTGAAAACTCTGTCAAATTATTAATTAGAAATTACTTTTTTTAATGTAAAAAACTTATTTTAAAAAAAGTGTACTTTATTTTTATGCTGTTTCTCCATAGAATATGCAGTTTTTTAATACAATTTTCGTAAATTTCTGGCGATTTTCATAAAATTATGACTAAGTGATTTCGGACTTGATCGCCGTTTGTATTGTTTTTATTTGGAAGTGAATGTTTCGTCGACTTAAAAAGGTGATATTCCGAAGTATCATGAAATATCATGTGAATATTGTGGTTGTTGCAGAACTTTAATTCTAGCTCTGTTATTTTGTCCTGCGTAATCCTTGCTGTATGTGGTCGTCATTATCATGCGTTCGCCCAAATTCTTTTTTTTTCGTTCGTTTTGAACATTCCGTTCATTTCGTTTAAATATTTTATCAAATAAAAGATTTTGCACTTTTTACTACGGAACAAAACTAAAAATATTGTCATAACAGAAATATTACTAGCAGAGCTTCAAAACGTTATCAACTGCGACGCATCCAATTGCTTCAAAGTAACGAAAACAATTTATTTTCGTTTTGTCTAGAAATATGTTTAAATATTTAATTTACATATAAATAATAATGTGAGAAAACTAAAACCTTTAACTTATGCTAACAAAAATATAATGATAGTAAATGTTATGTGATACTAAATCACATACAAATATGCAATAGCTGTTATCGGTAGATGAAAATTCATGAAATTAGAATATTATATTTCCTAGAGGATATTATACACAACATATTTGCTGCATATCGATTGTATAATAACATTCGGTTAACGACATCATCAATCATTTCATTAACAACGCGCCAATAATTTCTGGCCGCACAATTTAATTACAGGGGAACGTGGGGGGGTCGGCAGACAAGATTTTAATAAAATTTCCACCGAACAATCAATCGCGACAAATTTTCATTTTCGTTTTCATTTTCGGCACAGCCGCAAAAATGGGCGAAAAAAAAATGCAAACAACCAAACTCCACTCGTGTAAACGAAACCGTGTTAAAAGCAAACGTAAATATTTGCAGGCTGAAAAATACACGCATGCAAAAGTAATTTGTATCCGTAATAAGGGAAATTGCATACTTCGGAAACAGGATGTTTCCAAAATTAAGTTTACACTGCGGTTAACATATTTTCGGAAATTCAATTATTTTAAAACTCGCTTACATTGCATTTTCATACTACAATATATATTTCACTGATCTTATGTTATTACATTATGAAATTTATTTTACTTGGATTGGTGAGACGTAACCTATTATAAAATTGGGGCAAATTTAATAAGAGTCTACGAGAATAAATATGATTTACATTAATTATTAATTCAAGTTTTTAGTTTATTTTTTTAATATTATTATTATTAAATTAATACAAACTATAGTTTGTACTATATACTTAGATTTGCAAACATAAAAATAATAGCTGAAAGGTTTTGTGGTATAATTTACAAGTATAATGAGCGAACTTAGAGGCATTTAAGTAAGTGAAAGTTGATATTAATGCTAATGAAAATGTAAATTAAAATAACATAATTTTTAGCAATAATATATATTATTTTATTTGTTAACGTATTTAATCTATAAAATGTCTTCATCTTATTTTTAGTAATTGCGTTTTATGATGTAACATTTCCTGTTGCATCCTCCATTAATTCACAATAAATCTGTGTAATAATAATTAAAATATAATTTAGCAATATATTTATCATCGTGATTGTATATGCACCATACGGTATGATGGATATGCTAGTAAAAGCTTGTGTTTTAATTGAGTTTAGAAACGGGGCGTAGCAATAAATCATCTACAGTAATTTGGTTCTGTTCTCCCAGAGGGTTAGATTCTAAATGCAGTTTAAACCTATTGTATGCAATTTGTATGATGTGTAAACTTTGTGTGTTATCTCGGCTAAATCATATTATGGTGTATGATAATTAAAAGGCCACTTTCGGTGCACACAGCTCAAGTTCAAGCTCGAAATATCGCAGCTAGTTTTCAACGCTTTGTTCCACTGGATTCTTTACAAAATAATAATACTGAAACTTACAAAGTTATAGAAGTTATCTCTGTAATTAAGTTTGCTGTTTGTTTACAATACAGTCATTTTCCCCTATTGTAACTGTTAATAAAAAATAATATCTTTGAACTAGTTTTATTTAAATCGATAAAGTTTACATCCAAATATGACATATTTTCAACATTTATTTGTTTGTATTCCAATAAAATAATCAATAGGTTTTATCATTAATATTCTATCGATAAAAAGATTTAAAATTGTCTTCGTTCTAGTAGAATGCATTTGGATGACAGGAGATACTTTGTTTCTGTACACATCAAAATGTAAAACCACTTCCGCATAAATGGTATTTATGTACCGTAATAAAACGTATTACAGTATGCTTCGTGTCTTATAATGATTTATCAAAAAATTTAAATATTAAATGTGCGGAGGACTTTTATTGTATTAATGGCCGTCAGCATCCGGATTATAAGCTAACAAAAGGGGATGAAGTTAGATCATTTAGCTTAGGAAAGGATTTAAGCTTCATTTCATCCACCAACTCCGTCCCAAGGTTTGAACAAATTACGCTTTTAATTACTCAACGTCCCATTATAAATATCTCCATCCGGATATCGTAAACGCTCTTACGCAATTCGCAATAATTTTCTCTGCGCGACAGCCGTCAGCTTGTTGACGGAAGCTTATGCAATCCATTAATTGCTCCGTAATTATATAGTATTTTATTTGTAAATGACTATGCATTAAAGTTTATTTGCAAAGAAATTATATAATAATTCATATTGATTATTTCTTTCAAAGATCTATTTTTAAAGAAAAGTTGTTTATTGGCAATTGTATTTTGTTGACTTATTCAGTATATCTGACCAAATTAATTAAACGTGTGATTATTTATAAGATTATTATTAATTTATATTTAAAACTCTCTTTAAGATTTCATTACATTTGAAATAAAAAAATATTGAATATTCAAATAATTAATAAATACTGAAACTTTCCAGTAAATGTATACTAATTGCGTATTTCAAAATTGTCTATTTTTGTTAGCGCTAAAAAAGAGCTCCTATTATACGTTCCATTAATGCTTTGCGAAGTGCTTTCGTAAATTTGCGAAAGTCGTAAAAAGTTTTGCTCACGCCTTTCGTAAAAAAAATCTAAAAACATAGAATGTTAACTCGGTTTGGATAAGCTTCAAGTTATCAACAATCATTTTGCGCCGCACTATGTCACCGGACCCTTTTAGTATCCTTGCTGCACTATTTCCATTTCCGCGAACCGTGCACTTGTTGATGTTGTTTATTTTCTCCACTAACATTCGTATTTTTCGATCGGATTTTTCCATTGTAAATTCAATTGGATAACAAATGCTCCGCAGTATCAAAGAAAATCGGAATCGATTCATCGCCTTGGATGTTTACAAATATTCTTATGATACAAACGGGAGATCCAATATTTTCATTCCATTTGAGCGCCGGCTGTTTGTTTCAAGATCGAAACTGGTTCTTATTGTTCGCTTATAATGTAAACGATGTATGCTGGGCACAAAAGGCGCTATTCTCGATACGCGTTATCTACTTTTCCGGATCGTAAATCATCGGATGGATTCTGCACAAAATAAATGTGTGTGTTAGATAGGAAGATAGTATATTTATAAATCTGGATCGTTAAAGGATCTGGAAAACTAAATGTGAAGATATTCCTCCTTGAGAGTCCATGAATTATTCAGAAAAAATCGGTTCCCCGCTATTTCGAGCTAATATAGGATTTCTCTGATTTTAATACTTCACGTCCTAAATGCAATTTCATATTTATGAAGCCGAATGTTTAATTTTCCTATTTACATTCAGCTGCGCTATTGTATCCATTTTTATGAAGATTTACTCTCGATGGAAAATATCGTTTAGTTTGCGGGACTAATGAATGTTGAAAGAACAAAGACGAATTTGCCCCATTATTATTCATAGTTTTTCCCCTCAATCATAATTTGAATAAATGCACGCTTTATAAATAAATCTGTTATTCCGTTGCCCATTTGATTCCGATCGATTTGCTTTAATGATTAGATGTATATGCATTTGGCCTATTGAAACCACGAAGGGCCGAACAATCAATGGGATCATATAAAACCTGGAACGAAAGTTTTACTGGGGTCGGGACTAATCTAAGAGTTGCATGTAGTCGCAAAAACATGGCAATTTACGTGTTTGTTCCTTTTTTAGGGAATGTTCCGCTTCATTTGGTCAGTGAGCAACGAAGTTGCATGGAATACGAAAACAAAAAAATACACGCGGAAGCAATTTCATCAAGTGCTTAATTTCCTCGTCGGTGATGGGGAAAAGGGTGAAAACTAAATAAACCAATACGCATTTTCCTCTGCTATCTTTCTGGATGGTGTCTGCCTGTGTGTGCGATGTTTCTAACCAGGTGGAAACATGTTGTGTGTGCTGGTTTCTAGTTGGCTTAAAGAAAATTTCAATTTGGGGAACAAAGCGGCCGCAAAATTCAATGATGCGTGTGCAGGGAGATTTTAAACGGCCTACGATCCCATATTAAATTCGCCTTCAAAGATAACTTTACATTCAAATGGCTTACCGACATTTCCATCCTATCTTCTCCCCTTTTTTTTATGGGGAAAAATTTATTAAAAATGATCTCCCAATATAACTACAAGTACGTCTCGACTGGGGAAACATATTCTGACAGCAATTTCGACAACGTTTATAACCTGGATTATAATTGGATTTACATTTAATAAATATAACAAAAAAATCATACATTGAATAAGAACATCACTGCTTTTCTTACATATATATATTAAATATAAGTATTTGTAAATATTTTATATTTATTAAATACTGGTACCGGTTTTAATTCGAATCTTGGGACTATAATGCAGGTAAACAGACTTGTTAACATATTCAACGAGGAACTGAAAAAACATATATTACCTCTCTGGACATTTCCCAAGCGTTCGATTAAATCTCCGTCTTATAAATCACAAAAGAACTTGCCTCATACCTATAAATATCTAAAATACAAAGTTTTAGAATCAAATATTCTTCAGAAAACTAACAATATTAAAATCAACAGTTATACTTATGACAATTAAAGATATAAAATATTTTTCATTATAGAAAGAAATTTCATTCAACTTCAATTCTACGTTAATTTTTCTTTCAAAAAGTTTAATGTTTTTAACCAAGAATGAACTATCAAAATTTGACAATTGAAACAGACTTCCTAAATTATCATTATAAATCCCATTAGTTTTACATTTAAATATTAAGTAAAGAATTTTATTTTAATGAGACAAAAAAATATTCAATAATAACTGTTATCTATGATCATCCTCCACAGAATGGACAGTTTTTACATACCTCTTCCTTAAATTTCTGGCTATTTTTGATTAATATATGACTCCAAATAATTTATGACTTCTTCAACATTTCTAACTATTTTAGTTCGACTTATTCAAAGGTCTAAGGTAGAGTAGCTTCTTTTGATTTCAATCTTTATTATATAAAAACAGTATAAAATACCACAAACTCTGTTGTTTGCATTTCTTTTACTATAGGCCAAAAAAAATAAAATTATCAAAATCGAAAGATTACTAACAAAATGATACTAATCGCAACAGAATAAAATAACATTTCTTTTCGCTTGATAAGTAGACATTAACGTTAAAAATTAATTTAATTTAAAAGTCATTATAAAATAAAATATAAAATAAATGACTTTAGATATTTGATAAGCTTTTTCCTTCTTCTACCAAATCAAAGTCATACACCATTCTATCTCACAAAAGCTCTCCAACTAACTCTTTCCTACGTTTTTATCTATACTCTTTTCCAACTTGTTATACCGCTTTATCTTCTTTCCTCAGGTGTATATTTGAAGACTTGTTTTAGGAGTTATTATTATTGCGATACTATTTACACGTGAACATACAATCTGTGCTGTTGATCTCGTTTGAGGATTTCCATGATTTAACTCCTGATTCTCTTTCTTCTAGATTATTTAGATTATATATTTTCTTTGTCCATCTTCGTTACTACCACATGGTGGTACATTTATTACAATAATTATAAAATTATATATTACAAATTAAATATTTGCAGACAAAAATTGTAGAAAATTAAAGACTTTCTACAAAAAAAAATCATTCATATATTTTTCATGTTCTTTATAATATATTAAACTTAACATATATAACAGAACTTTTTAATCTTGTGCTAAAACTAGAGGTCATTTTAAAAACATGTACACCAATTTCAAGATTTGCTACAAATATGTTTAAACCTGCCTCTTTAAAAGTTATGTTTCTGTCAATGACCAAAAATAATTTGTGAGGATGAGAAAAATGTATATAACAAGATATATATCTTTATTTCTATGCGGTACATCGGATATTACAATATATATTTTGGTAGCTATTTTACCTACGCGGTCCTTATATAACTACAATCACACTGGTTGCCAACACATTTTAACATTGCTGCCAATCCTATTTACATTATTCCTAAAATCCCTATTATTATGAACACTGGTTCTAGAATTCTTATTCCTGTTGCTGTATTATTATTGGAATACTATTAACAATTGTGACTGGAGTTTGGCGTCAACAGAACGCGCTACGTGCAGAAGGACTCTTCCAAGAAGGAAGTAGCTTTTTTAATCAATAAAAATAAACATATATAAAGAAAACTTATCTATAATAAAAGCTTTACGGAAAATTTCAAGAGGAAATAAATTTAACTAATATTCGAGCTCTTAATATGGTAATCTCTACATAAAATGTAATTATTATGTAGTAACTATATTAATAGTAGATATATTTGTACTTAGTATAGATAACGCAACCCCGATACACGTCTATACTGGTATATCCTAATGGGTTCTTCAATTAGGTGCGCGAGAACTGTTCGGGATTAGAAGGTTACTGCGTATTAACTACACAGTCATGGCCGAAGGGAGCGTGGGTGGTAAAGGGTCTTTCGTACTGAGCACATTATATACGATGAGCCCGATACACACATAAATCATGTCCAAATAATTGGACACTGGAGCTATCATCCTGCTGAGCACGATGGGGAAAGGAAAAGAAATTAACACGGGTGCCACCAACTTTCCCAATCTAGATGATACTCGCTCCATCCATGCAGGACGACCCGTTATTATTAACCTCCTCAGTTTCGGCATTCGCATCCACCCCTCCTCGGCATTCCTCGTTTTTATCAGCGCATCTTTCTCTTCCGCAACCTACGTCCTTCTCCTACTCATAGTCATTATCATCGTCGTCCTTTTTAAAGAACCTTAAACCCGGAAAACGAAAACTGCGTTTCTGATTTGGTCATCAATCATGCTTTGAATTAAATACCCCGCGCCCGAGTAATTAATGTTTTAAAAGGGGAAATGCAAATTGGTTCAGTATCTTGCCTCTGCCGTGTTCCCAAAGATCATCATTAATTATAATAATTGCGGCATTTTACGTGAGCGCAACTCAATGAGGAAAAAGCCGAACGAAATAATATACAGTGTATATACATTATGCGTGCATTTCACAGAACAATTATTATGAAATTAATGAAAAGATTCGTTATTCGCAATTTCATTATTGGACAAGCAATTATTTTCCTCAACGTACATTTTAAGCGTATTAAATTAATTGATTTTGTAATTAAAGGCTAACGTATGTTTCAATAAATTATTTTTGTGTTTCTCATTATTCTACAAAATGAATATTATGTAACAATGAAATTATATTAATATAATAAAAAGATAATATGCAAAGTATGTAATATATAAAAAAATATGCTTAGCACTAGTAATGAGAAAAAATAAATTCAATATTCATATGAATATTAAAACCTGTATGGAAGTTTAGTCTGCAGTTTACAAGTATATAAAACAAGACGTACTTAGATTCTAGAAAGATAATAACAGTCACTTCAGATGTCACGAATTGTGTCAACCCTCATGTCACTCTTTCCGATCTTTAAGAGTCTTTCAAGCACTTCTTCCGATGATCTTCAACAAGTCTCATAATACCACTAACTGATTTTAACAATTTATTAATAATGCTATTTGACTACCTTGAATTTCTTATATATTTGTGATAAACTCTTTATAATGATTATTATTCAACTTTATGAATAATTTGAGTTTATAAGTAATGTAATAAATATAGTATTATTAAAATATTACAAGAAATTATTATTCAGTTAGTATGTAAAGTTCCTAAGTAATACACGCACATATACACAAAATGTAAATTAAAACAAAAAGACATATAAATCTCAAAGTACTTAAAAGGTTTCCTTATTAAATTATACAAGGTGTCCCATGAGCGGCGGCGCAGAGTAGCAATAAATTGTGTTTAACGGAATAAAAGGAGTACATGGTAAAAGTTAAAACCGGCAGATAATAATGAAACGAGAGATGAATACAAGCTACGGAATCGCATTTAGGCCGTTCCATTCAGGGACACCGTGTTTCATTTAATCAACAGAATTAAAAAATCCCAAGGGCCCCAGCCATTCATGGAAATGTCGCAGAATATTACTCATTGAAACCTATCGTCATTGTACCAACACAAAAGAATGCTTGAAAAATATTTATCATTTGCTGCATTATGTACATCTCTATTTATTACATTCCACGCGAACGACATTTGAAATTTAAATGCAATTATGTAATTAATTAAAACATTTACAATAATAAAAATATTTCACTATAAAGCAAAAACATTTAGTTTTGCCAACTAAAATCTGGTGTCATAATTTGTTGTTGGTAATCATTGTTTATGATTGAGCGAAAATAACTTTGACAGTTGTCATTGATTTAAATGGTACCAACTGAAATACATGTATTTTTAGTTACTTTCGTTAATTACGCCGTATAGACAGGAATAATATAAATGAATTCGGTATTTTATAAAATACCTAGTGAAATGATAACATATAATACCGATACTTGTATTTGAAACGTTTTATGGTAAACTATATATTTTTCTATTTTTGTTCATTTTTATTTAAATAATATGTACATGCAAAATATTGTTTGGTGGTCACCGAAAAACGGAATCCAGTTTATGACGATTATTGAGTATTTAGAGCTTCTTTTCTAATTGAATTAGATGCCTTGGCAAAACGAAAATAATAAAAAATGTGCATCAAAGAAGAAAGACGTTCATTCGACCAAGTGCAAGTGAACTAAAGACGCCTCGAGCAGACGACCTGGTAAGAACGAAACCAAATGCCTTCATCAAATAGAAGAAATTTTCAACTCTTAAATCTTAGCACGCAAAGTAAATCAAACCATGCAGTAGTTTTATTTGCCAATAATAAGATGGTATTATATGCAAATGTTGGCACATACTAAAATGTAAATCGTGCAATATGTAAATCGAAAATTCTGTAAACACATGGAACGTTATTTTCCGCACGCATTCAGCTCGAGGTTTTCACGTGGAATTTTTATTGTTTTCCGCTTTGAATTTAAAGGAAGCTCCATTAATTGAGTGCTAGGATGATGGAATGGTTTTAATTGCATTTACGAAGCGCTAGAACAGAAAAAACTAATATCCGGGCAAGGTATTTACTCTAGTGGCCATTAGTTTTAAGCGCTTCATTCCATTCATTTTTTGCCCGAACTTTGCATAATGATTATGCAAGAAAATCATTTGCAAAAAATTCTAGTTACAACTCGAGGGTTGTTAATATATGTAATTGTAAATAGACCCAGTGAGAAAAAAAAACGCTTCGGACAAAAACCGAGTTCATATAACCGTGAATGCGTATGAATAAAAACAGACGATAAAAAGACGGAGAACGGTGTTTCCGCTTCGGAATTAATGCCCCGAACGTGACACACGCAGAACCCCAGTATTACATAATACATCTCCGAGAATTCTTCTAAATCTGCGTGTGTGGAAGATTTCTCCGGCGTTTGCTCTTAGATCCGTCGACGCGCCGAAAACTTCAAAATATTCAAACGCTTATTGTTCGAGCTGATGCTGATATAGCCCAATCACATTATGCAAATAGACTTTCTTCATCTCTGCTCTGAAAGAACGCATTTATTTTTCTTTTCCTCGATAACAATTACTGAACTTGCTGCTGCTGCTGTAACTTTTCTTGGCAGAATTTATTATTTCTGTTTCGCAATATGCACTACCCTCGCAAAGTTTAATTAAAATATAACACGTTTTTCTTATTTCTAATTACTCTTATTAAATCCTATAACACAATGCATTAATTAGTCTTATATGTAAAATATACTTTGTATTAGTAATTATATTCTCACTTAGTTTAGCCTAATTAAATTATAATCAAAGCTTTGATTTTTCAGAAGTAAATGTACTATTATCAAATAATCCATTATTGTAGTTCAGATTTGTTAATTTTTAACTTTCTAGTTATATCATTAGATAATTAATTATATTTAATGTATGGTTGAAGTACATGCACATGCCTATTTATGGGAAGGTGCTTCGATATTTAAACTACTTAACTAAATGCAGTGTTGTGTAATCGGGAGCAAAGCAATTTGCAAGGCCTATTAATTCTCGATTGATGAACTTTATACTTCGTTTGACCTAATTTCGTGAAAGGTTCATTAAGGAAGCAATTTGCACTCGAGAAATGCAGAACAATTCCAAATACCATTAAACTACACATGTTTAATCTGGACCGAACAATTGATTGTATATTTAAACTGGAATCTAAAATATAAACTGAATTAAATCGAATTTAATCCAATTGAAACTATATGTATTGGCAGATTTAAATTAATTGAAACGATCCAATTGCTGAAAATAATTTTATATTGAAAATATAGAAAAAATATATATTTTTTATGCCCAAATTTAAAGTTATTTTGAAATCTATGATAAATTTATTAATTCCCAATGAAATTTTATAGTTTGCAATAAAAATATTATGATCTAATTACATTTTATAATTGCAATAGATTACATTATTTAAATCAGAGTATAAAATATTTTGCAATATTTTAGATTTTTGCATATTTATTAAGACACAGGATGTAGTTTGAAACATTAAATTGGGTTTAATTAGTCTGTGCCAAAAATGAAGCAAAATAGCATTGCAACATTGGCGAAATGCCAGTACATTTTCTGCGCGCCAGGCGGTTTTTAGGCGTCTAAATATTTGCACAATTCTGTGCTGTAATGAGATTCCACGTTAGGTAAAAATCGATATTAACAAGTGCGCTTCTTTTCACTTCTTTTTCTCCCCCCCTCTGTCAACATCAGTTGGTCAAGAATGTTCCGTATTTGGTGTTTTCCGCACGTCTCCTGGCGACTCGGCCAAGACGAGAAAATATAGCCAAACAAAAGATTGCCTTATACACTTAACAGCAAACAAAATAAACGTTTCGACTGCACGGCTCTTCATTTCTTCTTGGCCTTCGTTCGTCGAGCAAATAATAAAAGTAATTCGCAAGTTCTGCGTTATCCTGTTTCCTTTTAGGAATTCTTAACAACAACTATTGCAACTCTCTTCGTTTTATAAATCCAACCTAAAGACACAGTAAGGTTGTTTCTTTTATTAAAAAATAAATAAATGTTTAATAAAGTAAACTTTATAAATACGCTTATAGACTGATAGCTTGGTTTAACCAGGTGCCATAATAAGAGAATTTACATCAACTAATCGTTACGATTAATAAAGAACATTAATTAAATTTGTTGTCGGTACAATTGTCAGGTAAATGTGAACTCAAAATTATTTAACATATTAAGATTTTTACTATTAAATTTAATTAAATAAGTCTACCATGATGTATTTCTTCTGTAGTCTGTATATTTATGTTTGATTTACTAGTAAATTGCAGTCTTCCTTAGTACCTTTCACTACAATTAGTAATTACACTTTTAACTGTTGCAATTTATAAAATACTATTGGGAACATACCAGAGTTCAATGTTAGTATTCTACATGATCACTCTGGTTTAAGGAAGATTTTCTTCCAAGCAGTTTTCTTCATCCATGTATGTTTTTTTCCAAGTCTACTCCAAATACATGTCAAGATATTTTATATTGTTCTCCTGGTCCTTCTTCATCATACTGGTGAACCGGTGTAGTCAATCTGATGTTGTCCTCTTTGCAAGTTTTGCCATGCAAATTCTGGATTAATATCAAATGATATTAATGCTGTGTCGCCTGCGAATGTAGTAACAATTATTTTTAATTGGGTATTGAGAGATCCGATCTGAAAACGAAATACATAATAGGCCCGAGTACACTTCCTTGTGGTACCCCAGATCAAATTGGAAATAGGTTGAAGCTTCAGCAGAGTAGTATTGTTTTTCTTGTTCCACGATGGATAACCTTTCACGGCAACCAAACTGGTGTTCCAGAAATATGTTGTTTCCCTTGAGAATTTGGATGTAATTGGTAGTAAATTAATTTGTCAGTTTAAATTAAGTAACAAAATATGTATCAACTACAAGTACAAGTAGTTGAACTTTTAGTTTGAGCTACAATTTGTTGTCTGAAATGGACTAACACAATTGGAGATAAAATCTAAAAAACAGTTGTAATAAAAAAAGTATCAACAAAATTAGAGTATAAAAGAAGTACAATCATCAAATTTAAAAATTTTCTTTGAAATATTTCTTTTTATTACTATAAAAATTCGTAAACATCAGGAAAACAATCGTGAATTGTTATTTGGGAAACACAATGCATAACGGAGAGTAATTGAAATGCAAGCAGTTTACATTTATCGACCAATCAAAATAGTAGAATTCGAAGCAGACATTTAAATTACGTAATTGAATCGAGTAATTCGTTCGAGCAATTGTTAGATTTCGAACGCAAGCAATCGAGAATTCGAGACCAATTAATCAGGTGGAAATGTATGGCATTAAATGGCTGTTATGATTGAATTAAAATTGGGTTGCTTCTAAAATTGGGCAAACTGTAAACAGAAACAACCGTTGGAACTGCCGTGCGCAGATGAAACTCGAACACGCGAACCAATATTGCAAATCGTTTTAACGATTATGGATCCCAGGATGTAATCCGCGATTAATTAAAGTGAATACGAGAAAGCTCACTATTTATGTACTCACGTAACGGCTCAATCGTGGCCTTTGCAATTTATTTCATTGCAATCGTTCGTGCATCTGTACTTAAATGCCATATTTAAATAATCCAGTTACATTTCACGAAATAGAACTGATTATGTGTGAATAACATTTATTTACAACAAATTGACACAATATTGCTTGAAGAAAATTGGATATTTGGCCACAGCCGCAAAGTTTCCTTGTTAAGTTTTAATAAACTGTGATATAACCCCTGGTTCATATATTTAGAACCTTTTGTTTAGTCAAGTGATGATCTAGGCCCTACGAAAAATTTAATATGGATTATTGACTAACAATTTCAAACAGGAACAAAATATTCAAAATACTCTGATTTAATTGACTGAAAATATATTGTTATGAAAATAAAATAGATCCTAGTCATACCTTGAACAAAAATAACAAAATCGATTCAGCTGAGGAAATCGCGTGTTTGACTATTTTCGGCAGTCACGAAATGATGCAAAAACCTTTAGGATTACACTTAAATCAAAATATTGGAAAAATATTGCTTTTAATCGATTGTAAATTCCAGGTTTAATGAGAGTTAAAATACACAACTTTAAATGGTCATCGTTAATTTACATAATTTCTATAATAATTAGTTATTAACAGTTATTTCACAACAATCTTCAGTTAAAAATCTACAAATAATTCATAACTTTATACCTATTTATATAATAAATTTAATATTAAAATATCTATACATTGCCTCTTTTGACATGACTTTTATACTCTTTCATCATTTTCTCTATTATTTCTTCAAAAAGTACATTGTTGCGTTTCTAAGTATAAGCTTTGCTTTATATTCTTCTTGGTGACTAATTAGGTCATTTAATTGCAAAACTCAGAAATATCATTATAACGGATGCGGAAATTAGGTGGCAGAGGACGAGATCTAAAGAATAATAAAAGGAGTCTTGGATTAATGCGATGAAGAAATGCACAAAGGGGCAATTTAGGTAGGGGAACGAAGAACCGAGGAAAACCTTATCGGCTGGAGCCGCTCCCTACTTTATGCGGCAAAAATTATTTTGAAGAACATTTCCACTTTGCAGAAAAATACTTTTTCACACTTCGCGGCACCTATTATTAATGCATTTTATAATTTCACCCGTGATACTCGTTTGCGTTCTGACTTTATTAACATCTCTTCTTTACGATCAAATCTCTATGTTTATTTCATAAACATGTTTAAATTACATTTTCTGTGGACCGGAAACTATGCAAATTTCAATTATATCTGTGCGCAACAAACCATTTTTTTTATCTCGCAACAATTTATGTTACAATGCAAATTACTTCAAATTTATTATAAAATTGTCCTAGAAAAAATAATTAAGATAAAATGAATCTATAAAACTAGATCAATTACAGCTATCTTTTTGTTGTCTAATCCAGAGTTCTTCAACCTTGTAACCAACAAAAATATGAAAATAAAAACCAATACATTTTTACGTGTTTGAAGAACCCTGGTAGTAAATTGTCTAATGGTTATTAGTCATTTAGGATTTCATAAAGTTTATAATAAAACTAATAGCAAGTGAAGGACAAATTTCTTCATTTTAAATTACAACAAAAGGCGTTCTTTGTACCCCATAAATAGCAAAATATCTGTAGGTAGATTAATAGACAAATCAATTACTTAATTTTATTATTAATAACTTATAAAGAATTAATCAAGGACAGTAACAAGCAACAAAAGATTTCATAAGCATTTCTTTACATAAAATGTAAAGTGCAAGTGCTTTCTTATCTATACATAATTCATGTAAGTTGGTTTAGGATTGTCTATGATAAATGGAAAAACGATGAGGTGGAATCCAGTAAACAAACATGCCATAAAACTCTCGAAAGAACTATTGAAATGCAATGAAATTCCGATGGAAACACAGATGCAGCAATACAACGCGAAACAAGACGAAGACATCGAGGATTTAACGAGAGTTTGCAAAACAAACTTCAAAGATTTAGAAAATATATAAAGTATTACGATCGTCGGGCACGGCCGAAGCTGGGATTTCAAGAATTAATTTGCCTTCGCTATAACTTTGCAGACATCAAGCAGATATTAATACTATTTTACTACATATAATTTTATCGTGTTAAAATTTACTTATTTTCACATAAATCATATATCAGTTCTTACGAACTAAAATTTAAAACAAAACATGGATATAATTTCTGATTTCTGTTTGTTACTTCGGTTACAAATAATTTATTAAAATTGTTTAATTCATAAACGTAATTTTGATAATAAACAAGACAAATATATTAAATATTAATATTATATAGACTGCATCAAATAATAAGTAATACATTAACTTTATTAACTTAAGAAATACTTTTTGATTTACTTTTTATGTAATATTAACTACTTATTGAAATTAAATAAAAATATTAAAGATGAATGTATATTTTTTTGTTTCAGGTAATTTTTTTCCACGATTGACTCAATGTTTCCAAATATAATTCATATGAAAAAGTAAGGTAAGAAATTTTAATTACAATATTAAGAGGAAATCTAAACTTTTACGTATTAGTAATCTCAATAATACAGGTATATTCCTATTAAATGATAGTTGTTTGACTATAGTTTATAATATTACTGTGCTATGAGTCAGTTGAGTTACAAATAAAATCTGTATTTTTTGTCTTTAAAGCATTTTTAGACATTTTCAATTATTATATGCAAAGCCGATTTGTCGGATATAGTTTTACTGTATCTGTTTGTAACTGAAAGTATAATATGCAGTAGCTTTGATCTCGTACAAAAATGCAGTATATTTTATTTTTATGCAGACATTTTCACTTGTTATATTTGAATTTCCCTGGAATGGGAAAAACGGCATAAAGTTTTTCATCCCTGGATGCTGCACAATCCGTAAATCAGTCTGTAGGTAGTAAATCAAGGCATATCATCAGAGGCCGGCGACATCTAATGACGACGAGTCTACGACGTCGTGCCGTGCCGTCTCCTCTCCTCCATCTGTTATACCACCATGCGCCTCGTTGTTTCCATGCGCCGCTATCTCAATTCGAACTGCCACGCTACTTGTTTCATTTGCATTTTGAACGGATTTATCGTCTAGCTAGGAGGAATTAATGCACACACATAATAGCCAAAACTCCTTCCTTTCCTCTTTCCAACAGTTTTGTCCCATCTTCTGATCCGACAATGTGGAACATTTGTCGAGAGAAAAATCTCAATTTATTGTTGTGGTAAATTGAATTCGAGTTGACACGTAAACATAATTAATCTCGAGTGTACGCAGCGAATGGAAGTCGCGGAAAAGGGGAGACACCAAAAGATTGTACTTAGTGTCTGAAACGAAGTGCCAAGTGCACAGAATCAAATTATAGTTAAGCACCACCTCCCCTGTACTTTGTCTGTCATTATTCAGTCGCTATTATTTCTGGTTAATGCTTATTAAGACGGACGTTTTAAATATATTAAATGCTAAATCCTTCTGCTGTAATTACATTACGCGGATTTTACAGACTCCAATGCTCCATCAATTACATAACTCTCAACTCCAATTCCTAATGAGAAAATATTACTTATAGTCTTAATATAAAGCATTTTAGCATTTTAATTTATTAAGATACATTAAACTAAATGTTTTACATAATAGTTATAATCTATACAAAAGTGAATAATCATAATTCATGATATACACTATAAAATCCAATCTTTTAAACTGTCTTTATTTGTATGTTAATTGGGTTAAAGAAATATAAACAATAATGTATGTATTTCAATGTTTGAATGTTTCAAAAGTAAAAACTTTCATAATGTGATGAAATTAATGATTGAGGTAGAAACAAAAATTTCGACGTGACGCAGGCTTGCGATTGAAAGGCCGCAGTTTGAAAAGCTCTGACAGAAAGCGTATTGATTTATCAAACATAGAAAAATGATTTGTTTCATAGCGGTGTCTAGCTGAATCAATAGCAGAGAAGCTAAATATTCTTTCCTCCGGTAACACCTAATATATATATTTTTATTTGTGTTGGCTGGATAACATCATAATTTCAAGCGTGAGCCATAAATCGAGTGGCGTTAGGGGGGTAATTCGGGTTCCCCGTCCCAAAAAGTCCCGCATCTCATCGTACACCCTCCTCCACCATCCCCTTTAGTCTCTGCGAAAGCCACACGCCGCCGACGTCACCGCCCACGCAGCCTTCTGCAGACGGATTGGGGTGGGAAGCCTGAACTGAATACTTTCGATATAAGGGAATTTCGGCGTAGCTAAGTCGAGGATGTGCACAACAGGTTTTATATACACACAGAGAAAGCCCTTCCTTCCATAAGGACCAGACCTGATCAATAGACCTAATTAATATTTCACGCTAATAACGCTTTGCCCCATTCATCACCAAAATACACAGTTTAATTTAACAAAGACAAACGACTTACCGATTCATAATATAATCGAATAATTTTAATAAATACAAATTATCCTTTCCATTTCGGTTTTTGGTTGAGACATGAATCCTACAGTAGTTGTTTTGATGATTAAATCTGAACAAATTGTTATGAATCTGCTGTATATAAGTATGATGAAGCCTATAGAGAGGTATAAATATTGTAAGTAAATTGGAAACGGTGTTCTGCAGCAATGTAAGAGGTCAGCGGTCTAGACTGGGGTACGTGAACGACTGTAACCAAACTCACCCTTTCTGTCTGGCGTCGGTGCGTAGATTCCATGGCACCCACCCCTCCTCCGTACGCCGAACTCCAAAACGAACTCCTCTAGAAACTACCACCAGCCAAGCACCAGACAAAGAAATAAAACGCAACCTAATCCCTCATTACTTCTTTCCATGTTTGCTTATTTTCGTGATGCTCATTCCGCGGAAAACGTTATTTCGATTCCGGTAATGTTTGCTATTTTGATAAATGCTCAGTTCTCTGCTAAATAATTACTATCTTCTCAACAGAGTCCTAGCCAAGAGCGCTTTTATAAATCTACAAGATTTTCTTACAAACTATTTATTTTCTTCTGATTAAACCTTTATACAATTGTATATTGTTAAATTAACTTATGTAATACATCGGACAAAGATAAATAAATAAAGATATTAGTCTTTTCACTATATAAATATAAAATATCAAATATTTTTTTGTAAATGCTACCATCTGTGTATTTCCTGGATAACATTACAACCAATTTGACAATGTCTTCTAGACTGACATGACTATAATACTGATGTATGGTATATTTCCTAAACTTTTCTCCAAGTTTGATATATGAACATATTTCAAATTTTTTTATTATTTAGTTAATAAATATAAATAATTAAAATACAAATTGTATGTATTTTTTTTTTGAGTATTTCACATTCGTATTATGTAAATTAAAACAGTTGCTTAATATAAAAACGAAGTAACGTTTGTTTTTTTTGGATAGAATATATTTATAGTTTAATTAATTCAAATGTAGAAATATGAAGAAGAAAAATAAAATCTGTTTTTTAAATAAAAAGATTTTAAAATCATAATGTGTTTTATACATGAAATGGAGTTGGATTATTTTTTTTAAGTATGTTTTATAGTTTCTTAAAATTCACTGATGCCAACACGTAGATCGTCCAGTAGATGAAGAAATTTTTTATCAATCGTGAACTGTTGAAAAATTGCGAATTTTAAATATAACGCTAAAAATGTAGACAAAACAAATTGATTTCAATAGATTGCGATCATCAATTTTAGTATATTAATAAAAAAAATATATTTGAAGTTTGAATACACAAATTTGTTTAGAAAAATTCTATTTCATGATTGATTTATTGAAACGCTACTCTAGTACTATAAATAGCTATACCAAAATATTTGTATAACTGCATACAATATTTACATAATGTATACTAGTGAAAATAAATTATATAAATGAAGATTTAAGAAAGTAAATCACGCGAAAAGAAGTAAACCTAGAAGAAATACCAACTACCTATGTAGACTTACTTTACATAAACATAATTTATTTTTAAATATGACAACTTGTTTAAGATTATCTAAATTGTATATTACACTAATAATAAAGTAAAATTTGTTGTAACACATAAATCTTCATAAAAAATATTGAAAATGCAATCTTTTAACTATTTTTATCCAAGAATTCAAAACCCAAATAATTTTAGCACAGCATTCATATACAAGTATATCACCTAATCAAAATTGGTTAACATAAAAGTAGAGAATCAATATATTTTTAGTTTCACAATTTCCTTATAAAATTTGGTTTCAATTTTTAATATGTATTGTAAACATTGGAAAAATCCCAATTATGGAATGTGAAACTGAGTGTATAGTAAACATTTACTTTCCAGCCGAAAATATCCTTTCCTTGTTGATGCAGCGTCTCTGGAAATGTAGCACGGGACGTATTAAAAAAAGGTTACTCACGTTGCATGATGGAAGACAACAATCGCGAAAGACGATGGAGTTCTATGAGTGGATTGTAACTAAGATAGATGAAGAGGAGGAAAATGAATGCGAGAATGACTATCCATCCGATAATGCAAGGTCATTTTGAAAGGCTGCGAAAACGAATGAGATTTTACTTGATGACAAAGTAAAAATTTCAGAAAAACTTTTGAATACTTTATATTATAACTAAAAAAATATTTGTTTGCTTTCGAAAAAAAACACTGTATTTGTGTTAATAATTATTGAAGATTATGTTTTATTAATTAATTAATTATTAGATCTTTCTCTTTCAATGAGAGATAAAATAGTTTTGACTGATTCTTTCAACTGAAATTAAATATTAGGATAATAATGCATATTCATAAATTCTGGAGAAATGTCCAAAAAATTGGACAACATATGAAAAGCTCTTGAAAAAGTAAATTCTCATTTTAATTTTTTGCTTATTAAGTATAATCATTTGCACAAATGTTGATATTATGTTCTGAAAACGAAATTTCAATTAATAAATTATATTTTTTCTGGCTTTATAAAGAAATTTATTGTCAAAATTTAGTGATAATTTCGATAATCGTATTGGATGGTAAAATCGGTTAAGGCTCATCCAGACTACATTCAATTCAAACGCAAATAGTCAGTGATAGAAGTAAAACTAATTTAGTTATAAAGTAATATTTATGATGTACGTTACTTTAAATAACTTTTCCACGGCGTTTGATTTACACAGGTGAATCGAAAAAAGATTAATATGAATAATTCAGAATGGAAGTAGCAGTATTATCGATCTGGATAAGTCTGGTTGAGCTTTGCCATACAGATCGCCTTTTAGGTGGGAGTCAGAGATCGAATGTAATTTCAGCAGGTAAACGTGGATAAAATGTGCATGGTTTAACCTTATTGCTTGCAGACGTTGCCGCCCCCGCGTTGTCGGATGCGGTTACACCGGAGGCGATACCAAACCAACATCTATTACATTTCACATAATATTTTTCGTCGCCGGAAGCGGCATTCCTTATTGAAACTCCCACTCTCCACTTAATCTCTATAACGAGCAATCATCTATTTCACATTTACTATATTATATTATGTAATTTACGTACCTTTTTAATTTAAATCACAATTTATGGTACTTCTCAACCCAAAACTTGCTTCAGTACAGAAAATTTAATAAAGAACAACTGGAAAATGCATATTTTCAAAATTTTCGTGGATTAGATTAACGCACAGTGACTATTGTGAAATTTTGGTATATATAGTATTAACATAAATTTTAAAATTTTGATAGCTAAATCATTCAACTTCGGTACTTATTTCAGCACATAGATTTATGCTGTAGTATCTATCTAACGACTTGTTAATTTAACAAGTGTTAACATCTCATTCATTAACAATATATACATGGCTGATGGTCAATTACCAAGAAAACTTACTAACAAATGTAATATATAAAATCCATTTTCGTTCTCTTTGAACAATAAACTTCTATTCCCTTTAATGAGAAATTCATTGTAATTAAATATATGATTATATACTATACAAATATATTTTAAAATATGACAGCTATACCAAACAACTTACAAAATTTAAGCGAAATAAGTTTCTGTACTTATCTCTGCACATAGATTTATGCTTTAGTATCTATCTAACAATTTGTTAATTTAACAAGTGTTAACATCTCATTCATTAACAATATATACATAAAACTTACTAACAAATCTAATATATAAAATCCATTTTCGTTCTCGTTGAACAATAAACTTCTATTCCCTTTAATGAGAAATTCAATGTGATTAAATATATGATTATATACTATAAAAATATGAAAATGAAAATTATAATGTTAACTTCTCAGTCGTTAATTATGAATGATATTCTTTCATATTGAGATGATCACTCCATTTTTAGACATTAAAATATCTGGTGTTAATATTATATCTCTTGGATACTGAAGTATAAAACAAAGAGATTCCCAAAGAGTGCGCCGCGGCTCTCCATAGTCATTTTCAAGAAAGTCAAAAATTTAGAAAAAAATCTTAAGGGCACCGCGGAAAAAATCTGATTATTTAGGAAGCCGCAAACCGAAAAAGACTGAGACCTCTGGTATAGAACAAAGTAATCTGTAAATTTTTTATATACTAGAGTTTCAACTTCTAATAGTAAATTATAAGCAAATAGAATATACTGAGGACTTACATCATAAAAGACTTACATTATAAAATGATCTTTTTTTAATTTCAATTTTTTTTTTTAATTTTACAATTCTCACAATGTAAATATTTCCAAGATTTGTTACTATTATTGTTCGACGAGATTCTATTTTTAGCTGATATTTTGTCAGGAATGGTTGATTATTTATATTTTGAGAGTTCAATTATAAAACCACATTATTTTCTAATTAATTAGATTTTTCTTAACTTGAGTGAGAAGCTACAAAAGATGCAAATTTATGTATTAAAAATAAATCTATAAATAAAGCTTAAATTAGTACACCTCTTGTATTGCAATCGTGTAATAAACTAAGTGTACATATGTCGAATTTATCATCTCTAAGTTTATAGACCACTTTAGTTTAAATTCCTTCAGTCTGGTTCTGGAAATTACAGCGTCACTAAAATGATAAACTGTTTAACTACTGCAAAACATTAATACTAATTTGAGATGAAATTTGTTCATCAGACCCTAATGGTGGATTACAATACACAACATAAAAATGATTTACACGTCTGACGTATTTAAACGCAACGCAGTAGACAATAATTCTTGTTTTACTTTTACGGTGTCGGTTTCGGGCGTCTTCCTCTCAGTTATAATGCATATTTAGGGGGATGGTTTCTGTGGTTCCATGTTACGTGCAAGCCGCTACAGGTGAACGTGGCGCAGGAATTTTCCCCAGCTGAATAATATTTGAAATGATATGCGTGTATTATCACCAAGAGCTCGACTCTAAGCAACCAACCCCCCTTTTACCCAGTCCCCGCCTCACAAAGGCTTCATAATTTCCATTCTGGTTGTAATATAAATTCCTCACGGTTTTGAATTTTGCGTGCAGAAACCCCACGTTTCTCTTTTGCCGTGGATGCATACACCTTTTTGGTTCACATGCTTTGTTATGACGTTTCATTAATTTTACTGCAGCTTGCAACTCCAGTCAGAAGATCTATTGCAATCGCATTTCCACCGGATTTATATTAATCTGTTTACGTGATTTATTGTTTTAAACATCATCGAAATATACCAAAAACAAAATGAATTATAGTTTAGAATTATTTCTTAAAACATATATTTGCTGTCTTGATTTTTTGAAAAGTCAATTTAAACACTATAGTCTAAAAACATATTGGAATAATATTTCCATTTTACAATTAATCTTTGAATGATTCAATAACTATTTTCTAATACATCCAATTGTTGACAAAAATAATTGATTATTATTATAATTTGATTTAATTTCCATTTATTTAATTATTGAAGAACAAAGATTAACAAAATCAAGTTGAAATATTACAAAAAAAAACTAAGCAAGCAAAATATAAATAACAGAACTGACGATAGAAAATATTACTGCTTTTCAAATATTGAAAAAAATACAGAAGAGAAGATAAATTTCCAAAGATCTAGAGCAATAATGAAGAGAGATTCAATGGTAATAACAAAAAGCACTAACAGTAACAACAAAACACTCGCAAATTTATCGAAATAAAGTGAATTTATTCTATTCTATTATAATTTTAAAAAAAGTACCGAAGGAAATTTTGGAATCTGTAAATAGTTATGAAAAATTATATAATTATTTATATTATAATTCTATCTTGAGCAACAGAACAAATCACAAGATAAGAGTTATAAGAGTAAGACAAACTATTAGATAATGAATTCTACTTGGATTATATGACATACCCAACTATGACGAGTAAACCACCAGAACTAACATCACTGATATCCAACAGAGATGAGTAAAAAAGCTTCAAATAGCTGATAGCAAAAGCAACATAATTCTAATAAGTTTGGAAGAGAAATAGCGGACTAATAGTTCCCTAAGAGGACACACCAACCAATACGAGACTTCCAAACATCATTATCAACATCTACAAGGAAGTAGTCAACATCTCAAAGAATGTAGACAGACCAATTTGAGCTTTAAAAAAAAATATGGATAAAATTCTTACAAAATTTAACATATACGTGACAGAAAAATCTACATCTACATATGAAAGATTTATCAGTTATAGAGAATAATATAGTTGAAATACAATTACATAATAAAAACGAAGCTCACTCAATAAGGCTGGTTTAGGATTGCCGAAGTGTTAGCAGAGGAGCTCTAATGAAAATATAAATAGTTTTATATAAATAAATAAAGTTAGCTAAATGTGTAAATTATTTAATATTAGTATTTATTAGAAAAAATAATGGACAATATCTGCCTTGTCATAATCCAACATATTTTATATTCTAAGGCAATATATTCCTACGGTTATTACTTGTTACTACAAAATTCGTAATCTGATATGTATATATATAAACACACGTCAGGATTTTAATTATTCCACTAGTTAAGTAAAAGTTAAACGAAATTTTGTAAAATAACGAGGCACCTCCTCGTTTCTCGCCACGGGGTCACGTAGCCAACGAATCGTGAAATCCTGTTCTCCGTTGCGGCGGCGGTGGCGGCTGCTAAATTAGACCCCAACATTAAGCCACCCCCTAAATAAACTCCACCCGAGCACATTTCTTCGCTCGGACAGCGGAAGAAAAATTTATATTCGCCCATATTATCGTAAAATTTAGCCTGAGCCGCCGCCCCCCAATGCGGACCGATGCCAAATGGTTCTAATAGAGTCAATCTCAGCAAGGCAATCGACGTCGAAACTTTGCCGCATCAAATTTTTAAAAACAAAGTCTTATACTAAAATTGATCATACATTCATTGTTCATTCAGACGTGAATTACGACCCTAACATATTACCTTTCTTCCACATAAAACATTCAATTTTATTATCGATTCCAGCAATGAAATTTCATAACTTATATTTTCAAATATGCTAGAAAAGCAGAATATCCAATAACTAAAATAATTTTACAATTATATCTATATTGTCTATATAAAGTCATTACTTTAAGTTATTGCATTTCGAAATTTTCTCAATGACTCAAATGTCAGGAACTATAATTATTATAAATAAATATAAATATAAATATATTATACTTTTAATTAGTTACTTTAACAATGAATAATTGAATTTATCGCTAATAACAACATTTTTATGTTTTACGTGGGATTATGAATATATGCTGAAGAAATATTTTAAGTACGGCAATACTTCACATAATGCGACTTCCGTCAGTCCCCTACAGTTAATCCAGAAAAAAAGCATAGAAAACTAATATTGAATTAATCAATTATTTTCTCAATTAATTTTACATATTTATATTTTCTAGTTACAAAATTAGATTAAAATCAAATATTATATTATTCAAGATTTCATTCGATTATATTAATAATATTTAATAATTTAAAAGTTGCTGAAGACTAAACGCATATAAGGTATTCCTGTATCCCATCTCCTGTCTCGTATGATATTTCTTGCAGAACCTTTGTCTGGCATGTCCTTTCATTTATTTCAATTTACTTAAAATACCCGCATCCGTGACGTTCCTGTGAACGCGAAAAAAAAAACACACCGAGACAGCTGCTTAAATATTAAAGAACATTCTGATGATGCAGCCTCAAACACTTTTCATATTCATAGGTACTTCAGAGGTGGGCAAACTTTTTACGTCGTCGGTTCTGATCCTTCTCCTCCACCCCTGCTTTATGAAATTTGGAGGCGCTACGCCAATTTTATCCAAATTTTCATCACAATAGGAACTTTTTGGGCGTGTTCTTGACTTCACTTGAAGTCTCTTGAACTTATGAAAAAAAAAAAAACTTTATTAATTGGTATGCATGTTTTAACAACCTCAAGATTAATTTGACAGGTCAATGTTTTTTTTTTCAACTTTGTATATTAAGCTTTTTTAACTACTATAATTACTTATATAATGTTATAAAAGATTGTACAGATATTCCATCTTTTTTTTAATTAGTATAATATTTATAATTTTATTGTAAATATGCTGATATATAAATTTTGAATTAATTACTTATAAGTATACTTCATAATTTGATTGTAAAAAAATAAATCTGTAAAAACGTGAAATTTAAACTGCGAAAATAAAATGGTTATATAAAATTAGTTAAATTGTAAATAGCACATAAAAAAAACTGTTTTTCGAACAAGTTTTTTGTTTGCGCATTGAAAAAGTTGAGTGTTTAAAATTAATTGTGGCCTGTTAAAACCATAAATTCGTCCAACTAAAAACCGTGCTGAACTTTAATTAATTTTCATTAGCCAAATAGTAATTTACTTTCGGGGGACAAACACAAAAGGGTTCTCGGCATTAATTCTACCTTTGTAATAAGAATTCCGGCCGCACGGAGAGCGTCTGCACCCTTTCGAAAAACGCACCCCCGCCCATCCAAACGCATTGTTCCTTTTCCGCACGTCGGTCGCGCCAAGTTTTAAAACTAATTTGGATACAAGTTTCGTGGAATCGAAACGTCACGTAATTCCATTTTTCTCGGTACGTACGTACGTGGCGAATGCGGAATGCTCGCCTCTTTCACCGCGCGCGATATTTAATATTATGCAAGCGCATCGCGAGGTGAAAATCGATACGCTCTTATAATTCGATATCATAACAAGTGCGCAACAATTGGTGCAATTATTAATCGAAAGTTATTTCAATTATTTCCAATATTCAATGTTAATTAATTGTTAAAGAATGAGTGTAAATTAAAGTTTGATGATTTTTTTTTTGTGGATTATGTGGTGTCAAATATAAATATTTTAAACTAATGTTTCTTAACGTGGGGCTCACGCCCCACAGAGGGGCAATTCAAATATTAATCTTAGTGATATTTTAAGCGACAAACCTGAAATTAAATTATTAATAAATAACTTCAAGGAAGAAATAAAACTCTTGTCCATTGTCTTGTTTCATTGTCTCCAAAAATGTGAAGTGACTGATGAACTTACTATACAATAAGATGAGTATTGTGTAATAACTAAATTTTATCGAAATCAATTCGCTATTTAAAATTCATTTCTTCATTTATATTTTCTAGAGATATATTAATAATTATATGTTAGTAGTCAATTAATATTTAATATATTTTACAAATTTATTAGATTTGACTCATTTTATTCATTCACACCACTTTTTGAAGCAAAAGAAAAAATAATAATTGTATTTAGATTTCAAATTTATTAGTTTTCAATTCTCGAGCAAAAAATGCTACTTTCAACTCTATAACAGACAATATTTAAATATCTTAAAAATGGTTGTTCCTTCCAAAAACGTTGCCGATCCCTGATCCATACCATGACTAAAGGATTACACATAATTTTTCTACAAATATAATTATAAGTAATTATATTCGATTTGATCGCACAAAGTTAAATTATTAATAGAATGTACATATAATTTATGAAAGAAATATACTTTTTACGTCATAATTTCAAAAGCAAAAATTAAGATTTTAAGGAATTTCTCTAATTATTAGAAAAAAAACGAGTTATAATTACATTACAATTAAACCATTCAACTGTAGCGAAGTTCAATTCTTGATACAGAAAAATATAAATTTAGAAAAGCTCCAGTATATTACCTAATCACAAAATATCTATGATTACCTACAATTTACTTAATGTCTTTTTGGTGACAGATTGTAATTACACATAGATGTTATATAAAAAAATACATATGCACCAAATACACACAAGTAAATTAAAATCGTTTTATTGTACAAAAGAAAATGCAAACTAACGAATATCAATTATAAAAAGTATAATATAAATTGAAATACGAAATCTGAATAAACTAATTTAAAACTGTAAAATATGAGGAATTCATTTAATTATTAGAGAAATTCCTTGTAATAAATACATAGCAAATGCATATACAAATATCTATTATAAATTGAAATCATTTTTTGTACAAAATAATGAAAACCGAAATACTGTTTGTATTAGTGCATTATACATGTAGCACACGGTATTCATAAGAGATGCAGACTATTTCGCGCTTCGCGTCCTCACACATATAGCAACATAGTTAAACTCGCAATCTAGTCTACTGTCTGCATCAGAGGTGCATAATTTTGTTACAGTAATTTAAGATAATAACTCATCGTCATTTGCTGCTATTACAAACTATATTACATTTCTTATATATTTCGTATGAAAATTATATTTAACATAAAATATAATTTCCTAATAAATTTGCATATAATTTATTGCAAATTATATATTATTTTACTATGAAAAGGCACTATTAGATTATAATAATTATTTACATCAAAATCTTGTAGAAATGCAAAATAAATTTTCTTGAACTGATTTTTTTCATATTATAAATTAATTCTGAAAATATTGTAAATTCAAAAATATATTCATACTGAAATTTTTAAATATAATATGTATTTTAAGGATATTTATATAAAAATAATACATTTTCAATATGTTTTTTTTTTCCATGTGAATATAAGACGTCATCCGGATCTAAGACTGTTCTAAATTAATTATATTGACGTCAAACATACACGTCCTTCTTAGTTTCATAATTTATATGTGTGGGAGATCATCTGTTTAAGAAATATTGGACGTCCGATGTGTTGAAACTGTAAAAATGTTTTACATGTTGTATACAAAGATAAATAGTGAGTAGTTAATCATAATAGTACATGTTCACTCTAATTGGAAGGCCATTAGGTAATAATTTCTTGCGCTATACCATTTAGCGTCTCGAACATTTACTTTCCACTCTCAATGGAATAAATTGCAAATAACTATAGTACCTTAAACAAAATTAATTACTTTCAGGTGTTTATCGTTTAACCCTTTTGCGGAACGCTTTAATATACGGCAATTCCCCGGTGACCCTAAAAGGTTATTTAATCCTGAAATTGGGATCTAAGACCAAACGCATTTACCATAACTAAATAAAGTGTAACGCTGATAATAATTCTTAAAATTATTACTATTTTATACATAAATTTCAATATATATATATATTTTTTTTATAGATATTTATGACATCTTCACGTTACATTTAATTATTTAATAAAAGCATTATTTAATTTCCTATTTAATCAGATTTTTTTAGAGTTATCTCATCTTTCATTTAATTACTGGATAACTGCGTTAACTAATTTTATCTTAGAGTATGCAAATTATAAGCAAAACTGTTGCCTTTTAAATGAGAATACTTTCAAATTTATTTCTTTGATATAAAGTATGAAAAACAAATACATTTAGTATAATTTTACAATAAAATGCAATTTTTTTTATAATTTTCTCCAAAATATTTTTTTGTTAATAAAATATATAATAAGAATGGAGCCGAAAAACCTAATGATTATATAATATGATTATATAATAACAGTATTGTTTGTTTTATTTGATTATTTTAATGTTTCAATAAATATTATTTAATTTATTTGATAAAAGCATTATATAATTTCCTATATAATTTGATCAGTTTTTTTTATATTTATCACATCTTTCATTTATTTAATGCGTTATCTAATTAGATCTTTGAGTATGCAAATTAAAGGCAAAACTGTTGCTTTTAAAATGAAAATACTTTCAAATTTATTTATTTGATATAAAGTATAAAACAAATACATCTAGTATGATTTTACAAGAAAATGCATTTTTTTATAATTTTCACATAAATATTTTTTTGTTAATAAAATATAAAATAAGAATGGAGCCGAAAGACCTATATTTATTATGATTATGTAATAACATTATTTTACTGTTTCATTAAATATTGTATGTCTACATAATGTACAAAGGGCTATTGACTAAATATTATTCTATTATAAAATAGTGATTAAAATACAGTATTTATAATATATTCTATAAAAATAAGTATTTTCATAAAATCAGAGTTTCGGTAATAGACATAATAAATTCTAACAAAGAATAACATTTTTCTTTCACAACTTCTATGACTGACACGATTGATGAATTGCAAGCGTGGCATTTCGATCGGTCTACCCTTTGGTAACTATAGATACGCAAACACATTTTTATTCCGCTACGTCCGCCTGCAATTCAATTTGAGGATTATTGATGTATTTATATAATCGCATTCATTTAGCCACAATTCTACGGAGTCGCGTTTCCGGGCGACCATTTATCGTGCCGGATGTACGAACCACACAATTGGAACCATAAAAGATGGGTATTCTATTGGTTAAATCGATGAGGAATTAAATAATGCAAGTGGCATGGTAACGGCTAACATTTTGTATTGCGATGCAGCATTCATCAAAAGTTTGGCAAAACATTGCGAAGGGAACGGCAGTTAAAGTTTGCGCTTGAGCGTGTGTGTGAGAGTGTGCAGGTTATAAAGCACAGATTTATGGTATAGGAATGTAAATGTTACGGCCACCACTAAAATATTTTGTTATAAAATGAAAAAGTGAGTTATTGTAGTTTAAATTCGCGGACAGCGAAAACCTGTTAACAGATTTATTTATTACGCAGAAAACCCATCGTCCCGCACCACAATTTTATGTAGAATATACTTTTATTAGTATCCACCGTCACTTGCTTTTTCCTGTCCGTTTTATTTTTACACTTTTTTTGCGTTTCAATTGAAACTAAATGCACGCGAAATAAATATTAATGAAATGCATTTTTATTGAAAACATTGAATAATAAATAGAGGCAGAGAACCACTCCACTTGTTGAAATACATTATTTTGTGTTCTATTTCATACAAAGCTTTACAATGAAATCAAATATGAATTTATTTTCAGAATATTTTATAGTATTCCAGTAATTGATCTCATTCATATGTATATCTATATGTAGAATATAATATGAGAGGATCCCAACAATTTTATTCCCATTTTAAAAGGTTTTTCATCTAATTCATATAATATTCTAAGTTAATTATTGTCCCTTTCTCAAGATAATGTAATAACAAATTTCCGTTTGCATCCTGAAAAATGATCCAGATGGAACAGTATTTGGCTTCTAACCATTGTTAGTTTGTTCTTTCGTCTCTGGTATGTAGCGGTGAATCCAAATAAATATACATATATTCAATATACGACTTATTGTGATATTTAAAGGAAACAAAAATAATTATAGGTTTAGTTCAACTAATATCAGATATATTGGATAAAGACTATAGAACTAGTTTGGCTCAGAAATTTTACTAAAATTTTTAGACTTCGATCGTTAGTCCAAATTAGGGCCTATAAATCACTATAATTCATCAAAATTAACATTTTGTTGTATAAAATTTCTTTTTAATAATTTAATAAATTATAATTTTTTAAATATTTGATATTATTTTTTAATAATCTGTTATCAGACTAATGCATTTATAAATTCCCATATTTAGTAATTCATCACTTGCCAGTCCTCTCAGCAAAATTAATCCCACTTTTATCTTTGAGGATTATACTCCACGCTTAATCATTTGGGATTATTAAGATGTGCGTAAAAAAATAATGATGTATAGAAAATCCCATTAGTAAAACTGTTATTTTTTTTACATTTTAAATATATTTTTATTTTCCAAATACTTCACTTTATATTTGAAACTAGTTTTAAATAAGATTGTAATTTGTTGTTCAATTTAGTAAATCTTTTGTTATTTATAGGAATTAGATAAATTGATACGATGCGAAACTTAAGAAGAAACTTGCTTAAGAACTTAATCTATTAGAGGCGAAAACTTCCCCGAGTACGTAGGATGAATTGGGATGTGATGTAATTTAAAAGACTAAAACCTTAACACATTATTTCAGGGCTTTAACGTTCAATTGAGTGGAATTATCAAGTTTATATTGATTATTCGTTTAATAACGGTTCTTAACTGCAATATACTGTCCAATGGAGCAAACAAAAATATTTATTATTTAATTATTATAATCATTACAATACTCTATATAGCTGAAAAATAATTATGTATCATATAACATTATATAATAATTAAAAATATATATATTACAAGAAGAAATATATATATATTACGTTCTGATTTTGTGGAGTTGATTTTTTTAAAGTTAAGAAAAATTTAATATTGAGGACTTTAGTAAATAAAATTTATGAATAAATGTTTTACGAGAGATGCCGTAACTTCAATGGTGTTTCTTATTTAATTGTTTTTGTATTACCCTCCGTATGAGGGATAGGTCCACCACCCCACGCACTTGAAGCGGATATACAAGCACCCCTTGACTCGAAGCTGAAGGCAACGCGCGGAAGATACAAAGAACAGAATAAAACGCAGCGTGTTCTCGTCTGCGGTGGCAGTAACTTCGCTATAGTTATCGTAGCGTGTTGCAGTCCTGTAGCTGACAGAGTTTCTTAATTGTGTAGGAATTAATGCTATCGCTGCTAAGCTAGTTTATAGTATGCACCTTCCCGTTAGCAGTGCTACCGCCGCTTTGTTTTAAATTTATCTCTTGTTTGTATTTTCCAACACGAAGCAACGTATTATGCCTCAATGCGAGATACAATTCACCGTTTATTTTAAGGGTGAATGTAGCGGATGCCCTAATCTGGGGCACGCATATAAAGAGTGGAACGTGTTTGTATAAGAATCAAGGTGTTGTGGCGATAAGAGAGGGCGAAGAACTTGTTCCTCGACAATTATCACATGATATGGTCGAGTCTTCGTTTAATTGGTTGTAACAGAAGACATGGTAATAGTACATACAGTTCCCCTTTTTCGGGTGCAAAATACGCGCGCATGACTCACGATATTCGAGGGTTGCAAGAGCACGTGGTAAAACCCGTGCAGCGTTAGCAGCAGTTACATTAAAACATCACCGACCTAAATAGCAAGAAGCCGACCGGAGGGAGCGAGTGAAAAAAAATGTAACAGCCCCGCCGAAATTTATATAAAGTGAATGTGAAGCTTATATAAAATTTATAATTTAAGTGAGATCTTTGTGAGAGTGCCTGTGCCGAAATCCAAAGTGTTTTATAATTTAAATTTAAGTTAATTGGAATAAAACTTTTCAACCGTTCTCTCGGCATCACCTTCTAGCTCTTCTCTATGACAAGGTGAATATTTTTGTTTGGTTACGTTCCTTCTTAGGTAGATCCCGTGAATCCCGTTTCAAAGCTAGCAGATAATAAAGTCATGCAAAATGTACGAGCTATCGATTTTCCTGAGCCTTTTTTTCGCGTTGACGGCTATAAATTTTCATATTTAGGGGGAGGACCAGGGACTGTTTGCAAGTGAAACTGTTTGGAGTATCCGTGGGGGTCCTTTGTCGAGTAATCACGGCGACCAGACAGATACGTGGCAAGTTTTAATTGAAATGTCCGCCAATTTAGTTTAAATAAAACTCACGGACGCGATTCTATGCTTCTCTTCTATATGTATGTATGAGGACTTTGAGAGAGCGCGAACTACAATCATAATCCAAGCCCGGGCCTATTCCATTCGATTAGATTAACTATTCTCTTTTACTGGATCCCAGACCTTGATGATCTTCCTCCCTCTCGACTGACTGAAGGGTCGTATAACTCGAAGCGGAATTAGTTCTCTCAGTTTTTAGGGACAGGCATGATTATATCGTGCTCTGTTGTTGCCCGGGGTGGGATGTCTTAAACTTTGTTGCTGTTTATCTTCTTTATTTCTGCCAATTTCATTTGTGGCCATTACACTTTCGCTACTTTGTGTAAGCTGTTGTCTTCACCATAGATACTCACCAAAAGTCATCAAACCAAATTTATTCGTCCATGTCATAAATGTCAACAGACATTATAACATACTAACGCACACGACACAAACAGTTATAGTATTACAAAGTGTTCATATATATTAATAATGGCTACAAATCCTATTTAAATATTCAGAATGGTCAAAATACTATAAAGATTCGAACAAATTTCTATAACAGCTCAACATTTTTGCCGCGGGACCCAATTATTTTGCACTGTATAACATAACATTTTTGACGATTTGACATAAGCTATCAGCTGTCATTTACAACCCTTTAAACATTTAACCTCTAAATTGTTTCGTAATTATTTAAAAAAATATAACTGTTAATTAAATATTGGTTATAACTTTTAATTTAATTTTGCTATATTGATTTAATAGTAGTGTTTAGATTTATGTTTGTCATGAGATTATATTATGTAAATATATGTATTGCAAATTTGATTTTCCTTCCGATCATAGTGTTAGAGCCGATTTGCCACAGTAAACATCTCACCCATTCTATTAATATCCTGCACACAAGTGATTTAACTTTTGTAAGCTGCGAAACATTACTTTTTATTTGTTAATTTGTTTATTATGTAAATTATTCAGATTAAATTTTAATAATATTATCTGAAAGAATTCAGTATTAATTTATTGAGTTTCAAAAGCGTATTATATAATATCCTTGATACACGTTGTGTGACTTTGTCTAGCTATGAGACATCAAATATTGTATTACTCCTGCTTGCTATTTGGAGAAGTGATAAGGTGATTTTTCATTGAAAACCCTCTCTCCCCTAGCGTTTGTATTATAATAAAATAATAAACCCCGAAAAAAAAAATTAATAACACAAGGGGTGGAGGTACAATTTAATTGAACCCTAGTGCAGTAGACTGCGACTTAATTATGTTGATGTCCGTGTTCACTTACTTTCCTCGCTTTATTTTCACAAACAATTTGACGTTTTATCTTAACTTTCCGTCGTCGTCGCAAAAGTGGACTTTATCTCACTCCCTCATTCCACCCACAACTTCAATGTCGTGACGTCTCGGAAGTCTTAAGAAGCCTGCGAATTGAAATAATTTAAACGCGTCCCGTTTTCCTCGTCCCTTCATTTTCTCTTTATTTATATTTTGCTCTTCGCTCTTTGGAAATTAAACAGCGCGTGATATTGCATTAATTTTTCCGTATCAAATAAACCTCTGAGGCCTTTTGTTTTTTTTTATGCATCATATTTTTATTTGGATTTCCCTTTTCCGCTTTTATTTGTTTTTCCGTCTGGTATTATTTTTATACGTTCGTTCGTTCAATTATGTAATTAAAATTTTAACCTCAGGCGGGTGAGCATGCTTGAAAGCAAGTTTTGAAATGCTATTTGCACGATACATTGCTTATTCGAGTACGCTTTATCGGAAGTTCATAATTGATAATGGAGATTTTTACGGTCTGCCTGATTTTTGAATGGCTTTTAAAACATCATTTAACTTTCGTTTCATATTGCATATTGATTAACAACTTATCATAACGACATACCAATATCAATTTGTGTAGATCAATTTAACTAATTGAAATACTTAATATAATTATTATCTTATATAAAATATACCAATAAACGTTTCAGAAAAAATGATAATAGTTTTAGTTTATTGTAATAAATTTAAAATTATTTTCAAAAATAATAACTATTGTTATGTTGTTTCGTATTTTTTTTTAAATACACCTCTAGCCACCATCTTACCTCATTACATTATTTTGAGTAGTATTCCATATTTACTAATCAAAAGATTAACAGGCACATGACATGACATTTTTAGACTAGCCAACCTTATACAAAAAAAAAATTGGCGCCAAATTTAAATGAGGGACCACGGTGGATGCATGGTACTGTGGGATTCTTACCCACTAAAAACCTCTCATGTTCTTCATCAACATCCAGGTTCTATATATTGCACTTCTGTGAAATGTCAATTGTCAAATTTAAATCTGACATTCTTAAAGTGACAGCCTATATAAACTGTTCTATCAAAATTATATTTAGTTTCCCAAACTTGGATTATATTTGTGTTTAGGATTACAGGTTAGATCAGGAATGGTGAATCTTTGACACAGCTGACATTTTGGCACCTTAATTACCTTTGAGCAGATACTTTCTAAATTATACTTTGTACAAGCTAAGTGACGTAAATGGTGGTTAATACATAAAATATTTTGAATCAATTATGTTAAGTATTATTTGTAAATGCTTTTTTAATAAATAATGTTATTTTTCTAAATATGACGTGGAATCGCCGAGTTAAGCTAGTTTTTTTTTTAAATTTTAATTTTGACACATTGAGCTCAAAAATGTTGCTATCATTAGGTTAGGTTTAAATAACAAATACTTAAATGTTATTTTATCTGTATAGTTAAATATGTATAATTTAAAGTAAACAATTTAATAATTGTGCTTGATTGAAAATTACAATTTTAATATTTACAGTATTTATACAATTAAATATAAAGATCGTATTTTTAGACAATAAAGAATGTTTATTTCAATAGTTTGCATATTTTATAATAAGACTTTACTTGCTAAATTTACTATTTCATACGATAAATTACATAAATCAATAGACTCCAAGCGCGACGATTAATTTTCCCATATTAAGACAAATTGCCCCTACGTAGCATGATAAATCCGTAACAACCAATAACTTTATATCTATATACGTAGGAAGATTAATCTAAACACATAAACCTTCCTCTGCGGAAGACGAAAGGGAAAAACTAGATTCCTTCGTAGGGCACTAATTAAGGTTTCACGTATTTTTGCCTTCGTCGTAAGGCTTCCTTTAATTCTATTAATGAAATTAAATTTTGATTAAATCCCGAATCCGCGTCTCGTCTCTCTTTGTTTGCTCCATGATTAAATTAATGTATTGATTTGTTTTAGGTGTAATGGCACGTGCCGGTATGGCTTTAAGGAGGGGAACAAACCATGGAAATGCAGAGTGAGTATCAAATTTACTTTGTTGAACAATTTAACAGTCGACGAACATGGGCGAGCGAAGGAATCCTTGGGGCTTCCTTTCTTTTTCGTATTAAAATATTGTTAGCTTTATTTCATACAAAAAAAATTATAATGAAAGAATAATTTTACAATAAAGGTCTGATTAGTATACAGTACTAAAACGTAAAAAAAAAACAATAAATAATTAAATGTCAAAATATTTGACAGTTTAGATTTTTTTTTCTCGCTGCTTAAAGTAATATCTCTTGAATTAAAATATTCTCATTCAATAATAAAGAAACATTAATAAGATATCAATTGTAAAAAATGGTTTATTCGGTTATATTATATTTTTGCCTGTAATCGTATATAAAATCTTACTATTAATATCTTCTAAATAAATTATTTAATTATCAATTTTAGCATGGTAATTCGTTATTCATTATAAACTACGTTTGTTAACACTAGTTTTGCGTTCACTTTTCATAGAAATTGGATGTATGATTGATATGTATCTTTGGAACATGTTGCAGCGACGCGTAAATGGTTAATACACAAGATTTACACACGCTATAATACTCAATGTAATCACCGATGACACGTATGGTCTGTCCAGAATAATCCATCTGCGGGTGTATCCTTGGTATTACAATCATTCTGCTATTTTCTACTTCAAATAAACAAAACTAAAATAGCTTTTTATTCAAGAAATACTGTTTTAACTTCAGTCAATCGAGAAGTCGCATTTCGTTAAAAAAAAAATGGAGATGAAAGGAAATGCTTTAGTATACAACGCTTATGTTGTTTCATCATCAAATAAATAAACACTATAGTTGTAGCACACATTTAATGATTCGTGCAGGAAGGGCTTATGAAGCGTGTGATCTTTCCGTCTCATTTTCGATAACTTGTTAAAATCGTACATCCTTTTGATGTTCAGTCGGTTCGCCTTTAAAGGCAATTACTTTCCGCTACCTGAATGAAGCACACACATATATATCAGTGGTGGTCCACACTTTTCGGGAAAATCAATATCCCTTCTATTCCAAGAGGTCCAGTTTCCCCTTCGTCGGCCCACGCCGAAAAATATTATAATGCAATGCATTTTCCGTTCGGAATTTCCGCTGGGTCTGTACACATATAACGTACAGGGAAAGGGGATGAAATAAATAGCCGGTATTAAAATTTAATACGAATGGAGCCGAAAATTCGGGTTCGGAACAAACTTTTTTTTTGCGCCTACATAAATATTTCAACTAAGCTTCGCTATTTTCTGACCGAATCGATTTTTGGACCTTTTTAACATTAAAATTTTATGCAGTGTTGCCAAATTTCGATACATCGATGGTTTTAGTAAAACTTACTTAATATTAATGCTGTATTGCTTTTTATTAGTGGAATAATTGAAGGTTCTCCAGTTAACACCCTATACGTGCCTTCGAACATATCCAAAGAATTTATGTACCATTAGTTATCGATCCTCTGCATCTTTCACAAAGCACTCAACGAAAATAATAGCAATATAAAGTACCATAATAAATAATTTACAATTAATCTCAAATCCTCTTATAAAAACTACTTGTTGTTATGTTAAAATAAAATTCAAATACTTACAATCCAATTATTATTTCGTAAATTAATTATGTAACTACTTGAGTTACCAATTACTAAATCGTACCTCATTCCACTTTGAATGGTTACAAAACGGTAATGGCTCTTTATGTGACATTAAGATTAAATACTTTTGTCAACCTTATTGATTCAGTCTTTATCTTAAACCGTTCTATAACATTTAGAGAGTTGCTTAAAAAAGACTGAACCATATTTTCTATTGCATTTAGAGAGTTGCTTAAAAAACTAAATCGTATTAGCTTTATTCCGCATTATTTTATAATATATAAATTATAATTTACCACATCGATTTAATGGAGAGAAAGAATTGTAGAAAAACATTAGATATTAAAAATTCCTCAATGTTGTGATGTTTTATTACTAATTGAAGAGATAGACATATCTCATAAATATTAATTTTATTAATATTTGCAATACTTTTACTTTAGTTAATTTAGTCCAGAAATTATTAAAAAATAATTACAAAAAAAAATTCGACTCAAAAGGATTATATTTGAAATAATCATTTTATTAAACTATTATTGATCGATTTGTTAGATTAATTAGAATCTTCAGTTTTAGAAAACATAGTATAAGTTGATATAACTTAGTAATTATATATAATAGTACATTATATTTATCTCTTTAATGCTAAGATTATAATTCGAGTGTTACAAGATATAAATGGAAGATTTCCATTTGGTTGTGAAAATGAAGTTTTAATTTATTTTAAAGCGAGCACTCTACATCTCACGTTTGCGCTCTTTTCTTCCACTATTCTATTATTCGAGAAGCCTTTGATCTCGTATATATAATGTAATTATAATTTTAAATTCGAATCGGATAATTGGTTCGTCTGACGTCTCGTATATTCCTCGTTTTGTCCCATTTTCTTTCCGCCCCTCGACCGGATTGTACAGTACGTATAGTAATGTAAGCTTACCGGACACGATTCCAAAGTAGCCTAATTTGTTTTATCTCAACACCCCTTGCAGTAATTTGCACGAAAACTTTCCAGACTCACTTTAAAATTACGCCGACTTTCAAATGAAATACGAATTTTATACTTTCCCGTATCAACTTTTCGATAGAACTTTCATTACGCAGTGCATTTTAATTAATACAGCTAATATTAACATTTCATTATATTTTACTCAAATTTTATTACACTGTTGTTTGTTTTATAGTTTATTCTCTAATTTTATAAAATATATAAGGTCAAAATTTCTATCACGATTTTTCTATACTACTTAAAATACTATACTATACTTAAAATCATATTATTATTTTAATATCCACTTATAATCTGGATTTAAAAACGAATCCAATCTATTTTTATATTTCTTGGAAAAATATAAATTGACTTCTTTTATTATTTAATCCAGCGTTCTTCAACCATTTTACATATGTGGAAATATGAGAAATATTTCACGCACCGGCAGAAATATGACAAATATTTCGTGGAACGGTTGACGGTTTCTATAGTCCTCAGCCCACAGGTTGAAGACTACTAATCTAATTAAAACGTCTTTTATTGGCGTAAACTTGTCTTTAATTGGTGATATACGATTTTTTTTTAAATAATCTATCTATTTGTAATAGCACCATTTTTTCCATTAAACATAGTACTTAGAACTCATGAAAATTTTTATGATCCACGAGAAATTTTGACAAAAATTTAAATTTGATTTCAAGAATATATATTTTGTTGTTAAATTTCTAAGATGCACTTGCATCCCCTCGTCATATATTTAACGTATGTCCAAGGCCCACAACAATCTTAATACGGCCCTGACTTGTGAAACTTTGCGTAGTAACCAGTATAACTTTTTAAATTAAATTACCTGTTGTTTGCGTTTATACCATATATAGTTCATACAAGACAACCTTCTAGCAAAGCCCATGTACACAAATATCTTTGTCGATATTAGTAATATATGTAATATTAAAGTGTGGAATAAGAATCTAGTTTTATATTAATATTAAAAATATATATATATTTGATCGATTTAGCAATTTAATAAACAACAAATACAAATTAGTATTTTAAGTAGACTTCTCTTAAATACATTTTAATTTTGTCAAAGTGTCAATCAAATACGTTTTGAAAACTTATTCAAATCAAAATCAAAATTCCATAAAATAACATTACATATTACAAAAATGCTTTTATTAAGAATCGTTTTTATTGCGTTCTTTTTTTTAATTGTTACATTTGGAGTGTTTTCGAACATGAGTCTTTCAATTATTTTATTATCAAGAGAGTGACATTGTGTTGTATGTTATGTTTAAATCGAAAAAATGTTGAAAAACGGTATAATAATATTTCTTCTTGTATAATAAAATTAGTTCCATTAGTCTATAAAATATATGTCGGAGCACGCGTACACAACTGATCAAACATCTTATGTGTTGGTACACAAAGAGACAATACTATTGAAACCAAATATTATAATTACTTTCAAATTATTTGCGGACCTCAGCGCGAGACAATAACATCGTTGTCAAACATCATTGTCTTCGCGCTGGGTCACGTTGATATTCCATCAGGATCACGTGAATATTTAGATCTGTCCAAACACCAGATATTTGCTTATTTGCTGTTCTTTTATAATAATTGCGACCCGATTGGGTCGCAGCTCAAGACAATAGGACGAGGATAGAAAGAACACTATTGTCTTCATTATTTGTTTATTAAGTACACGTGTCGAGGACACGCACACATTCGGGAATCTTCTAGAAGGTAGGGGATTCCTCTGGAATGGGTGTGAGGGAAACAAGGCAGCAGAAGGACCGGCATAGAGACATTCAGATAGAGACATTGAGAGAAGAATGATCAGAGAGTTGCCAGAAGGGTCGCTGGGCTTGGATCTCTAGTCCTAAATTTGTAACAATGACTTCTCCACACGCCTAAATCGGAATCTAATCCTGACGCTCCGACATATATTTCTACAAACATTTATAATTTCTTAATTAAAGATACTTTTTTTATAAAGAAATATTATTATATGGATTAATTATATAAAATTTAGTTATTTGTATATATTACAAACATGTTTTTTAATTGTGTTTTTTGTATAATGGTTATATTTGAAGTATATTGCGAAGATATTTTTTTTTTGTTATTTTGTTTTGAAGAGAATGAAAAGGTGTTTTATGTTTATGTTTAAATCGAAAGAATGTTGAAGAACAGTAGGAATGAGAGTATTTTTCATATTCGCACTTGTCATAAACATATTTGTATGTTTGAGATTCTCTATAAACAGAATGGTGAAAAGGCTCGTTCGCAATACACGGCGCAGCGTGTATAGGTAGGTAGGTGGGTTTTACGAACGTCTGCTTCCAGAGTTGTAGCAGGGAGAGGATGATGATGCATCGATCGCTCTTTAAATTGAAGAAGCACGTACGCAACAGCTCGAGTCTCTAAAAAAATATTTATCCATGTAACACGTTTCTGAAATCAATTGTGTTTTCTTTCATAACTTTGCTATTTCATTTTGCGGACTGAAAACTTCAAATCCCCAGTCGCACAGGTCCACCACCGCCTTTATTGGTGAGTAAACGTCGCAAAGAACACAGCCACTGAATCGATAAAATAAACTAATATCTGGACTGTGGGAAAGTTTATTGCGGTCATTTTATTGGGTTATACTTGAGGTCCAACCATCATGTCGTCGGCACTTTTTTCGAAGGAACGGAAACATTCAGGAGCGTGCGGCTTCCTGAGTTATGAAGGCCCGTGCATACAGAAAAACCCGATGTTATTTCTGCTTTATTAGACCGTGGAACATATTTTCCTTCTGCGAGCCGATAGCTTTATCGACGTGGCCCGTTTAAAAAGCGAAAGTTATGTTCATCCGATAGAAAGCGAATACAGAGCACGGGGGAAGAATTGATGTAATTTTTAAAGCAGTTATTCTATGCAATTTGCTTCCCCGTCGAAATCTTTATGTTCCTGACGAGACATGCAGAGAAGAGAAGTGAAAAAAAAAAACGTATTACATTCCTTGTCATCCCCCTCAGATTGTGTCGAAGCGATATTGCTTTAAATGAAATGTCTTCTAAAAATATATAAGCACAAAGGGCAAATGATCGATAAATGTTGTTCCCTTTTTTTATCCGCAGACGCATTAGTCGGTTCTTTTGTTCATCTCCAGTGAATGATGTTTGTTGCGTGTGCCGCGTTTCTTCCCATTTGTTCGGAATTAATCAAGTTATAATTAGTTCGAGTTAGAGGATCGACTAGATTTCGGAGTTTTAATCGAGTTCAAACTGAAATTGCTACATTATTTTTCGCTCTTCGCAACAATCAGATTAAATTGATGGTGACTGACTGTTCGTCGCGAGAATTCGTTTTTACGTCCAATCGTCATAAATTTGCAAGGCGGTGCTAATGAAAGTTTACACGAGGCACTAAAAGTGAAGCCGCTTCGTCGTGTTGGAATATCTTGGTGATTTTATATGTCGTAAACCTTCAAAGCAAACAGCTTGTGCATCGTCTGCCTCGGGATCTATGACAGATAGATCTTGGGTGCATCCAGCCGACGTCTGGGAATATCCTCAAGCATCACTAACTTACTGCAAGTGACTGCTTAAGTTTTAACCCACTTAATTTGGTTTGCCTTCTAATTAGATCCTTATTACTCAAAATTAATTTGTACCCCGATGAATTGGGTACTTGATTTAAGGAGTGCTACGCCGCAGTAGTGTCTAAAACGGATTAAACGTCCATTGCTACATACACTGTATTACATTGAATCATTATCATTTTCCAAAATACATCATACAAATATGTATATAATATTTACATTAATAGTAAACATAACATACAGAAGTTTATTTAATAGGACTCATTACACGAAATTACTTCGTTAAGCGAAACTTCGTTTTCAGAGGTAAAACAATACTATGCCCGACATAAGCTTTTTTCTTAGTATCTAAAATTGATTATTTACTTTTACATTTAAAAATTTACTAAACTGAATTAATACGTTTAATATTGATCACCTAATTTCATCTTGATTTTGGTTTGTTTTCACTGCATAAAATATTTTCTAAATCTTTCATTGAAAAAAACTTAATTTTCTGCATTCAATACATTTAAAACATCTCCTTCATCGACATTTTCAAATCTTATTGATTGAGCAATACTTTGAGAAATTTTGAGAAAATATTCTACGCCAATTATTTTTTTTATTCAATATTCAATAAATATCTACACCACTGCAGTCATCTATAATTATAAGAACTATTAAAGTTTTTGGATAATTTCAGACTGTATCAGCATTTAAAGTCTGCTTTTTAACTTATACTATATCTTATTTCAATATTTAGCTGTACGGGTTTAATTTTAAGTTTTTCTATTTTTCATCACCAATAATTCATATTGCTTAATTCTTTAATAATTTATTTTCTTTTAATATTTTATTTTCACTAAATCTAATTTATTTTAAAATTATATTCTAAAAGCTTGAAATCTCGTCAATAACGTATTCGTAAATTCACCATATTTTAAGTAGTAAAACCATCAACAACTAACGCAGTTATGTTATTTTGAGAATACCGAGAATATTTATTTCTCCAAGGAATGAATGAATTGAACTAAATTTATCGATCCCAAAGGACTAAGATAAAAATAAAATATAATATTATCCCAACATTGTTCTAAAAAAGTATAATATTTTTATAATTATTTTTTATTATTTAATTAACTTTTAATTGTTTATTTTTTGAACATTTTGACATATTAATTATAATTAAAAATAACTTAAAATTGGGAATGTATTATAGTGATTTACATATTACATTTCTAAATAGGTAAAAGTTTGATGCTTTCTGTTTGGAGTTCGAGAAGTCATTAGCTTCGGGCCTCGCAACATTTCTCCATATAAAACGGACTTTCAAAATCAATAAATATAATGTCCTCAAGTTCAGGTTCACATATTTCATATATATATATTTTATTTCCAGTTTAGATATTGAAACTGGCAACCGATGTTTCATGATGTTTCAAACAATCTGGTTCACATTTGATTTTATTATATTTTTTTAGATTTATTTGAATATATTTGTAAATATATACATTAATCAATCTATATACATTTAGTTTCTATTTATTTACAGTTCTTTTTCGCTTCCTTTGAAGTGCACACATTTAATGGTGGAACCTAATTACTAGTACATATCGTGCATTCGGAACGTTAAGACCGACATACTTAATACTACAAATGTGTGTTTAAGTGTTTATAGTTAATCTTATTAATTGATGCAATTATGGAAATGAGGTATGTTATTAGGTTAATATTATTAAGTAATATTAAATAATAAATGTAGAATTTATTTACAACCAGAAAAAAGGGGAAACAAATTATTTTAAATCTAAAAAGCAATGATGTAATTATAATAATGTAATAGACTTTTCTATCTAATTACTGCGAATATTCAATACATTTTTGTTTATTTACAACTAGAAAAAGGAGAAACAAATTATTTTAAATCTAAAAAGCAATGATATAATTATAATAATGTAATAGACTTTTCTATCTAATTACTACGAATATTCAATACATTTTTGTTTATTTACAACTAGAAAAAGGAGAAACAAATTATTTTAAATCTAAAAAGCAATGATATAATTATTATAATATAATAGGTTTTTCTATCTAATTTATGCTAATATTCAATACATTTTTGTTAAGATTTTGCTGTAGAATTTCTCAAAGATAACATTATCACATCACTATTTTTTTATGACTTTTCCTAAAATATGCATACAATGATTTTTTAAATATTTTTTTCTCCAAATATTTTCTATTTCCTCAGAAAAATCAGTAACCCTATCAACCCTCGGTCAATTTGATTGGCTGAAAACTTATTTATATTATTTCTTTTATAATTAAATAATATTTACTGACTTATGCTTTATTAAATAGAGAGGTTCAATGATGAACATTCATAACTTTAACTAAAGATGTAAGACAATTTTTAACACTGATATTACTAGTACCATTCTTATAACTCCAAAAATGTTATAGTATTTATATTGCATTTTATATTATAAGTAATACTTTGACTTAATAAATATATACCAGCAATTTCAAGGTAGTTAAAATCAATGTTAATAAAAAAATGTCAACAAAGAAGAAAAGTTTTCCTAATGAACAGGTACTTTATGAAATAGATTTTTATACGAATAATAAAGATAAAATTGTTTTGAGTAAATTTTTGTTAAGTTCTAAGTTATGTAGTTCTGGGTTATGTAGAAAACCAAAGAGTGCAACAAAACTACTGTTGATTTAGATTTCTAATATTGCATATTTTAGTAGTAATATTTTTTTGAAGTATCTTACAGAATATACTATTAAATAATCTGTAACAAAACTATAAATAAATGAATATTATTAATTATAATTTATTTAAATATTATATTAAAAGATATATTAATTAATAATAGTAAACAGTTAATTTTATTTACATTCAATCACGAATTCATTAACTAAATATTTTGATTTAACAGATTGTAAATGTAATTACGTCAAAATCATATAAATTGAACAAAAAATCGTAAATCTCAAATATACAAATTTTTGTAAATTGATATACGAGAAACGTAATAAAATACAGATATAAGTGTCACAGAATTGAGTTCAGTCATCATGCATATCTCGGTGCATTATTTAAAACTCGTTTTATTTCTATATCTATTTTTCATGTTGTGGATGATCCCTATTTTTTACGTTCTAGTCACATATTTTGTGGCCAGGTTCCCACAATCTCGTGCAAACCAAAAACTCATTTCAAACGCAGACCCAAATGTGCCACTCACAACATTTATTTATTTATTTATTTTTTATTTTATTTCGTGTCCTGTCTCAAAAACGCACCCCGCTGACCCAAATAAATCCGCCAGAATCCTGCTGACTATAAATATAAACTTGCGAAATGCAATATTCAAGATTTACTTTGGTATCATTTATTTATGCCGCTAAAAGCTTTCCGTTTGTTCTCACTGCACACACTTTTATACAGTTTGCAATTGGAATGGATTTATTGTGGATTGTATTCGAATACATGGAATATGAATTAGTTGCCGATGAAATAATATATAATACGTGTAAATAGGATTATTAAATAGGTAAGAGCTTTCGGCTGTAACGCAATTCGGGTATACAATGGCCGTAATGGATTTGATTCCCTCCTCCGGAATGGTCTATTCCAGGATGATCCTGGGTCTGCACTGAGGTATTTATTAACTGCGCCTCTCATTGTTTTAAGCTCTGGAACCGCGCGTTTTGGCGATGATGATAATAATAATCCTGGGAGGATTCATCCAATACTCGCAGACCAACGTACACACAACTGTTGTTCATTTAATACCGCGAAACTCATTTAACTTTTCCCGATGCGTCCGAAAGCAATTCATTTTCCATCGCATAAATATAAATTTCTTTCATAACAGACGACGCCAAAACCAGAATAAACATCAATTTGTTTATTGTACAAAAGAATATTTGATAAAGAATAAATTGATCAAAAATATTATTAGATAAATTATTATAATTGAAGTTTTGAGTTCCACAATATACTAGTACTAACAACTACATTATTAAATGAAACGTTAATAAATTCAATCAATTTAAAAGTATGCGGCTGAATTAATTTATCTCAGAAATTACATTTTTCAATTTGTTCTCGTATTATATAATTTGATTAATTACTTATTGAACTATGGGGAAAACTGCTTGCAGGACATCTATTTATTGATTGCTTTAATGAACAGAAAAAAAAATATAGAAAAATATGCGGTACCTATAATTAAAGGCATGATTCAATTGAAATGTCGGCGCCTATGTGGAGGTAAATAAATAAATAAAAAAAAGGGATGATGGAAGCCAACGTTGAGGGAGTTGAAGCGCAGATGCAAACTGTAAAATGGAGCAGAATTGCATTATACGCTTAAATTATCTCAATTTTCTTGGCCGCTCGCATCAGCCGGAAATGTTTCTGCAAGCAGGAAACGATATTCCCGAGTATACGCCGTACCAAATATTGTAAATGCCGTTATCCTTTTCCGTTCTCCGCCGATCGAAACAGAACGAACGGCGTTGTTTGGATGCGATGCGATGTTAACTGGTATTTTCAAGGTTTAAATTTCTATCGCGCCCAGACATAATTCGATCAGTGCCAAAATATGGTTCATCTTATCCAACTACTATCTCGGTCTCATAATATACTATTTACTTTATTCATTCAAAACACTTTTACTTTGTTAATAAATATTCATACTTATTTTATATTTAATTAATATAGAATTTCAAATAAATTTTATGAATATTCACTATACAATTATAATATTGCAATATTCATATTCATATTTGTCAGTTATACCAACTACCATGAAAGCAAATGATAAATAAACTGACATACTTATAGTTATGATAATAGATTAGATCATTGGTTTTTAGGGAATAAAATGGGGTAAGGTTGACAAATTTGTAAATCTTAGGTCATATTCAGTGCATTTAATAATAAAATAAAACTGTAATAAAGTAGTAAATTATAGTTGTACAACGGTCCAATTGCTAAGTTTTTCGCTTTGACAAGGTGACAGCTGTCATTTCGTGAGCAAATTGCTAATCGTATATAGTTCCTTGCTTTGACACAATGTTACAACTGTCATTTAAGGTTGCGACCCACAAGTCGAAAATTTCTGTTTTATATTATTTTTTCATTAAATACTTGAAATATTGATATAGATTTATATCAATTGTAATATTTAATCTCAAAATATGTAGCTAGAGAATGTTAAAATATATTAGTAAATTTGGAATAACTTAGTAAGTTCTAATTAAAATTTTCTTCAGTTCTTCATTTTGACATACAGCTGTCATTTCATGGGCTAATTGCTAAGCGTAATTAGCCCATTTACAAATGGCATTTTGGGTTGCAGCCCACAAGTTAAAAAATTTCTAAGACTTTAGAAAAATATTTTGTAATAAAAAAAATCTTTTAAAGTCAGAACAAAAACACACACAGATATTTGAGTTTCTTCTTTTTATAAATTTTCCAACGATTTTAAGTTTAACTTGGATAAACTCGGTGTGTACACATCCTGGGATAATATTTGGCCGGACGTTGTTCTCTCAACTACAGCAGTTTTCAAGATAAAAAATTTAAACGCATTTACTAAGTTAAATGAACTCTCTCGTATCCATCTTCAATCACTAAATACTGTTGATTATAATATAGATGCTAACTACTGCGTAATAATGAACCAACTGAACCATATCATCGAACTACCAATCACGTGGATAATAATTAGATCTTTCAAGCGTACATAAAAAGTTGATACTGCTACTACTACAAACATTATTCGAATTTCATTAATGAAAACGTTGCATTTTATGCAAAGCTTCTGAAATTCTAGTGCTCTAATGCCCGTATGAAGTGTTTTCATGATGACCTAATTTGCAGTAAAATATAAATATAATTTAAAGATTGCTTTAACTAATACATTTTTCGTGATAATTCGATTATCTTTCCTTAATTAAATTTCTTTTAATTGCTTATAGCTACATTTATTTCATAGTATAAAAGTAATTATACATTTTATGAAACAAATAGTTATAAGAAAGGTATTTCTAATTATAAAAACATAAATTTATTAAAATAAAACTATATATTCATAAATAAATAATTAAATGGTTAAGATTTATCGCAGTAAAAAGTCTTAACAGTACATACTTTCATTCATTGATGAATCATCGATGGTTTTGTTATTCTTTGAAGTAGTAACTATATTACTATTTATTTATGAAAGTCTATGTCGGAAAAGATGATCAATAACATGATGCATTCATTATTTTTAACTCGAGTCGAGTGGAGTATTATTTTTTCTTTATATATAGATATTCGATTAAATATTCCATGCAGCATGTGCTTGCTTGCTCCAGTTACAATGGCTGTGATGATAGAAGCGCAGCTTGCGAAGTTTTCCTGCAAGCCAAACGGGCGGCTAATGGGAAAAAAGCCACGGTTTAAAGCACACATTTTTTTGTATTATTATTCGACTTTAGTGATTAATTATATTTTTCTTGTGGATTTCATATAAATCTGCTTAAAATATTAATTTTTTGCTTCGGAAATTGTCGTGGAGCATTGATTGCTGCTGCAATCTGCTCTTGGTTTCTTTTTTAAATTTATTTTGCTATGGGTAGGATATTGAAGATCATCCATTACACGAAGTTCCATCGTGCAGCAATCATCATTATCCGATTCGCCTCGTGAATTACCATAATCCAGCGCTTCATCCCCTCTGATGACTATAATTAGGATGCATCAGTGGTAAAATTTAATATTTGATAAATTAGTTGAATTAATACAGATCCATTTATTTATATCCATTGCACATCTCAATACATTTATTATAAATATATTTTGGAAGATACGTATTTATTTAAAAAACAATAATTATATATTTTTTTAACTTTCTTTAAAGACATTTTACTTCTTATTTTAATACAAATAAATACCTATTATTAAATCATATAATAAAACACGTATCTCAATACAAAAAAATATAAGTACAATTTTGTGTTTTAGTGTGTGTTACAAAAATAAAAAATAATCTGCGTTGATTCAAATATTGATATAATTGTAATTCTCTTATTTGTAAAGCAATTTATTTATTAATTAGTTTCGCGCTGTATTTGTATTGAATATTCGCTTTTATGTACGTCTGTGTAATGATATTGACAAATTGATATTTGACAAACAAAAATAAGTTGCATAAAATCCGTTTGACCATTGATCCGTTATATATTATTAATAAATTATTTTGATGTGCAATTCGCATAATGTCCAATTATTATATCCATAAGTACTATAATTTATTTAAAGTCATAACTCTATTAATGAGTAGGAGCGAAATTTCGTTTTTGGAGGTAAAAATCCTTGTAGAAAAAATTTCGAGCAAAGAAAAGTTTTATTGAATTAACAATTAACTTACATGCAAAATGAAATCACATTATAATATACACCGTATTTTTCTATCGAAATTTGCCAGAAATATGTGGTGCAGTAATGAAAATTATCAGTTGAATTTTCAGTCTAAAACTTCTGTTTTATATTGTTATAAGTATTCAATTGCATTCTGATTATTTGTTGTTATGTTATTTTCCATAAGAATTGTGGAATTAGTTGTTGGAACACTTAGTTGAAACACTTAGTTTCTGGAGAAGACACTTTAATTGATCCTTCATTTAGCTTTGGAGATGAAATTTTAGGTTTTGAGAGTTCTGATTAAAATGTACCTAACTACAATTTTCTCTAATTATGTTTTTTTATGGACATAAATTCTCATATTTCTTTTTCATTAAACAGTTATTACATTTAACATTGAAAACTTTACAATAACACTACTTCCTAAATCAAGATAATTTTCACTAAAAATAATTAAAATGTATTCAATTTCCTAAAGCCATTAGTTGTTAATTTGTTTCGGCATGAACTTCTTTAAATTTGTCTTAATTTTTTTTTGTCTTCGATATTAACTAAGTTTTATAAATCTTATATCTTCATTTCTAAGGACTTAATTGCAATAATTGTCAATATCTACAATTGAATTTTTAATGTTGTAGTTTTTCCAACATTTTTTAATATTTGTTATAATTGCAAACTTTGTTATCACATGTAACTTTAACCGATGTATGTTTATATATTAATTCACATCACTAATTTAAGTTGTATGCAGTGAATAAATATTTCATTAAAATATGATTCATTTAATTCGCAATATGCAACAAGCTTTCATTAGCAGCCATTATTCAATATCCCGATATATTTTTTTTGAACATATTTGCTAATGGAATGAATAGTAAAAACATACATTATTTTATTCCGCAAAATCCTCGCGTTCCATTTACACCAGTCTGCGCTCTCCAGTTATTTATTTTATTTCTGCACATATATTGTTTTTCGTCGATATTCATTTTATTGCCATCCGCTGTTCATTTTCCAATATAAAAGGGCTGCAGTAATGCATTTCATGGCTACTAACTTCATAACGTAAATTCGCGTAGGATTACGTAAATGCACTAAACGCGGAAACTGGTTGTATTAATAATCACTCGGTCGGCGTGCGCTTTGTAAATTAAACAGACTAAATGTTGCTTTTCAATTTAAACGGACCATCGTAATTTGAATATTTAATTGGATAAGATCAAACAAAAATGTTGGTCCGTACCGACGGATGAACAATCTACCCCTCTCTGTACATATTACATATAGATACAGACATTACACGACGATATTAACAACTTTTTCTGCTGCATCAAACGAGACTCTATTTTAGTGAATCTGCAACGTTTTTTTGCAGCCCTTTATTTACTATTGCCACAAGTTGCTCCTCGCTATATTACACGTCGGAATTCTTCCTTATACATAAAGACAAACAAACCCCCTGCGGATACACTATAAATGTGTACAATACTTTTTGCTTCAGTCAACATTTACTCAAGCTTATTTGAGGTCTCCACAGTAGAACTTTGAATTATCTTCAAAACAATATTCAAATCAGACACAAACTAAAATACATTTTTCTTACTAAATATTTATAAATATCAATTTAAACAAGTAACAATTTGTACAAATAACAAATCTTACTAGAAATAATGAAATTAATCTAATCTGTAAAGAAACTGAAAATGATTTTGAAGTATATCCTAAAACTAAAGCCTTTCAAATTCAGTCTTGCATTTCCATCTTAATCAATGCATTACCCTTTTTAATTACCCAAGATGACGTGTAACCTACGTTAATTACGGTGTAGAGAGCTGTTCAAAACTTGGTAAGATAGTTTCGAGTTTTCCGGATTGTGTTTTATGCCTCGTTAAAATTTACAACTTCGGATAATAGATTTGAAACTTATCACAAAGCATCCGTTTTTCGTTCCCCATTGAAAGATATATTTTAACAGACATTTGACATTAAACAGGAAGAAAATATTAGATTTAAGTTAATAATAAACAATTTATTTTAATTGTTTGCATTTATTTAGTGTAAAATATATTAAATATAATAATGCTAAACCTTTCAGCTGTTAACAATTTATAAATATGTGTATATTTTTTGTAAGTGTAAACTTCCATTGGAATAAAGAAACTACATGAAAAAATGGTACATTTTCAGAAAATAATTGGCTGTTAATGTTCAATATTTAGTAATAACCTCTGTTAAAAGCCTGCATGGAGCCATGTTTTCACGTTTTTATGAGTGGAAAAAAAAGTCTGAAAAAGTTCAATATCAGTAAACTATTTCACGTTTGACAATGAATGGAATGTTATACTCGTTGGCGGCTTCCATATTAAATCTGAAATATTCATCATATGAAAAACTAAAAGTTTTCATTCAATAATAATTATTATTATATTTATTGTAACAGTTTTCATCTCCTGTGATCAAATTAATCAATTTTAAAGATCTTATTATATTTATAGCTAATTATATTTAATATCTAAAGTAATTTTCTTTACATTTGAATTTTATAAAAAAAACTGTAATAATAATATTTTTTCCTAGATTCAAATGAAGTATTGCATCAATTAAAATATGACATAAATAATTATATTCCAATATAAAAAAAATATATTTGTGATTGTAAATAAAATAGATGTTATACAACAAAAAATATATGATATTTAGTCTGTTGAATATTTCGAAGTAGTATGAATAATGCGTACTGAATTACATGAACGTAAACAATTTAATAGGATTAAACGTTGCGGGTTTATAGAAATATTTTTTTTCTATGAAATAAGATGCAAGCTTTAAATCGGTTTATTATATAAAGTGAAACGAAAAGAAAATAAAAAATGAGTATATTTTCATGAGATTAAACTGAAATGCATGAATACTGCCAGTTTAATATTATATTATAATGAGATGTTGCGTTGCTGCATCAAATAAAATGAAAGAATGACCGCGGGCAACATTTGCAATTAACCCCTTGCAGATCCAAAACGTCATATAAGTCACGATTTAACCTTTTTTTTGTAACGTAAAAAAAAATTTATAATCAACAAAAATGACCAAAAGCTAAACATTCCGTCCCGTGTATATCATTAAAATCCGCACTAGCGTTGACCCGTCACGTTGAAACTTTTCCCATGTCGCGTATTCGCGTCCATAAATTATGCAGCTCTGTCTGGTTGTGGTTATTATTATGGGTCTCCGGCTTCTCGTCCACTCTTCTCTTTGTCCTTTTTTTTATACTACTTTGGTCTGCTGGGATTGATGGGTTGGTGTGTATGTGGGTCACGGAGGTCGGCATTGACTGTGGACATGAATCGGTCCCCTTTTTTCATATGATTTATGCCGATTCGATAATCATTATTAATGCGAGATGCATTGCAGACGACGCGTGAATCTCAACTTCGAACCTATAACCAGAACTAATGCGTAGAAAAACAGAGTCTACGTTTAGTTTCGCGATGTGGTAAAAATCAATAGGTTTAGCAGCACCAGAAAAGTGTCAGTGGAGAGACGTCAGTGGCATGTGTCCGTCTCCTGTTCTTCCCCCCTCGCCCTGTGACACGTGCAATAACTTGAAGGGTCCGCGAGGGCTGTTTGCATTGTTGTAGCAACCCCCTATTTGTTACGTGTATTAACTGACAGTTTCGATAATTCCGCCTCTCTTTAGAAATCATAGTAAACAGTAATCTCCGGAAAATCCATGGGAATCAATGAATCCACGTCGCATACAGTCATAATAAATAATATTTTAATCATACTTTTAGTATTTTTATATATTTTTCAATGTTTTTATCATTCATAAGTCAATACAATAAACGAGTTCAATGCGTATCAAGAACCGCGTAATTCCAAGTTCGCGTAATTCGGAGTATCCCTGCAGTTCTTTCTGTACATTTTACATGTGGCTCTGAAATTAAGAGAAAAAAAAAATTCAAATATAATTTTTGATATGACAACTTGCCATATGATGAAGCTTGTAGTGGAATACGAAAACGGATTAGTTTGAAATCCTGTATATTTATATAATCGACATTGTAGTTTGGTTATTACTATGTAAGCGGTTGGTAGTTACTATAGACATTGTGTTGGATTGAATTTTGTATTTGCACCCTCCGATGCGAATTTCTGGTTATAACGCAGCTTGGAAGTAATTCCTTCTCGGATGGCTGTAGCCGGTTGCTTCAATTTAACGCGCTCTGCGAAAATCCCCCGATGAATAGGAACCGTTAATATAAGTTTGCCGAGGGTCCGTCTAAGTAAACGTATATTACTTTAAGTATGTCCTCAACAACTTCCGGGAGGATTGTTGAAGCCTTGTCCATAAGACAAATATGTCCTCGAGGGGTTGACCATAAATTACCAACGTTTCGCAGAGACAAATATCGATTCGGATTAATGCTCAACACAATCTCGCACCATATAAATTATTGTCTTAGCGCAAAACTAAAACGCATCTAAAATCCTCTAAGGTTATCCAAATAATACGTATTTAAACAAATAACTGAGCGGAATTAAACCGATCCAGAATGAAGCATTGCACCACTATAAATCTTTTGGCGACTGGCCAAAAAAAGGATCCCCCAATTTTCCGGTAGTAATTGAAATAGTCGCAGGAAGATATACATCACTTGAGGTTGTCAACCTTTAGAATCTATAGAGAAAAAAACTGTAAGTAGACAAGAAATACTCAGTAAAATTATTTATATACCTGACATAGAATAACAAATATAATCTTAATACAAATAATAACCCAAGACCTTGTCTGTATTTAATTCTTCAATTAGTCCGGTTTCAAATGATTCGGGATATTAACACAACTATTTACCCGTACTATGCGAAGTATTGTTGTATATCAGTAATAATTCATACAGTAGCAATATATGAATTTATGAGATGACAAAACTTTCATCAAAACTTCAAATAGACTAAAATTATGTAAAAAACTGTAAAGTTTAAACTAACTTACTTTAGAGTTTTAAACGACGGTTTACAATAATAAATTTAACAAATAAAAAATAGCAATAATTGTTCAAAATACCTGATATGATTTATAGATCATTGAATTAATATATTAGGATTTAACAGTAGTCTTGCATATAAGAATAAAGTCAATATTAACTTCTTCACTTTAATCTAATAAAAAATATACTTCTATCTAATAAAAATCAGCAAGAATTGCAGAAAAAAACCTAAAAATGATATGAATTATAAATCAATTAGGATAATTAAGTTTCTTGCATATAAGAATCAAATCCATACTAAGTTCTTCACTTTAATCTAATAAAAAAATGTTAAAAAATAAATAAATATATGTCAGTATAATTACCTTTTTATTTGAGATAAAAAATATTTTAAACACATTCAAATCGTAAATATATCTTCATAAACACTCGCATATTTTTCGGATAATCCGAACAATCCAAGTTTATATTAAGGACCATAAATAAGAAACTTCGTGTGGCAATGACACGGATCCCACATTATTTGTTTCGTTTGCTCGGACGATTTCATAAATCAGAAGCAAGCTAATATTTCATGCTTTCTAATAAAATTCTTGCAAGAAAAGATACAAAAAGAAGATTATTATTTACCGATTACCAAGAGAATCATCATTCTTCATATCTACATTATTATTTTGAATAATGTACAGAATATAAGTTAATTAACTTAAGAATAAAAATAGCTATTAATCGCAATATTTATTATATTTAATTACTTTACATTAATTTGTTTATTACACAAAATATAAAATTTATTATAATTTTTATAAATAAATTTTTATATTCATAATTGTAATTACTTTATTAAATGTTCATCAATGACTAAAAAAATACAAATTTCAAAATATTGATTACCACTGTGTAATTAATTGTTAAATAAAAATTTAATATTTTATTTTTAGATTTTTTTATTATACAAATCTGTTTGGATGCAAATATTTAGCTGAAATGTGCTTTTAAATGAATTGGTTCAGTGACTAATTATAACTGTATGTATAATGTATAATGTATTTTTGTAATTGGAATTATGTGATGTTTATGTAAATCAATGTAATAATAATTAATTAGAAAATAAGTAATTATGATATTATTGTTAATTTAATGTAATAATGTGTATGATGTTACTGTTTGAATTTGATGTTTAATTTGAGTTAATGAATTGTCAGAGACAAACGTTGCTGGAGCTGAGTGGATCTTGATTCTGTATTAATTTAAGCCAATAAATGCCATTTGTATATTGCAGTGCAGTAACCAATAATCTCAGTGTCTGGCATCTGCTGGTTTGGAAAGAGAGATGAGGAGGGAGAATCAGAATTTCAGTTTGCATATTCTATTTAACTTCGATTCCATCTCTCCAGTTTTAATTTATCTGTCTGGCATCTAATACCAAACACACATAGTCTGGGAAAATTTAATCGCGCACTGTCTGTCCGCTAAAGCCGCGTCTCATCCATTCAAATTAGTTTACACCTTTCACAATTCCATACAACCACAATGCACCGCTATTATTCACCTCTTCATCATCGACATCTCGCGATAGCATGATTTATTACAAAGCTTGCGTCGAGAATAAAAAAGGAAAAGGAAAAGAAAAAAACAAATCCTTGTATTGATGTTGTGAAAATGTGGAAAACCTCTGAAATGTAAGAGACATGAAAGGAGGAGTATATTAAAATTTAGGAGAAAAAAATTGTTTCTTACTTCAAACATCAATATTAGATCGAGAGAAAGCGAGTTCAATCCGCCCCTATTGCTATTAATCTACCTCACTTCTTCTAAGGGATTCTCGGATAGGGGGAAAACGCAGAAGAGATTATGTCATCTGCAACGGGGATGATAATACCTAAGCAATAAACTTATCTCGTAAATGTATCCTTGTATAAGGGAAAAGGACCTTCAGAGCAATATGTTGCAGCGGCTTTATTAACACTCGCACACGAACAAATGCTTTCCAATTACCATCATAACATTGAATTTATTATCTTTACAATCACAATAGTTTTATTTAATAATCTACTAACAATAGTACCAAAAAAAACATATTTTATTTTTAATTGGATTTTTCATTACAACCAGAAGTCCAATTATTTAATCAATTAAAAATACAGAATATTTAGTTTACATTTATTTCAAACACCGGAAAAAAAAACTTCATTTAAATATAGCATTTAGTAGCATGCATTTGCTTTTGATTGCAATTTTCAATTATAAAAATAATACGTTTTTTTTGTATTAATTGTTATTTTTATAATTCTAATCTATTGCATATAAAATTTATTTATTTTCTTCTACAGTTTTAACATATTCGATTAGATAAATTTAGTTATTAGAGGAAATGCAACATGGAAATTTCCTTTTTTATGGAATGAAGTGTTGGAATATACTAGATTGAGCCTGAAATTGAATTTGGCAATTTCACGTGCGAAGCTTTGCATTCTAAGGTTGAGAATGTCCATGAATACCATTTCACCTATGCGAAGTAGCAAATTCATCTGGATAATAAACTAGGAATCCATATTACCTCCGCAAGTAAAAATCCAATAAAGAATTAAATGAGATTTTAAAGCTCCCAACAGATATATATAATATAATGCGCATGGAAAGGATAAAGCTATGAAGTATTACATTTGATATTACTATCTCAGTATTTAATATATTCAACGACTGCTCACATTATAAAATGTAAAAAATATTAATTCACAGCAATAATACTTTCAACTTAATATAAGTTATGTAACTAATAGGACAAAATCTACATATAGTAGAACCTTGGAATACGAGCAAATCATATGTCATCCTGGAAATTGTAGATATTTTTTTAATATACGAGGTATTTTTGTTTTGTAGCATAAAGAAGTTATTATTTTTTTATATAAAACGTAAAATATATTTTTACTCTTAATATTTACACGCTCTTTTGATAGTGTTATTATGTTGGATAATGGTGTACGCAATTGATAACTGGCTGCTTGAGTTTGGAGATCAGTGACTTCTGAACTTTTTGAAGAAAACTTGAATTCGCATAGCTGAGCACAAGACTCATCCACTCTGGTATCGCTTTGCACTCGTTCGCTGCACGCAGCTTGAGTGCATAATCACTGGAATTGAAGTAAATAATGATACTCTTGTCCTACATTTTCCCCAAAGCTCTTTGAAGAACATAAAATGAAGTAATTGCAAATGATAAGTTCGAAAAACACTATTTATTAATGCCTAATTTTCTGTAGCACAAAATTATTTATTTTCCAAAAGAATCTAATGAATGTAATATCAATTGTTTGCAGTTTTGAACTATAATTTATAATGCCAAGTTAATATTAAATTGTAATTAAAATATTTAATTCGAATTTTATTGAATTATTAATTTATTTAATTAAAATTTATAAATAATATGGTAATTATTGTAAAATATATTTACTTTTATTAAATACATATTTATAATTAATTAAGAAAGGAAAAGCTATATTTGTATTGCTTTAAAATTGTAATATTTCCTCCAGAAGTGGAGAAATATAGATAACACTTCAAGGACATTTATCAAAGGATATCACGGCTAGAATGTAGTACTAGCAGCATGCAAGGATTGCGGTCAACCGACGTATAATGATCACCGATCACCGAGGAGAAGTTTGCAACAGATGTTGCTAATAGTTAAAGTCATATGTTGAATCATTGCTACTCAATATTTTTATTTTCTAATTTTAAACACAGTTTCATACTAATATCACAATATAATGAAATTGTTGTGAAATGAATAGTCTGCATTAATGACAATTTCCAAATGTTCGTAAATAAATTATAAATATCGCAATGTTATTAACGGTTTAATAATTCGTGCCCGATAAATGAAATTACGTAATTTATTATTCTTCTATTCGCGTAGAATATATTCGATTTTATTGTATTAATTGCAGGGTATTTATAATAATAACGCGTAATCCCGAGTTTACATAACGGGTGGATGCGTCGGGTATGGAATTTCAGAGATTTATGCGCTATTCGGAAAATATATTAATAAAACGGCTAATTCCTCCGCTTTGCGCTAAATATTCATAAATCTTAATGATATGCAAATAAGGCTACCCTTATAATACAATAAACTTGTAATGAAGTTTTAGGGAAGCTCAGCGTTGCCTTATTTTTGTTTGGTTCGGGAAATAATTAGATGTCTATGAGGTTGCATACAGTGGATCATTAATAATGCTATTATATAATTTATGAAATATATATTATAGATGTAGATTCGAGAAAAGTTTTATAGATTTATCACTAACGCATTCAGGGGCCTATAATTCATGGGCATATTATTAGATTCTCCGCTACGCTCGCGTTTGCAACTAATAACATACGGTGTGTTACCCATCGATAAATCCAATTCACACCTCGAGCCGCGTCGCGAAGAGGTCTAATTCGTATGTTTACGTCTTGCAAGAAATTAATTTGATCCGAAATTATGTGTTGCAAGACGGCAGATTCGATTTAAGCGGCAATTAAGAAGGTGACTTCCTCTACTTCTGCAGCTTGGAACTCGTTAAGGAACGCTTCGTCTCGCCACGTTCGTCGATTTCAATTTTACGTGTCACCAGACCGGAAGTTATTAATATATATAATACGCAGGTGTATTCTATTTTTAATCACCTTCCCATAATTCGCAAAAAAATAATTAAATCAATTAAATTTATATATTCTTAAATAAATTTAATTATTTTCTAATATTTTATTTCATATATTAACAAATAATTGAAAATTTTATTATATTTTAAATAAAATCATTTATTTACTATATTTTTACTTATAATTATTTATAATATTACAGCTACAGTATAAAAACATTTCTTTATATTTATAATATTTTTCAGACTAAAGATTTTAAAATCCTTGTACAATCCGAAACATACGGTTATTTCAATATAAAAATTCTGTTAATATATAGAAATAATACATTATTATATTGACGGTAATAAAACCAACAGAAATTATCCTAATAGTTGAAAAATATATTTAATATATTATAATCTAAAAAAAAAATAACTTAAAATTAACAAGTCTTCAAAACCTACACTAAAAATAATTATTTATGTGTGGAAATATTTGTTTTTTAAAATTTTTATATTTATTGTCATTAATAAACCTTTTGTGATAATTAATTCGTTTAGGGTTTAGATGTAAATAAATGTAAATCCACAGACATTAACCATTCTGTTGATATACGTATACTTAATCTATGCAGCAACCCACCACCAAGTGAATTTAAAGGCAAATATATTAATGCATATATTTTCATGCTGAATAAACATGATATATAAGCATTTCCTTATTTTAAAATTAATGTATTCTACATTTAAATAATAAAAGTATTTTTAACATTAGGTTTATGAAAAATGTTAATTTGAAAATTTTCACATCTGAAAAATAATATCTTTATTAGCCACAAATACGACTAAAATTCGATGTTTTTTTAATTATAACTCAAGTTTCAGCCAATAATAAATATGTTTAATTTCTAGAATATACAATAAAGTTTGATTAAATTTCGTAAAAATCAGGTTTATCACAGTTTATGGCTTGAGTGATAAATCATAAAAATAATAGTTTATATGACTTAATTTAATTAACGTCCAAAATTCATTATTGTATTCTTCAAATTTCAATCTAATATATATTATGTAATGGTATTTAATAATTTTTAGTTATAAATGAGTTTTTATGTGTACATAAAAAAATGGATGTCATTTTCACTCATGTTTTATTTATTAAAAAATGGTACAATGGATCATCAACAAAGCAATACTATAAATTTCACAATTAGAATAAGATTATGGGAAAGGTTTTTCTTTGAAAGGTAATAGTTAGTTTTCCTTAGTAAAAGTCGTGTACACACTATTATATATGTATGTTTAGTAATCTTCCTGAAAGGTTAACTATGTGTCTGGAACTTTGTTCGTTTATCGAAGCACGAAAAGTGCACCAATTGTTATTGATTTGTGGTAAACATAAATGGAAAGGTCGTGAAAGTGTGTACGTTCCGGAGAAATATTATAGATGTACAGATTATCGTGTGGTAGTTTATGGTGCCCTGTAGCCTGGACTACGTAAATTTGGTTTGATAATTGAGGGTGAGGGCGTATGCAAGGTTGGCACAGTTCGAGAGAGATGCAGAAATGGAGGTTGGCGGTAAACGTTGAGACCCCGCAGCACTAAATCAAACAAAACTACATAATAAATACACAGTTAAACAGAACGGATAAGTTATTTATTAATATTGCCCGAAAACGGAACGCAGCATTTCGAACTATTCCCCTCCGTTCAATTTCCATTTATTGACTACTCCCGCGAAAATTGACCCACTTCCAAAGTTCATTACACCATGCGACGAGGCACGAAACGAAAACCATGACAAAAACGTCCATCAATAATAAATATGTTTGAAAGCGTAATGCTTTCGATAATTGGCTTCGACATTTCCATCTTCCGATTAAAAATCGTACTGCAATTTAAATCTAGAAATATGCGTGATCGAATTGCAAACAACCCACGTACAAATTGCTGCATTCATATATATTTTATAATGCTGACTAATTGTATATTTATATATTTTCAATATGTCATTAGTCAATATGTTATTTATGTATATAACATTCTCATTTTTTAAATAAATTGTACATTTATTGCAATTTTTTCTTAATAAGTTATATTTTCTTTTAACATTAATGTATAAATCATAGAAGTGTTACTTTAAATTCAATAAATTAATAAAATAAGAAATTTTCTTTAAATTAATACAATTACATTTATAAAGTAGTAACAAAACTTTTTGAAAATCATTACTATTTGTTATAATATTCATGAATATTCTATTACATAATATCTTACTCAATACGCAAACCATTTGTGTTAACGAAGAAAATAACACTTACCAAACCATTGCTTTGCTTGAACGGTAAATACGGGAAATTATCCCAAAAAGCAATGTTTTATCAACAAATTTATCAAATCCAGATTTTTCCATTATGAAAATTACAAAAGTAGCGTTACTAAAACCACTGTAATTTGTAAACTAAACGTCAGATTTCTATAAAGTTTTGACAGGCATCGTCTGAAGGTTGGTGCTTCCTATAAAATCATATGTCATTTGTTGCTAGAGGCGCTATCTATATGTCACCCTACTAACTTATTGAGTATGGTGTTACATTTAACTGTATTATTTGTAAAAAAAATAATTATGGCTAATATAAAATGATGAAAAACAATTTTATGTTTAATATGCAAGAAAGTTTTACAATTAGAAAACTAATTGAATTTAAATTATTCTAACGTAATAAATTACAGTGTGTCGCAATATTTGTAATAAATTTGTTTATAATAATAACTACACAACAAAATTGATGTGATTATGCGAACTTTAAAGTACATAAGCTTCGATGTGGAAAATATATTATATCGCACTTTTCTGAAATGTAGCACGTAAGAACATTTCCTGGGTGTGTTAAATTGAAAGGCCATTAGGTTCTCTCCACTTTCTTTCGCCTACCTCTTCTTCTTGTGCTTCTTTCTTCCATTTTTTGCAGTGCGGTACGCTTTTATCGTTCGTTTCAATTATTATGCTCATCAGAAATTCATTTTAAGGCGCACGTTTGCATGCTATATGCTGAAAGTGGATGAAATACTATTTATCACGTAATCTCGCAACATTATTCATATGCCGTATTTCGAGGCCAGCCGTATTATGCAACATATCATACATATACCGTTCGGCTACAAATATGGCTTTTAACGGTTTTCCGTAGTTTACAAACACTTTCGACATATCGTTTAAGCTTAGTTTTTGATACTTGCACGAAAATAACTTCAAATTTTGTAACAAATTTTACAGACATTGTAATTATTCATTCACTTTTATCCAATCTTCAATCGTTTTAACGAATTATTTACTTGTCTTCAGATATTCAATGTTTATGTATTGCTTTATTAAAAAAAAATGTTTAGTAAGCAGAGCGCTCAACTAAAACAATTTATATTTATGAATTTTTCTTAAATTGATATTTGCGGAGAAGAAAAAAACAGAAATACAATTGGAAGTTCGTGAACTAAGTATAGACAGAGCGAGGAAAGGAATAGTAATAGGTGAGATTTAGAAGAACCATAAAAATCAAATAACAGGGGGGAGAAAAACGATAAGAATGTCGTATAAAAGCCAATCAGGAAAGCCATCAACGAACGTAATACTACTTCTTTTTCTTATCTAAACGCGATTCATTGTATGTCCCGATGAAATATGTGTAGAAGTATCTCATCTTGTACAACAACATTGTATAAACAAAGAGTGTGGTATATTCAAACGGATTTTATAGAAAAAAGAGCATTAGCGCAAACACAGTTACGGAATTTTACAGTTACGTATTCTGTATTTGTGCGCGATCTAATATTTAACTGGTATATTTCTTAAATCTTGTTGCTATAACATCCCACGAGGAAATAGTAATTGCATTAACCGTTGTCGCAATAAAGCCTTCAACTGAACAACAATTAGAAGTATCAATAAATTGCGTTCCCTTTGAATGTTGAAAAGTTCCAGCTGCTGCTGCTGCTTAGAAAGCACCTGCAAAGAGAAGGTGAATAGTATAAGAAAGTTGCGCTAATGTCTCTCCTCTTCGTTGGAGATGCGATTTATCTGTTAATAACAGCATCCTTTGTGCTCTCGAATGGCAATGATGAAATGAAGAGATTCGGTGTAATAAATTAATTAGTCTATTCCCCCATTGTGATTGCCTCTATCTATAATGTATAGTATACATGTATATCAGGAAACGCGTCTCATTGTTTCATTGTAAGTAGCTATGCTGTTGCATGACATTCCCGTCTCAGGATTCGCGCGCGTCTTGACGTTAAGATTACCTCAGACGCTACAGTTTAATTAAAATAACAATTCAACGCTCCGGCAAATAATCTACAGCTTTCCATTTCCGAAATAGCAAGATAAATTTGAAAAAAATAAGAGAGATTCTCTGAAAGCAAAGCATACAGTAAACTTGTTCTCCAGCTTCCATGAAAGGAATATGATCGTGACATACATTTCATTCCGTCATGTTTCTTTCTTTTGAATTTCTATTTTCTCTACGAAAGCGTCGAGGACATGGAGAGGGACGCATAAAAAAAACTGCTGAAGTTTTCGCAAGGGAAATGCGGGTGTATGACATGAGCAGATTTGAATGGGAATTCTACATGTTAGTTCTTTGTGTTCGAGCATATTGTATATGCTTGATAGATGGTCGTCCGGGCGTAATTGGTTTTGCGTGTAGGAAAAGGAAAACAACAGGAGGAGACAGAATTTCGTTTCTGGGGTGATTTCGCGGACGTCAGTATCCAAACAACATATTTATATAATACTCTTATATGTTTACCCAAAAGGCTGTGTTATTTGTTTTCTATTTTGCTGTGCTCTCTTAGGGAAAATTGAATGAAAGCGTTCACCTAATCCGTTTTATCTTCTTAGTCCCTTATTCTACTTCAATTTGTATCACCAGCATGTGCCTCATGAACACAACAGAGTATAATAAATTCGGCATTTTTCAGAGTTTTCTTGTATCACTTATTATATCTTTGTCTGACAGTGCGTTACCAATTGCATTGCAATAAATCAAGAATATGAAAAATGGTTAAAAAAATATTTCAACGTCTAATAATCAACCTACAAAATATAGTCAGAAGTTGGACTATTAGAATGAATTCAAGGATATGAAATTGTTATAGGATATTAGAAATGTATTAAATCCAGAAAATGATGTTTTTATTAGTGGAAGATTAAGATAACCTTCGTTTCTAGAAGACAAAGTAAATGTAGACGAAGTTTGAATCTACAAAATATTAAGAACTAAAGATTTAGAAAAGTGATAAAATAGCATTTTTTAGTAAAAATGATCCTGATTTATGAAAACTTCAACAACTCCTTATATACAATTGTTAAATGAAAAGAATAAAAGCGCAGACTTATTTTCATTTCTCTATTTCTTAATTGATTTATTTAATAAAACTTCAAAAAAAGTGAAATATCATCAAAATATATTATTTGCAGGTAAATAAAATTTGACATATTATGTATATCAATCATTTTGATACATATATTAATGAAATGATCTTGATACAAGGAAATGCTTTGATCAAATATGAAAATATTTGAAAATTAGCTCCATCTATTTTGACAACGTTATCACTGGTAGCAAATGATGATCTTCCGGAAGCGCAAGATGATCAAAATTAGTAGATAGAAGCGTGCATGATACGAACCTCATCAGCAAGCCAATTAATGTAGATGTTGACACAAAGGACTTCCCCGAATATGGTAAATAAGTCAATTTCTCGAGGGTGCTTCTGATATCTCTTAGGAAAATATTAAATTTACTTCCGGTTCGGCGCATCTGAATACATCCTAAATTGTCTACTTCAACAAAGAAAAACTTAGATATTTTAAATTGGAACATGATTAATCGATTATACATACTAATTAATGAACACGCACGGATTGATAATTGCAATCATGTAGGGTATATCAATCAATATTTCCTAGTGCATGTGTCATATTGCAAATACGCACACGAAACATCACAGCAAATTCTATCTAATTGATATGAAGCGTAGGATTTGAGCTCATGTTTAATCGAATTCTAATTTTACATTTATTATTATTCAAATCCAATTCGCTAAGAAGTGTATTTGAATAAATGAACAAGATCATTCATTAATTCATTTTTTCTTGATGTAAACCACTCTTAAAACGCCATTTGTTTAATTATGCTGAAATAAAAAAGTGCTGGTTTTACATGTTGATGTGACTTGACCACTTTCATTTGCATACGTTTAAATAGCCGTTTCGTTTATGTTGATCTGTGCTCAGAGTCTGAACAAAACAGCCATAATACTGTGTGTTTTATTAAAAACATGACCGCAAGTTTCTTTAAACATGTAAACCTAAAACATTCTTCTTTGTAAGATATTGTAACACTTCCGTATAACACATTTCGTATAGTAATTATATATTACAGTAGACAAAATACAGTAATAAATTTAGTTATTTTTTCACAATTGTCTGTATTGAAGTTATTATCACTGAACGCTAAACAATAACACTTTTTTCCCAAAACAAGATAATTTTCACACAAAAAATATTTTCAGTGTACCTTTAAGTACCTTCATCAAATTCGCCTTCCTTTTCTTGGACTACTTAAAACGAAGTTATCTCAATCTATCACTAAAAAAACATCGTTTTCTGAAATCAATAAATTTCTAATATGAAGTGTATATTCTAATCCACATTTCGAAACCTATTGATAGAATCTAAACTTATTTCAAATTTTTCTGATGTTATTTTCTTATGATTATCGGGCTTTAGTTTTAAATTGGAATATTTTGTATGTTAAATGATTTTTTAAATTGCGGATTTTGTTATATGGAAGTATATAGCAATTTTCCTAAATATTTAAGGGATCGCGTTTTAATCCATTCAGAAATATTAATGATCACTAGTAGTTTTTGTGGTGACAAATAACTAAACTTTAGAGGTAAATAAAATATATCTAAAAATTAGAATTTTGTTAACAGGAATTGATTTACATCTTCAAATTCAAAGTTGCTTAAAATTCCTCCAAAAAAACTATATTTTATATAACATAAAATTATTTAATTGAAAACATCATCTTTATCAACATGATAAAGTTTATTGAAATAATATCTTGCACAGGTGGAATATAGGGCAAAAAATCTCTCAAATTTTTATATTTAGCTGAGAGTATAGAAGTTTTGCATAGAGCAACGGTTTCCAAAGTTTATCAAAATATAATGTTGGCATCTCACCTTCTTTTAATTTATATATGTTATGTAATCATATTTCTCACATGTGGAGCGTGATTTCCAAAAAAGTTCATATGTAATGAGAGAAAGATTTCTATTTCTCACAGATACATAAATATTTAATTTCTAGCGCTTCACAGCATGGAGTAAATAATTTTATGCTTCATGTTCTTCCCTATTTTTTGTTTGTTTTATCATTATTAGCTAATGATTTAATCTATATAATAAATAAATTACATATTTGAGAACTATCTTTTTATGGAGTTGATAAATATAAATTAAACTGATTTTTAAAAGTGCTTCTATATGTCTATTCATTAACATAGATATATATTTGTCATATTTAACTCGGATTATAGATATTTTCTTCCTGGATTATGGGGTTTTGAATAATGACTTTGGTAGGCTAAAAAAGTTAATTTGTTTTGTTCCTTGATCCATCCATATGCTCAAGTAAATTTGTAAAAATTTCATCTTTACACAGAGTGTCCAAAAGTCTTGAAAAAAGTTATGAAAAATTTCTCGCATACGTTAACGTTTTCATATGTTGTGCATAGGTTTAGAACTCACACCATCCTTTAACCTCCTTCTCTGATGTAAACCGGAGAATCGAGTATTAATAGATTAATGCACTTTTTGAATATTTGCAATCGCTATTCTCAAATTTTCTTTCCTATTTTTGTATAATATTTTTCTTCACAAATCCTTTTTAGTTTCCTTACTGTTTGATTTTACATTACATTTTCATAATATGATTCAGAAATTAATAATATTGAAACTATTCGTTGTTCTATAGCACGCTCAAGACAAAATAATTATATCGTTATTACTAGCTTTGCTTTTATAATTGTTGTTATTGTCACACATGTTAAATAAAAAATATTTATAATATTAAATCTAAAATTATTATTGAAATATCACAATTTGTACACTTGTAGTAATGGTTAAATTGTTACTAATATTGTCAAAAAAGAAGGCAACAACAAATATATAAATTTACTTAAACTTTATATCTAATCGCAAGTTAAAAAATGGACTTACATAAATATTTATTTTGATAAGTAAAACATTGATTTTCAATCACAATCTCGATTTTCTTAAAAATGATTATGGCATATATCACAATCTTTTAGAACATTTTTTTTTCATTAGCAATCATGCACTCAATGTTGGAAAAGCACTTTGTTTGTACATATATAAAGAGATCTATCTCCGCCAGAAGTTGGAATGATTAAGGATTTCCGTTTCATAAAACTTTATGCAACCACTCCTATTTTTGCTCCCTTCGTCTTGCGTCATTCGTCTATGAATGACTTAAAAGAAATCTGCATTCAGGATCCGTTGCAATCGTTTTTCATTTTCTCAAATCCCTGGCGAATACACCGAAATCCCAGCAAAATAGAATATTGTTTTTATGCACGAAACGCATTAGCATGAATTGTGTGCGGAGAGAAAATACTGAATATTTAAAAAGATCCGCGCAGGGATTTGAATGAAGTAGTGAATTAAGTTTGATAAGGTTGTGCGTCAGAGGGATGATGAAAAAAAAATGCGAGCAAGGGCAGTAGTAATGTGTCTGTAGGCATTTTAAGGGTAAGTAAGTTAAACGTTCCGGGTCTGAGCGAGTGCGAAACTTAAAAGATTAATTCCTAAGAGCGGAATGTTAAATCGAGCCGACGTCGAAACCCCGAGCAATAAACATAATTGCCCCAATTTGTCCGACACCAAGTTAATATTAGCCGGAAGGGCACAGAGGAACAAAAAAAGGAACCTGTCCCAACGATATCTCTTAAAAATATAAATGTTTGCGGTAAAATTTATTGTAGAATCCTTAGTTATTCTAGGAAATAGCTAAAACAATCAGACCATATTTTTGCAAGGAAATCAATATGGTTCATAAAATTGAACAAAATAAAATTTCGACGTTTTATAAAGTCAATTAAAGATATTGAAATCTGCTTTCGCGTTAACAAGATATTTGATATCCGGATCTAAGCCGTCTCGCCCAAAGTTCCTGCTAATACGAAACACTTCTTGGAGCAAATGTGCTTTCCCAAGTGTGTTAAATGCAGTTACACACATGTTGGAAAGGCGAAATCCCGATCTAACAAGTGGCCTTAATCAAATCGTGTCAGTCGAATGGATCAAACCTATTTTGGATGATGCAATAAAATCTGGTTTTCCCGACTAGAAATATCAACAGGATGTGATTTACGTGCATAACGTGCGTCGCATAATCAACCCCTCCGATTTCCTCAATTTTCGATTAAAAGCCCCACACGAAAATACGAACGTGCGAGGCCAAACACTCCCTCGGGGAGATGTAAACATTTCCGCAGGAAATCGCAAAATCCTACGTCACGGATGTACGATTAATGTGAGATAAATTATATTTATTTTTTAATATTTAATATACATTTACCAAAAAATTAATTAATTCACCACGTGGTAAATTTACAATTTAATGATTTGAAGTTATAAAAGTCTTGTTAGTCTCCTCGTTGTTAAAATTATTAACGTGGTAATTATAATTATAGGTAATTAAGCTTATATAAAACTTGCAAATAGCAATAAATATTGTTAACTATTTAAATCAATATTATACAATGAATCATGTCAAAAGATTAAAATAAATCACGTTAATCATAAAGATTATACGAATATATCAATATAGAAAGAGTAAAAAAAACATATATAAAATCTCTAAATCTATGTTTAATATACTTTTAACAGTATATTTTAATCAAACCACAAATCCTATCCATTGAAAAAATAATAAGTTACGATATAACGAAGTAGAAATTTAATCTTTAATGTATAAAAGTAATGATAAACTTTTCCGTGAAGTCTTTACTTGAAAAAGTATGCACTGCTTTGTAACTAAATATATATCAGGATTTTAATATAAATTTGAGCTTTCGTTGACATTATATTACAGAAGTATGAAATATTTTTTATAGCATCAAAAAAATATTGAATTATCTAATACTTTCATCAAAATATACATAAATTTCATGTTTTCACTTAAGATATTTAAGGTGTAATTTAAATAATAATTAAATTCTTTAAATATCATTAAATATTAGTAAATAATAATAATATTATTTTTTGCATCATTGATTTATCCAATATTTTCATTAAAATATACATAAATTATTATAAATTTGAAATTTTATATAATTATCTTTATTACAGGTTATATATTATATGTTTACAAAGTAATGTTACCTTAAGAATATCATGAATTTTTATGAAAATTTAATATAATTTGTACTTTTATAAACTTTATAATACAGAAATAGATGTAAAAAAATACAAATTTTGTAGAACTGACTATTAAAGAAATAGACTATTAAAATCTTGAATTCATATAACATTTTCATAGGTTTCAATATTTAAAATATGCGGACGGAGTAATGTAGTCTAGCAAGTACCATTGATGGAATGCGAGCAATTTAAAAGTCACGTAGGAATTCCAAGATGAGTGTTGACAATTGGCATTTGTTGAATTTCGTCTAATTAAAGGTGCGTTATTAAAATGCAGGACGCGATTCTAATTAAAATTTCGCTAATTAGTGAAAGCGTTATATGTGTGTGTTCGTGCGTGTGTCGATATCAATTTCGTGTATGCAGTCAGAGTGAGAGAGATAGAGCGTGTGCCAGACAGTCTGAGAGGGTGGAATAGAAAGGGCGAGAGAACATAACAAATTCCTACAGCTGGGAATTACGGATGACGTTAATAACCGGCATTTTAGATATGCAATTATCGGAACAGCCTCAGACCTGGCCTTGCCTGGCCGCCCTTAACCTGCCCTCCGCCACGAGAGAGAGAGCACACACACGCATACACACAACGCAGCATGGCTAGACCCCTCCGAATAATAACCCCTGAAGTGGCATCATTTAAGTAGCCCTTTAATGAAACTTTAACGGGGTCGTTGATTTAATGATTTTCACTGCTCAGCAGATTCCACAAGCCCCGAAACTATAATAATATAGCCTCATATGCAGACTAATAACCATAAGTTAATTTGTCATTTTCTACTGTTTTTACTACATTGCGCATCCTGTTTTCATACGAATTAACTCGAACTGGATATCCTAGATACGGTTCTTATCTTGGTATTTCTACTCAGTGGAGGTCCTAACGGCCATCCACAGAGCATTCAAGATTGTTAAACAGCTGTATTTTACATAGAAAAACCACATATTGGAATAGTTACCAGTTCTAACTTTCTCGAGTTCATTAGATTTTAAATGTGTAAAATATTTCTTACGTTACATCAAATCATTATTAGTTTTAATTTTCTTCCGAAATTGTTTTAGTAATAATCTACTTAATTTTTTAATCTATATAAAAAATACAGATATTTCAATCATATATCAATTGATTAATTATGATTTACTTTGGAGTTTCTATCTTATATAAGAATGTATTGCACTATAAGTAATAAAATAATGTATGATGTATTCCGGAATAAATTTTGCATAAAAATAAAGCAGTACAACATTCCATCCAATATTCAATCTGCAGTTGCGACCGGAATCCCACACGTCGACTATTATTGCACATGTATGCGAACATATCTAGAGATTGATTGCATTTGAGGGCCTCTGGTGTATTGCCCTCTTTAAACCATCCATCTCGCGGTATTTCCACTATTTTTTTTTTGTTTCATCCCCCGATCCTCACCCCGGCTGTTTACAACACACGCACACAGACGAAACCCCATATCATCAGTAATTTATATGGATTTTCCGTGAGAGGGTTTTCGGGGGTTGGCGGTGCATTTATTGGGGGTTCGTTTTTCATTGTTTTCGCTTCCGGGCTGCGGCGCGCCAAGGGGCTTTCCGATTCCGGATACAACGAGCGTGCATATTGAATATACACGGAATGCGCTTAATGGCATATTTTGCAAAACAAAAAAATAAATATTAATAATAACAACCGCAATAATTATTAGGTTTTATTCATTTATTTGCTCGGGTTTGTTGAGTTCAAAGACCGATCGAATTTTACAACAGATTAGTTAAAGTTAATTGGTCGCTATTTCTGACATGTGTTCACGCGATATGTTTTCACTGAGCCCTCTCCGTGTGTGAGTGTGTTGTGTGTGGGTATGCATTTCAAAACTAAACGTGTTTATTTTTCACTCACCAAACACACTCGTCCGGGATAAGTGTAACTAATAAGTTGCAATTAGTTTTGTGCTTATTTGTATTGCCAATCGAACGCTTGCCATTAAAGTGAATTTTAAGTAAACGCCGTTTTTCGTCTCTGCACAATTAAAGTGAAAGTTCTACCTTGGATACTGACTGCTGCTACGTACATAATACTTTGTAATAAATTTGTTTAAATAAGGATAACTAAAGGTCTCATTAACTAATTGATATATTAAATTTTTTGCAGATGTGATGATGTTCAGAGATCGATCGAACTGTTAGACAGGGTCTTATCGGAGTTTGATGATGTGGAAAATGCAAATCAGGTTCAAAACGTAAGCTAGTTGTAAATAATTAATTTACCGAATTCTCCAATATATCATTATAATAAATATTTTCAAAAATAAAAATTCGCGCCTCCGGTTCACAGTTCATCTATAATTGAATGAATGCCCCACAATTTCTGCCTTAATTGTATAATACACAATATAAATTAATTCTCATCGGACCCATATTAACCCCAATTAGTTGTCTGCAGCGCGCAGCAACATTTTATCCATTTAAATCACGCATGTTGGTTATGGAATCAATGGAGGTGAAGCATTATTTTTAACTTGGAACGTGATAATATCTATTTTTAATTACAACATGTTATGCGGCGCTCAAACCGAATCGTCGCTTCTCATTTTTATTATGATGATGTAGGCGTTGAAAATGCGTGACCTTTGTAGAAAGATCTATTTTGTAAATCTTAAATTTCAATGCCAAAATCAATTGCTCTTTTCATCATATTCTTGGAGTGTTTATATTTATAAGTTTTGTGTTAAGGTCAGTGTAACTGCTGATACGTGCACTCTTTCTGCTCTCTTTTTAAGTCCGATAACCAGTTTTTATCAGGGTATTAATTAGCCGCTTTTGGTTCAGTTTAAATTTCGATTCGCTCATGTGTCAGTCACAGTCGGACCATTGTTTATATCCTATTATTTATAAACACCACTATATAGTCCAATAATAGCATACAAATTGATTTTAAAGCTAAATTAATGCAAAGAGTGCCCTCGTTAGATTAAAATTAATTAAAAGTATAAACAAAACGCTACAAATAAATGGAGCATCGTTATTATTATTGTTCTCTTTTATCTTTCTAGATTCCAATGTCTGGCTCCGCATCAACGCCGCATTTACAGCAGCAAGCCTCAACTCCAATAAACCCACTTTCGACACCCGAGGATGAGAGTCCTTCACTCGGTCACCAATCCGAAGATGATGGCTACATGAGCATGAATGGCCGCAAGGCGAAATTTAATTTAGCGTTTAAACCATTGACAGAGGTGCCCGTCCATCAAGAAGTGATTCCAGGAGACCCCAACGATTTCCCTCCACCCCCTGAAGAAGCCCAGAGGCTCATAGCTACACTCTTACCGAAGTACATATAATAATGATAGTTGTCAACGAACAAGTTATCTTAACCGATTTATATTCTTCGTCTGCAGGGTGTCGCCCGCGCATTCTTCTAAAAGGAATGGAAACAAACCTAGAACATCACCGATTACTCAACCCCGCATAGAAACCATCCCTCCGCCACAGAGATTTCAAAATAATGAGTTCACACCTGTCATTAACGGACTTCCTGAGAAACATTCAGCGACCCAAACGACTCTGGTAAATTATATTTGTTGTTGTGTTAACAAATTTGAAATCATTGACAATTTATTTTTTTAGCCTAAAACTCGTCATCAACGTCCGTTTGGCTGGGAAAATGATTTCATAGTGCATCCACTTCCACCACCTGGGTATCGCTTCGGAAGCCTACCATTCCAACATGGAGTGTATCCTCTAACTTCGCCTACAAGAGTTCCACCGAGAACAGTACCCACTGCAGCGGAGAAGCATCGAGAAGTAAGGAGAAGAGGTAGCGAAGATACTCTTTCATGTGACCTTGAGGATCAGCAGCCTCTGAAAACGTTGCGCGAATTGGGCGACGATGAACACTTTTCCGATGATTCTTTGGAGGAGATGCTTCCACCTCCTCCGCCGGTTAACAAAAGGGCAAGCATCGCGTGGGAAGTTCCTATAGACAACGAGGAAGGTTTTATGACTCCAGGTAGCACTAAAGTTATAGGTAAATTTCAACGTAAAATCATGATATTAAAGTTACAATTACTACGTTTTAGGGAGGAGAAGACGCAAATCGGGATCTCAGTCGAGTACAAGTTCAATTCCTAATAGATTAAAAGAATTCGATGACTGGCCAGATCCACCGCCGTGCACCACAGAAGACGAGATAACTTCTCCATTCTCCGACTCCGATGACGTGATTCTTCCGCAAGAACTGACCGGTTCTAATTTATCTGGAACAGGAACGTACATCGTGCGACGTGGGAAAAAGGACAGGAAAATTCTGCAGCACTTGAGCAGCTCTATGAATTCATCCTCATCGTTAAATTCTCGCCTGAGTTCAGATCTAAGCATACCTCATTCTCGATTTAGTGCGGACTTGAATTCGCGTCTCAGCAGAGAACTAAGCACTCCAAATTCAAGATACAGCATCGACCTTAGCACGCCACATTCGAGGCTAAGTCAGGAACTTAATTCTCCCAAATCTAGATTCAGTTTAGATTTGAACAATTCGAGACAATTAAGTCAGGAGATGATAAGTTCTCCATCGAGAATGAGCGCAGATTTGTCTAGTTCACGTTCAAGTACGCCGCAAAGTAAACAAGAATTTAAGAAACACAGCACCACATTTGATAATATCAAATCTTTGATTAAGGAAGGCGTCATCGAGCATTACAATGGACCGCAAATCGAATCCACGAAGGAGCTGAATGCTATGGTTAATCCCATTGTTAGAGTTGTGTCGCTGCCCAGTTTAAATGCAGAAGAATTAACCCCGCGCAGGGAGCTTGCTGTTACAGTTGAAGAGGAAGAAGACGGAGATTCCAGCCCATCCTCCTCGAATACTGACAATATATCGCCCCTGAGGAAAATTGAACAAAATATAAGCGAATTGCTCGAAAGACGGGATATCGAAGTCTCAAGCATGATACAAGACGATAAATGCGTTTTAACTGTCAACGGTGTGGAGAAAACATTGAGCAACGAAAAGAAGAAATCGTCCAAATCTCAGAAACAAGAAAACGAGCTACAAAAATCCAACAGCCATAACGAAATTCAAAGATCCGAAGATTACTATCGGCAACTGCTGATCGAAGGCGGCAACGTGAACCAATACAAGAGACCGGGAATTCAAAAATCGGAGAGTGCAAAAGAGATGTTAATATCTCATAAGGAGAAGGAGATTAGAAACATCCCAATTTCAAATAGTGCGGATTTCCCTGTTCGCGTGGAGGTCCTGGATTTCCCACCATTGCCACCATCCCCTGTGGAAGAGGATGAAGATGAATATTCTGAAATACTGCAAAACGCCAGTTCGAAGCCTCGTGCTGACACTTTACCAATTACATCAGAATGTGCACCAGCAGTTCCACCGCATCGTGAGCCTACCAACAGTTTAAAAACACGATCTATGGATGCCGGTTATACAAGAGGTCGACGAAATTACATGAATACCAGCAGCAGAATCCCTCCTGAACGACGCACCCTTCCCACCGAACATCAAGAAACTAAACGAAAGTTCTACCAAAAACGTTCATCCCACAGTCCACAAGAAGATCATCACATGCAGACCTCTTGCAGTCTTCCCGAAACACCCATATTCGCAAGAGGATGCGATATTCCGAGAACCCCGCATCGTCGTGCCCCGGAAATACCCGGTTTAAGCGGAAACCAGACGGCCCCTCGTCAGAGCAGCACTATGAGCAGTATTAATACTATTGGCAATATGTCGACTGGAGGAATTAGACGAGGAATTTCGAACATGGAACAAGCTTATGTCGGAGCAGAATTATTGAGGATGGCGGGTGGACCAGGTAGAGGATGGTATCCTAAGCAGAGACAGAGGCGACCAGCTTCCATCGAGCATTTGGACAGGTTGGCAAGCGGACATAATCCATGGGATTCCAGTAGAAAGCCACTCACATTACCGCCTAATCTAACGCCCAAATTTTTCCAAAGATCCCCCAGAGATGCACTCAGAAGAGTTACGAGTCTACTAATTAAAAAAGGTTAGTAAACATAAACATTATTTAAATTTTTAATTCAACATTCAACAAACATGATTTTAAATCTTACACTTACTTGAATTATGCAAAAATCATTTAGTATAAATAGTTTTGCAAGTTTTTATATTATAAATGTAATTGGTTGTTAACATTTAAATAACATTATTATTTAAATTTAAATACAACGATGAAAGGAATCTGCTTTCAATGTAGTACATCACTGATTAACTAGAGGGAGCAGTTGGAATATTGCAGCTGCCTTCAAAATTAGTTGGAAATACTTCCACGACGTGCAGCAAGTGGCTCCATCTGAGTTGAACATATTCCAGCATGAAGGTCCTCGCCCTTCGGCAAAATTTATTGACGACCTTCAGACTATCCTTTCCAAAATGACTAATACTATTCTTTAGATTCTGGAACTTTAAAATAATTTACATTCGGTCCTTCTTAGAACTAATTTTTATTTAATATGATAATGATGTATGAAAAATGCTCGCTTCGTTGCAGGAAATAATACTAAAGAAGGCAAGAAGGAGAAAGAATTGGTATCGCCGACAATCCACGAGAACGCAAATACCAGTAAGTATTTTAATTTATTTCATAATGGATGGGTGCGTTGTCAGAGGGGGCGGTTTTCTCCCTCGATATTGAACCGCTACAGAGGGTACGCACGGCGTACGTGGGTGTCCGATCAATAGAAAGCGAGAGTAAGCAACAGGGCGTTGATACCGAAACCTCCCAAAATATACCCTCCGAGCAACGCCAATATCATTTACACAGACCAGTTTCAAAACTTGAAACAAATTTTACAAATTCCCTTCAAAAAAAAAGCTGCCGCAGCATGGCAGAGTTTGATAAAAGATAAACAGGCATATTCATCTATCATTGCCCCGTGGGAGACAGGATGCGAGCGAA